>CM056579.1:13325287-13925287 GCA_029721435.1 Gymnothorax reevesii
ATTCCACATACAGCCACCAGACCCCGTCTACAGTATAATGCCCATGATGGGCCAGATACAAAATATATGACTGGCTGAAGGAGAAACAGGAGATAAGGCAGTGAGATTAGAGACTTTCTAAACATTACAACACTATCAATATAGTGCTCACAGTGCCCTCCTGTGGGCAAGTCACTCAGTGACATTTAAAGGGAAGCCGTCATTGAGCCATTCACAAGGCGTCTGACAGGGCCTTTCAGGGCAGGGCAGCTCTCATACAAATGAAATGAAGACTACTCTCATACAACCAATCAGAGGGCAGCTCTCATCCAGGCGTGCATAGGGCTGTTCTCAGACAGCCAATCAGAGTACAGCTCTCACACTCGTGCAGACAACTGTGCTTATGCAACCAATCTGACGGCGGCTTTGACACAAACGAAATGAGGGCTGCTCTCATACAGCCAATCAGAGGTTCCCATTTGTTACTCCCACAACCCTGAAACTCCTGCTCTGCCCAAGCAAAGCAGATTCAAACCCTTTCACTTTCTGTCAATCTCATGAATACAGTCACGTACACCAGGGATGATATGATATGACATTAAAAATAAAACAAAATAAAATAAATAGATAATTAATTAAAATAATGACCTTGGCCACAGGCTGAGGCAACACACCACACATGCAAAAAAAAATGTATAACATTCACAAAACAACACGAGAGTGGAAATTAGCACAGAAGCTGTGACAGAAAAATCAGTTCACAAAGGCTGAGAAGTATGAAGCACATTTGGTTGTGGTGAGAAGCTGAATTCACACGCAGCCACAGGGGCTGGAGGTGTCATACCGGAGGGGTGGGGGTGGAGGAGCTGGGACAAAAATGTTTTGATTTCAGTTCTATAAGAGCCCCTCTCCCCCAGTATACATGTCCTCCAGTGCAGTGCCCCATATAATCTCACTCCAGAGGACTAACTTAGAATCCTAGCTTTTGTTCCAAACACAACCACACTCTCCATTTTAAACAGCTGCTAATTTTCCCCAAGTATTTTTCCAAACCTATAGACAGATACATTGATCCATCAAATGCAGCTGCTGTTTTCAAACCAGTGGAACTCCAGGCCTATTTTAAATTCTAGTACAGATTCCAAGGTTTCCAAAGATCCCAAATATGCCCAAATGCTGTGGCCATAACAAACAGAGCAACCTGGGTTTGAGTGTTTCTCTCAATGATGCAGCTTCAGAGAAGAGCTGTAACCTGCAGTTACAGAGGACGTATGTGACATGTGTACGTGACAGTTACAGAGTATGTATGTGACATGTGTATGTATGTGACAGTTACAGTGTGTATGTGACATGTGTATGTATGTGACAGTTACAGTGTGTATGTGACATGTGTATGTATGTGACAGTTACAGTGTGTATGTGACATGTGTATGTATGTGACAGTTACAGAGTATGTATGTGACATGTGTATGTGACAGTTACAGAGTATGTATGTGACATGTGCATGTGACAGTTACAGAGTATGTATGTGACATGTGTATGTATGTGACAGTTACAGTGTGTACGTGACATGTGTATGTATGTGACAGTTACAGTGTGTATGTGACGTGTGTATGTATGTGACAGTTACAGAGTAGGTATGTGACATGTGTATGTATGTGACAGTTACAGTGTGTACGTGACGTGTGTATGTATGTGACAGTTACAGTGTGTATGTGACGTGTGTATGTATGTGACAGTTACAGAGTATGTATGTGACATGTGCATGTGACAGTTACAGAGTATGTATGTGACATGTGTATGTATGTGACAGTTACACAGTATGTATGTGACGTATATGTATGTGACAGTTACAGAGTATGTATGTGACGTGTATGTATGTGACTGTTGCAGAGTATGTATGTGACATGTGTAAGTATGTGACAGTTACACAGTATGTATGTGACATGTGTATGTACGTGACAGTTACAGAGTATGTATGTGCAGTATATGTTTGTGACAGTTACAGAGTATGTATGTGACACTATACTGCAATATGACAAAAGCTTTTTCAACCTCTAAATGTTTTTAATAGAAAACTGAAAGGAGAGATCAGTGTTTAAGGGGTCAAAGGGATTATCTACGCTCTTTGGCTACATTGGCCAACACGGCTACAGCGCTAAGCCATGTAGGATAAACACAGTGTTTAATGGAAAACATTTGCAAAAAAGGTACCATTTTTTATCTGACCAAATTAAAAATGATGGTGAACCAATTACGTACTCATTTTTTTCCCCTTAAACACAATGCAGGTTTGGATTGTTACCATTAGCCATGTCTTTTAATTTGTCATTATCAACCAAAAAGCAGTTTTTAATTGACCATGCATCCTCACAAATTAGAAGGTAATTGATTCTTTAATTTCATCAGTTAAATTCCCCTTGTGTTTATGCCTTAGAAAGCACTTGCAAAAAAGTACGAGATGAATAAATATGGATCTCATCAGTTCATGCATATCCAGCTATTTCTGACATAATGTTGTAATAAAAGGGTATCAGACAGCAATCCTTATAATCATGAGAGCAACAAGAAAAAAATAAACCTTGTTAAAATTCAGAGATTGCAAAACTGGAACAAAAAAAAAAAAAACTAACATCGACACGGGGTCCCAAGGATCGACGTTGAGAACCAGTGCTCCAGCGTATCTGCATCATAGACTGTATAAAAAGATGGATGAAGAAACAGTGACGTCACCCCTTGGTTTCAGCATACCATTTAGGAAGCCTTGTTTTTGACAGTTAGAACAGCACCATTTTGTCATTTTGCAACCGGATGTGATTCCTATTGGACGAGAGCATGAATTGAAGATCCAGGGAGGAGCGAGGGGTGGGTCTATAGGTGGATCTGACCGTATCTGATGAGGACCAGAGGATAGTCCCGCCCCTAAAGCATATCTGGCTTTATCTATTATTCTATTCGAGACATAATTTACAAAAATGAACATCATGATATATTGAAGGAGACTTGAAACTTGCAATAGATACCATACAATAATGTGGAAAATCATTATTGACATAATAAATCAGGTGGGAAAGTAGGGTCATTTTCTCATGGACTTCAGTAGCATTGAACTCAGAGATTTCCGCATTGGCTTCACTTTTCAGACCTGGATGCTGCATTCATCTTTTTATGCAGTCTATATGTGGTTAAGAGGGATTAAACGCCGCGCCGCCGTTTCCGGAATGCAGTCGAGCAGCAGCTTTAAATCTTGGCTGGAGATACGGCAGGAGCCGGCAGAGAACAAAAGAACAGAGATTCTCAACATCGCTTTTTTGCAGCCGGATCCACAAAAAAAAAAGGAGCGAATCACACGCCAGCCCCGCGACATGTCACAGCAGGCCCCAAACACCGCTGCTCCAATGAGCCGCAGATTAGGCAATTATGTTTCGATTTCAAACTCCAGACCTGTGTTTAACGACTGCTTTATGCTTTCAGTTAATCTAGGACGTTCACTTCTCAGGATCACTTTATTTCACAGACTGGTACTTATTCACTAGGGAGAGCCAACAGACTAAGAAAGTAAGTGCGATGTAATAAACGTACAATGAAAATACTTTTTTACAGCCTGACTCACACCAGCCTATAAATTCATAATATTTACTTTATAATAACCGCATAAAAGTTCCCAATAAATACAGGAATGGCCAATAAAAAGCATTCCATGCTGCCATTTCATCTACATATGCACATGAAAGTTAACTTTGGTATAGCAGGGTTACATCTAATCTGAAATATTTAATGCAACACTGTACTCACACTATTGACACAGCATTATGCACACTAGTGCATTCACACAGCGGCTACAGTGCAGGCACAGGACAGATTATCTTGGCCCGTGTGCTTTCATTAGCCAACTGCTGCGCCCGTCTTTGGGTGTCACCTCACATAATCTCGTGCTTTTTCAGCAACAAACTCAAATAAGGGGACGCGATCAAATTAGAGATGACCTTCCTCACGGTGGCAATACAACCGGACTGTGCATAAAAATTCAGTAATAGGGCTGCCAGATAGCTCACTCAGTAAAGCATTGCGTTGCGAAGCAGAAGTGACTGTCACGTCGCGGATTCGATCACCGCTTCGTACCGGCGGGCAGTGGTTGGAAGCTTTTTCAGAGTAGCGCACAATTGGCTATTGCGCTACAGGGTTGCAAATTGGGAAGGGACTATTATAGCTGCTTTGTTCGTTGCTCAAGCGCCTCCTGTTGGCCAGCCGGTCGCTCGTCAGGAAGATTCTAAGTCTGTTCATTCCGGGTATCCTCCGCCCTCGTTCTGAACTTGCGAAGATTCAACCAATGAGTGTATAAGAAGCAGTGGCTGACAGGTACGTGCTTCGGAGGAGAGCCGCAAACTGTCTTCACTATCCTGAGTTGGCAGCAAGGGGTCGCATGCAAGCAATCATTGTACATAGTTCACCAATTGGACATCCCAGATTCGGGTGGGATTGGAGATGCCAAATTTCTTTTAAAAAATTAAATAAAATTCAGTTATAACTTCGAAAAGCACTAGGAGAGCGCAGACCTCCACCAAGCGCAACATTTCCTTCCATATTGCGACTTCCAACATAGATATGAGTCTTAGATTTATTTTATCTTCATTTTTAGATTCCTTGACCATGAAAACATGCCAATTTGATTCATAATGCTGTATCAATATTAGTCCCACAGCGTCTTGGCTGTTTAAAGATGTCTGTTGCATGTTTCTAGCTTCATTTGTTTTTTTTTTTTGATGCAACATTTCCCCTCATGTTGTGATTTACACATAAATATTAGTCCTACATTAATTAAATCTATTTTTTCAGATTCCCTGACCAAGAAAACATATCATTGGCAACTGAATTCATAATGATATCAATATTAGTTCAGTAGTTATTCATGAAAATCAAATTTTCTGTAATGGTGGTTTTCTTCTGGATCTAGTTCCCTGGCTTTTGAAGATACAGTAAATCCGGAGACATCTTCCTAATTCTGCAATATCTTGGCTATATAACGGTGTTTGTCGCATGTTTGTAGCTTCATTTGTTCTCTTCCTATAATGAAAGTTCCGAAGGTCCCCTACTTTCATATTCTGGATCATAGTATCATAGTATCTGGAATTATTCCATTTTCAGGATCAGTCTTTGATATATTGTAGAACATGTTCGAAACTTGTCCTGTATTTTTTCCCAAGTGCCCTGACCATTTTTGGTGGCGTTATATGCATAAATGTCGAAAATCTCCCAATGTTAAAGAATCATTAAAAAAATTCCTGGATCCAAACGGAGATCCGCATCACTTCCAAAATCTAATCATTTCTTTCTTATGCCAATCTGTACAATCCCTGAAAATTTCATCAAAATCCTTCCATAACTTTTTGAGTTATTTTGGAAACCAACAGAAACAAACAAACCCAGGAAAAAACTTAACCTCCCTGGCGGAGGTAACAAAGGCAGATCAAGGTGCATGAATACTCAAGTAAATGCAGAAAAACCACATTTTTTGAATTTTCAGGTATCCTATGCATCCATATTCTGTGAAATATAAGAATTGTACCCCTTTCTACACAAACACTGGGACCAATTAAGATGATCTGAGACACAGTTCTCATATTTAGCACTTAGTACCTGCCTATAGCTCATTGGTCGCAGGTAATCAAACCAATTGCAGTATCACTTATACAAGTATCATACAGAGACCTTTGCAAAGTAAACTGTATCAACAAAGTAACTGGTTTACAGAATATTTTGACATTAATCTACATAAAATCACAAAAAGTGCCAGTTGTCATGGCAAGAAATGTGCAAGAAAGGACCAATCATAATCTAAGTTGAAATTCATATCTAAACCTGTTGGCCTGTAATGGAATATACGTAGTTTTAGTGAGGCACAATTGAACACTGGAGCTTTAATTATTCAGCATTAATGGAGCACAGTGTAAACAAAGGAAGGCTCCTTTACTGCTTGTTTTTGGAGCCTCAGCCTGATGAGGACTGGAGGAGACATTGAAAACCCGGAGCAGGATCACAGACTCTTACAGCGAACTCTGCTGAGGTTTGGCCTCTGGCTGCAGAGAGACAAACGACACTGCACTGTCAACACTCTCATAGTGATTGAGAATTTACTCCATTTACCCCTGGATACAGAAAAGCTTTTCTTGTGTAAATTTTGTGTGTTTGCAAAACATGATATTCATAAAGCTATTGTGTCATATTCTAATTTCATCTTTTTTAAACAGGTGCTGTTTCACTAACTCAGTCTTGTGAGATTAATAATCCATATAATTAGCAGTTTACTCCCATGTTTCAAACCAAATCTGTTCAGAAGGAAGTTTTGTCAAGGCACAGATCCCAGCATGCAATTCTGCAGCTCAGTCAGCATTGAAAAGGAAACTCCAAGAGCCTTCACTCGTGTCTCCAGAGGGAGACCCTTGCACCGTCTCAGAGTAGGTGTGAGTCTGGTCTGTAAATACACCCCAGCATGTGTTTCAGACTGTCTGCAGAACTGAGATCGCACACATGGTTTGATAAATGAGCTCTAACGCAACTCAAAAACATCACATCTAATCCTGTTACAAACTGCTGTCATGAATAATGTACATCATGACGACTCAATAAAAACAAGAGGTCTTCAATGTTCCATTGGAATTTTCCCATAGAAAACATGTCTACATCTCCAGACACTCTCTCTCTCTCTCTCTCTCTCTCTCTCTCTCACTCCATCTCTCCCTCCCTCTCCCCCTCTGTGTGTCTGTCTGTCTGTCTGTCTGTCACTCACTGCTCTTCAGTTATTCAGGTTCTTTACACCTCGCCTGCTGTTAATCATTTTACTCATCTGAATAAACCCTCGTACCTTTGTTTATGTACATAATACTCTGGAGTTTGACTGAATCGCATTTGCGCTTAAATCACATTGTGACTCGGTTCATCCCGCAGCGCTTTAAGCACCAGCGTACCTGTTAGCCATTAGACTGCTCGGACTCGCGTGCCAGTGCTGAAACGGGCCGATGCTCTGACTCCGCACTCAGACTGAGTCCATTTTCAATCTTTTCTGACTCATTTCAGGGCTGCAATGGAATTTAAGAAGCCATTTCTTCTTCACAGGCGTTTCAGAGCCCGAAGGAGGAACAGACACAGTACCACAGCTGGTTTGCTTTTGCATGTCAGCACTGAGCTGGAGACTGGAGGGCCTTTCACCATACTGCAGTTCACTGCAAAGGAGAACCTGAAAACCCCACTTGGCAAAAAACAATAAAAAAAAAATCAGACTGACACAAAGATCCTGATGGGGAGGCAGCCTGAAGTATGTTCTGTAGCACTCAGGTGACATAGTTTGCGCCTACTGTATATGAACACTGTATTGATAAGTGCTTTTCAGCTTTCTTAGCCAACCAAATCAGGAGATGATTTGCAGGCAGGTTGAAAGAACCCAGCTGGGAATTAATCCAGGACACTGGGACTCTGGTCAGAGAGTGTTGAGGGATCTTTAATGACTGCAGTGAGTAAGGTTCATTTGCTCGTGTGAAAGACAGCAACTCCTTCAGCTCAGTGTCCCCATCGCAGTTCTTGGGCATCGGGGTTTATTTGACCAAAGGGAAGATCAATAAGTACTAGCAAACTGGCCGACCAACACCACAGTGGTCTCCCATCCATGCACAAACACACCTTCTTAGCCTCAATGATTCAGCCAGAACAGGGGGGAGGGGCCAGAGCAGGGGGTACGGTGGTGCTGCTGCCATAGAATGCATTCAAAGCACCGGCAGCTGAGCTGAGCGAATCTGCCATCCTATTTCCAACTGTTAGAAAAATGATGGTTCACACACCCCTAATTGTCCAATGGCAAGATGAATGACAGAAAACACAACATTAAAGCACTAATAATAATAATAATTTTTAGCACCCCATATTCCCCAGCCCACAGTGCTGACCAAAGGAGAAAACGGAAGTGACGTATGAGCAAGACTTTCCCTGGAGGGCTCCACTTGCCTACCGCTGAAGTGGATGCAAACAAAAGAATTTTTTAGCCTGAGTAAAATACCTCGTAGGAGTATAATTTTCGCTCGTAAAGAAGAAATCAGATCAGCACATCTATTTATCATTAGCAGAGTTGAATTTCTGTCGTTCGGTTTTCGAGCCCATGGCCTGAGATGTAAGAATCCCAGCTGCACCTGGTGCCCGGGGGGGACGAAACTCGAAAGAAACTCATTTCCATCACCGCTTTCATGGCCGTGTGGCGCCCACTTGGACAACCAGAAAATATTTAATATTCGTTCTACAGGAAGACATGACAATAAAGACGACCGAGATGCCACTTTTTAACATACCATTCGACATCGTTCAGTCGCATCAAGTCGTCAGTTATACCAGAAGCCAAACCAGCGGCGCCTTTATCACCGTCACTCTCTGTGTTTTCATCGTCAGCCTCTAACGCATTGGGCTCAAACAAATAGAGTAAAATTTTCACCATTTCCCCCATGCCTGCTTTTTCAGCGATGCCCGAATTATCTATTTCATGCGCACTTTCTGTTTCTTTCTTTTCCTTTTTTTTTTTTTTTTTTTTTGCTGCTCGAGCTAACTGTCAATGTCACCAATGGGTTGTGTTGCCCCGGAGTTCTCACTGTGACGCCGTTGCGAATAGTCGCGCTGTGCTGCGGTTACGTTGTTGAGGCTCAGCTACTTAATTTTAAAATTTAAATTCTACCATTCTGAATGACCTTTTTGATTCTCTTTTGCTGTCTTTACAATATCTTTAGCGTAACCATTTGAAAGACTCAGTAATTCCACCACTTGGAAATGCGCGACAGATTCGCTTTAACCCCTGTGAGAGAACACAGCATAGTTCAGTATTTGCTTTACAACTTGGCACCAAATGGCTGCCGTTTTCATGGCGTCCTTGCGGTCAGAACAAAAACATGGTCAACGCAGGTGACAAGTAACGTGAAAAACATCTGACTGATACCTTTAATATCTGAATCCTACCCTTTAAATGCACACATCAGTATGAAAACAGTGAGAATGGCACATGAACTGAAACAGACGCACACGTGACTGACTCTTACGCTGTGTGCTGGCTGAACATAATGTTGGGCTGCCTTGTCCCTGTTTTTGGCTGCCAGTCTGGCAAGAATGAATTTCAAAAACAAAAGCAAATATGTTATTCTCTGAACCGATAAAGAACTTCCAGTGTAAGTGGCCAAGTCAGTAAGTCCACAATACACACAAGCATGACTGAAATCTATGAGTGTAATTCACCAAATCTCCACTCATACAAACTGCAGTGAAAAAGCACCCATTACGGTACACAGCTTCACAAACATGAGAGAAGTTAAAATGATATATTAGCAGTTAAGAATGATCATTGCATTGGTCATTGCACAAGTCATATGAGCCCAGGTTTCATTGCTTGAGAAATTTTTTTGCGCAGTTGGTTTTGCATATTCATCCAAAAAATAAACCAAACATCTTTGAGCTTAATTAGGGAACAATGAAGAATGTCCCATAATGAGAGTAAGGTTCTCTGAATCTGACCAGCATCAGTAAGCAGGCCGCAGCACCTCCACATGTACATGTACTGCAAAGTGACTGCATAACCTTCACAAGTCAAATGAAATATTAACTGTATCTTAATAAAAACACTACATTTTGAGGTCCTTCAGGGCATTAAGAAAGGATGGTCAAATGTGTGAAAGGTATATTAGAGCACCACAAATCAAAAGGAAATAAATATAGACACAGCAGCTGTGCACAAGGGATAGCGCCTCACATTACATCATACTGTAGCACCTCACAACACAACACATTACATCATACTGCAAAACCTCACAACACAACACATTACATCATACTGCAACACCTCACAACACAACGCATTACATCATACTGTAACACCTCACAACACAACACATTACATCATACTGTAACACCTCACAACACAACACATTACATCATACTGCAACACCTCACAACACAACACATTACATCATACTGCAACACCTCACAACAACACATTACATCATACTGCAACACCTCACAACACAACACATTACATCATACTGTAACACCTCACAACAACACATTACATCATACTGCAACACCTCACAACACAACACATTACATCATACTCTAACACCTCACAACAACACATTACATCATACTCTAACACCTCACAACACAACACATTACATCATACTCTAACACCTCACAACAACACATTACATCATACTCTAACACCTCACAACACATCACAGCATTGCACAACACAACACAAAATATCACAACACAAGATAACAAAGCATGACAGCGTTTCCACAAATTCACTTCAGAGTGTTGGTCTGCTACAGCTTCAAAGCCCCCCTCCACAGTTTCACAAACCAACGATCATTGAGCCCACCCACTCTTGGGGAGGCCCACAAGGTATGCCAGCATGCAACGGGGCACAAGCAGGAAGACATACGGGACATCCTGCCAATCAATCACAGGGAGGTTTCAGAAAAATAATAACTTCAATCATAATCTCCAAATGATAAGTATGACAGGCAACCTAAAGAACTCCACTCATTCAACATAGTTGATCATCCATATTGCAAAATGTTTTCTTTTAATTCAGTGGAAACTGACATAAGTTACTGCTCGGAGGGCAAGCGATTTGACCCGTATTGAGAGCTCATAGTCCTCCACCGACTCAGCATAACATACCAGTGGGACAGCAGGATACAGTATATCATTCCAAAAACACAAGATAACGATAATGAGTGCAGGCATTCATGACTATTAATTTAGCATCTGTCACCGTGTATGATAAGTAGACGTAATATGACTGGGATAAACCAATCAGAGTTGGACATTGAGCGTGGCAGACACGCAGCATTGCCCAAGGCCTGCCACTCTATTATGAGAAATACTGCCTGTCACTGTTTATTTCTTCACATCTTTACAGGACTATTACGCACAGCTCCACGGTGTGGAATCCCCCTCACAGGCATTGCTTGGCACCATAAGACACATCAGATTGGAATTAGAAACAGAGATCGGAAATGCAGTAAAGCTGTATTCTCCCGGACCAACGCACCACAGACGGATAAAGTCCACTTTTGGGAGCAGAACATTTGGTTTTCAAATACATTCCATGGGTGTGTGGTTCATGGTCCCAGCTGCGCAACATCATACCCTGTCTGATGAACTCAAGGAAGAAATAAAACATACATTTTACAATGATTATGGGTCTCAATAACTTCATGGTGTGATAGATGGTCCGACAGTCCGATACTCGCCAATAACTTAACAGTCACGACAGAACCCAGTTTAGTTGGGTTCGAAGATTTCACCTGCACAACATCCCATATTCAAAATCTGTTCCCTGCTGGCCAGTTTTGGGTCTACCGGTGCCTCCATGTTTACTTTGATGGTGCTCAGCGTGCTGGCTGTGAATGCTGCCAAAGGCCATGATTTCCAGGAGAGTAATTCTAAATCTGGCAACCCAGTCCATTATGCCTGTAAGGGATACTGTTCCTAGAGATCTACCATCCTATCGGTTTTCTCGCCAACCTTACTAAAGCTCACCTCATTCAGCAGCGAGAGCAGGGCTGCCCAACCCTGTTTCTGGAGATCTACCATCCTATAGGTTTTCTCGCCAACCTTACTAAAGCTCACCTCATTCAGCAGCTAGAGCAGGGCTGCCCAACCCTGTTTCTGGAGATCTACCATCCTATAGGTTTTCTCGCCAACCTTACGAAAGCTCACCTCATTCAGCAGCGAGAGCAGGGCTGCCCAACCCTGTTTCTGGAGATCTACCATCCTATAGGTTTTCTCGCCAACCTTACTAAAGCTCACCTCATTCAGCAGCGAGAGCAGGGCTGCCCAACCCTGTTCCTGGAGATCTACCATCCTGCAGGTTTTCACTCCAACCCTAACAAAGCTCACCTCACTCAACAGCGAGATCAGAATCTCCTGCATGAGAGCGCAGTGTGCTGCGCTGGGCTCGTCATGACGGAGCAGCCTTGATCCGAGGAGACTTGACACCGCTGTGCCAGCCTTCTGCAGCGGCAGCTCACACTCTGTACATGCTCTCTGTGTGAGGCCAGTTTGGAGCTGCCAGGTATGCAGGCAAAAAGCAGATCCATTTAACAGCCCCTGGAAAGGAGCTCAGAGGCCAGGTCGTTGGCATCAGGAGCCTTTTGCAGAATCCAAAGCATAATGGCTTCGAAGCCTGCATCATTTAAATATGACTCTCTCAAGGCAAAATAAGACAACCTTGAGACTTATGGACTTATCACGAGCCTGAGAACCTTCATCTGACTGTTTCAAATTGCAGTGTGTGCTTAAGTGACATTTTAAGAACGCAGTTGGCAAATCTTAAAATAATTTTAATTCGCAAAAACAGTAAAAGTAAAAAAAAAAAAAGAAAAAAAAAGTCACTTCATGCCTGAAAATATGGAAAAATGAGATTCATATTTTTGTTTCTGCAGTGCTGTTCATGCGGATTTCCAAACTGTTACTCCTCTTATCTCCAGCAGTTTTGTTCTCCTTCAGGCAGCAATCAACGCAACGGCAATTACGAGAAGCCTGACTCCCCATGACAATGGCTTTGACTCGCCAACTGTGCATTCTGTTGTGTTACCAGCTCTTAATATCAGGGCTTGATTTGAGCTTGAGCAATCTTCACAACGCCACAGAGAGAACCTGCAATTAAGCCTAATTACAAACTCGCACACTCTGTAAAGCGCTCATCTCGTAGCTGCACAGGCAGCACGCACACAGAGAAAATAAAAGACACTGAAATAGCTGAAGAAGAAAATCATCTGAAGAAAATCAGTTCTACGCTACAAGTACTTGAACTAAAGCTGCTTTCACGCCGGACCCGAAACAAATTTTTTGCGCAACAGATTACATTCAAAGTCAATTCGCCTGTATTCGCGTCTTTGCATTGACTGAATGTCACGCAAAAAATTTGTTTCGCGTCCAGTGTGAAAGCGGCTTCAGGTCATAACATGGGGATTTTCACTGTACAAGACAAAAAAGGCTAAATATCATCACACATGGAGCCATTTTTACCATAATAACACATACATTTGTTTTGCGAGAAAGTTAACTAACCTCCCTTTTGTAGGCTATATCCAAAATCTAAAAAATAATATAAATAACAAATATAATAACTGATAACCAACTAATAATCACTACGCCCGCTTAACTTATCACAAAATGGCAAAAATTGAGCGTGGCCTAAATTTTCATCACATATACAGGCTGAAGAAGCTATGGCGCTGAGAAGACAAAAAGTTCACTGATGCTCGACACATCACCACGAGGGTATCTAACTGTTGAATAAATTCATTCAACAGAATTCCGACAGGAACTCAAATATTTACAATATTTACAGATATTCGCACTCTCACACCACTAAAGGTATTTGAAGTTCATAATCTCACACTCACTGCATCAGAGGTATTTATAGGATATAAACACATTCTCACTGCATAAAGGTTCAGTATGACTAGGTCATGATCAAATTCCCACTGCATGTGGTGTATTTATAGGTCACACACCCACATCACTAAAGATCTTCACAGGTAATATTCACGCTCTCACAGCACTAAAGATCTTCACAGGTTATATTCACACTCTCACAGCACTGCAGATCTTCACAGGTCTTATTCAACACTTGCAGCACTGCAGATCTTCACAGATCATATTCACACTCTCACATCACTAAAGATCTTCACTGGTCATATTCACACTCTCACAGCACTACAGATCTCCACAGGTCATATTCACACTCTCACAGCACTAAAGATCTTCACAGGTCATATTCACACTCTCACAACAGTCATATTCACACTCTCACAAGACTAAAGATCTTCACTGGTCATATTCACACTCTCATAACACTAAAGATCTTCCCAGGTCATATTCACACTGTCACAGCACTACAGATCTTCACAGGTCATATTCACACTCTCACAGCACTAAAGATCTTCACAGATCATATTCACACTCTCACAGCACTACAGATCTCCACAGGTCATATTCACACTCTCACAGCACTTAAGATCTTCACAGATCATATTCACACTCTCACAACACTACAGATCTTCACAGGTCATATTCACACTCTCACAGCACTCAAGGTTTTTATTGGTCTCATTCACATTCTCACAGCCTCTGTCTCTGAGCTTCCTGCACTCCCGTGATGCATCATGGTGTTCCTGCTGAGAGTTAATTATTTTTAAGCCTGAGAAAACTCAAATGGCTTTTGAAGCAGAATTAATAAGCTGCTTCATGATTTCAATGCACAGAATAGTGGTCGAGTTTTTGTCATTCAAATTAATAGAATATGCTCAGGAGGACAGAAGGCCACAAGTTTTATAAGTGGCTCAGGCTGCAGGACGAAGCACAGCGCATTTAGACTGAATTGAAGCTTAAAAGTTGAGATAAGTGTCAGATACATGGGATGTTGCACTCCAGGTTTTTTATGCAAATGAAAGAGATGAAATTTCCATTTCTCCGCAGCTTACAAAAAGAAAATGCATTTAACAATTTATTCAACAAAATATGAAAAACTAATTTTTTCTAAATTGCCAAATCTATCTGAAATGCCACACCACTGAATCAACTGATGAATAATGTATTCAGACAGAACACTCCATTAAACATTTCCCAAGGTGGTTTGCCAATGCTGTAAATCATTTTATTCATGATTCAGCAAAGAGCCCGGAAAATTGAGAACCTCTCAAAATTTCCCCCAGAAATAGACTACTACCTTTTGATAAAAGAGAACCTTTTGTATTGGGAGATTACGAAGCTGGCACCACCCATCAGGAGTGTAATTTCAGGTTCGAACATGGAGAGGTAACGCAAGGGATTCCTAGGTGTGCCTTACTAGAGGGGCGTAACCTAAAGTTTCTGACACAGCCATCACTTAAACTGCATCTGACATGTTGGCCTCACCCTCACCTCCCCATCCCATTGACCCCATCAATCATCATCACGCCACTGGTTTCAAAATATTGAGACTCAATAAATAATCTGCTGTTGCACAGGCTAAATGCATATTTATTATGCAAAAGTACAAGGCGCCTAAGAATAATTGTCTGTTCCATCCACTGGCCAGGTCTCACAAAGGCACTGGAGAGAAAGAAATGACTCTGGGGTGAGGACTGAGTCACAATACCAGCTTGAAATTTTTGAGCAACGTTACCATGGCAGGGCTACGACACAAGTTCTTTTCTCTGGCGTTGGAGCAGGTGCTGAGAAGTTTTACATGAAGCCAATGGTACGACAGGGTGCAGGGGAACACAAACACAAATATTTTGACTGAAATCCTTCAACAACACGAAGGAACTCAGAAAACAAGTCGTCTGCAGCGTTACACGGACTTTAATCAACAACCATCAACAATCACTCGCACAGATGCTGGACCCGACACGGGGAAAAGAACAGCCAGCTGACAAGAACGATCAAGGAACAAGAGGAATGTAAGGAAAGGTCAGGGTCAAAGGTCAAGGACCAGAGCCAACTCTGTGACAGAGCAGACAGTCGATGGCACCACTGCAAGCATGGTGCCATGTAGAACACCAATGCATCATGGAGCACCTTTGCAAAATAGATGCTTTTTGGACCTCCTTTCCTCCTTTTTTTCCCGAATACACGTTTGTTATCGAATTTGAGGAACCCTTATCAAAGTAAAACTTCCATTTCATTGGCAAGTGACCCCCACCATTGCATTAGATTATGATTATGCAGCCCACTGCTGTCTTACTGTCACTATCCCACAGAAAAGGCAGGCTAGTCAACAAGAGTAGGCAGAGGAGTACAGGGAAGGTTTGCGGGGCCAAAGGTCATGGTTCAGAGGGCAGAGAGTCAGGTTTTCTTACCTGGAATACTCCGTCTTCTGATGGTCAGTGGTCCATCTGGCAGCCTGGACAGGTCAGAGGACTTTGAGTACGGACCCTCATCTGGAGAATGCAAGGGAACCAAGAGTCAGCCATAAAACCATCAGGCCAACTCAACCGACAACCAACAGTCAGCCATAGGCACCACCAGGCCAACTCGACTTGCAACCACCATCAGTCGTAGAACAACCAGACCAACTTTAACGACCGCCAGCATCAGCCTTCTAACCACCGGGCCAACTCCACCAACAACCAGCATCAGGAATACAACCCAGTCAGCCATAGAACCACCAGACCAGCTCAACTGGTAACCATCGTCAGGAATAGAGCCACCGGGACAACTCAATCGACCATTAAGAGTCAGGCATATGCAGTGCAGTGAAAAATATCTGCCGCCTTCCCAGTTTCTTCTACTTTTTCTGATTAATCATTTTTTTTTTTTACACATTTCAGATCATCAAACCAATCTGAATATTCAATAAAAGCAACAGTCAAGCATTGGTGATGACAGATAATGAGCCTTTTACATGGCTGTGGAGGAATTTCGGCCCACTTTTCTTCACAAAATTGTTTTAATTCAGCCACCTTAGAGGGTTTTTCAGCATGAACTGCCTGTTTATAATCTTTTCACGGCATCCTAATCAGATTCAAGCCAAGGCTTTGACTTAACCATTCCAAATACATTATTTTGTTTCTTTTGAGCAATTCTTCGGTGGACTAGCTTGTGTGCTTTGGATTGTTGTCTTGCTGCATAACCAAAATGCGCTAGAGCTTTTGCTAACAAACTGATGGCCAGACACTCTCCTTCAGGATTTTCTGGTCAAGATCAAGATGGTTCCATCAATTATGGCGAGTCGCTCAGGTACTGAAGCAGTAGAGCAGCCCCAGACCATCCCTCCACCACCACTGTGGTTGACTGTCTGATGGTCTTATTGTGGAATGCTGTGTTGGTTTTACCGCAGATCTAACTGGACACATCTCATCCAAAAACCAAAAAATTCCGTTTGATCAGCAGTTGTTTTCACCCCAAGGCAGTCCCATAGATGTCATTTTTGCCCAGTCATTTTTTTATTGAATAATTGTGGACATTGACCTTAGTTGAGGCAATGAGGCCTGGAGTTCTTTAAATATTAGTCTGGATTTCTTCCTGACCAACTGGATGAGTCATCGTTTCGCTCTTAGATGAATTTTGGCAGGCCGTCTTATTCCGGAAAGGTTTTCCACTGTTCCTAGTTTTCACCATTTGTTGATAATGGATCTCATCATGGTTTTCTGGAGTCCCAGAGCCTTACTCACAGCTTGGTAACCTTTCCCAGATTGAGAGATGTCAAGGACTTTCTTTCTTATCTGTTCTTACATTTCTTAAGATCATGGCATCATGTGCTGCTTTTTGCCTTCTTCACATTCCCAGACCGATTCTATTCAAGAGATGTTTAGTTCAACAGGGCTGGCAGTAATCATGCCTGGGTGTGCCTTGTGAAACTGAATCCAATTCTCAATTAAATTGGTTTTTGTTTGGTTGATTGATTTATTAACAAATTACCTTATCGCATAGACCCAGGTGGGCTTGAACAGCTTTTTTCCTTCAAAAAATGAAATCATACTTCAAAAATGAAATTTTCTGTTTACTCGGGTTATCTTTGTCAAATATTAAAATTATTTCAATTATCTGAAACAAAATGGCAAAGATAGAAGAAATTGGGCAGGGGGCAAATACTTTTCACAGCACTGCAGAACCACCAGAGTTTCTCAACCAACGGTCCGGAGACAGGCATAGAACCACCAGGGCAACTCAACCAACTTCCTTAGCTTGTCTCTCCAGAGCAGATAGAGAGATGCTGCATAAGATGCAAATTCAAATCATTTTTCAGGCACAAACCCTTAATTACATTATTATTTATTTTTACAGAGGAGCTGCCCAAATGATGCTCCGTCAAGACGACGCAAAATGAGGTGATCCTGTCCCCGGCCCCACAAATAGCTGGGAATAAAAAAATTATCAAACAACTTGGGGGAGTGAAGCCCACCTTCCATGGGTCTAACAGTGGCTAACATATCAGGCAAACACCTTACCCTCGAAGCCATTTGCTGAATCATGCCATAGTAGAAGGCCAATCGTCTTTGACACATGATGTAACCAGTTTTCTGCCCATAATCAATCAGCGTTTGCTGCTCATCGAACCACCGAAGCCAAGAAAACATCTGCCCCACTTACGGGTTACATCACCTTCTATGACCCATGAAGATTAGAGGCCTACTCAACTGAAAAATATGTGTGAACATTATTATAGCTGCCTGGACACAAGTCATGCAGCTCACCGCAGTTCTGCTTCTAGCGCTTAGAAACATATCGCCTCGAGTTCTAGACAAGGATTCATCCATCACTTGCAGAAAATACAGATGACCCCCCGTATCACCTGGAGAAGCATCTCACGCGCCAAAACGGCCAGCGGCTCGGGCCCTGACGCTCTGCTCGTGTTCTGATTCACCACAATGAAACTCACCCTCAACAACAAGCACGGGCAATTCATTTCTGTCCACACAACCCCTTCCACCACTGAGCTGCACGTGTGTTACAACACAAAATGACCAGAGCACTCTACACCGAACATGATAATGCTCATCTGTCATTCCCTACTGATAACATAAAGCAATGTAGAACTCGGATTCTGGAGCATCAATTCACAGCACACCAAAGGGACATTCATATCAGATGCATCTGCAGATCGTTCAATCAATCGCACTCATTTGATGTAAAATCCAGGGGAAAAAGTCCAGGATCAGTACGTGCTGTCAGGTGGTAAAGAGAAAAAATGGCCGTGCAGCTCTGCTAATGAGCCCATATTTGGACAAAGTAAGAACATGGTCAGGGGGTCCCGCTCGGATGGACCACACACAATTGGCCGGCCGGCACACCGCTGGTGCTTTTCTGGAGTGCTGAGTGAGTGCTTCTGAGACATGAGAGGACATGTCCTGCCTGTTTATTCCGTCCCAGCCGTCCAATCACAGAGGTAATGAGCACTGGTACCAGGGACATAACTTTGAATGCTGGACCACACGGAAAGATTATGGCGTTGGGACCCTCCATCTGACTGTAATTCCTTTGCCCCCCCGAAGCCTCCAAAACCATGAAACATCCACAGATTTCTCCCTGCAGGCCACACCCCTGCAGACAGGCCTGAAAAATGGGAACGCCTGCACGTCCCTGGGGGTGGCATTCCGAGAAATGTTCCATCTTTTGAGTCACAGTGGATCTGACTGGGTTCGATTGTCAGTCAGCGTCCCGGCAGGAGACAGAGAACCGGGCTCCATCTGGAGGGCGATGAATCAGCAGTAAAACTGGCAGGACGAGCGTGAAGATATCGCCGGAGTAATAATGTGCCCAGAGAATATGTTTCACGGGCTGTCTGGAGATATCGGCTTTGACAGCTTTAAGCAGAGATAGCCAAACTTTTATGAAGCATTTTAAAAAGTATCGCAAAGAAATTTCCAAAATATGTGACCTAAATCTTCTCACAGCTTAAGTGTGAGAGTAAATATTTGAGATATTAAAGCTTATTTTTTGGCTTTAAACATATTTCCTCAAATTACATTCTTCACCAACTATGACGTGAATTTTTTGACTTAGTATCGAAGCGCCGACTTATGATTCAACTCATGAAATATTGCACACCGTTGGCATCATCTCCAATCCCCCCCCCCCCCCCCCCCCATTTTTTTTTTAAGCAGGATTGCCTTTGTCACATAAATAGAAAGTTTTCATTGTTTACCGTCAAGGTCCCTGAGCTTGGTGTCCCAGCTCACTTAAAAGTTAACTCCAAACACCACAGAACTTGAACTTGTCCAGTGCAATGCAGTGTAACGAGGGGAATTTTTCTGACTTCCTGAAAAGCTGTAAATTGTTACATTTTTTTCACCTCCTACAAATTCTGATAAGAAGCTGGTAATGGGCGCTTGCAACAGAAGAGCGCCGTTCTAATGACGTCATTCCTGCAGCTCAGTGGCCGCGACCAACACAAAGAAGACCTGTGACGGGCAGAGGGAAGAGATGTACAGGAAACACCCGTGTCCTTCAGCTTTATTACATCCACCAATCACATTTAACGGAGGACCTGTCTGTGCCCCCGTTTGTCTGTCTGTCACCTTGTTTGGACCCAGGATTACGGAAAGTGTTCTGGGCCAATTTTGGTTAAACTTAGCGGGAAGGTCACAGATGATGACAGCGGGCGGTGATTGGATTTTGAAAGTTTATGTTCAAAACTTGAGGGCAACATCACAGAAAAGGTTTAAAAAAAAAGAAAAACGATGGTGCAGTCGAGGGTGCGCTCTCCCGAAAGCCCTCCTTGGCTGACCCGTTTTACCAAAGACCTCCAGGGAGAAAATATTACGAGATACAATAAACAGAGCAGCAACCTCAGTCCCCATCATGACACGGGATCTTATGGATGACTTGGAAAAGCATAACTCATGAAGTCGTGACTCTGCGGGCAGTTCTGAACACATTGCCCAGCGACAGGCCATTGCATTCGTTTCTGTTATTTCATGCAGATAATTAAAATTGAGCCTCATTACTATTTCACTCTGACCCAACCTGATAATGCACTCAATAAAAGCAAAGAAAGTTATTCAGAAAGATTGATTCACCAAATCAATTTTGAGGAGAATGAAATTAAAAATGCTTGGCTTTCAAAGGTTCAGAAAATCAAATATGTTCTGCTATCATGTTCTGATAATGAAAATCCATCTTGGATGGCAGTAATATTCATCATTTTTTTTCTGAAATCCTGCAGTGTTCGCCCAGTGAAAGTTGGCGCGGGTCCTGGTAGAGCCGACACCAAAGGAAGCACCGTTCTCAGATGGTCCAGCCAGTGCGTCTTCAGCTCTCTCGGGATCTGAGCATCAGGGTCCTGGAAATGACTAAGTCATCATCGGCACTTATGAAGCCCAGTTGCATCAGCTTAATTCAATCAGATCAGGTCATGCTGCTCTCAATAAGCATTAATGAACAGCTGAAATACTCTCAGCATTATTATAATTAACACTATGACAGATCATTACAATGCCAGTGATTATATTTGTGGTCCAGTGCAAAATTAATTACAGACACGGGTGAAAAAATGTTAGGGTCCAAATAGTCATGGTGCAAAAATCATAAAGAGTTATTTGGGATAACGTCACGCGCAATCCCAGCAGCACACTGACACTTGCATTATGGAATAACACCAAGCAGTCCAACTAATAATACCGTGCAGAGTGGAGAAGCCAAACTGTACAGCAATTCCTGTGTGTCAGCAGTAAGTTACAGTACAAACAGTGCAGGACGGAAGAATACTGCACAGAAACACAGCGGGCAGCCCTGTCACTGCAGATGAAGGTGCACACAGGTGCATTGTGGGTAGAAGATGAGAGCCTGGCTTCAGCCCACTGGCTGACACCTGAGGCCCTGTAGCTCAAGGTCGAAGGGGGTGTGGTGAGATGTCCGTTCTGTAGGCGAACCCAACAGTGTCCTCACACGGCTGTCCCTTGACCCACACACTCCCCCACCCTCTCCCTGTGCAACAGCCAAACGTTCCCCTCTCTCCTGCACATGCTCAGATTCACACAATGGTCAGAGGACAACACAACAGATCAAGGAAGAGATAAAGTAATCAGACCAATGATATCAAGAAAAAAATAGACCGTGCGCTCTCTGATCTTCCTGTATTCCGCCATAGTCATGTAGGCCCCAGCTTCTGGTCGAGGCTAAACGCCTACTATACATAATGAACAGCCCTGTTCAGAAATGAATCACACAGAAGAAAAAATGAGGTTGCTATAAAGCACTTTTTGAAATAAGGACATAAGTGAATATAAGAGAAGCTTTCAGGATAGAACCAATATGATCAGGTAAATCGGGTAAAACTGATTGAGTTAAACTCAAATTTTTATCCATACATAATAGTAAAACTGTGGTTTTGGAGGGAATATTTCGGCACGCTTTGCACATTTTTCACAGCCAACAGTGTAAAAGGATCTAAGCATTTTGACATGTACATCATACGCATCCAAATTGTTTAAAGCAACATGATTTGCTTTGCCATGACTGGATTTTAAAGCCAACCTACCACGAGACTAAAACTAGCGCTTCTAGTTTTTTTCCTCGAGGTCACTGGATCAGGCCTTTCACCTCAAACCAGAATTGCAATTTCCTGACCAGCACAGTCACAGCAGCTGCAGCTTTCCATGTGTGGCAGTTTTTCAGGACCAGAACAGAGTGTTCGAGAGCGGAGGCTCTCGTCGGCTGTCCCCGGGTGCGCTGCCGGTGCTGGTGTGTGTTCCGACCACAGCTGCAATCGCAGGATTTCATCGAGCTGTTAATTCTTTTAACTGAGCGCAATTCATGTTTAGAGCAATTACTTCATGCTTAAGTCACATGTTTACAAAAATGTCCATTCATGCCATGAAAAATAAAAATTCCATATCCACATTGTTATACACTGAAAACAACTGTATTAAAAAAAAAACTTAGATAAAAAATTAGACAGTTCCTAATTGGTGAAAACTAATTAACTTTTGGTTGCAAAAACGAACCATTTACCATGCAAAAAAAATGATAGAGTCAAACCCATTGTGTCATTTTTTTGTAATTAAGTTCAAGCAAGGTATTATGAAAGAAATAAAACACCTAATTTAGAGCTTATGGATGTCTTACTTGATCTGTCAGAAAATGTCATCACAACATACTTAAATAATAAAAAGCACAATACATTTTAGAGCTTTTTCATTCTTAATGGCATCTTTTGATATTTCTGTAAAAATGCTGCTCGAGAGTGGAAACAACTGCTCTATACATGAATGCACCTGATTACGACAGTGCCTAACAGCTGAGTACAATCCTAGGATCGCAGTCATAGCCGGAACAAGCCCAGCACACACAGCAGGCCTCCAGCACTGATGATGAAAACCACTGCTCTACAACAATGAAACGCGCACACAAAAATAATACAGCAACACTCCAACATCACCATCACAGGAGGAACCAGCAGCCTGTTAGTCCAGAGACAAGAAAGATGGCGACAGTGCTCTGGACCACAGGAAGAAGCATGAGCACTGGGCTGATGAACGAGGCCGAGAAAACTGAGCGATAGAGAGCAGACCTCAGAGAGCAGCACTCTCTGAAACTGGAGCCCCATTTTAATGGTGAAAGTGGACTGGAAAACATTGCAGCTCATATTCAGCTCGTGTGACGCTGTAGGAGCCCGTCCCTCTCCTCACTGCTCCAGGCCTCAGACGCATGTATAACCCAAACACATGGAAGCCCTTCACATGGCTTAGTGCACTTGGTAAATTAGAAAACAATGTCCTGTGGCAAACATCCAGCCTCAGCAATTGTCAAAACAATGAAAAATTATTGAAATTAACGCAAAGGGCTTCCATCCCTCCACCTCCTTGATATTCATAAGAAGAATTATAAAGGCTCTTTGGCCTTTGGCCGACAGGGATCATGTCAGCAGGACTTCGCCTGGCAGAGTTACCCAAAAAGAATCAAGGGCTAATAATATGTAACAGCATCCATCTTTGTGCGAGAAGGTCATAATCAAAGGAGAACTAGAGAGTCCGGTCGCCCACGACCGCAGTGCCTGCTAGTTCCCTTTTCACATTTCATTGAAAATGTCACAATTTTCAGAATGAAATTACACTTTACTCGGCCAATTCCGTTGCCAGGGCAACCAAACTCAATCGGTGTCCTGACCTGACCCTAACCTATGTCAATACCAAATATCAAAGGAATCGGTTTGAAATTTGTGGCCTGCAGAGTGTCGACAGAAGAATCTCTACAGACGCGGCAGTGGTGTAGACAAGGACCATGAATCCATAATAGCCACCCAACTTCGTCTGAGGGCTACAACAATAAATTGATATTTTAACTGGCTGTTGACATCTGGCTCTATATCGATGTGATGTTCAATACATATTTCATATTTATCTTACAAACATTTTTTTTCCAATTAAAATAACAAGACATAGATCTATGGCAACTCACTGAGCAGTAACAGTCAGAAGGAAGATCGAAGTCTTTTCTGCAAGCCCTGAGGGGCGGGACAGAGCTGACGTTTACTGCCACAGCCCGTCAGTTCACTCATATCTAATACGGGGATATGGGACCTTTTCCAAGCACCCCTTCTGGGCCACAAGGGGAAACCCCACGCACAATTAACCCTTAAAGTGCTGAATGCAGCTATTGATACTCAATGATGAAAGAAATCAAAATCAAAGCTGTTGAAAACCTATCATGTGGCAGCTTGTTTAAAAGAGCTCCCGCAGGGAAGCTCTTTTAAACAAGTTGCCACATGATAGGTTTCCAACAGCACAAGATAATCAAATTCATATATTAAAAAAAAAAAAATTATTTTAGTGCTCTAGAGATTAAAGAGAAGAGCATTAACGAAGGCTTTACGGGAAAGGGAATAAAGTTCGCACAGTTAACAAGATCACAATATCTACAACTAATTACTGGACCTGAAATCTATGCGTCGGCTGAAAGCTGTCAGTGAGAAAATAAAATAAAGTATCGATTACTCATTTGGCTCAGCTCTCCACATCTTTATGCCAGTCTGACACAAATATTGACCGGTACTAACCAACCTTCAGTTTCTCAACATTGACCATCCTGGCACATCCAAATGAGGTGTCCTCTTTTAGGGCTGGAGTGAAAACTGACAGCACAGAACGTCAGCAAAAAAAAGAGGCTTGAGGTCTCATTAAAAGAATATATTCTCCTTAAGATGTGTTTTTCCCCCTCTGTGCGAATAATTCCATGTATAAGGATATGGAAGATTAAGCCAAGGATAACCAGATACAGACAGTATAAGGCGCATTCAGGCCATACTTAATGAATTAAACACCCATACAAAATATGTCACAAGACAATTTCACCTGATGAAAGTCCACAGGTTCTAATGGTAATTATTTTTCTAAAAATTCATGCTTTGGCTAATCGTAACAGAATAGTTAGAGCCCATTGGCTACTCGCTGCGGACTGAGTACCCTTAACGTGAATTGTTGTAGATCTTGTGGATTACATGATGAAGCAGTTCCGGTGATTACAGGAGAAAAAAGCCCCATAGGCTGGGTGTATGAATGCCCCACAGGAATATGATACAGCTGATGTCGCGATGAAGACTGGAAGTGAGCCAGAAGCAGACTAGAAGAGGGTTTAGCAGCACCCTGCTCCCGCGGACTGAGACACCACATCCAACCACCAACATTCCTGCAGTGACTCACCATCAACACAGACAATGTGGAACTGCACAGCATACACACCCAGGTTTGATCTTTATGACTGTTTAAGAGATGATGAGAACAGTGAGATAAAGTTGGAGAAAATTCTGGCTTTTAGTTTCTGTAAAGTGAATGTCTACGCCTAACAGGCCATTGTTCAATTATTCAGTCGACACACAATAGACATTAGGCAATACACCAGTTATACAGTTCTCAGGTAATGTTTAGTTTGGAGTAATATTTCCTTTCTTCATGACAGCACAAGAGATAAGGAACTTTTGAATAAAGGTTTGTTGTTTTGTTTTTTTTTTTGTTTTTGCTGACAAACAACACAAATGTAATACTTAATGTAATGAAATGCATGAATTATACATGAAAAACTAGGCGACTGATTTTCCAAAAAGAAACGAGAGCAGACAAGTACAAATGCCTGCATAATGAAGAGATGAGCACCAGCACCGTGCACGATGAACAGACGGGCACCTGTAGCCTGCACAATAAACAGACGGGCACCTGCACCCTGCACAATAAACAGACAGGCACCTGTACCCTGCACAATAAACAGACAGGCACCTGTACCCTGCACAATAAACAGACGGGCACCTGTAGCCTGCACAATAAACAGATGGGCACCTGTACCCTGCACAATAAAGAGACGGGCACCTGTACCCAGCACAATGAACTGAGGGGCACCTGTACCCTGCACAATAAACAGATGGGCACCTGTACCCTGCACAATAAACAGACGGGCACCTGTACCCTGCACAATAAACAGACGGGCACCTGTACCCTGCACAATGAACTGAGGGGCACCTGTACCCTGCACAATGAACTGAGGGGCACCTGTACCCTACACAATAAACAGACGGGCACCTGCACCCTGCACAATAAACAGACGGGCACCTGCACCCTGCACAATAAACAGACGGGCACCTGTACCCAGCACAATAAACAGACGGGCACCTGTACCCTGCACAATAAACAGACGGGCACCTGCACCCTGCACAATAAACAGACGGGCACCTGCACCCTGCACAATAAACAGACGGGCACCTGTACCCTGCACAATAAACAGACGGGCACCTGTACCCAGCACAATGAACTGAGGGGCACCTGTACCCTGCACAATAAACAGATGGGCACCTGTACCCAGCACAATAAACAGACGGGCACCTGTACCCTGCACAACAAACAGACAGGCACCTGCACCCAGCACAATGAACTGAGGGGCACCTGCACCCAGCACAATAAACAGACGGGCACCTGCACCCTGCACAATAAACAGACGGGCACCTGCACCCTGCACAATAAACAGACAGGCACCTGTACCCAGCACAATAAACAGACGGGCACCTGTACCCTGCACAATAAACAGACGGGCACCTGTACCCTGCACAATAAACAGACGGGCACCTGTACCCTGCACAATAAACAGACGGGCACCTGTATCCTGCACAATAAACAGAGGGGCACCTGTACCCAGCACAATGAACTGAGGGGCACCTGTACCCTGCACAATAAAGATAAGAGCATCTGTACCCTGCACAATGAACAGATGGGCACCTCAACCCTGCACAATAAACAGATGGGCATCTGTACCCTACATAGTGAACAGACACGCCTTGCTGCCTTGTCCTGCGGGAATTCCCGGCTGTTGTCGTATAGCTCCGCTTGCTGCAGTGTATCCGAGCCTTGGCACCACTGTAGAAACTCTTTTAGTGCGCTCTTACACCTACCATACTGTGTCAAACTCTCATCTCTAAAGCATCTCTAAATGTCCCCCCGGCTCACAGGTGCACCCACCCCCAGAATAAAAACTCAGCATCACAGGTTCAGCTGGGCAGAGGTGCGGCTCACAGGGGGAATCCTGAGGGCTTTACATAAGATGAGCAGTATGTTCCATGTCACCTCTATTCAAGCAAATCCTCAGGATTAGATTCATCATCTCTGCTCGTAAAACATAATGATTATAAATAAGGATATCATCATCCTGCACGTTATCACACACAGGTGTGGGTCAATGAGAGTCCAGCTCTATTTCATAAACATACGCAAATAACACAGGAAGTACATAAAAGGCACGAAACAAACAATGAAGCAAAGGCCTCACAATTCTGACTATTTCCAACAACATGAGAACTTAACTTTGATTGAAATGCCAGTACCCAGCTGGAGAAGTGTATTGCTCTGAAAAGCAATAAATATTTTTCCAGAATTAACACGCAAGTTGTACATTTGTATTGGAAACGCAGCAACTTTGACACAAAAAGTGTTGAAAGTAGCACAACAGTGTGTGAGGAATTAACACTTTGGTCTTCACGAGGGCACTGAAGTGTCTTGCAAAATTAGCAGTAAGTGACACAGATCTCTGGATTATCCTGTGCAAACTGTAAACATAGAAGGCAGGCCCCAATTCACTACATCAGCTCCTTAAAACTCTTACCTTTCAATCTTGCTGTTGTATACAGACACACACACACACACACACACACACACCATTTATTTTCTCTGCGTACTTCCACACAAAGGCCTTATGGCTGAATGATATTTACTCAGATGGGTCTTCATCTTCTTTGCGCACTAAGCCAAAAGCTCAATTTCATCAGTAGCATTATAAAATTCCCAGCAGCTCACACGAATACAGATGGCCAGAACTTCCCACAGTTATTCAATAATTCCTTAATGAACATATTTGAGCCTATTGTTCTCAATCCCAGTGAAAAATAAACGCACTTGGAGTCGGGAGCTGGACTGAGATTACAACAGTCAACATTCTTCAAATACTCTATATTAAGCCAAGTTACCCATTGTGAATGATTAATGAATGTATTCTTGACAATATAAAATTCGAAATTCATCACGGCGAAGAGAATCCCACTGAAAAGTAAATAAAAATGCGAAAGGAGATTACTCACTGAGTGGTTTTTCTTTCAGCTGTGGTGCTCTTGACTACAGCATCACACTTTGAAGGGACAGAAAGCGACGCAATGAGATATTTCTGATGTGGGAACACAAGCGCGATGCTTGGCTTTTATGTCACAGAGTTCAGGCGGCCACGAACACAAATCCCATCCGACCTGCTGTAAAATCACGGCGGATGGACGGGAGCAGGACAGCGTGAGGACTCGAGCACACGACTGAGAGGAATCACTCGTTCTTGCGGCTTCGCTTGGATCTGTCGCCCCGCAGGCTGCTGAAGCTCTGGTGTATCAAACTACAATATCTGTTTATCGGAGATGAATGCCTCATCGTTCGTCAATACAACCCGCAGGGTCCGGATAAGTCAGCAAGCGTTTCACTGCCACATATTTCATCGGACGCAAATATTCAGCAGATATGGTTAGATTACTTGGCTAATGTGTCCCTTTGATCTATAAGAATTTACAATCATGCGCATTTTGTTTGTTCTTTTTGACATCAAAAGCAACAAAGGACTGGCAAATAAAGCCTAAAAAATGACTGCTGATTTCATCGGTAATAGCAACTATTTCTCATTCAGTCATCTGCCATATGCGTCATTCTACGGCAAAAAGAGCCCTTTCGCGTCACATTTGGACGCCATAGCCTAAATGCTTAAATGAGAGAAAAGCAAAAGCACCAATCTTCCGATGTTTTACTTTAGATAGAAAAACATAGCCAGGATGTCGGTGGATGACTGAGAAACAAAACAGCGGACTTTCCCACCGTAGAGACGTGTTTTGCGTCAGCTTCCAGCAGTTAGTTTAACACCAACTGTTGGTCACAACTGCCCCTTCAAAACCATGATTGTTTTTCCCAAATTTTGAACCTTAAACTTAACCTATAAAAACCATGATCGTCTTTGCCATACCCTGAGCCCTTTTAAAAACCACAATCACCTTTCCCCAAAACCTGAACCCTAATGTTAAACTTTCAAAAACCACTATCACCTTTCCTGAACACAGAACCCTTCCATTAACCTCTTAAAAAACCCATCATCACCCGTCTATGACCTTGAACCAAAACCTCAGCCTTTAAAGACCTCAATCACCTTTCCCAAACCCTGAGCTTGTATCCTTAATCTTTAAAAAACAATGGCCACCTTAAAGGGGCACTGACGGGACACCCAGATGCATTAACTTTAATAAAATGCAAAGATTTGAAAAGTTCACAAGCTTAAAGAATTACCAGGAGAATCTTGAGTATATTCTGTATTATTTGTTTGAAAAGATTTGGAAAGTGTTTTGTTGTCCAGCTTTCTCTAAGAGCCAATCAGATTTACTTTGAGCAAATGGGGACAGATGAGCAGATGATTCCAGAGGCAACAACTCAGGTGCAGGTCGTTTCATCGCTTAAAAATTCTCTGTTATTTGCTGACCTCCATGCAAAACTAAAACTACCAAATACATTATTACCTGAGGGAACTCGTGTCTCAGCTCAGTGTGAAAACACTTGCATGAAAGAAAACAGGACAAGCAATCAGTGTGTCCTCAAGGAAATAAATCTGGAGTGTTGCTGTCTTTGCCGCTGTGGTACCATGTCTAAACCGTGCATTAAAAAATACTCAAACCAGCAGAGTCTTGTTTGAAATAGCTCTCATTCCAATAAGTGAACTTACAAGAACACAAAATTATAAACAGAATTTAGGAAAGAGTTCACGGACACAAGGACTCCAAAACAAAAATAACTCCTCTAAAAATACAGAACAATAACACTGGTCAACACCAAATTTATTTTCTAAGTTTTTTTTTTTGGCTGATTAAGGACTATTATGATATGCAAAATCCA
The DNA here is from genome assembly GCA_029721435.1 of Gymnothorax reevesii. Taxonomy (NCBI): domain Eukaryota; kingdom Metazoa; phylum Chordata; class Actinopteri; order Anguilliformes; family Muraenidae; genus Gymnothorax; species Gymnothorax reevesii. Next base: position 13,355,170 of record CM056579.1, read on the forward strand.
AAAAGCACATTCGTTTTGCTCAATAAGGTCAAATTTTTGAAATATAATCATAGTGTTTTTTTTTTTTTTTTTTACATTTTTGTTTGTCCGAGCATTTTCGCTTTATATGATGCAATATTCTGTAAATGTTCCTTGAAATAAACGCACTCTGAAGAGTTCACATGCGCCAATTTATGACTAACAGGAATATTAATTTTCAGGTGAATGAAATGGCTTCCGGCAGAAGCCCAATGTATTCTGCAACATCTGCGGCGAATACACCGTTGTTCCTAACAGGAATCCAGTCACAGGTTTCATGAAGCGTGTTTACCAGGCTTATTTTGGCATGAAAACTGGTGGGCAGGATAAAGCTCGGGCACCACACAGGGTATTCAAGACCCGCACAGAATCTGCCTCAGTGGGCAAAGGGCAAGAAGATTTGTCTGAAGTTTGGAATTCCAAATTAATACATTGGGTTAGAAAACTTTTTTTTCCTCTTAAAAACCTATTTCGGATAAGAAATATTAACAAAAATCAACCGATAATATCACAGAAATGAAATTGATGTAGTCAGAAGATGGGATTTTTTTTTTTTTTTATAGTCGACTTAGCACAAAAACCTGACCTGATCGAGAGAAACAGATGTCTTTTTTCGGATTCTGTGGTGCAAAATTGTCCTAAATCAGTTGAAAAAACTGAGACAATTTACAAAAAATTTTTTTTTGTTATCCAATGTAACCAATCTGAATGACAAAACAGGTAAAATATCCTAAAGTGCAAGAATTGCAACAATAATACTCAAAACTCTTCACATCTTCACAAAAGATCCTCAAAATTCTTCACATCTCTGGAAAATGTAAGGTGAACGATTGCAAGATCAGAACAAAGATTCACGCCGGTACGTATCGCGGTTGTGACCCTTTCAGATGACCATAGAGCCCTGCGTGTTGAGAGAAGATGACAGGGGTACCCACAGCATTAAGACCTGACCAAGAGGTCCTGACCCAGTGTCCCTGTGTGTCCAGTAGGGAGCGAGAATGTTTTGCCGGTAGTAGTGGGTTGGCGGGTTTAATTAGGCCGGAGATTAGAGTTTCATCGCGATGAAGCGACTCATAATGGTTGATCATACCAAATCCGCACATGAATGGTTCTCCTGAGACTCTACCATGCGCACGATTTCATTATAAATTCATCCCACATCTTTACTAGGCAGTACTGTTATTACACCACAGAGAGTGCAGTCCAGGACTTCAGGTGATTCTTTCAGAGCGAGGCAAATAAAATGGACTTCATGCCGCACGAGCGAAAAGCTCATGTTAGTCCTATGCAGTTCACCCAAATCCACATGCCATCAACATCCACAAAATTCTAAAACCCATTGCATATTAGACTGTGAGCCCAGGAATTCCTGACTTTAAAAGCTTGTGAAGAGCATAACTGCATGTTTTAGATTCACACTGTGGTGGAAGCTACGGTTAACTTCGTATGACATGGTTGGAAGACATTCGGCACCGTTTACAAGTAGAAAAACTTTATAATGACTGAATGCCTACTGAAATTATGTAGGCGAGAGGAGGTGCTCACATCCAGGACTTATTCCAGGACCAAATGGCAAGTCCTTTTAATTGCAATCCACAATTCTCATCGATTAGAAAATAATAACTTCCACTGTAAAGTGTTTACTTTCTGGCAAGTTCCTCTATCAGCGAATCCTTAATGCCACCCTGATTAAGGAGCGGCGTGAGGTTCAAGATTTGGCAGCTCGCAAAATACAACGATGTGATCCCTGCCAAGGAGGCATCTCAATCATTTTGGTAATAATTTCTAATGCACCTCTCCATTCAAAATCAATTCCTGCCCACACACCCAGCCAATAAAACATCAGATGTATATCCACATCCCCTCATCTGTCAGATGGCCTAATGATTCAATATTTTCAAAACACCCAAACTTATTTGAGTTGAGTAGTTATCTGCATTGGCTAAGTCCACACAGCCACTGTAAACCTCTGAGGCCCAAGCATTTTTATTATAGAATAAAATATATTCCTCTATTTGTCCTACTGGGTCTCACCTGCACAGCCAAGAGTGAAATTGTCAGTCTAAATGCATTTCACCCGTGTAATATTCATCTGTTTCAGCAGATGCAACACAAATAACATTTTTAAATAGCAAGCACATGCATTATACTTACTAACAGAGGACTGAGAGGCATTTACAAAGGATGCCGTTAAAACAGGTAACACTTTCTAAATTTTATGACAAAACTTTTTTCTGATTTGCTCATAATTTGACATCACTGTATGAAACAATATCTATCCTAGTCTTCACATGCATTAACAATGACGACAACCAGCGAGTCAAAAATAAGAGAGGGAAAAAGCATGTTAATAATTTTCAATGACTCACTCATTAAACTGGCAAACCACTTATAAAGGATCATTGTTCAAGACTGGGCCAGATGTAGAGTTTTTTTTTTTATTAATTTGGCATCTCCAATCCCACCTGAATCTGGAACGTCCAATTAGGGAACTATGTACAAGGCTTCAAGGCTTTTTGCATATGCAGCTGCCGACCACTACCGGCTGGTACGAGGCGGGAATCGAACCTGCGCAGTGATAGTCACTTCGGCTTCGCAATGCGATGCTTTATCGAGTGAGCTATCCGGCAGCTCCGGATGTAGGGCTGGCTGGCTTTCATGCAGTTAGTATGGTGGGAATCGCATGACTGCGTCACCCTCAGCTGAGGTGTCCGAATGCTAACAGCCAGATGTACAGACGTCACTAAACTCCGCCTGTTCTCACAGACATCAGTATTCCAAAGACCTGGTAGCCTCAATCTTGGCCAGTCTTACGACAATAGGAATGCGCATCAACAATAAATAACTAACCCTGATCACACAGCATCCACTCCCAAGACATTACTACTGTATCATGGAAAATGTGAATAGAATCAAAACGGACTGAGTCCACTCACCCTCCCACTGTATTAAAAATAGGATAACACATTACTTGATGTTATGACACCTAAATTTAATCGCTTATTGAAATAAACAATGTGAGGACTGAAATTAAGATGAAAGACGGAACCGAGCCCAGAGAAGTTAGCGGCACTTTTAGACAGTGTTAATACAAGGCATTGGCTTTGCAGCGGATTCATTCCATCTTTTAATTGTGTTAGACACTGTCCAGGCTGAAATACCCATAATTTAACGTGTGTGACCTTGGGAAACACTGTCCTCAAAGCGATGGATTATAAGCTGTGGTGAACGACTGGGAAAACAGGCACAGATGAGGCAACAGGTTGGCGAGAGACCAGCCCACCGGGTGGTCATTTATTTTAACAAGAATAAACATAAAGCAAACGGTCTTCTTCAACACTAAGTAACTCTGAATTAACCACAGTCAGGTAGGCAAGTAGCGGCAGGAGCAAAGCTTTCTGGAACAGGAGGCGCAAATTCGATTTCTTCTGTCTCTTCGCTGTTGGACTCTAGTGACAGGCAGAGAAAGAACAAAAGTGGTTAGTAGCAGACTTGCAACTCGCTCTCCCAGCCAACCTGCCCCCTCTGTCGCCTCTCCGGATTTATACAGCCCGCCCTCCTGCTGCTGGCTGTGATCAGGTGTGAGGCCTCCTGAGGAACGCTGCAGGAGAGCCCCTCTTATTGGCTGTGCTGCAACCGAGGGGAGCTGTCCGGGGTGCTGAACTGAGGTCAGTCTGGCAGGTGCTGTCCACGGCACCTACTGCCGGAGTCAGGAGAGAAGGGGAGGGGAATCGCTGCTCCCTGGAGGTGTGACATGGGCGATGGGCGATGGGCGTGTCTCTTTTCCCGATTGCCACAAAGCTTTTGCATTCGTAGGCAAATTGGTGAGCCTCAACGCGCCCTAGCTGTTAAGGGACAAGGCCTTTTTTGGAGTCCCGTTTTATACTACCAAGATTATCGCACCTTTTTAATATCACATATTTCACGTCACCTCATTATTGTAAGTTGGGACATACTTATTAGTCTTAGATTGCCCCAACTTTTTTGGAGTCTGTGGCAGTCATCAAAGTTGGAATAATGCATATTTTCGATAAATAATGATATTCACAGGTTAAAGAATCAAGCACTGTTTTGTTGTAGCGCCTAAAACAAAAGCGGTTGAATGGTAGTGGCAATCATTACTTTTTGATTTAATTGCATTTTTCATTATGTGCCAAATTGTTCAAAATTGAGGAAATGAATCACCAACTTTTTCTCACGTGCATGACTGCGTGAACAAATTGTTCATTGGGAAACCAGACTAATGTGTCCGAGCAGTGAGAAATGAACACAGCCTCTAAAATAACCAACAGAGGTGCTGTCTATCCAACTGGTACACATGATACACACTTCATAAAATCAGCCAATCATGAACACGCACATGAACGTATATAGGCCTGCATGCGCTTGTTTGTGCGCCTGTATATGTGCGTGTGCACATATGTGTGTGTGTGTGTGTGTGATCTGACAAACGTTACTTCTGTGTCAGTGTAATAAAAGCGTACAGCAGCAGTTTGTTCCAGCTTTTGTGCGTTCACCCGATTAGACATCAGCAGCTTTTGTTTGGGCATTCACTGTTGTCGCGTGGAGCCCGCCTCTCTCTCCAGCTCTGAGCGAAAGTGCTTCAGCTCGACTCTGAAACCTGCCCTCTCCATGGGGCCGGAGACAGGCTCTATAAATTATCAGCCGCAGGCGTACCAAGCAAATTACGCTCCATCAAGGCGGTTGGAAATGAATACGCCAGAATGTAACATGACAATGCTTTTGTGTTCCGCTTTAGAAAAGCCAGAGTAAAACTATACGCGTTTGCGGAGAAAAAAGACAGTGATTGTCGACGGTCTAATGCTTAGCTTCTTGTCTCACGGAATGGTAAGACTGTCTGTGCCTTCAGAAAATTATAAAATGCGCACCACTCAATAAATCAAATGTACCTCGGTGCTGGTTTTAACCACGAACTGAATGAGTTGAAGTATAAATCTGAATAAGAGAAAGGACAGCAGTGCAGTTTGTATCAACTTCCAATTTATAATTCTGAAGGATTGTAAATAAATGTTTTTTGCTTTCCTGGTAATTTGGTCTTTTATGTCGTTTAAGTCTGTACCTTTGCCCAGAGATTCCTTGTAGCCATAAATGTTCGTGTTGTAGTGTGTCAATGCCATAAAAAAAGGGTTGCTGGGATGCAGTACGGTGTGACTTTGATTGATCGCTCCGCAGTCAGATCAGAGGCACTACTGGGCACGTGCGAACAGGCTGAGCAGGAGGAAGAGAGAGAGAGAGAGGTGATGCAGCGAATCACAACGCACATCGGCATTACTGACTGCAGCTCAGAAAGAGAGAGAGAGAGAGAGTGCTCAAACACCAAGAGCTCAACGAAAAACAGAGGGAGAGAGATTCCAATGTGCTGCGTAAGTAACACACTATTATTAGCTTCTTACAAATCAAAAATTGGATAAACCACTGCGTCTTCAGCCTTTATTTAACTAGGGAGGTTGCATCAAGAACACATTTCTGATTTTGTTGGGCAGCCAGCGAGAAATGGCAGGTGGAACAGTTAGGAGACAGAGTTAAAGCCCTTGCATGGTTTTGCAGTTTAAGACCTCGCTCAAGGGCCCAAGAGCAGGGTTCTTCCCAACTTCATCTCCGCAGACGCCAGTGCCAAGCCCCGCCCGGGGTATGACACAAGCAACCCACCCCAAGGCTACCTTGCAAACCGATTTATTATGGCTGGTCATGTCAGAGAGATTGCAGTAGCCAGCAAAGATTTATGAAGAATCAGTGTGGTCCACATAAATGCATACTGAAACTCGGCTTATGCCGTCGGAGGCGACGGCTGGGGGTACATCCCCGAACGCCCCCAATCCTCTAATCCCCCAATCCTTGAATAGACCTTGAATAGACTTTCATTTGAACTTAATTTCAGGTCAATCGGTCAAATAGTTCTGAAGATATGGCCAAAATGGTAATTTTCCATCACAAAACACCACCTGGTGGCAAAATATTGAACCATACAGATATGTCATCATGTGACACGTTGTGAGGTCATGACCTTGCAGTTGCACATAGTTTCATGTCAATTGGAGAAATAGTTCCAAAGATATAGCAGAAATGGTGAATTTTATGTGACAAAGCTCCACCTTGTGTCAAAATTTTGAACCAAACAGGTATAATGTCATCATGCGACACATCCTCAGGTCATGACCTTTCATTTGCACTTGATTTGAGGTCAATTGCCCTGGTGGCCAATCTAGAAATTGTAAATTGTCCAATATCGAAGCAGTTCTTCCTCATTATGATACTTACTTATGTGCAAAACTTGGAATTTCTCATAGCAATATTACTGGAGTTATCGCGTTAACAGGTACATCAGTTTTTGGCCCCTAGTGGCCAATCTAGAGATCGTAAATTGTCCAAAATCGAATCAGTTCTTCCTCTTTATGATACTTACTTATGTGCAAAACTTGAAATTTGTAATTGAAATATTAGTGAAGTTATCGCGGAACAGTGATTTTTTTCCGTTTTTGGCCCCTGGTAACCAATCTAGAAATAATAAATTGTCCAAAATCGAATCAGTTCTTCCTCTTCATGATACTTACTTATATGCAAAAGTTGAAATTTCTAATTGAAATATTACTGCAGTTATCGCGTTAACACTGAAATCAGTGTTTGGCCCCTGGTGGCCAATCTAGACATTGTAAATTGTCCAAAATCGAATCAGTTCTTCCTCTTTATGATACTTACTTATGTGCAAAACTTGAAATTTGTAATTGAAATATTAGTGAAGTTATCGCGGAACAGTGATTTTTTTCCGTTTTTGGCCCCTGGTAACCAATCTAGAAATAATAAATTGTCCAAAATCGAATCAGTTCTTCCTCTTCATGATACTTACTTATATGCAAAAGTTGAAATTTCTAATTGAAATATTACTGCAGTTATCGCGTTAACACTGAAATCAGTGTTTGGCCCCTGGTGGCCAATCTAGACATTGTAAATTGTCCAAAATCGAATCAGTTCTTCCTCTTTATGATACTTACTTATGTGCAAAACTTGAAATTTGTAATTGAAATATTAGTGAAGTTATCGCGGAACAGTGATTTTTTTCCGTTTTTGGCCCCTGGTAACCAATCTAGAAATAATAAATTGTCCAAAATCGAATCAGTTCTTCCTCTTCATGATACTTACTTATATGCAAAAGTTGAAATTTCTAATTGAAATATTACTGCAGTTATCGCGTTAACACTGAAATCAGTGTTTGGCCCCTGGTGGCCAATCTAGACATTGTAAATTGTCCAAAATCGAATCAGTTCTTCCTCTTTATGATACTTACTTATGTGCAAAACTTGAAATTTGTAATTGAAATATTAGTGAAGTTATCGCGGAACAGTGTTTTTTTTCCGTTTTTGGCCCCTGGTGGCCAATCTAGAAATAATAAATTGTCCAAATCGAATCAGTTCTTCCTCTTCATGATACTTACTTATATGCAAAAGTTGGAATTTCTAATTGAAATATTACTGCAGTTATCGCGTTAACACTGAAATCAGTGTTTGGCCCCTGGTGGCCAATCTAGACATTGTAAATTGTCCAAAATCGAATCAGTTCCTCTCCTCTTTATGATACTTATGTGCAAAATTTGGAATTTGTAATTGAAATGTTACTGAAGTTATCGCGTTAACACGTAGCGCGGCGGCTGTGGCGGCGGTGGCGGCCGGACCAAAAACATTATATCCCCCGGAACGCCATTCGGGGATATAAATAATTTGCGAGGGCATGAACTATTTATAGTGGGGTTTAGTTTGTATATACCAGTGGCGGCTTGTGAACTGGCAACTGAGGAGGCTCAAAACAATCCTTTAAAACGAATGATTGGTCATGACCTGTTTTCAATCATTCATTGAAACTACCATTACAGAAACTCAGAAAACTCTCAACATTATCAGGTGTGGCCAGTTTTCATTTATGACGCATACCTGACGACTCTCACGCATTCGGCGTAAGTTTAAGTGGCATATTTATGCGTAGGCTATGTAAGAGATTCCCAGGCGGAATTAAAGTTCTTGTGCATGGAAGGGTTGGAAGGAATGTAATTGCATAAAGACGTTCTAATGATCTAATTTCATTTAAACAATCAACAAGCACATGCATTGCTTCCAACCACTGAGTAAAGAGAACCGTGAGAAGTCCGGAGTCGTAATAAGTATGCGTTATAAATGTAGATACTAAATACCATCAGAGACCACAGTCTCTCTCTCTCTCATGGACATCATGTTACGTTACCGTTGCTCCCCTGATGACCTCATTCACCGACTGGAAATCTTTAGCAGAAAAGTCAGGCAAGTTTTTATTTCATCTTTCATCTAAACCGAACACACGCCAATCTCACAGGTCAATTGCTTCCTATCTCAGATCAGAAAGTCATTACATTTGAGGTCCCTGGGCAACCATATATAAAGAACCATCAACGCACTATAACATTTAGAAATATTAAAATCATAAACCCCGATGATCTTATCAGTCTAATCTCCTCCCATCCCACCCCTGACTCTCATCCACTGATGAACTGGTTGCCCATTACAATGTCTGTCTCTACTCGTCACTGGACACTTTAGCCCCTCTCAGGACACGTGTCGTCTCTTTCAACCACACAGCCCCCTGGTTCACCCCTCAACTCCGCCTATTGAAAACAGCAAGTCGTCACTTGGAGAGATTATACAGAAAAACCGGTTTAACAGTTCAGTACCAAGCCTACTCTGGTCACCTTAAACTATGCAGAAATGCTCTCTCAGTGGCCAAAACCTTTAACTATTCCAATATCATCAATAATGAGATGGCTAATTCCAAAACCCTCTTCTCTACAGTGAAATACTGTTGGGATTTACGAAATGAACCAAGTGCGACAACCAGTAGAATACAAAAAAAAGGCTTAATTTCTGAAGAGGGAAACCCCCCAACAGAGCTGGCAACAGTACAAAGTCCACAATCCAAAATCAAAGTCCAATGGGCGTAATCCAGAATCAAAACCAGGGCACCAATCACAAAATCCGTAGTCAGGCAAAAAGAGGTCGATAAACAAGAATGCGGTACAATACAGGAAATATGCAAAGCTCGTAGTCAGGCGGTCCAGTCAAAAAGATAAATCACTAAGAATCAAGGCGTAAACAAACGTGGCACAGGAAGCTAAGAAGAACGATCTGACAAGAAAGTGAACCAAACAGACATCTTAAATACACATCCGGGAGAACACATGATCAGGGAGAACAGGTACAATCAATGGTGACAATAATCAGGGAGAGACACATGAGGAATAAACTAATTACATGAATTTGGCTGTAGCCAAAACGCAGACAGGGATCACAAGACAAACCTATGAACAGAACAACAGCTCCAGTCACGGAGTACTTAAGTGTATAGTTTAAAGAAAAGGAAAGCAAAAAGTATCAGTGGAGATCCACAGAAAATAGCAGCAGAGATAATTAGGAATAGGCAAGGAGGCGGAGACTAGAATTGGGCGACTGCTGAGAGATCATTAGTCAATTAGTATGTGCAGCTATGCAATCCCGAGTGCTTGTTAGTAAGTTAGTCCAAATATAAAAGGTTAATGTGGGTTAGTAATTAGCAAAAACAGTAAACTGTTAGTATGTGTTAGTAAGACAGTAAAAGAGAGAGGAAGGAAGAACACGAGATAATGAAAGAAGATTGAAACCCAGAAACCAATAAATCACCCGAATGAGTGGCACGCAATACAAGGGAACATGAGACAAAGTGCAAAGCATGGCAAAGAAAACATGGCATGATAACTAATAAACTAAAACATGAAAAAGAATAAAACAAGGAAATCTAAAATACCAAAAACACAAAACATAATCCTAAGAATGGTCAGACAAAGGCAGTGGTCTCTAAACAAAAGAATTAATAATCATGGTAAGGCCAGGCACAGAACTGAAACTAGGCTAGGGATCATGGCATAGCAGAACTACCAAAACCAAAAGAGCAGAATCACAACCAATACCTTATACAACCTCATGATAACTCAGCTAACAACACGTCCCCTGAATTATGCAATAAATTCTCGGATTACTTTCAAACTAAAATTATGATATCCATTAAACAACTGCTTCTGTCACCCCTGCCCGCTGCACTGCCCACCTGGATGTCCACCCCCATGGACTCCCAATATCAAAGCTCTCCCTCCACTTTCACCCCAGTTACTGAGGAGACCATCATAAAATGATTACTGCAGCCAAATCCTTCACCTGTCAGCTGGAACCCCTACTTACCACCCTGGTTAAAGCTGCACTCCCTGCCATCTCTCCACTGCTTACCCACATTATAAACTCATCCCTGATCTCTGGCTCTCTTCCTCCCTCGTTAAAACTGTCTGCCATTACACCTGTCCCCAAAACACCTGGCGTTGACCACAGCAATTTAAATAACTTTCATCCCATTTCAAACCTCCCTTGGTAAAGTAATGGAGCGTGTCGTGGCAGCCCAACTCCAAACTCACCAAGAATCAAACAATCTCTTTGAAACTTTTCAATCTGGCTATTGACCAAAACATAGTAGAGTCCAACCTTGTCAAGATTACTAATGACCTCCTCCGTGCTGCAGACTCTGAACTTCTCACTATTCTCATCCTTCTCCATCTCAATACTGCCTTTGACACCATTTCTCACACAGTCCCTCTAGGCACTAGCCTGGTTAACATCTTACCTGACAGGGAGACAACATTTTGTCCAGCTGAAACACCACAGGTCCAGGTTTGGTCCAGGTAACCATTGTGTACCCCAGAGGTCAGTACTTAGTCTATTACTTTTTATCATTTAACTTGTTTCCCTTGGCCGTATTATGCGTCATCATCACATCAACATTCATTGTTACACGCAACTTTACATCTCAACCAAGCCCTCTGTCCCCTCGCCTCCCCAGCCGCTCCTCAGTTGTCGTTAGGACATTAAAGACTGGATGACCACTAACCTCCTCCAAATTAATACTAATTAAACTGAAACTATGCTCATTGGTTCCAAAACAATACTGTCCAAAACACAGCTTCCTCAAAACCGTTGGCGGTTGTCCTGTCCCTCTGTCGACGCAAGTTAAAAGCCTTGGCAATTCTTGACAAAATGCTATCCTTTGAGCCCCCCATAAAAAACATCTCAAGGACTGCACTTTTCCACCTGCGCAATATCTCCCGACTCCGCCTCTCACTCTCGTACACCAGTGCTGAAATACTAATCCATGCCTTTGTCACCTACCGGCTTGATTATTGCTACACCCTTCTCACTGGACTTCCCACTAAACTCACTCCGAATCCTCACCCACTCAAAATCTTATGACCACATCTCCCCTGCCCTCGCTCAGCTGCATTAGCTACCGGTCAAACAACACATTGAATACAAAATCCTCCTCCTCATATATAAGGCCATGCACACTCTTGCACCTCCCTGCATCTCTGACTCTCACACTCTCCGTTCCTCGTCAGCTGGTCTTCTAGTCATCCTCACCACACGATTATCTACAATGGGCGATCGAGCTCTCAGCTCTGCAGCACCCAGGCTCTGGAATTCTCTACCAGCACACATCCGACATGCAGATCCACTGACATCTTTCAAATAACTGCTCAAAACTCATCTGTTCACTTTCGCATTTCCTTGACTGTCCTTGCAGTTTGTCTGATGTATCATGTCACAACAATATATACCATGTATATTTTGTGTCATGTTTTTTTATTTATTGTCTTATCTGTAATTTTTCTACTGTTTTGCTCTGGACGGTGACCTTGAGTGGCTAGAAAGTCGCCATTCAAATAAAATACATTATTATTTATTTTTTATCATTATTTTCTTTTCATTCATGCTTCTATCCAAAGCAACTGACCCCTAATTTGATGAAGCAGGGGCCAATCCACTCTGGAGCGATGTGGAGTTAAGGCCCTCGCTCAGGGGCCTAACAGCTGCCTGATGGCCACACACAGACTTTAACCAAACCTTCCTCAGGCCCAGTCAGGCACCCTAACCAGAGAGCGAGAGTGAGATTCCTAACAGGAGTCGTGTTAACCATCAGAACTGCAGTGATGGTCAACTACCCATTTCAAGTAATAACATTCAGAATAAAATCTACGTGACTTTCATGGCATCTGGTCCCCCATTTCAGTTAAATAACTGGCAGAGGGAACAGCTAGCTGTTTACGTAATGAGTGAATCTGCAGAATCTAAATAACGCTGCAGATATTGAGGCCCCTCTTACCGTCGGGTAACACATTACAGTCAGAGGAGGGCTTTTAAGCAGAAGCCCAGAGCAGACCTGCCTGTCCCCTTAAATATGGACTGAAATCTCCTTAAATCAGACGTGGCTGAAGATATACGCTCCCATCTTTGACTCTTCACTGTGGAAGAGAGAATAAGATGCTCACAATGCGAACAATAGGTCTGACAATTACGTTTGAATGGAAGGAACGATCTGAATGCAAATGCTCAAGATCGCTCGTAAAACAAAGTTAGTGAGGACACCAGACGCAGCACCACACCGACAGAATTAAGATTCCGGAGGACTCGGGCTCAATAAAACACAACTTTTTCCGAGAAATAATCATAAACCACGAGGCAAAAATAATTCCACTGCACATCTGCTTACCAGATGTTTGTCATAAAATATGATCATGAACATAATGCGAGCCATTTTTCCTACGGCATGTGTACACTCTGTGCATGCATATTTGTTCACCTTTAGTGTGTGTTTGCGTCGGTTCGTGTGTGTTTGTACGCAAACAGGAATACTCCCGCGGGACACTGATGTAGTGATCAGGGGTGGGTCACATTGACTGCGCATGGAGGCGGAACTGAATTCAGCCGAGTCTGACGAGCCCTCGGCCTGATCTCAGGAGGGGTCAGTCTCTCTCTCAGTCTGCTGTGTTCACATCACTCTCGCACAGGTCAGGCCTCACAAACACCAGCTGCTCTGCAGGGCTGCGAAGGCGCCACACGTGGAACGCATCTCTCCAATCCCCGCCGCATTCAGGACAGGTTTGAGTGTGACACAAAATATCCATACAGGACAAGGAGAAAGGCAGCTTCCAGTTAGTGGCAGGGCACACAGTTATCAGTCAGAGCTCTTTCAGTGGAAATACTGAGAGGGACAAAATGAACGATCCACCCACTGACAGGACAAGACTTCCTGAATGCAGCTGGTTATTTTTGATTTCCATTTCATTTTACCAATACTGTCCAGTACAAAGGAAGCCCCGCCTTCTCACAGAGTAACTGATAGTTTGCCATTAGATTAAAAAACAAAAAACACAAATACAGTAATGCCTTTTCAGTTCAGTTTTATTTCTAAAAGGACGAAGGACTTTGTTATTGAAATGGCGAAGTGCTTCATGCCATTCTAACGCTCAGAATTTTAATTATGTGATTATTAATGCATTTGCCTCTTGAGAGAGAATATGTATTTCTGAGAATGTTTCATCATTACTTGATCAAGGCTCTCAATTTATACTTGATATCAATATTGTGGGGCACTTTCTTAATATGAAATGGAGTTTATGGAATGCCATTTAATTTTCAATTTTTATGAAAGGTGAACATGTCATGGAATGTAAACTGTTGAACAAAAGCAGAAGATGACATTTACCTTCTTCATCAGGAGAAATGATGCAACAGCTTCTTGCAAAAGAAGAACCATTTCTGAGGATATGTTTTCATCATGAGATCCACATTTTCATTTTAGGCAGAGAACTTTTTGAAAATGAAACAGGGAGAATGCCATTTGATTTCATTTGTTATGAAAGGAGCACACTTCTTAAATTTGAAAATAAAAAAGAAAGGTCAATGATTACATTTTTATTTTTATTATGAGACAAAAAATGCATTGGCCTCTTGAAAAAAAGAAAGCATATCCGCAACTGCATTTTCATTTTTATTTTGCTCGCTAAATGCTTCTGCTCACTATCTCTGCAGAGAATGAAAGTGGGAGTTAAATCGCTTTTTCTTCAAGCAAAGATACTTCTGAGCAGTGAAAGGCTGAATTTGTAAATAAATTAATTAATTAATGAATATTGCAAACACTTTGCATCAGAATCATTTGCAAGGGTAAAACATTTCCACGGAGAACTTTGGAAACAAGATATTATCAGGCCTCATGAACCGAGAGCAATAAATGCGTTTGTTAGTGTGAGTTAGTGACGTGAAAATGCTTGAAGCGTAAAAACAACTCATAAATTATTAGTTAACAAAAATATTTACTCATGTATTAATGTATGATTATTATGAAATTGGCAGAGCATTGGATAAACAAACAATACTTCAATCAGTCAAAAGTACATCACCTGTGTTATTAGTCCTATATTAATAACCAAAGTACAGTATTAATGTACTATAATGATGTATAGACCAACTTCTCCGCATTTAGCAGCTGAAGGCTACATTAGCTGTTGTTAATTCATGTAGACCTTGAAGCATTTCAACTGACTCAGACAAACATCCGGTAACACAAAGGTCTTGCCATAGCAAATATAAAATGCCTGACTGACCTTTATTGGATTATAATTGATTAACAAGTCAGATTCTATGCTGACGCTCCGAAGCCCATCGGGTGCACATAACTGTCCTATATCTACATACTATAATCATACATAATCTCAATATCCTTGCTAGATAAGGCACAGTGAACATCCAAAGTTAATTTCATAATTTCAACAAAAAAAGGGTTTCATAAACTCTACAGTGTTGCTGTAACTGTTAATTCTCAATATAAGATTGACATTTTCAAAAGGGCAGTCTCCTCAGAAAATTTTTGCAACTGATGAATTCTTCAACTGATGTTCATAACAAAAATTAAACGTTGATTGAAATGAAACAAATGCCTCCTCATAAACACAATTTTCCGAGCCGTTTCAGAACAGAGATAACATAGCTGTCATGGAGAAGTGCAGTAGATAATAATCACAGGCCTCAGCAGCTGCCAAACACAGGGAATCAGGCAGGAAGAACCAGGTGTGACCACTCCCAACTCACTTCTGTCATCGTGTGCATGTCCGTTCATGCAAACACACACACACACACACACACACATACAAGCACGCACGCCCACCTATACACACACACACACACACACACACGTACGAATATATACACACACACAAGCGCATGCACACACACATGTATGCACACACATCCACACACGCGTGCACACACACATACATGCATGCAAGCATTACGCACACATGCACAAATACACAAACACACAGGCACACTCACACACACACACACACACACACACACACACACACAGACACATGCACACAGGCACGCATACACACATTCACACAAGCATGGGTGCACACAGAAACACACACAAATACACACATAACTCAGTTTTTTGAAGTTTTTCATAACCTAACAATCATTTCTGAACCCCTTACCCCGATCATAACCATAAACACTCCGTGACAAACCCAAACCCACAAACACACACACACACACACACAGACACACGCACACACACACACACACACACGCACACACACGCACACACACACACACACACACACACACACGCCCCACCACTCCAATCAGAACTTGGTCTGAGCCATTCTCCACAGTGTACAGTATACTGTACAAATATAATGGCACAGCTAAAAGCGATGACAAACAATGACTGCTGCTTTTGTGAGTCCCAGCCTAATCCGCCGCACATCTGTCGGGCCGATTACAGATAAGTGATGTACATTCGCTCGCCAGTCCCCTTATCAGAGGATATGATGAACTGTACATCTCGTAAAGGTTTGAAACGGAAATAGCCTTCATCTCATGCGGGTCTGTACAAACCTTATGAGCCCAACACATACAGACCCTTCCCTCATGCGGGTCTGTACAAACATCATGAGCTCAACACATACAGACCCCTCTCTCATGCAGGTCTGTACAAACATCATGAGCCCAACACATACAGACCCCTCTCTCATGTGGGTCTGTACAAACATCATGAGCTCAACACATACAGACCCCTCTCTCACGCGGGTCTGTACTAACATCATGAGCCCAACACATACAGACCCTTCCCTCATGCGGGTCTGTACAAACATCATGAGGTCAACACATACAGACCCCTCTCTCATGCAGGTCTGTACAAACATCATGAGCCCAACACAGACAGACCCCTCTCTCATGCGGGTCTGTACAAACATCATGAGCCCAACACATACAGACCCCTCTCTCATGCGGGTCTGTACAAACATCATGAGCCCAACACATACAGACCCCTCTTTCATGCGGGTCTGTACAAACATCATGAGCCCAACACATACAGACCCCTCTCTCATGCGGGTCTGTACAAACATCATGAGCCCAACACATACAGACCCCTCTCTCATGCGGGTCTGTACAAACGTCATGAGCCCAACACATACAGACCCCTCTCTCATGCGGGTCTGTACAAACATCATGAGCCCAACACATACAGACCCCTCTCTCATGCGGGTCTGTAGAAACATCATGAGCCCAACACATACAGACCCCTCTCTCATGCGGGTCTGTACAAACATTATTAGCCCAACACATACAGAACCCTCTCTCATGCGAGTCTGGACAAACATCATGAGCCCAACACATACAGACCCCTCTCTCACGCGGGTCAGTACAAACACCATGAGCCCAACACATACAGACCCCTCTCTCATGCGGGTCTGTACAAACATCATGAGCCCAACACATACAGACCCCTCTTTCATGCGGGTCTGTACAAACATCATGAGCCCAACACATACAGACCCCTCTCTCATGCGGGTCTGTACAAACATCATGAGCCCAACACATACAGACCCCTCTCTCATGCGGGTCTGTACAAACATCATGAGCCCAACACATACAGACCCCTCTCTCATGCGGGTCTGTACAAACATCATGAGCCCAACACATACAGACCCCTCTCTCATGCGGGTCTGTAGAAACATCATGAGCCCAACACATACAGACCCCTCTCTAATGCGGGTCTGTACAAACATCATTAGCCCAACACATACAGACCCCTCTCTCATGCGGGTCTGTACAAACATCATTAGCCCAACACATACAGACCCCTCTCTCATGCGGGTCTGTACAAACATCATGAGCCCAACACAGACAGACCCCACTCTCATGCGGGTCTGTACAAACATCATGAGCCCAACACATACAGACCCCTCTATCATGCGGGTCAGTACAAACACCATGAGCCCAACACATACAGACCCCTCTCTCATGCGGGTCTGTACAAACACCATGAGCCCAACACATACAGACCCCACTCTCATGCGGGTCAGTACAAACACCATGAGCCCAACACAGACAGACCCCTCTCTCATGCGGGTCTGTACAAACACCATGAGCCCAACACATACAGACCCCTCTCTCACGCGGGTCAGTACAAACACCATGAGCCCAACACATACAGACCCCTCTCTCACGCGGGTCAGTACAAACACCATGAGCCCAACACATACAGACCCCTCTCTCACGCGGGTCAGTACAAACACCATGAGCTCAACACATACAGACCCCTCTCTCACGCGGGTCTGTACAAACACCATGAGCCCAACACATACAGACCCCTCTCTCACGCGGGTCAGTACAAACACCATGAGCCCAACACATACAGACCCCTCTCTCACGCGGGTCAGTACAAACACCATGAGCCCAACACATACAGACCCCTCTACCACAAACTCCACGAGCCCCCTGGCTCCTGGCTCCATGAGAGGTACAGGAGAGAGGTCACATGACTCTAGCAAAATCGCCCATCACCGCCTCTGGGGGAGGGACTTAACTCTCCCTGTTGAGCTCATGAAACACATTCGGTTCTAATCGGCCCAAACTGGTGCAGTAATATGTGGGGAAAGTTGCCCCCGCCCCGCCTCTGATTCCAGCCCGCCCACCGAAACGGCCAAAACTGTCCCAGGGCTGCCAGGTCAGATCAGAAAACTCACTGGACGAGGATGAATGTAGCCCACAGCTGGGTGAAATTGGGATGACAGCTTGAGTGATAGGGATAGTAGTGGTGTGTGTGTGCGAGTGTGTGTGTGTGTGTGTGTGTGTGGTTGCGCGCGCGCACACGCATCTGTGTGAGGCGGGGGGGGATTAGACTGGGTTAGGGGATGGAAACAATGGCACAAGAACCACAACCTACAGCCAGCAACTGTTCCTCAACACTGAGGTGTCAGGCCAACACAACACAGTCTAATACAATACATTACAACACAACACAGCAAAATTCAAGATTTCTCCGCACATTCACTCAGCAATACCAGTAAAACAGCCACCGACAAGCCACTGTCCGCAGGTCTACAAACAAGAGCACCAATTTAGCATGAACCGTAAACCTGGCAACCCTGTCCGGCTGCCTGTGCAGTGGTGCATCATGGGATCAGGCAGTCGGGAGGGCCTGGAGATGGTCACAGTACAGCAACTCCAGCTCTCCAACCCTACTGATCTGGCCTGGTCTGACCCCAGACCGCGAATAGACCCAGAAGGCAAGGATTCGCGTTTTTAGAGGTTTTTCTTGAGTTTGGGTTCACCAGGCCAGCTCAGCAGCGTATAACGGCTCATTCCTGCAGATTATTTTAACTCCTACCTCCTCATTCCTCTCCTTGTGCCCTTTCCCAGCCCCTCGCTCCACCCAAGGAAAGGAAAAGTAAAATGAAACTAAAGAAAATAAAGGAATAGAGGGACCTTGATTTTGGGAAAATGGAACACCTTTGCACGAAGGCGAGCCATCAATCCATTCAATCATTTAACGACATTCTGGAAAATACTCCCGCAGGACGTTCCCTGCTTTCAACTGCTCAAGACATTTTTGGGGAACTCCCGACTCCTACTTCCTAACTCAGACATGGGACAATGAAAAGACAGGAAGCTCCGTAATGATGGTGGGCCTAAATTGATCGCCAGGTTAGATGCACTGGAATGAAGGCAGTAAAGGTTACATTGAAATGAGCCTGAACACAGAGACAGCCCTCCACATGCAGAGGAACAATAAATACTTTTGCTTACCTGAGACGGTCAGGTTTCAGAACACCAATGTCAGCAAACATGGAAGAGAAGGAGAAAAGACCTTTACTGACACAAGCAGCAAAATGACCCTCAGGCACCTGCGGCCTCCTCTGGGCTGATGGGCAACACAGCTACCAGCTAAAGAGCTAGCCCTGCGCAGTACCAAACAATAACACTGGCACCCACAGCTGCAAGACGAAATAATGTACAAATGTATCAGGGAACAGGTCGAATAGAGTTCTGCTTGCGTGCTACAGAACAGTGATGCAGTAACTGATTAAATACATTCTCGCTGACTAACCATCACTATTATCTAGCAGACAAATTCATCCAAAGCGACAATTACCACAAACTTAAGACATACATGACACCCCACTCATTAAACGAGACATTTTGAGACAATAGACGGCTTTCTAATATTTTCAGCTTTTTTATGTGCAATCACAATTCAAGAAGAATTAGGACAAAGGTAAATTAAAACAGCATGAAGAAATTTTTGTACTCAATTGAAATGGTACAAAGACAAAACAAGCAAAGTTTTAACCTCTCACATTGTATTTTTATTTTTTTTTTGAAAACAATAGCTATTTTGAAAATTGATTTCTGCAACAAGTTCTTATGAGGTGGACACAAGTGCTTGTTTATCACGGTCGAACACCCCCTCTCATTGTCATAATACCACGTCGTCATTTTTGAATTGAGGACACAAATTTTTGGAGTTTTGAAAGCAGAATGGGTTTCCATTCCTGTCTGTAATCTGGTACTTTACAGCATAGAAAAATTATGAAGGGGCGTGTTGGAATATAGTAAATTTGGAATTTGGGTCCTTCCCCCAAAATAACACAGTCTGCCAAAAATCCTCTCCCTTGACAGCCAGTGCATGTTCGGACTGCAAAGGTGGAGACCTGCCTGCTCACACTCACACTAGAGTTAACAATGACCCCCTCAAAGCCTTTGACATGTTTGAATGACAAAAAGATATATACAGGAAGTATGATACTCCTTTCATCAGTGCAATTCGCCAAAACACTGATTACTGAAAAGAGGTTTGTTACTTTGTCTTTACTGTAATTGTTGATTACGGTAAAAGCATCTGACCATCTTAAAGTTTGTTGAGAAAAATGAAACCAGCCATAACCCAGTTTTGTCATTTTAATACTGACTAGTACTTTGGAAGACCTATTTGAAGAATTTAAAAAAAAGTGGAATCCCAGAGAAAATTTTTGGTGGACATGTCTTAACTGTAATCATGCCCTTTCCAGAGAAAAGCCCTTCTAGCAGAACAAAGTGGGATGTTCTTTAGACTACAGTTCTTTACAGAGTTGAAAAGGTGAAACATTTTTGGCTACCAGGTCAACAGCCATGCCCACTGTCCACGTCACACCGCCCAGAAACAACAATTCCCCTCCCCTTATTGGCCCCCTCCAGCACCACGGACAGCGCCTGCCAGACGAGCCTCGGTTCAGCACCCCTGGCCGCCACTCAACACTGGACAGCTCCCTCCAGTTGCAGACCAGCCAATGAGAAGGGCACTCCAATCGCCTTCTGCACGAGGCCTCGCACCTGATCCCCATCTGCATCAGGGAAACTGGCTATATAAAGCCAGCAAGGCAGCAAACAGGGACAGGTTGGCCAAGAGACTGAGTCGCGAATGCTACTAACCAATGTCTTTACTTTCCCTATCAGAGTCCGAAGGCGAAGAGTCGGGGGATCCCGAGTTTTTTTGTGCTAGTTCAGGAAAGCCTCGCTCTGGCCGCTACTCTCCTATCATTCCCCCAGTGTCTTAGTACTCAAGAAGTCTCATGTCTTTTGGTTTATTCCTGCGAATAAGATTACCGACCAGTGGGCTGGACTCTCGCCAACCTGTTGCCCTGTCTGCATCTGCTTTTCTGATGATTCATCACACATTAAATGTTTTTCTTTCTGCCGTTTTCAACTAAATGTGAATAAAAGAGAATTCAGAAATTTCTTCTGCTCTCAAATTTGACACACTGTCCCAAGTCTCATGGAATTGAGGTTTTATTAACAAAAAAAGTATCACCTTTGACACATAATGCGCTGAAGGTAACAGAAGAAGTCACAAAGTGTACCGGATATATTAGCACATCCCCTGACACATCTGTGTGCGCAAATGAATGCTGCGTGTCTCTGTGTGTGCAGGAGCGTGAGTGTGTCCGTTCATTTTTGCACGCAAAATATTGGAATCTATCATAAAAGATGAGCTGGACTTATTTCTTGAACATAGCAGTATCTTGGGGTATAGCCAACCAGGTTTTCGTAAGGGAAGGTCATGCCTGAAAAACCCTCTGGAATTTTTTGAAGAGGCCACCAAGATTTGTGACCAGAGCAGGGCTTATGACATCATAAACTTGGATTTTCAGAAAGCATTCGATACAGTACCGCATAAGAGACTCATTTTTAAAATGAGCTCCATTGGAATTACAGGAGGTACTCTGGAGTGGATTCAAAACTGGTTGCAACACAAAGAGTGGTGGTCAGTGGTATCTCATCTGAGCTAGGTATGGTGGGGAGTGGCGTCCCCCAGGGATCGGTGTTGGGACCCCTGCTGTTCCTCATCTACATTAATGACCTTGATAGGAATATTGAGAGCAGATTGGTTAAATTTGCAGAAGATACTAAATTGGGGGGTTTGGCAAATATTTTAGGGTCCACTAAAGAGATTCAGGATGATTTGGATAGAATCCAGAATTGGGCAGAAATGTGGCAAATCAAATTTAATGTAGCGAAATGTAAAGTTGTACATGTAGGTTATAAAATCATTAGACGGAATTACTTCATGGGAGGTTTAAAACTGAAATCTTCTCCACATGAGAAAGATCTAGGAGTGATTGTTGACCAAACCCTCACAGGCTCTTGCCATTGTGCCGTAGCAGTTAAAAAAGCCAATCGGATGCTGGGATACATTGCCCAAAAGTATTGAGTACAAATCTAAGGAGTTGATGCTTCTTTTGTACAATACATTCGTCTCCTGACTCCAGAATTGGAAATAAATGATCATGACGATACAATTAGGTAGAGCAGGATGCGTTCACAGTAAACACAGAAGTTCACATCATAGTTTATCATTTTGCAAAGTGAACAAAATATTTTTTTCTCTAATCGTTGCACAAATTGCATTACGAAGAAAGCAGCGCATTTTACTGTCGATGGCTAATTTTTATTCATTGGAAAATGTGTTCATCAAACTAAATGATTGACAACAGATCAAGAATTATTAGCGCTCATTTTAACTTAACAAGGAGAACTGGCGACACCTGATTGTCCTTAGGATTTTTGGAATTTACGTATGTAAAGTCATTTTACATAGGCATGGCGGCTTTTATTTTGCCGTGGCGGTGTGCCACGATCAATTACATGTAGCGTAAAACTCTGGTATACTTGTGCAGTAATAAGCAGTGTATCTGTGCATGTGGGCGCAGGTGTCTGTGCCTGCACATGTATGTATGGGCCAGTGTGCCTGTTTGTGTATGAATATGCAGTGTGGTTGGGCCTGCACACTCTTAGTGTGTGAGTCTGCATGAAGCATATCTGGGTCTGTTCATGAATGTGTCTATTTGTGTCTGGATATGCAGTGTGTGTGTTCTTGTACATGCTAGAAAGAGAGAAGTAGAAAACCTTTTTTCTGACCCACTGAGTGGGACATTTTTAGGAAGTGAGGATATAATCAACTGTCCTAACAACAATAAAGGCAAATTGAGACTTATTAGTTAAGGTTAGGGTTAAGGTTAGAATAAGTGATAAGATAAGGTTAGGGTAAGGTTTTGAGTTTAGCAAGTGTTGCTTATTGTTAGAATTAGGGGAAGGCTGTAGAGACATTCAAAGAATGAATGGAAGTCAATGTAATGTCCTTACAGGGATAGAAGCCCAAGAGTGTGTGTGTGCGTGAGTGCACAATGTGCATGTGTGTGAGTAAGTGAGTGTGCGTGTAGTGTGCGTGCGTGCGTGTGCACACGCCTGTGTATGTGTGTGTGCGCAGGTGTGTGCATGTGCATGTGTATGATTGAGTAAGTGTGTGAGTGTGTGCGTGTGTTAGATCTGATGTGCCTGTCCCTGCGGTGCTCATCCTCAGAGACGAGACGCCTGCATGTCCTCAGGTTCTGCTCCCAGCCTCAGACCTTAAACTGCCTTATTAAACTGATCACTGTGCCTAATGAACCCTGTAAATTCACTCGCCCGATTTACAACATGATGCAAGTCTTCAAAGAGATGTCCAAACATGCACAGCCTGGCGTATGCGCACAGAATTCTAATAAAGCAGACACAGACCTCATAACTGGTTCCTCAAAAATTATGCTCATATTTAACCACATATAGATTTAAAGTTTATGGGATATTGTATTTAGATCAAAGAATACTCCTTTATGCTGGACTGAAAATCAATTAATTATGTGAAGTAGCCAACCTATTCATGATTTACGTATGTGTGCACGGCAGAACAGAATACTGTGCACAGGAATACATATATATTAGATTTTGTGAAAAACGTAGCCGCAATTTTTTTCTTTATTTAAGGAGAAAAGAAGTACATACATACTTACATAGACATACATACAGTATCTTCAAATATGACTCTTGTGCAGAAATAATTTTTTAAAAAGCACCATTAAACCGAAGGGATGACAAAATTAAACCTAGAGTAGCAGAGGCCAGACTTACAAAAATAACAAAGAAAAAACCCCAAAAAAACAGCAGCAAATATATATACGGCCCTCGAGGATTCAAGCTTGATGTCATCTTTGAAAGGCCCTGTTGCTAAGGTTACAGGGAGCCATGCTTCGTGTCGAGAGCACCCAGTCAGGTGACTGCACTGGGGCATCATGGGATGTGTTTCTCCAGACAGAGGCTGGTTGATTGCTTTGGAGGGGGGGGTGGGGGGGGGGGCACAAGGCTTGAGCAAAAATATTAGAGCCTCCTCCTGTCTCAGGTGACATTAACGAGGGGCATGATCTACCCCAAAAACAGACCGTTTCTGTTCACGTGACACGAGCACAATGACTAAAGTCATCACAGACGGTTGTGACTCTGACCCCTGTCCTCACTAGAATGTGTTTTAACATGTAAAAACAGACGTCTTCCAGCCGGTCCCCTTCCCTGCCTAACTCACCAGACGGTAGGACGGGTGGACAGACAGACAGACGGACACAAACCAAATTGCCTCAGTGCAGGACCCGAGTAGTACGCTTGCAAAGTTTTGTTAAGTTCATGCTAACGGTTTTGGAGTTACGCTCAGGAGATGAAGTGAGAACGCCGATTTAAAGGCGAACACGAGCGATGACCGAGCCTAAAACAACGTGTCCCCTCTCCCTCCGAGGGGGAGATATGATAATCATGGAAGGACAGGAGAAGGTCAATAACTCTGATGAGGAAGATGGTAAATGTAGAACAGAAATCAACAAAATGATCAGAACAGCCTGAGTTCCACAAGAGCAGGACCTGAAAGGACAGAGACTGGATAATATTTCAACCATCCATAACAAAGCAAAAGCAGACCTTCCAGAACTTCTCCAAGTCCAAGCCACAGTGATCTCCAGCTCAAATTTTCACAGCCCCTTGTTTGCTAGTCGACTATCCTGTGGCCTTCAACCCCCGTCGCTCATACAAAATGAAGCTCCCTGTCTGGTCCTCAAGCTCACAAGTTCTCCCACGTGACTCCCCTGCTGAGATCCTTACACTGGCTGCCAGGCCTGACTCTGACTTCTACTGCAGCAAACATGACAACCCCATTCCACCTACAAGAGCTGATCACCCCACGCAGGCCTGTGCGGCCACTCTGCTCCACTGCAGCCTCCATCTGAAGAGCAGTGGCTCATCCATAGTACTAAGGTTCTCCACCAAAGCTCCCCAGCGGACCTGCCCACAACATTAAGAACTGCTCTATCCCCACAGATCTTTTGCATGGTCTGACGACTCATCTGCTCAGACAGCTGAAGACTTCCTGAACTGCAGGCGAAAACGGCAGGAATGTTGGAATAAGTGTGCATCAGCGGGGAGAGGTACCTCTGAAGGGGACATCTTATAATATTGTTGTATTGTCATTGAATAACAGATTGTATGTTGCACTATATACAGGGGGATGGGATGTCTCTCTCTCTCTCTCTTTCTCTCTCTCTCTCTCCTTTGAGCAGACAGAGGTACAAAACACTGATTGGTCTTTACTCCAAACCTCACAAATCACACCTCATTCAGCAGCTAGAAAGCTAGAGCAGGGCTGCCCAACCCTGTTCCTGGAGATCTACCATCCTGGAGGTTTACACTCCAACCCTAACATAAGCTCACCTCATTCAAAAGCTACAGTTGGGCTCCGGAGCACAAACATGATCATAAACTTTTGCAAATAACTTAAGTATCATTAATCACATTTAAGCACAGTCTCAGTCAATCATAAATGCTCATTGGTAACAAAAAAATATGTCAGGCTTTGTAATGCATGAACTATACCACCTCACATTAACCAGAGCAGAACTTCATGTCCCTCCAGGTGAGGGCTGCTTTTCTGAAAGCAGCTCTCTTATCCTGACATGCTAGCGCACGACCACAGACTTTAGTCAACAGTTAACAAGCAGCCAATAGACGTAAAAGATAGAAATAGCTGTTTTAATTATCCTCTGATCTGGAAAAACCTCGGGAACTTATCAGTGGCAAGGATTCTCACAATTGAACAAAACCTTTTGATTCTGGACTTTTCCTACAAAAATAAAATAAAATAAAATAAAATAAATAAAAACCTTAAAAATTGATTTTGACAGCTCAAACAACACTAATAGCTAGTGCTTTAAGATTTTCACTGCTCTTAATTACTGCTGAAAAGGGTCAAACTAAGTTTCTCCCAAAAATTTACATACATTCAAGGTTTTTCCAGATCAAAGGAGAATTGCCCAAGAATAACTTCACACTTTGTGCGAGACTTTGTTCAGAATGTTTCTAAAGTTTGAGAAGCCGGCTGTGTGACTGGTGCTTTGGCGACTCCAGATCATCACAGCATTGGAGCTGAACCGTCAGGCTGTAATTACTGAGACCTCATCACTGCACCCCTCATTAACAACCGCCATTCTATCCTCCCTCGACGCTCGAACCCTGTGTTTATCCAGCCGCTGGAGCTGCAGCAGATGTACCGGAAAAATGGAAACGCCTGGTATAGCGCTCGGATACCGCTGCCTCCCGTCATCCAGGGGCAGAGCGAATGCCGGGAGGTCGAGCCCACGCGATACAAAATAACCCCGTCCGTGCAATGAAAAGCGGCTCTCTGTTATTAACCTCCGATAGCATCCCGCTGCACCCGCAATGTCACCGCAACCGTGAATCAACGAAGTGTAGCATTAGCAGCTTGATTCATGATATCACGTCCCTGGAACAAGCAAATTGCGGGACAATATCAAGCCGATCAGATGGCTGAGCGCTGATTTAAATTAGAGGTAGAGGCAAATTACAGAGCGGTTTGCATTAGACATTCCCATCTCAGCAAGATCAGCAGTACCTTCATGCCACAAACGAGAGCTCGATGCGAGCACTCATCACAAGGAAAGCAATGGACCCAACTGTATGCGACTGTGAGAGCTCATAACTAGACAGCAGATAATTCTGGGTCGTATACATCTCAGTTTAAGCAATTATGGATTACAGCAAACGCAGGATGGCCAGAATAAGACCAAATGAACGCAGCCAAATGAAAAGTTTCAATAAAATTTCAATTGCCGGTCAAAAGCGTCCCAATGGTGAGCAGTTGCATTTGCGATTGATCGTAAAATATGGATTGTGGGCGAAACACAAGATAAAAACTCACAAAGCACAGACTTGGCTGTATCCACACAGACAATCATGGATTCATCCCTGTCATTCCACAATGGTACATTTCATGGGCAAAAGTATGAGGACACCAGCATATCAAAGAAAATCCACAATCATGGACATGACGAAAGGGTCGCTATCACCATTACGAGTTGCCACAATAAAGGTCTCAGGTTCACAGTAAAGGTTTCACGTCACATGTTCTCCATATTAGCACCCGAATGCTCTGTCTGAACCTGGAGGCTTTCTGTGTTAGGATCCTGTTTTCATGTCATGTTTATGTTTTGTGCCTGGCTATGCCATGTTTATTGATTTTCGTGTTAAGTGACCTCTGCTTGTTATTTTGACTATTCTTTGATTGCGTATTGTGTTTTGGTCATTTGGATTTCATGTTTTTATTATTTCCCTTGCCATAGTTATCATGCCATGTTTTCATTTCGCTTGTCTTGTTTATTTCTGCCATGCCATGCTTTGCACAACGTCTACCCCGTCTTGTCTTGTGTAGGTCTTTGCTCACGGTTTAGTCTTACGTGCCACACATTCGGGTGATTAACTGGTTTATGGGATTTCAATCTTCCTTCATATCTCGTGTTCTTCCTTCCTCTCTCCTTTTGCTATCTACTAACAGTACTAACAGTTTATTGTTTTCGATAATTACTAACACTTATTAACATTGTATATTTTTACTAACTTACTAACTTGCACTCGGGATTGTATACCTGCACATACTAATAGACTAACGATCTCTCAGCATTCGCCCAATCTGTATCTCCGCCCTCCTTGCCTATCACTAATTATCTCTACTGCAGTTTCCACGTATGTCTCAGGCTTTCCCTTTTCTTTACACTGTACACTTTAGTGCTCCTTAACCGGAGCTGTTGTTCGTTCATAGGATTGTCTCGTTATCCCTGTCTGTGTTTTGGCATTTTGCCAAATTCATGTAATTAGATTATTCCTCATGTGTCAATCCTGATTATTGTTTCATTGATCGCACCCGTTCTCCCTTGTCATGTGTTCACCCCGGATGTGTATTTAAGGTGTCTTCACTTTCCCTTCCATGTCAGATCGTGACTTCCTTGTTTCTTGTGCCACATTCGTTTCCGCCTCGCCTCATTGTGATTTATCTTTCTGACTGGATTGCCCGACTCCTGATTCTTGGTTTGCCCTTTTGGATATCGTTGCATCTGTGTATTTTTGACCTTTTTCTGCCCGACCTTGATTTTGTGGATTGCTGCCCTGTATACGATTCGGACTGTCCTTTGGCTTATGAGTTTGCTTCTCCCTCAAACCTACGCCTGTGTACCGGATCTGTTTTGTCTGACTACGGTTTTTGTGATTGGTGCCCTGGTAACGAACTCTGCTCTGTCCCATTGGAATTCGAGCTTTGGATTACGGACTCTGTACTGTTGCCTTTCTCTCTGCGGGGGTTATCCCCCTTATTCAATAAAGCACCTATTTTTTGCAATCCCGTGTCCTCGCATTTGGTTCCAGATCGCTACCTCACATTCGGTCACACGGATGCTCACTGTATGCAGCCATCGAAAGACTTTACTCCAGTGGAACACAGCGGCCAAGCCTGACATACAAAACACAGCCGCAGATATTACAAGTACAGCGGGACACTCGTAGAAATTCAATAGATGTCTGTCAAATATTCCCCTTGACAAGGTTCATGTTTATTATGCGTATAGGGTTCAATGACAAATAAGCCTTTTAATTTTTTTCGAAAATAAACCTTCAAAAAATGTATTTTTTTGAAGTTGGAAGTGTGTGTTTAAACAAGTATAAATGGTTGCACAACATTTACAGAGTTTTATTGCAGTTTTAGAAGGTATTTGCAATTTCAGCACCCAAAAAATGTCAGGTGGCGCAACCAGAAGTTTCTTGGAAAAAAACATACTTCCCTCTTTTTTTTTCCTAAGTGTTTTTTTAGTAAGTATACTTGAGAGTGTCTACTCTCATTTTAAACATTACTATTTTGTAGTTGAGCTGGGTGTTAAAAGTAACTTATGGATTCTTTTATTGTAGGGGGCAGGTATTTTAGTTTTCCAACATCCAACTTTAGATTTAAAATGTGAATAAATACTATACAAATTTAAAAAGTATATCTTTGGATAAAATGATATAAATAATCACCATTTCCAAACATTTGTTCACGTCAATCTCCCATTTCTCGGTTTAAATTAGTATTTTACCTGGTTGCGCCGCCCGACTTACTGGTTGCGCCGTCTGACATTTGCTACTAATTCCCAAATATTCAGGAATCAACTTGGACAGCTATATAACCTTTTGACTTTGCTAGCTAGTTCATTCATTTATTTTCACTATGCAATAAAGAGTTTTACAATAAAATAACTTTTTCTTAGTTTTATATTGGTTGTACTCATCAGTAAAGGTCACTTGGGCTCCTTTTGATAATGCAATATCCTATTTACTCATCTCTCTTTTCAATTTAAAATCAAAGTTGTATGAATGTGGCTGCACCGCCCGAACATTTCAGATATGCAGATTTCTGAAAAATTTCTTTTTAATATTCTAAACAATTTAAGAACAATTAAACCATTAAACTTTGTTTATTTGAAAGGTTTTCAATACAAAATTATGCCCCATATTAATATTTTATTTATTCATATTTTAAATGACATATTTAATACATTTCATTGTATTAACTTGCTCGGACAGTTGCACCACCTGACATTTTGAGGGTTTGAGATGCCAAAACGTAAAATATATATCATTTTTATGATAAACTGAAAATATGTTCAAAGGTTTTATAGAATTAAATGATGATTATTATGAATCATATAAAATTATTTTAAACCAAAGTACTGCGATCTGACACAAAAATCTGCATGTCACGTCACTGACCCACAGATTCATCTGTTAATCGTGTCACCCACTGGTGATAAACACATTCTCATTATGTCAGCTTTTTACGAAACAGCTGGCTGCATGTTGCAGCACATTTAAAGTGGGTTTATATGGATGCGGAATATCACATATTTTCAAGTCAATGCCAGAAGGGGGAGGTTCTAATCATATTCAGACATACATGTTTTTTGCTCCCAGAACACAATTTTTGTATTTTTAAACATCCTACTATATATCTGAGAGGGGAAATTGACAATATGTCAGCATAATTGATTATATAGTACAAATATTTACACGCGCAAGTGCGCGCACACACACACACACGCACAAGTGCAAACACACACACGTACATGCACGCACGCACAAACGCACACACACAGGTATGCACACTCATACAAACGCATGTGCGCAGATATATACATACACACACACACACACACACACACACACACGTACATGCATGCATGCACACACACACACAGGCATGCACGCACATACAAGCGCATGTGCGCATACATATACATACACACACACACAACTCTTGCAGGGAACTGAAAGCCATTAGTGCAGCTCTTAGTAAAACACAACATTTCCTCTGCTCTCTGGTGTAAAATGATTCATTTTAAGCAGGACATAATTACACCTCCTTGGAGCAGCTTTGACAGATGCGCTATGGTCCAGCGATGGCTTCGCCCCTTATCGCATTGACGTAACAGAGGCCATTTTCCTAAGCTGTTAATCATGTGCTCACTTTGACAAAGTGGGATGCTGCAGATAAAATGGAGGGACGGCGTTCACAGGGACCATGGTGACTGCAGGGGTGATAAATTCAGAACAGGCTCAGGGTCCTGCAGGAACACAGCGCTTCCTGAACCCAGGTAAAACAAAGCAATTCAAACAATCAGGCCCAAAACGGCTTTCACTTTTTAACGGTAGCATTCAGATATATTGGGATTAAATGAGAAAAAGAAATGCCGTAATACCAGCAAACTGACCTGAGTGTTACCTTGGCAAAGCACAGCAGCTTAGTCTAAAAACTGGCTCAATTTTCAGAGAAAACCACAACCTGTCTCACTACTACCAGAATGCTGCAGGACCACCCAGTACCACCCAAACTGAGCAAGAACCTCAGCCAGAACATCAGAATTTTTTTCCATTGATGTGAAGCTTCAGGTCCCCTACCATGTCATCAGGTGCACAGCCAATTAGCAATCACGAGCCATTCCAAAATCGGTCCTTTGTGACTTCACAAGGGGGAAGGACCATTGAGAAATATGAAGGAACTGATCTGGTAGGATAAAGTTGATTGGACCTTCCTGGCTTGACACTATGACTTCCCTATGCGATGTCACAAAGGAACAGATTTTGAAATGGTTTGTAGTGGTGACTGCACCTGGCGACTTGATTATAAACATTTAACCAAACACAGTTAACAATCTGCAGGGGTCTTTTAAAACCCATGCGATCCGATACATGAGGTACAAACTGAGCTCTTTACAGAAGCACATTCCTCTCTGTGTCCAGGAGGCCGGGTTGCGAAAAACGAGCCCAATAAGAAAGAAAATGTCTCAGCATGAATCTGGGTGAAGACACAGGACGCTGAACTCGAGGGGGACGCCTCACAAACTCATCCTGCCCCTCTTACAAGGCAGCAATTCTGCACAGCAAAAACAGGTCCGTCTTAACAAGGCCTTTATTCTCACCATGATCCTCAATATTACAGTACCCATCATCAGTGCATGGTGAAATGATAGCCAATAGTAATTCACAGTTAATAAACAATAAAATGATGATTTGAATGTCTCTTAACTATTGGTATGTTTTAATACTGTATATGATATTTTTACTGATCATCTCTCATGTGCTAAGCTCCAAAATATAATTTATGTGGAAATAAATTCCATTTACACAAGTAATGACAGACTAACATACACTAATCATATGTAAACATGACGTAAAACAGTAAAATAACCTCTGACTAAGATTTGATTAACAATTATTTAACCATTTATTAACAATGGATACTGTGACAGTGCTGTTCATTGTCATGCCGGTGTCTTTGGGGTGATCCATCTGGGGGCGCTATTAGACACACTGTCACAAGTTCTGTCTCCCTGTGGAAAACATGCAGTTTGCAGATTTAAAATGCATATTACTCCACTGTCATGTTTCTTTGGATTTTCTTTTCAGCATACAGTGTTGAGGATTTACATTAGTTTCTGACCAATGAGTTTGTGAGGACCTATGTATTGCATGTGTGAGGTTATCTGTGATTTTGTATGTAAAAATAAGGGCGAGAAAACACAGCTCCTAGACGGCCTTTGGCGGACCTAAAAGAGAACAGTTGAACTGGATACATTGGGGTATAAACGCTCCGGGCGGGAAAAGAAAGGGGAGATTTTCTTCGTGGTCGCAGTAGAATGCGAGTTTATGAGCGAGGTAGGTGAGGCTCGTTTTATCAGCAGGAATTCGCTGAATGTTTTCTGACACTGCAAGTAAGGCGTCTAGGCCCAGCAGGCGGCTGTGTATTCTCATTAGCTAGTGTGGCCAATGCCCAGGCTTTAATTCGCGTTATCTTAACTGCGTCTGGTTAAGATTCGGTCGAGGTCATCTATGACCCATATTCATTCCACAATAAACGTCTTATTCTCACCTCGGGCTCGAGGGTGCTTCTATCTGCGCCGCCTAACAAAGAACGTGTGTACGCTACTGGCTGGCTCACTACAAGTGCAAACGGGGCTTGTTACAATACTATAAAGTGTTGTAAATATAACTTTCATTTACTACTTCCATGACAAGTAAAATGTGTTTAAACAAGTGGCAAATACTGGAAAGAGCAAAATCTTCTTCCTTCGTTGGTAGATTTTTTTTTTTTAATTGAGCAAAAAGGTTATCAAAATAAGAATTTAAGCAACAAAATAAAACCAAAACAGACTGTTTTTACAGTGTGAAACACTGCACCATGTTGCCATTCCCCTGTAAAGCACTGCAGTGTGGCTGTCCAAAGAAGTCAGTAAAGTAAGCAGAGTCCAAAGCCAGTGTCCACTGCGGAACTCTCCGGAGCCGGGGTCACAGCTCAGCAGAGTGCAGTTAGAGTCCTTCAGGATGATTTATTCACCAAAAAGCCTCTCGCCTGCGGCTGTCTGCAGAGAGCCCCGCAGAGTTTATCACCTGTTTAGCACCTGTAGCTGCCCATTAGCACAGCATAATTCAGCACATATCCCACAATTCAGCACATATCCCTCAATTCAGCACACATCCCACAATTCAGCACATATCCCTCAATTCAGCACATATCCCTCAATTCAGCACACATCCCACAATTCAGCACATTTCCCACAATTCAGCACACATCCCACAATTCATCACACATCCCACAATTCAGCACATATCCCACAATTCAGCACACATCCCTTAATTCAGCACATACCTCACAATTCAGCACATATCCCAGAATTCATCACATATCCCACAATTCAGCACATATCCCACAATTCATCACATATCCCTCGATTCAGCACATATCCTTCAATTCAGCACATATCCCACAATGCATCACATATCCCACAATTCATCACACATCCCACAATTCAGTACATATCCCATAATTCATCACACATCCCACAATTCAGCACACATCCCACAATTCAGCCTGTATCCCACAATTTACACATATCCCACAATTCATCACACATCCCTCAATTCAGCACACTACCCACAATTCATCACACATCCCACAATTCTGCACACATCCCACAATGCATCGCACATCCCACAATTCAGCACATATACCACAATTTATCACACATCCCACAATTCAGCACATATCCCACATTTCAGCACACAATCCTCAATTCAGCACACATCCCACTATTCAGCACCTCTCTCAGAATCACAGAATAGCAAACTGTGTGTAACCTCGCACTGCCTGCGGTTACTAAAATGACGCTCAAAGGTGGCAGAAGGCCATGTGAATTTCATAGTGCTTTATTTTTACCTCACTTTAACAATCCATAATTAACACTCTGACAAATCACTTTTAATCCCTCGGCGTGGACAGCCTGAGCGCGCGCAGAGCTCGAGCAATTATTCGCCGTTCCAAAGCTACTAACTCCGGCAGAAAAACGAAAAGCACTGAGGTGGGAATTTCGTCATTAAATGGCATTTAATATCAGTGAGCACTCTGTGGCCTTATCTCTCTTCCCACTTCTTTTTAGTCCGATCCGGAAACTTTCAAACGATCGCCTAGGTTAACCTCTCCCTCAAGCTGATAGATTTCACTGACGCATCATATATAACAACATACTGCCCGTGCGTTTCTCAAGAATTTTCCATTGGTCTGAATTCATTCATGGAAATAAATGAATCGAGGACTTTTTGCCTGATGTACAAGCGCTTCTAGCCAGATTAAAAAAAAAGACTCCTTGCGCAATCCGCGGTTTTTTAATCCAGGTTCAGCGACACGATCGTCGCCCAGAGCAAACACATTAAAGAAAAGCTAATGAATTATAAAACATTAACGCAGCCAAGCAACAGAGTACTCATAAACTCAGATCAGCGGATACATATTTATGAGGACCAGAGAACAGAATCGGGGAATTTTAATGACTTTGTTTTGTCGAGCATCCATTTCCAATAATATGGCAGAATATTTTCACACTGATATGGCATTGGTTTAAATTTCACCGATGGTCAACTCTCCTGATCGTGCAGATTCAGATGACATATTAATATGCACAAGGTGAGCATTTTGCCACCATCTCTTCCCAGACTGAGGCTCCAGACTCTTTCGGCTTTATTGCTCACAAAGACAAAGATTTCATTACATGCGTCCGGAGGGAACAGCAAAGAGCTAGAGAGAGAGAGAGAGAGAGAGAGAGAGAGAGAGAGAGAGAGAGAGAGAGAGAGAGAGTTATAACACAGGGAACAGACCACAAGAGAAGATAATTAAATTAATGCACTTACATTTAATTAAATTCACAAAGTCCCTTTAAAACTCTAACCTGTGCAGGAGAACATTGCAATGAAGCAACGCAAAACCCCTTCCTATAGGGAACATACATCATCAGAGCACTTCTGCTTTCGTTACCTATGGTCACGTGTAGAGCACAGAACAAATGAGTCAATGCATGCACGCGCGCACACACACACACACACACACACACACACGCACACACACACACACACACACAGTCACAATTGGGGCCGGTGTGAGACTCATTTTCAGCCCTGGAGTTTCATGACTCAGACCTGAGGTCTTTTGTGACCGAGTGCTGCACGTTTAGTTGCACGAGGGGGGGAGGGGCAGTTTAATTTGTTGAAAGGGGCGATAAAGTTAATTTCGTTCAGAGGGGATAAGATGCGTTTTCTTTCCTAATCACGCGTCCTCCTGTACTCTTTAAATTCCATTTTTTTGGTGCCCTCCCTTCGCTTAGCGCCGCCTATGCACTACATACTGACTTCTTGCAGGACTAGACATGACTGGACAACGGCCCTCGCGGCGCCAAACCCGACCGACCCATCTGGAATTGTCCAGATCCTCCAGATTGGCTATTCCGGGCCTGCACACAACCACACACACGCACACGCACACGTGCACTCACACAAACACACACACACACACACACACACACACACACATACACAGACACGCACACGTGTACAGTCACACAAAAACACACACACACGTGCAGTCACTCTCAACCACACAATAACACACACAAGCACGCGTGTGCACACATGCACACGCACACACACACACACACACACACACACACAGTTTCATTTTGAACCCCATGTGTGTGAGAGAGCACAAATGGGTGTCAGGGCGCAGAGTTCTCATGTCCATGTCATTAACCCCTTAACTCCCTGCCCAACCTTTTGTTGAGCACATTTTGAGTCTCTCTGATTCAACCATCTGCAACACTCGGCTGAGGCAAGTTATGCTGAAAAAATCCAATCAGTTCAGCCCAACACATCCATCAATTTGACAAAATGACTCAAAAAATTCTCCACTGAAAGGCTGAGGCAGTGAAGGGGTTAAGTCACATCAGAAGGGCAGGAAATGATCACAAAAAACACTTCCTGTGTGTGTGTCAGGGGGCTTGGAGAGCAAGACAGTGACATTCTTATAGGCAGGGAGAATAGGGGCCATTTTCTAGGGGACAGTAAATCAGCAATTTAAGCCCCCCCCTCCCTCTCAAAGCAGAACCAGATCCGCTCGCCTGCCACGTTTGCCACAGGGCAGCATCCAAACGCGTTCTCTTCATTCCTTCCTTCCTTTATAACAGGGGCACTGAAGCATGAATCACATTATGCACACGATGCTCACGCTTACAATTGCAGCTGCGTGGGCTGCAGGTCACTGCCGCAGACGACCTACATTCCAGCGTCCAGCATCCCATTCGCTTTCGGTCTGACCAAACACGCCCCATACAGGTCAACACTCCGTCTACTCGGCAGCCCTCCTGGGGCGAACAGAACGCTCACTGAAGCCAGCGGCGGTACACCTCCCAGTATGTCATTCAGTAAACATCTCCAGCAGAGTTTGAAAATCCAGCCGCCGTAACACAATGAGTCTTAAGCTAAGCTGGAGTTCTTCACTGGCTGATTTGGATGTTACTCCTAAACAAAGGATGAGTGCGTCACTCCAAACTTTGGGACTCCTCATGCTGTTCACTGAGACCGATTCACAAACACTTCTCCAGCTCTCAGTGACACCTCAATGTGAGGACTCCACAATCTCTCAAAGTAATTCACAAAAACTTCACCAGGAAGCGCCAAGAGGAATCTCACGAAGTTCCTGAGGAATTATTTCTTCAGAGGGACTGGCACAGGTGCAAAGCGCAACTCCCATGAAACACTTGAGTAAACTCCAACATTACAGGCAGGGTGTTTTATTTAAATAATGTTCCAGAGATTGGTTGGTGGGGGGCGCCATGGAGTGGGATTCTGATAGCTGCCAGTTGAGCACATTCATTCACAGTAAGGAAATGGTTGCGGTAGCAGGGTTCATGTGACTGATATTTCCCACTGAAATACCTTCTCACATGATGACTGGCCTCTTTCCATCAACAGTGAACATTGATTCACGAAGTAAAAGCTCCCTGACTGGGAGAACCCCAGCTGAGATGTACTAAAAACGGGTAAATGAATAAAGCAAATGGGAGGCAAGAACAGACTGTGTTTCTGTGTTTCAGGTGTCAGTGACAGCAAGGGAAACAGGACTCATCACGGGGGAGACGATCAGCTGCTGAAACACAAATCTCTCCTCGGGAAAGAGGCTGCAGCTTGAGTCCCATGCGACAAATGAGAAGTCGACGTCCCCCGAGATGCAGCCACTGAATTCTGGTCCTCTACGTGACCTCTGACTTTAACATGTTCTGCCAACCCAAAACACAGCTCTGACAAAATCAAATATTGCGCAGAACCCATTACACTCAAAGATTATTCCTCCAGCACTTCTCAGCACTGAAGCTCATGTATATCGCACTAAAGGAGTATCGGATGTTCATAAACACACCTTCTCAAAAATCATGACTCATTCAAAATACTGCACCAACACTGCATGAACTCTGTGAAAGGTTCTTTCTCTTGACCCTGTGGGATTTCTCTAGCCTTATATGGGATCTTATCAAGCTCAAAACCACCAAACACTCAAATAAATTGATATTACATTCACTCATTGTAGAACACAAAGTCACATTACTGAGCTGGAAAGACAAAAGCCTCATCTCTCTAAAGCGAAAGAAACCTCTGATGTTTGAAAATCATCACCAAAGTTGACCACAACTATCAATAGCGAAGCAGTGGAATCTCAGCACCCATTTCTCACAGACTTCACACTGATGCCTGATCACCCAACCATGTTCTCAAAACCTCCCTATTCCCTCTGAAGCACCATTATGGAGCTGTATTTACCCCTCTCTTCCTCTCCTCTCCTGCCTACGACACCCCCTCATCCAGCATCATCCACTCCACCCCCATCCCTAACTCTAACCTCACCTCTAACCCCAACTAATCAATCACAATGCCCCCACTCCGGAGACAAAACAGTCTTCTAGTCTTCAGACCAAGCACAGGAACACACACATGCACACACACACACACACACACACACACACACACACACACACACACACACACACACAGGTGCATGCAGTTACAATTCTTCCTCGCATATATGCCAATTATGACTGTATCTGCCAATTATTCTTACAGTTTTTTTTATTTTTGCTTCAGTGTTTACTCCTTATTCAGTACATTTCATTGTCTGTTTGTTCTCTACTTCGCTCATGTTCTGTGAGTTTCAGTTTGAAATAAAACATGAAAAAACTTTCCCCTCTGGCTGACCTGAGCACTAGTTTGAGTCCAAACACTGCAGTAAATGTCTGACGGAGATAGTTCTGCGCATCAGGACAGGACTGGTTCTGCTCTCCCCGGGGCGGCTGACCCGCAGTTCTTCCTCACACAGATTTGCTGATCGAACGCCTGATTGGGCCCAAGTCCTGGCTTATCTTCACAGGACGCTGCTGTCAAACCGATACCATCAGTCCCTCTGACTGCCGGGGCCAAACGTAACGAAGGCGGAGGAGAACGGTCCGGAAAAACAGCGTGCTCCGCATTATCAGGGATCCACAGCGAATAGAAACACAGGAAAAAATAACCCAGAAACATAATTTTAGAAACTGTTCTAGAGGAGTTTAAAGGCATCTTCCATCAACGGAGATCATATCTTGTTGGCTAATTGGTAAAATGTTACCACGATCATTATTGTTATCGTTATATCGTGCAGTGTGTTTCTTCGCTTTGCCCAGTGCACATTAACGGAGGAGAACTCAATCCCAGGCATATCGCCACCATAAATACAGATTAATGACATTTCAGCCAACAGCGAAATCCCTGGAAGGGGGCCCTTAAAATAAAAATATCCAGCTGATAGCGCTCGTGATAAAATACGAGCTCGCTGCTCTCCACCCTAATCATTTAAAGTCCCTGTTGCCCTTGAGCTGTTCTCCCCTACAGCAAAGTCAGCACTACAGCTCCAGACCTCCCAGCCATTTCTCTTATCAGCACTTTATAATGACGTGTTCACCAACGGCCATCTTCTGTGCCCAAGAACCAGTGTCTGTGATCAGAGAGCCGACCCTTCAGTCCTGCTGCAGGCCTCTGTGAGCGACAATAAAATCACAGAGCAGGATTATCCTTTATCCTATACAGTGTATTGTTTGTAGCTCAACGGATATGCATGATATGACAATGACTGTCAAAGGCCAGAAATCGTAATGCTGGGTCAGGAACACGAGACGCTTGCAGCAGCCAGTTAACTCGCTAACGCATGTTTACAGATCTCAGAACCTGACTTGACTGGATCGAGAGGCCTGTGATTAAGTCAGGAGAAGAAAATGGCAGTGCTTTTATCTCAGGTCACACGGTGACACTAAGCTCACACTGTGTTTACTTACGGGACTGAATAAGAAATCTCTGGTAGAACTGTTCAGGCGCCTGACACCCAAAGCTCACTGTGAAGGTCCTACGGAAACACTGATTCTTCAACTAATACCGGCGCGATCGGAGGCTAAAGGTCTCATCATTTCATCAGAGGTCTACATTAGAAGAACAGAGTACAGCTCTCAAATGTACCAAATACTTTTTTGAGGAAACTATAAAAAATTAAATACTTTCACCACACCAAAGAAATTTTTTGAAGAAAACAAATCAAAACAAAGTTTGCAGAACATTAGCATTGTAGCCAGCAGCACAGGAGGTTGATTGAGTGAAAGAGAGCGGGTAAAAAAGCCCCTCACAGACCAGCCCATACAGGAGACTGACGCTCCTGCATCTCCTATGAGAGGCTAATTCACAAACAAAACAATAAAAAAAGACATACCTTAAATTCAACTGAGAACTACAGCACTTTAAGAAAAGACGAAGGTATTATTACAGTCTTCACGGAGCTAAGATTAGCGTATCAGTAGTCCTCAAACAAGAAGATCTATTTCTAATTGAGAAGGATTCTGCAAGACAGTTCTTGAAGTGTTATAGTACTTATCAGGCCACGAGAAACGATTGCAAACTGTGATTTTGTGCAAAGGAGGCACTACTAATAACTGACTTAGCGTATCAAAAATGTTTACATCATAGTTAAAGTACCTTCATATTTCCAACATAGCCACTAAAAAGCACACCTCATGACCTCTTTCAGACCCCATCTTCAAGACCTTAGTGCAGCAGTATGCAAAAGCAATACCTACCATAAATATGATGATACAAAGTGGGGGGGGGGGCACCAGATCACTTGCACTGGATTTGCAGTGTATTATCATGCTTCAAGCACTGACACTGGGACATTTGCATCTGTGGTGAGATTATGTGGATTGACGACCAGTAAGCAGTCAGGTGATATCAGAGCTTCAGGCAGATGGGAGCTACGGCGCATGAAAAAGTGCCTCTCCAACCCACGACACATCTTCTCCATTCACTTCTGTTCGTCGTCTACAAACAAGTGAAAGCTGACCTTTCCTGACTTCTCCTCCATGACTCCAGCTAATTATGCGGGAAAAATGACCCCCCATGACCTCTGAAGACTCTGGGCAGGCATTGATGGACCAGTGAGATGAGAGCATCTCTCCAGCCCTCTCCCAGTGTTCATACAGCAGGTCATATGTGACAGTTACACAGCTTCAAGATGCCTGCTGACTCAACATAAACATACATGAGTAAAATATGCTGCAGGGGTAAACAGGAAGCGTGAGATAGTAATGTGTTGTAGCACTATCGACTTGAAGCTGATATCAGCTGATCTCTGACCAGCCATCAATCAAGATAAACTCACCACATATGCACTGACTCCCCATCCCAGTGCTTCAAGCAAAATACTGCATAATAAATCCAGTCGGGAATGAGCTGGTGTAGTGTTTCGCTGTTCCTGTTGTCCAAAACAGCTCAGAGTTGGCCAGGTCAAGCAGGAGCCTAATTGTCCTACTGCAATAAAAGGTTTACACCAGGGTTGGGCAATTCCAGTCCTGGAGGGCTGGTGCGTATGCAGGTTTTTATTTCTATCAATTATCCTGACTAATTGAGCTAATTGACTACATACACAAGTATCGATTGGTGCAAAGATGAGATCAAAGAAAGAAATTTTATGTGGGGAGACACGAACAGTCTTCATTCATGATAATTTCAAGAAATGCGTCTGAAATGTCAGATTTCAGAAATAGTTTGGCTAATTTACTTCATCAACTAATTAAAGGCCAGAAGTTGCTGTGAAAACCAGGGACAGATACGGCCCTCGTTGCCCACCTCTGGTTTAGGGCCTTGCTCAAGGGCCCAACAGGCGCAAATATCATCCCATGGCTACACTAGGGCCTGAAGCACTAATCTTCCAGGCTACAGCGAATCGCCGGAGCCACAATGCGGTGCACTCCACACTTGAAACATCCAAATTATATGTTACAAGCATTGAGAATGACTTATGAGCACCAGCAGTACCTGCCGACCAGCTCTTCTGCTCTCATCCCATTTCAGCACCACAGCGCCGGACAGCTCCCACAGCCCAGTCAATCACCCCTAGTCAGTTTACACACACCAGACACGCTGATCATCGGCACCAGCTTCAAGACGTCAGCAGCTCGTCAGTGCCCTGATCAGGCACCGTCTGTATTTAATAAAGAGAGCTCGCTGAGGAGCCAATCACACACCGACAAGGCTGCTCATTGGCAAGCTTTCTGTGCACTTCAGTGTATTGTAAAAGTCTGTGAGACTGAAACATTCCCAGCTGATGGTAGTGAGATATATGACCCCCTCACAGACTGGGGGCAGCTTGGTTTCACTGTATCAGTCATAAACGCGGCTAAGGTCATGATAAGAGAAGAAGAGAGCTGCATTAGCATCAGACCTGTGATATCACAGAAGCAGTTTCCTTCGCTGCGCCTGGTCAGGCCGTTTTGGGCTCGCTGTCACCACACCACATTTTTTATTCACCCCAAATTTCTAACTTCTTGTTCAAATTGATATTCAGAGCTCCAGTGAATATTCCCCGCTGCCGACACCAATAATCTAAATTAGATATTAGATAAGCTAAATCAGATAGAGATGCAGGGCAGTAAAAGCAGGACAGTATTCAGTGGGGACAGAAATCACATCGACTGACAGAACGTCTGCAGGAGGCACAGTAATAACTAAACTGTAGACGGGAATTAAATTAAGAGAGTGACTTGGATCTTTTTTCTGAGAATAAGTCTAAGAGCAATTCGCCCACACAACTTTGATAAAGACAATAACAGAACATACTTTAACACTGATTACTGCCATCAAAGAGTAAAAAGAAAGCCAGTTCCATGAGCGAGTGAGTTTCCAGAAGATGCCACCACCAGTCGTTTAAAAGAGAGGTCAAGGGCAATAACGTGGGCTGTTATTTACAAATGTAGTGTATGCCGACTCAAACTGACGTATTAGTTTTATTAGTGCGGTATGTAGCTGGAATGTTTGGATGCATGGGTGTGTCGCCACGTGTCTGTAGCAGGACAATTTAAATGAAGACTACTGCAGCAATGTTACTTTCAAGCTCTACCAGAAATACAAGTGAGTAATATGTGCCTTGAGTGAGAGACTTCTATTGACTACAGGAGCAAACAAGTCCCGACAACTACAAAAATCATTCTAGAAAAAAAGACTGATTAAACAACATTATCATTTTTTCTGAAGACAAAAGTTTTGGCATGACATTAAGGAGTGAGAGTGGGAGGTAGTTCACTGACGGAAACAAGGGAGGGCAGTGAACCAGACCAAACACTACTGTTGAAATTAGACTGAAATATTACATTAAATCAATAACTCACAACTATAATATTATCCTAGAGTCTGGCCTAATCTAGGCCAAGAGTGTCTGAGTAACCTCTCATTCACTTTTAGACACACTCTGGTTCACAGTTCACACTTTGCCAAAGTCACACCTCAGGGACTATAAATACTGCCAAATATACTTCCCTGAGTCACTCCAAGCACACCCCATTCCTTCCTGCAGCAAGCAGTCATCAAGTCAATTCTGCTAAGAAAATACTTACAGATGCATTTAATCATTAGCAGTACCCTTCTTTCATCCAAAAACAAAGATTTAAAGAATTTACTGTGAGCTTCAGAAAAATTGATGCCTCTGACTGGACATGCCCTAAATATACAATAAAGAATCAAAAGGAACATTATGGAGATTAACTGAAAATGCCAAGATGCAAAAATTGTAGTTTATCAATGATACATCCTTATTGTCACTCATAGTTTAGTACCTCTGGAGAGAATACAAGTTAGGAGTCTTTTTCCTGTAATGTTTGACGAGGGTGAAGCACACATTTGGAGGGACACTGGACCGCTCCTCCACTGAGATCATCTCAAGATTAGTTAAACTCTTGGGTCTGTGCTCATTAACTGCTCTCTTCAGTTCAGTCCACAGGTTTTTCACCAGATTGAGGTTTGGTGACTGAGAAGGCCACTGTATAACATTCATTTTATTGTTCCTGAACCATTTCTGTGTGGATTTTGAGGTGAGCTTTGGGTCATTGTCTTGCTGTCTACCAACAGCCAAGACTCAGCCTTTAGAAAGTAGAGGCAACCAGATTGTCAGCCAAAATAACCTAAAATTCTATTTATTGACCGAAGGGTGAGGGTAAGGGGTATTATTTTTGGTTCATTTTGTTTCTGTGTTTCTTTGTGTGTTTGTGCATTTGTTTCTATGTTTGGTTGTTTGTTCACACTTTAGCAGCTAAACTAATGGCCAGATTCACCGCAAATTCAGTATAGGGATTCGCCACTCACCCAGAATAGATGCCTATTGAATTTTGGAAAAGTCGGTCAAAGTATGTGCGAGGGGCGGGGTTTGTTGTGCCTGACACCACTTGTTTATTTATTCATTTATTTAGTCAGTCAGTTAGATATTTAATATTCATTCAAACAAGGGGGCTGGACTGGGACTGCAGAGCTCTGCAATAGAAACAATTAAAAATTTAGCGTGTTACAAAAGGAAATGAAAATGACACAATGAACAGAATTTGCATCAAACAGCAGAATAATTATGACTTAAAACAAGAACAGTTGTCTTGATAAAACAATTAAACCAATGTTTTAAATTGTCATTAAGTGAACAGCTCTTTCAGTTTGACCTCACTCCACAGCCCATTTCAGGTGTACGGAGCGTCGTGCTAAAAAGTAGCCGTACGCTGCTCCGTTTGAACATCTAGACAAAAAACCTGAGACCGTTTGCCATGACAACCCACTCAGCAGGCAAGCTGAGAAACATGATATGATGGGATTTTAAATAAAACACAAATGTAAACAAATAAAATATATCATCCAGATTTCAGTGACCCCAGCCTCACGATGAGTGCAGCCGTTGA
Organism: Gymnothorax reevesii; assembly: GCA_029721435.1. Lineage (NCBI taxonomy): Eukaryota > Metazoa > Chordata > Actinopteri > Anguilliformes > Muraenidae > Gymnothorax > Gymnothorax reevesii. The sequence goes on from CM056579.1 coordinate 13,399,244, forward strand.
TAAACCGCAGAGTACAGAGGGAAACAGAATATCTGAAGGTTTAGGAACAGAAGTTGATCCACTTCTGTAATTTACAACACCAAAATCAAGCAGAGGGAGTATCACTGAATCCACAATCTTCTCCCTATTTTCAAAATTGAAGCAAGACCTATTTCTTCGGTACCGGTACATAATGTTATTATTCATAGTTTTAGAGCATTTTTGGGGAAATTCTAGTCCCGGGTGCCAATCATTGCGGAGCTCAATGTATATTACATGAGCTTAATGAGATAAACTAAATCATTCTATCAAAAAGCATGCACACCCCAGGAAGCTAACATTTGGCTTCACTTCCCAGTGACAACTGGGCATCATTCCATCCGATCACTCGCTTTTTTAATCCACGCCTACCACACGGCCTCAACAGGAGGCCTCAAAATCCTATTAACACCGTAATCAAACGCTGCGACATCTCTGTTGTCGTTTTTGGGCGTTTGGCTGGCTGCCTTCTGGCAGATTTATGGGGCTCATCATAATCTCTGATAGCTCAGATTAACCTATATTCTCCCGGCGGGTCTCAAAATCGAGCCAAAAATTGCCAAGGTCAACCCCTCACCGCCCAAAAGAATAAAATAATAAAAAAAGTCAAAGTGGCGCACTGAGAGGTGCCCTAACAGTAATAAAGGTATGGGGTGGAGCAATCATGTTCTTCACACACGTACTATCAAGGGAGACATGATGTTCTTTGGGTACAAATGAGCACATTCACCGAACAGGAACAAATTAAGCTCTCGATCTAATGTACTGTATGTTAACATGTATAATAACAGGGTCATTTCATGAACCCACATCCATCCGATATCTATTCATTCCACTTCAGTGAAGAGCACTGAGCGTCTTTCATGAGATTCACCATGACAGAGCGGATCATGCAAAGTGTCATGGTCTTAGTTAACTGTGCAGCCATTTTCAGCATCACAGTAATACGCCCGTTCACTGGACAAATGAGCGCACTGTATTTATACACCCCATCAGTCATCACAAGTACATTATTTTACTGGATTGTGCATCATACAGGTTCAAGATGATCCAGCACACGTGAGGTCACTGCATCTCTGAAAGATTCTCCACAGTGTATCCAAGCCATGAGCTGCCAACAGAGTAAAGCTGTACATCATGTGTGTGGGTCTACTCTGCACTGATTAAATGCAGAAATTGGTTCAGAACTAATACCATACCAATTCTGAGACAAATTTAGCGAAAAAAATAGGAACAAGGGTCCTGTAGCTTACCGGCAAGCAGTCTTACAGCGACGATACAAGTTATGAAAATTTCATGTGAAGTTTGACATTTGAATCAATGAAAATCAATGTCAAGGTTACTAAATAAAAGTTCACATACATTTATAAGACCTTCTGTAATAAAATCCTATGCTCTGAAGCAGTTATGGTGATACAAGTCATTATAATATGTCAATATGTATTCAATATGTCAATTGTGAACTTTAAAGGTCACAGAATGTCAAGTTGTGGTCAGCAAATGGACTTCATATACAACTTTCCTAATGTCTCTATACAAACCTTGGCACAATCTGTGACCATGGTCACACTTTATTTGAAGTGTTGCTCATAAAGGCTTTATACAGCATGTTTAATGCGTTCATAAATGAGACACAATGTCTTCATAAATCATTCATAAAACAAATGTTTTGTAAAGGGTGAAATAACACATCCTTATTCATCATGTGATGGCAGATGTGACAATGACAATGTCACTTAGCTGGCAGTGTAACCCTTTATCGCAATTAGCTAAGTGACATCATCAGTTATATCACATCTGGCGTCACATGCTGAAGAAGTAAGTGTTATTTCACCCTTTACAAAGCATGACGTTTGCTTATGTATGATTTATGTAGATATTATGTCTCATCTATGAAGGCATTATACATGCTTTATAAAGCCTTTATGAGCAACACTTCAAATAAAGTGTGATCATGACCATTTTGATGATGCAAGTCATTGTAATTTCACTGACGAATTTGACCCTCAAAAGGTCACTGGCAGTCAGGTTGAATGTCACCAAATGAAGGTTCATACGTGACTTCCTAGATATCCGTAACAAAAACCTAGGCTCCATCTGTGACCGTTTTAGTGATACCAGTCAGTGAATTTTCAGTAGGTCAATACGACGGTCAGCAAATAAAAGTTAATATATCACTTTATATATGTCTGGAATACAAACTCCATCTGTGACTGTTTTGGCAATAAAAGTCATTGTAATTTTGTTATGTCAAGTTTGACCTTCAAATGTCATCAACAGTCAAGCTCAAGGTCACCAAATGAAAGTTCATGTGAGACTTCCTATGTCACTAACATAAACCTAGGCTCCATCTGTGACCTTTTCAGTGACAGAAGCCATTGAATTTTCTCTAGGTCAAGTTAGACCTTTGAAGGTTAAGATGAAGGTCACCAAATGAAAGTTCATACATGACTTCCTATACGTCTCCAGTACAAACCTTCACTCAATCTGTAACGATTTTGCTGATGTAAGTAATTGAAATTTTACTGTATAGTTTGGCCGTTGAAGGTCACTGATGGTGAAGTTCAATGTCACCAAATGACACTTCATACATACCTTCCCATACGCCTGCAATACAAACCTAAGCTCTATCTGTAACAGTTTTGGTGATAGAAGTCATTGAAATTTCACTATGTGAAGTTTGACCTTCGCAGGTCGCTGAAGGTCAAGTTCAAGGGCACCAAACAAAAGTTCTCACATGACTTTCTATAAGTGTTCAATGCTCGTATGTTCCCAATCTTCAAAATTTTCAAGCCTAGAAACCTTGGGAAATTGTAACATTTTGCTTGACCTCATGTTTGACCTTTCAAGGTCATCTGAGGTCACCTTTAACACAGCCATTTCAACATTGAAAAATCATCATCTATACTGCATTGATTCAGCAAGTTTTTCAAACGTTGAAATGGTAACTGTAATTAAACATTGAATCAACATAGATTTTTCAACCTCAACCAAAAATAACCAACCTGACCAAAATCCAACATTGAATTATTGTCTTTTGCCATCTGGGGAGTGAGACACACTGACTTCTGGGGTCAAGTGTTGCTCTTCTCTGATGCTCCTGTTTAAGATGATTTGGAAAACAGAAGTGCCCACCAACACCAATCCTCACCATCGATTCAGAGGAGCCACTACCTGAACTCCACAGGTGTGTGATTGACCAGCAGGGGTCACCATGGAGCACAGAGGTGCTGTAATCCCAGTTACTTCTCCGAACGATGGCAGACCCAACCAGGCACTGCCTTTGGGGGCTGCCGAGTACAGTCCGCTCCAACCCCTTTCAGCGCAGAGCTCTGGGGTTTCCCATGCACTGGAGCAAGGGTTTAATATGGCGAGACACTCAGCGGCTCATCCGCAACACACTCATACAAACTTTGAGAAGCATGTTAAAAAGTGTAGGATGTTTGGGAAATGAGATTAATTTCGTATTCCATCTGAGTCACTGCACCCTGATAAAAATACAATTCAGATTAAATGTCTTTACTGTCTTTTCGGGGGTTAGAAAATATTTTTGTTGAGACGCAAGCTCTTTGGTAAATGAATGTAATGGTGAAGTAATGTACCAAAGCCAGTCCTCAATAATTCCAGATAGATTATCATTAAAACACATCGAGGGGCTGCAGGGAGTTTGCAGCACTACAATGAGAAATTATCATGCAGCCTGGGAGCAGTGAACCTCTGTGAAGACAAATTATAATAGTGGTGAGAACAGGCCATTCAGACCAACAAATTGCACTATTGTCTGACCGCCTAAGTGTTCCCAACGCTCAGGACACTTAAGAACTATCCAGTCCCTCTTAAGCCTTTCTGTCCCTCTGTAAATGGAATTTAACCTAAATAACTGCTTGTAGTTCACTTTATAAAACTCATTCTATGAATTTAAAAGCCTCGATCAAGTCCCTCCAACTCTATGTTCAGACTTCCCTTCGTTCCTCAGAACATCGGGCTTTTATTAGAAGAGTCGACCTGGATGCCTTCCTTCAAACAATCTTCAGAGCCTCTGTTTTTAAGTAAAGCTCCCAGACCCGCACACAGCACTGAGTGAGCTCTGTCAAAGGTGTTTCGGAAGGAAGGCACAACTTCCTCGTATTTCAATGCAATATTTTTGACATAAAATAAACAGGATGAGCAATTCATCCATCAAATCATCATAAAATAAAAACAAACGAAAAAGAATTGGAATAAAAAAAGCTTTATTTGTGCATTAATGACAGGGAAAATTATTATCAGGCAATATTAATATTTTAAGATGAGAATGAGCGCATTGGAATTAAAATAAAAATGAAATTGCCTGAATACGTTGCAGCACTGTAGGAAGAGAGCATTCAATGTTTTTATACACTTTTTGAATGGAGAAAGGAATCCGAGGTAATCTACACTCGTTCTGTCAAACCAGCAGACGTTTAATAACAATAGTATCAACTGGCTCCAGCTCAGCGCGGCTCTCATTTTTACGGATTCGATTACAGCAGTCCGATTTTTTATCGTCCGCTCGTGAGGACTGACTGTAAATCACAAACAGAGTGAATATAAAGTAAGCATTTAAAATGCGAACTCTCTTCCGGCAGCACTGATGTAGAGCGGTGATGTGATGTGCTCACATTGACAGAACACACTTCACTTCTCCCCGCTGCTACAGACTCCGTTAGTGTCTTAAAGACTGTCTTCCTTCAGCACATCATCATACGATCTCTGTCCACACAGTCTCTGTGTCTCAGCGCCACCTGGCCCTGGGACAGTCCTGCTCAGGGACCTGCTGGCTCACGAAGAGCCCACAGGCCAACTCCGCACCCTCTATAAAGACAAGCACCATCAGCCGTAGACGCTATCAATTTAACTGGACAGTCGGTCGCCTGCTGGTCGACAAGTATCCTGGACCCCGTGAAGCCATCGCTACACAAAATCAAAATGCTTCATGACCTGATCACACATAAGGCCCACACCAAATATGAAAGGATTCTGTTGAAATGTGTGGCCTGTAGTGCGCTCACAGCCATCTCTCAACGGATGCGGTGGAAGTGGCGTGATGATCGCTGATCCATAGTATCCCCGACTCGTTGTCCGGGAACACAGTAGCACATATTCTGTATGCATGTGCTCACCTCATCAGCTGCTCGGCGGCATGTCCGATGTGTGTCTGGAACGTGAGATGCCAGGTTTCCACATTATAAGTAACAGGCATGAGTTTTGGTGGACAGTGTAACATTAGGTCTGATCAGGTCCAGCCCACAGTGTGGTCCAGAATATCTCCCAGTGTCTCAGTAGCAGATAATACAGTAATAGACTGCACAGGCTGATATATCCCAGAAGCCTGTAGGGTCAGTGATCCATTCAGATTATTTGTTTATTGACTGGACTCATTACTTACATGAAAAAAGTGAGAAATATAAGTCATCAGAAGCAGAAGAGAAACACATTCATTTGGACAGCAGGGCTCTCCTAAATCCCGTCCACACTGAGGGACAGACTCCACGGAAACACACACACGCCCTCTTCGAGAGGGGTCATTCCCAACAACCACAGGCGGGGTCAGGAGGGGGGCCGGCTGGCAGCAATGACCCGGGCGGCCATTTTGTGTTACAAGCGAGAAAACTGGGCCGTTCGAGTTGGATCTGTGAGCAGACTGAGCCACACAATCATGGAGCACGTCCAGCAGCACCGGTCCAGTCCTGAAAAGCAGGAAAAGGGTCTGTGCACTAAAAGCAGGGCCATTACAGAGAGCCCAGCTGCTTAAGAGGAACAGGAGCCTGCAGGCCTGATTATAGTGGCCTTTTAGAGCACTTCGGAGAGCTGGAATGGTCAGGGGACTCAACAAAGCTCCCTGACACTCACTTGCTCTCTCACTCTCACTCAGGCACTCGCTGAGAGACGGCACTTCAATCAGATGCTTAAAATGCAGGCTAAGTCCCCCGGCCATCAAGCGGGAAGCCAGGACAGGAAGTGTGTCAAAGCTGAACCGCGAGGAACATCACGCTGAACGCACTCAGACAGAGAACATTAACGTGCTTAAAGAGGCGCCTCGCTTCACAAGCGGGTGTTCCTCCGTCCACCGGTGGATCTCCAAATAATTCACCTCACTATCAGAATTTATTCTGATTCATTTATTTTAAAAAATTAAATTTAAAAAATGCATGTCTTAATGCTATTTCATGCAGAAATTGACTTATTTCTTTAATTTTTGCAGAATTGGGTCCAAGTTTTTGTATGTGTGGTTGTTTCTTGTTTCTTCACCCATGGAGTCAGTGTGAAGTCCTGTTTTTAGCGGCTCTGTGTGTTTAAGCGTTTGTTCGTGTTTCTGCACTTGCCAATATTAGCATGGATGGGGTGAAGTCTGCCATCTCTGCTTGCCTTGTTGTTTATGTGGAAACTTCACCAGGCCAGATATCTGTTGCTTTGAGTATTTACATGCTTTGCGGACTGAAGATCAGTGGCTCTAGCTGCAGAGCGCTCTCAGAGCACCCGATTTCTCCCGTGATGAAACGCTGAGCAGGAAGCTGGTGAATCAAAGAGCACAGGGTTTCACCCATAGACTGTATAAAAAGATGGATGCAGCACTCGGGTCTGAAAAGTGAAGCCCATGTGAAAATCGCTTAAAATTGCATTCTATTTCATGGCCAGCAGATGGCGACATCAATGGTTGCAGAAAGAAGTGAAATGCTACAGAAATCAATGAGAAAATGACCCTACTTTCCCATTCAATTTATTATTCACCTCCGCCAAGGCAGGTGTGTTTTTGCTGGCGTTGGTTGGTTTGTTTGTGTGTCTGTCAGCAGAATATCTCAAAAATGGCCATATAGATGTTAACCAAACTTTGCAGGACGTTAGAGTAGCGCAAGAGGAACAAGTAATTAAATTTTTGCATATCTAGGCCAAAGTACAGCTGAGATATAGGTCAAAGTTCAAATACAGCTATGCTGGCAGAGATTTGAAGTCTTTCCAATGGGCCGGATTTCCAATCGGCGTGCGTTTGGGTTTTGTTGCCACCTGGCGCTGGAATGCAACACCCTTCATGAGGAAAATACCTAATGCCCAGAGTTGCCTTGGCGTGGCGAAGGTGCTGCGCTCTCTGAGTGCTATTGTTTCAATAATGATTTTCCACATTATTTCATGGTATATATCACAAGTTTCAAGTCTCCTTTGATGTATCATGAGGTTCATTTTAGTAAATTATGATCCAAAATAGATTAGAATAAAGGATAAAGCCAGAATAGGATTTAGGGGTGTGGCTATCATCTGGTCTTTGTCAGATACGGTCAGATCCACCCCTCACTCCTCTCTGGATCTTCAATGCACGGTCTCGTCCAATAGGAATCACATCCAGTTTCAAAATTACAAAATGGCGCTGGTGAAAATTGCCAAAATTGAGACTTCCAAAATGGTATGCTGAAACCATTGGGTGACGCCACGGCTTCGTCCATCAATTTAATCAGTCTTTGGTCCCAAGATGACTGCTGTACGATCATTTCTAACGGTGAACCTTGAGAAGCGTTCCCTGGAATTGTAATGTAACTGATGTTAACGTCATTTTATCAAAGAATAGCATTTTACTGTAGAGCAGTCAAAACACCAGCTTTAAAATGGACAATTTCAGTGGTAGTAATAACTGGCTGTTGCAGCTGTTGTACTCACAGACTGTAGCTCCAGGCGCTAACATTAGCCACATTCAGGTGAAGACAGCCAGCTTATGTTAGAAGCAAGAGACCAGCACAAACGCAACACATTTTACAACAATAACTGACCACAGCAGTATGACTGTGGTGGGGGGGACGGACGGACATCATCATAAATAATGCGAGCAAATTTGGAAAATAATTATGGGAGAGATAAAACATCTATATTGCCTGATGCATACATTATATGCATAAATAATACATTTATTGAGATTTTGGTGCAAAGAAAAATGAAAAAAGAAAATGGACTGCATAAAAGCATAAAATTATAATCACTGTAATTTTAAAATTACAGTCATTTTATTCAGTTCTCATTTTAAAACACAAAATTAGGTGCTTAAATTTGAGCTTGACAACTAGTCCTTCCTCCAAGTCCTTAATCTGCCATTCTCGAAACCCAGCACCATACAGTATATTTATTCTCCCTTTGCTAAAACACAATTAAAATTCTAATTTTAAAAAGTACCAGCAAACAGAAAATTTCAGCTGCAGAATAGGAGAGAAACGTGGATAATTTTCATTTCATTTACGTGAGTCTTATTTTTGATTGATGAATGGCCAAAAAAAGTCTTACTGACTCTCTTAGACCAAAGGGCTCCCGATCCCGGACCCCGGGCCGCCCTGCATATGCTGGGGCCGCCCTGCGTGTGTGTTGGGGCCGCTGTGTGTGTGCTGCGTACACCAGCGAAACACTGCAAAAACCAGCATACACTGGGAGGCCCCAGGACCGAACCAGTGTCTTAGACCATGTGAAGACGGGAAACCTGCCGAACACCGCTACAGACTCCGCCAAACATATCAAAGTCAAATCTATTCAGTTTCAGAGGAACTGGATGGTTTTACAGGGAACTGTCGAATGTTCATCTTTCAGGGGAACAGAGATACAGTGGACCAGATGCTGACACTGGACTTTTTAAAAAAATGATTTGTTCTTTTTTTTTCTTGTCTTGCATTGTCGTATTTGGTCATTCCTGTAGTGTTTATGTGAAACAGTGTGCTATTTTGGCCATTTCTCCCTCAAAATAGAGATTTTGAATCTCAAGGGATTTTCCTGGTTGGTGAAAGGTTCAGTGAAAAAGACTGCACCGCAGGGAGGGACACAGAGAAACTGAAAAACTGCAGAACAGGCTGAGGCGAATACGGGCCTGGAGAGTATAGTGACAGGTGAAATAACTAACTGAAGGAGTGATGTCCTCAGTCCCCCCCACAGAATCTTTGTGTTTTAATATAAATGAGAGCATTTCACAGCCGTATCCATCAACTGCTATGTGAATATGAAGGGTTTGGGGGCAAAATGAGACTAATTTCAAAATGCGCTTTTGAGAAAAATAAACTTTTGACCCCATTTGCTCATGTAATCATTATTTCAACTAAACATTCTCCAGTTACTTCCAATGATGCAAAGATAACACTGTCAGATGGGAACTTGTAAAAATATGATGCATGACAGGCCATAATAGCTGAACTGAACAGTGCACATTTTTATCAAAATTCTGATAATACACCAGGGTTCAGATTCACCACAAAACCGTGTGAAATGAGACGGACGAGCAGCCAGTTCCTCAGCACAGACCAGCCTAAGCACTCGCATTCGTAACCCGGATTTGCGGAGCAGGAAATGGATGCTGCACTGAATTCTGCTGAGCAGACAGATCTGCAGGAGCGGCGGTGTGACAAACAGGTTTAAGCAGAACACAGTGAGTTATACTTTATTTGCGAAACACTCAGCAGATACGCAGTTCAGTTAAATGAAAATCAACACCATCCGTACTGCAGGAGTGTTGGAGCAGAGGTGACAAACTGCAGCGCGTCCTGTGCGGAAGCTGTAACGATCCTGGCAGCGTCTGCACGCCTCGGCTCGGCGGAGAGATGAGCCTCTCTGAGAGACGGAACAACGTTCCTCTGCAGACTGACTGTCTCACTGGGGTCTGTCCCTCTGAGTAACTACAGACAGCCATGATGCAGACATCTGTGGCTCTGTCAAGACTGTATGTATCAACTGTTTATTTTATATATAGGGAGAGAGATTTATTAATAAAAGTATTTTTTTGAATAAACATTTGGAATTTCAAACATACTTTTCATCTTCAGCAACACTAATGTGGAAAACAGAATGTAAACATCTAAGGGCAGATTTGAATTTTTTTAAATGTAGGATGCCAAGACTTTTACACAGTACTGCAAATCTTAAATGTAGTAAAATAATCACCAGTATTGTTGTTGGGCGTATAATCCTTATTGAGGACAGTCACACGGTCCTGAGCGCCGCATCAGCTGGACTGTAGGAGGTGCCCCAGCTCACTGCACAGGCAGTTTAATTCTCCTCCACCGTCTGTCCAAAAAGTCCCAAATCTGTGAGATTTTAATTCAACTTTTGGGAAATGGACAGACTTTGCCAGTCTTTTTATTTCTCAAAAAATGTAATTTCATTTTTATCAATCCCAAAACTATTGGGCACTGTGAAGTGAATTATTATAGATATATTTTAATTCAGAATATTTGTGCTTTACCTCGCGCCATTTTAGGTGACTGCAGTGGTTCAACAACCAAAGTCAAAGCACTAGAACATACGGGCATTCTGTCAGAACTTCTGAACGGTACCGTCTTAACAAATGAAATAATAAAGTTCATATTATCACTAGTTTTAGCCTTTCATATTTAAGTCTACAGCAAGTAATGTCAGTTACATATTTTAATTTGCTGACAATAAAATTGCGACGGAAGCATAAATGTCAGCCGTGGCTCCGGTCTCTCCCTGGTCTGTAATTAAACATAAAGGCCAGGAGTGAATAATCCTGCTCCTAAAACAATGATCCTCAGTGGCTGAGAGGAGCTGGATCTCCACCCTCCAGGTGCGGTAAAGGCAGCTTGGCCAATCAGAAGCCCCGGCTGTTCAGTTAATTATCCGGGAGGAAAGAAAACGAGGGCTGGAGTTTGGATTCGGAGGCCAGATCTGTGGATCCCTGATGAACGACTTCTTAACCAGACTCTGCGGTCACCAACTGCGAATGGCGCACAAGCCATGCATAGTTCTGCAGTCTGCAGGCATGTCCCCATCTCGTTTAGAGCTATACATCATCAAATCTTACTGCTCAACCAGGTTTTCCCATCAGCCAACACCTGAGCAAAGCCTTTGCAAACTGTTTGCTAGGACAGAGAATGAGTTTGGAGCTTTTCTTCAAGCAATGTTTGTGAGACGGCCCCACATCTGAAGTCTGAAAAGAGTGAAATGTCGCAGAGCCCTTCTGCCACACATGGAACCCCTGGACAAGATGGGGTCACCCTGCAGGGGAACAACAGAGGGACAGAGTTTTTTGGGTTTTTTTTTTTTTTTTTGCTGAAAATTGTGGAGCTCTACAGGGGCAGGAAACGAGCGAAGAAACTGAACTGCAATTTTATTCACCAAGAGCCATTAAAAGCTGCCCTCAGGTAAAGGCCTGTACCTCAAATGCACATAAAATCAAACCTCGTCTTGTTCCCAGACTCTCAGACACACCATTATCCTGTTCCCACAGCCTCCAGCAAAAAAAAAAAACAAAAAAAGGAAACTCATAATAGGAGAGGTGGAGAATTTTCTGAGATGGTCACAGTGGTAAGAGTCATAAAATGATAAAATGATAGCGATACTGAAGGGAAAAAGATAATTAAGTAACTTTCTGAGCCCGCGCTAACAGATGGTGTCGGCGTATTTAAACTGTAGTCACTTTTACTGATAACTTGGCTATTGTCGAGATTGCTGTCCATCTCGCAAAACAATAGGAGAGCAGTATTAAATGTTCAGCTGAAACATATTCCAAATATAGGCTCTTATTAATATCTTGCGCTTCTCATTTCACCGCTTGGTCCACCCTGCCGGTTCAGGCGTACTTTCGAGGAGGAAATGATTGACAGATACACGGTGGATGCGCTCGTCGGACAACGGAATGGGGTGTTGATTGGACCAAGACAGAGGAGAGATGAGTGATTGAGGGTGAATGCTGGAATCTTACCCACAGGGGAGCCATATTGATTTTCACACGATGACACAGAATCCGTAGTAGTGGAATTAGAAAGTTAATGAGCTCGACATAATGCCATGTCACTGCCTTCTAAATGCTACTCCACAGCAAAGTTTTAGGATGCAGAATAATTTACACTTTATTCAACAGTTTTTTTTTTTTTTTTAAGACGCGTATCACAAATAGCTCACAAGCAGCGTACAGTGATCAGCAATAACATTAAATCTGTAACCTGTCATCAAACGGCAGCTGTGCCAATCAGCCAATTCACTGCCCCATGATTTTTCCAATCAGCAAGGGCATAGGCTGCACAGCTTAAAATAACGGCTGCTCGTTAACCCTTAAAGCGCTAAGTACAAAGCGTCGCTCAATGATGTAAGCGATCACATTCAAAGCAGTGGAAAACCTATCATGTGGTGACTTGTTTAAAAGATCGCCACAAGATAGGTTTTCAACGGCCCAAGATAATTCGATTTATAATTTTTTGAAAACTTATTTCAGTACTCTGAGGGTTAAGTGAGCGCAAAAAAAAAAAACGTGATTTCATCCTCAGCTGAGAGCGACACGAGCCGGTCATAATGAGCAGGGATAAATGAGAGGGTTATGAGATTATAATAAGATTTCCTGTGATTAATGTTTTATCCGCGACAGTCTCCGCTGTGAAGGCAGTCTGGCAGCCGCTGTAAAAAGCCGAATGATTCAGAGTTGCGAAAGAATATGCCTGTGTTGTCCGACTCCCGACAACGACCCCAGGGTACGCCATCTCAGATCTCCTCATCGCATACTAGCGAACGGGGGAGCGCACAGGAGACTGAGGGCGAATTTCTGTCCCGTCCACTGATGCTCAGACCGGATCGGCAGCTTAGAGCTCAGAATTAAATTAACGGCTAGCTAAAGACGGAAGGCGGGGTTCGGCACAAGAACGAATAAAGGATTCGCCGGCCTCAGGAATGGCTGACGCGATTACCCTCCGCAGATGCCTTCGACTACAAAATAATGAACGCTTGCAGAGGGGAGAATAAAATATTGAACAGAGAAAGCCATCATCTCCAGAGAGATACTATGTGGCATTGGGTTTAAACTCAGTCTAAAACTGTTTAAACTGCTGTGGTACCTCTGCCTAGAGGACCTACCTATGCAACTGGAAAGAGAGGAATCTGAAGATCTTAGAAACTAGTGTGCGTATCATTATCTGCCACCATAGACTGTATACTAACTTATATATAGTGTGTACAGTCATACAAAGCACTTATATCCAATCGGTGCTACACCGGCACAGTGAGCAGCACTGTGGCCTTACATTGAAAAGATTGCAGGTTCAAATCAGGTCTGGGGCATTTCTGAGTGGAGTTTACATGTTCAGCCTCGTGTTAATGCGGATTTCCTCCCACAGTCCAACAACATGCATGCTAGGCTAATTAGAGACTAACTTGCCCATAGGTATGACTGAGAGAGTGAATGGTGTGTGTGCGTGCCTTGCAGTGGATTAGCGAGCTGGATCCCTGCCTTTCGCCCAGAGTCAGCTGGGATAGGCTGCAGACCTCCTGCGTCCCGAGTGAGCAGGAAGCCGGTATAGAGAATGGATGGATGAATGTATGGATGGATGGATGGAATGTATATCACCATGAACACAGCTGAAGACTGTTCATGTGCACCAATATGAAATATTTTCAGCGATCTCATCAATGAATTGTGTTCAGTGTTAATCTACACGGCCAGTTAGCTCCTTTGGCAAAACAAAATTCTGCGCCCCCATTAGCCCTCCAGCTGTGAACAGGAGTCGACACAACAACAGGAGGTGGTGGAACTGCAGCCACAATCTGGCCTTAAATGTACCATCGTTCCTGCACAGCCCATACAACCCGTTTTACTGTGATCGTTCAACACCAGCGAGCCAACATTGACGCCTTCGGCTAATTTGGTCCGTTAATGCTAGACACAAAGATCTCATCCAGGATGAGCATTTCCATCCCTTAGCTAGACAATAGGAGATCCAAAAATGTATGTGAACCCGTGACTCATACCCCTTTTACGGAAAAAGGTCGCTCATGTCCACGGTAAAGCTGATTTTCCTCGTGAACACTGCAGCCTCTAGCTGCGGAAAATGTGAAAAACGTGTGAGAAGATGCATCAGAGGAATCTGCAGGTTTCAAAGTCCATGCAGCAGCCTCTTATAGAGAGAGACGCACCTCAGCAAGGGGCTAAAATCTCTCGAGACCAGCCTTGGCCTGCAAGAGTCATTCTCTGAGAAATAGAGACTGCAGAGAGGGGTCATCGCTTTGATTTATTAATAAAATCAGAAGCTCTAAACAGCGATAGAGAGACAGAAAAGGATAAGATGAAGACCTGAAGGTACAACCCTCAAGAGCACAAGGTTAACAGCAGTAATAACGGAGGAAATCTCAGCAGGAGACTGACCTCAGGCAGGGCCTCTATTTTCTATCGTCTGCCACGGAGCGGGTCTGCCAGGGCTGCCCAGCCTGGGCCTGAGAGATCTACCTTCTGAAGGGTTTCATCTTGACCCAAATTCAGTTCTTCTAACTCTAATAATTTGAATTGCAGAACGGCACAAGAACACCAGCCACTGACCACGATCTGCTTTCTTAAGGCGAGATTGAACACCCACATGATGGTAGATCTCCAGGAACCGAGTTGGGCAGCCCTGCTCTGGCTGTTGAATGAGGTAAGCGAGGTGAAGAATGAACACCTACAGGATGGAAGATCTTTAGGAAAAGGTTTTGGACGCCTTGCCATAAATAAACAAGTTTACAGTGGATATCAGCTGCCATAAGGAGACGAATACTCTTATCTTAGACGGTAACTTGCTCTGCTATTTGGTAACTATCTCTGTATTTGGTAAGTTTGGTTTGCTTTCATTTCGTTATGTATGTCCTATCTTTGGCGTCCCATTTGTTCATTTTATTTGGCTGAAGTGATTTTTCATCATTTTTTTTTTAATTATTGCATTTTCAGGTGGTTGATTATGTAATGTGTGTAGAGTTTTCGTTTTAAATTTTTGTTTTGGCAAATGTATGGTTTTTAATTGTGATCATTACCTTATGAGCTTTTTTTGAGCACCCAAGGAAGGCTAACTGGTTGCCATGGCACCAGCTAATTAGTATACTTAATAAAATGAAATGCTGCAGACACCGTCTGTGCAGATTGTAAGACAGTTTAAGTGTTAGTGCGGCCATCGACAGGACATAAAATAGCACACATCGCTCTTTGTGAGTCACAGAACTTCAGGACACCTGATAAAGCCTCTGAATTTATGGCTGGTGCAGACATCTGGGTTTGATGAAGCTTTAGAACAATAAAAAAGGCATAAAACAAAGCCTGGGTTTTGTCAATAGCACTGCCACGGGAAATCCTTGCAGCAGCCTTTCTGAAGATAGTGTGCATCCACCGAACTTCAGCGGACCCGTCACTGGGCTTCGACGGCTCGGTCAAAGTCTAATTGTCCTTTACCAGGCACAGCATTTCTTTCTGATGTCCTTCTACATGGTTTACAGCATTTTACAGTCTAATAACACGTCATCTGCACTAACACAGGCCTGTGGCAGAACCTCTGAACATGCATTCATCAATCTCCCATCTCTCCACATCTGAGCATGCTCAGTCACCAAGTTACCACAGAGCTCATCTGCTTCGCTGCAGTACTTGCGTTCCTCCCGCCTGCAATGAGACTAAAACTGCTGAACGCACTGATAACACTGTTCGGCAAAGTAAGAGATAATATAAGATCCCTTAAGATATTAAGATATCTTATCTGAAATACATTCAAACAATGGATGTCAATGTACCCACTTTCTATGGTAGTTCAACGTTGTCTCATGCTAAACCGGCTAACACAGTTGCCAATATAAACAGACCTCCCCATTCACACCTCCTACTATCGGCCGCATCCTTTAGACACATAAGCAGACTAATATAACATGGTCAAACCCAGAGACGCCCAACACAATTTTCAGAATGACAGCCGCAGGTAGAGGGGCATAGAGAAGGGTGAAGTGAAATGAAATATAAGTCGCTAACTTAGCTGGGACTGAACTTTATTGTTCTACAATATTTGTGATATTACAATCCTGCATCGCACTCCTTGACAGGGCTGTGAGAAGGCAGTGTGTGAATGAGAAGGGGGAGGGGGGTCATGAGGAAATTCAGCCCACGGGACGTCACTGCGGGGGCAGATGGCCTCCATCATGTGACTTGTCCGGTCCCATTGGATCAGACACCAGTGCAGATCCTCCATGATGAGTTCTGACAGAGTCATGACCCATAATTTATTACATTACAGCAGAAGAGCCTCTGCACTCCATCTCAATTCATTAACCCCAATTTAGCCCCTCACCCGGTTAGCACGCTCGGTCCTGACTCCAGACCTCAAGGCAGATCAATCTGTCCGAGCAGAGACTGAACTGCTAACAGAAGAGCGAGGGCCCCGGAGAATAATCCATGTTATGGGAGTCACCATTTGTGACATCACTCCAGACACACAATCAATCACAGACAAAGGCAGCGCTGGGGTCCCTCCAGGTGAGAGAAGTTTTACAGTTTGGGGACAGTCTGGCTCACGGCGGGCGATCTGGGGATCTGTTGATCCGTTCAAGTGGTGCAAACTGGCAGCCAGCAGTATTTCAAAAAACTGTGGCCACTTTTGCGATTGTGATGTTCTAAAGTTGCGAAAAACCATGTCAAATCAAAATAATATCACCTGCTTTATTGAGAAAATTGCAATTTCATGCTCAATCTGCTGCTGAAAATATGTCAAAATGACTGACAAAGTTGCAAGCATTTTTTTTTTTTTTTTTTTTTTACAGTTTATTGCCTGGTGGCTGAGGTTTGTGTCTGGCTACGTGGTGTCACCCCACATCACTATAAACACACATTGAGGTTCTGTGATTAATTGGTGCTCGGAGACGTTGATCCTTGGAGAGAGACGGGATCATCGGTATTCGGTCAGCGTTCAAGGCCACGGTGCTGTGGTGCTGACAGTGTCAAAGTAGAGATAGTGTCCGACCAACAGCAAGCCGCTGGAGGAGATACTGGGAGGGAACAGTGCTTCCCTTACACTGTTTATAACAGGCTCCCTCACTCCAAAGAGAAACTATCAAGCTCCGCAGACAGAGGTCCAGTCCAGTGTTCTGTTCCAGCCGTCCGGGTTCGAGTTCATGAGAAGGAGAGACACAAGGCGACATGCAAACTTGGAGGCTTGGAATTTCTGTCCAGCACTGACATGTCATTACATGAATGGTGTTGGGGTTGGGCAGTATATCAATATTATATCAATGCAGTGAGATAACATTATATCGTGTGGGATAATAGATATCAGTGATATGACATCAGCGTTGTCTTTTGTGCTTATAAGAGCTGCTGCACAGAAAAGGGATGCAGTTTTCTGCACTTATTATGCTGCACTAGCTGTTGCCTGTACCTGTTCCCTCATGATGTCCACATTACTAATGGCTGTTTATCAAAAATGACAACGTGTAAAAACATTATGAAAGCACCAATAGTTGTCCCTACATTATTGCCTCAATATCCATATCAAGGTATACAGTCAAAAATGTCATGATACTTGATTTCCCCCCCAATATTGCCCAGCCCTAATTGGTGCTTAATGTAACCAAACAGTGACAAAGGAAAACCGAGCCAGGATTTGTGATCGGTAGTTCAGCCACTCTACAGTCACTGAGCTCCCTGAACATCACAGGCTACAAAGATGCAGTCAAGGTCCCAGCTGAAGGACATTTTCCACAATACAGGCCATCTCTGGTCTTACACTAACACCAGTGTTCAAAACTCACACTAACACCAAATCGCTCAATGCACACATGCCCCACTGCACACACTCACTCATGCATGCAAACACACTTGTGCACACACACTAAAGCTCAGACAAACACACACTGGGCCAAAACCGGACAGCTAAGGTAGCCAACAGCTAGGGCTGCCAGGCTACAAACGTGCAGTTTTGAAATTATGCGCACAACAGGGGTTTGTGATCCTTTTCAAATAATGTGATGTTCAGCCAGTAAATGATGGAAGAGATCTAGCATACGGTTCAAGTAAACTGACACGTCAGAAACGCAGAATAACTGCCAACCTTGTTCAAGATTATGCTTCAAACTGAGCACGTAGTCCTGTTCCGACAAATGCCAAACATGGCAACCCCGCGTAACATATCTCTTACAGGCAGCGATAGCCAGTGGGTGCCTGATGGACCAGTGGGAGTGGCCAATATAGCAGTAACCAAGGGAACCCAGCCTAACCCCGCCCAACTTCTAGCAAAATGAAGCTTCAGGGCTCCTTCAGTTAGTAAAACCAAGGACAGTCATTTCAGGACAACAGTGTTTTGCTCACTGGGCCCAATACCCACATCACTGTGGACAAAGTTTCTTTTTTCCCTTTTTTAAACACAAAATTGTTCAAAATAAACTACCAGATATATCAGGGCTATGGGTTATTTTAACACCGTAAATGAAATCTGCAGAGATGCAATAACTTCGCTGGATGCGCAGGCTTGAATTCAACAGGCAAGAGAACAGTTTAGCATCGATTTATAAACAGAAGCACGCAGCGACCGAGTAAAACAAGATTCAGCCCAATCAGAGCAGCTGTGTACTGTGGCAGCGTCTGCGATCTCACACATCCCGTTCATCACTCTGATTACTGCCGTCACAGCTGCGCCCAGTCTGTGATTATGAGTTCCCATCTAGAAGATTCCTCATGGTCCGCTCCCCCCGTCAGAATTAAACTACTCTGGGGAACCATCCTTAAGTGTTTGGACAGTGACACAATTTTGTCTAATTCTGAAATGATAAATATTACGCAGAAAATGTAACAGGGATAGTTAGTGGTATGGTCTATAATGTTAATTCATGGACTTTAAATGTTCATTGAATTTCCCGTGTTTATCTTAGCCATAATGACCTTGCCTGGGGCGGAGTTCGGAGGGCGAGGTTTTGTTTTTGGGGGGTTTCTGACTTTCTTTCTTTGGTTGTCAGCAACATTACAGAAAATTGGCGATAACAAACTTTATGAAACTTTCAGAATGTGGGCATTAGTCCACAATAGACCCCAATAAATTTTGGAGGTCATCAGGCCAAGGTCAAGGTCATTGGAAAGGTCAAAAAAATGTTTTTCTGCAATAACTTTGGTGAAAACGATCATATCAACTTCAAACTAAATCCAGAATGTGCATCTTTAAATTCTGCTTCCACTCATGTGCTACATGGTAGGGTATCTGTTGTAGTTTTCAAAGCGATTGGAGGGTAAATGTCAGTGGGTCAAGGTCATTGCTTACACTTGCTTATTTTCCACTTGCTTATTATAACTCAAAAACAGTTAGGGACAGAGAGGCATTTATTGCCATCAACATATAGAAAGTCACACATGGCTTTTCATTTGCTGCTATAATCTTTGACCCTGAGTGACCTTAAAAGGTCAAACTGAAGGTCATGAATTTTCATAGGGTCGTAACTCAAAAATGGTTGCAGATAGATAGTTACTATTATCAACATGTAGGAAGTCACATATGACCTCTCATTTGGTACTATGACCTTCAACCTCGAATGACCTTAAAAGAGGGCCAATGAATCAGGAGCTAAAGCACTAAAATGACTGCTATTAGGCGAGGTTTGTTCTGCCTGGCGACACTTGTTATTTCTGAAGTGTACTGAAGCAGAATGACATGGTATTGCTTTGTCTGAGTCAAAATAAGGTTAGTCTGCATCAAATCTTTTGAACGCGGAATGGCCAATGATGAAGGTATTCTTGGCCACTCGACTGGTGTAACTATCAGTCAGTCACTCAGTCAAGCAGTCAGTCACACTTACTCATTCACTCACTCAGTCAGCCACTCATTCACTTAGTCAGTCAGTCAGTCACTCACTCACTCACTCACGCACTCAGTCAAACCTGTGGAACATCCCGGTCCAGCTGTAAACGTATAGAAGCAGACAGTTTCTGCTCGAAGCTCACCGTTCAAGTCCGATATGCAGGAGTACAGAGGAAAACAGCACAAGACAGGGTCACAACACAAACACAGGCCATTCTGTGCTGAATATGTTGGTCAGGACCCAAACACAGGCCATTCTGTGCTGAATATGTTGGTCACAACCCAAACACAGGCCATTCTGTGCTGAAAAAGTTGGTCAGGACCCAAACACAGGCTGTGCTGTGCTGAACACGACAGTCAAAACAGAGACTGTCAGTTGTCTCTTACAAGCGTTTATATCTGTAATGCAGCCCTTCACACACAAAGCCTATGTCCAAATTCCTATAGACTGGACAGCACACAAGGTTCAATTATTACAACCACATGTCAGCCTGGCGATCTGCAGAAAGCCAAGTGTGCACGGCACAACAGCAGAGATCCTTGAGAGGTGAGGACAGAGCGTATTTCCTTGTGAGAAACACAGCATCACTCCTCACTGTTCCCCAGACTCCATCAAGACACAGGCGCAGAGTGGATCCTAATCCAGCTGCTGTGTGGGTCCGGTCCGTGTATTAGAGAACCCTCTGCAATCCCTCCAGTCTGCAGGCTTGGGAAGACCAGCAGAACTCCACCAGCGCTTCGAAGCTAAGAGCCCTGCCCTCCCTAAATGTTATACGACCGCTTTCATCCAAGAACAGAGGGAGAAACACAGATGAAAACAGAGAAAATTATCGCTCATTCTTTTACCGTCAAGGGGAATGAAAGTGCCCATTTAAAATGGGCTTTTATGAGCCAGGAGTCAAGCAAAATCACTCAACACAATGAGCAGTTTTCCTTAAAACTGACTCTCCAGCACAGTTGAGGTTTCCCGTTAAAATGTGCAGGGAGTGAGTCTGCGATGAGTGAGTGAACAGTGCATTTACACAGTGCTTTTCTCATCGGGACTCTAATGGGGGAATCTAACCTCAACACCACCGTAATGACCATTAAAAATCAAACGCTGTTGCTGAAAAACATCATTGTAGAAATTTCCAGATAAATATCAGCTGTGTTTTTAGCCACTTTCCGCACACACAGCAGTGCTTTTAAAATTCCTTTACTGCACAACCTGAAATATTAATGAAATGGACACAATTTGTGGAATGCCTTCTTTTCCCACATCAAAATGGAAAGTCTGTTGTGGACCATTATTTTTATGCAAGTACATTCATACATAAGAAATGCAAAGTGTGATTTAAAAAAATGTTGTGATACTCTGGCTCCACATAGTGGAATATGTTTCTTGTTTTTTTTGTAAAATTACACAGATCATGATTGTTCTGCCTTGAAATGAAAATACTCAGGTAAACACTCATTGACTTTGCTTGCGAAACATTTCAGTCTTTTTCATTCTTAGGAAAGAAAAAAACACCATTTCCAGTCCCAAATCAACCACAATTGTAATCCCTCAACATTTACAAAGGGGAAGAAAGATGCAGTTGCCATCAGAATGCCACACAAGCTGAATTATTAATAGATATTAAATATTGATATTCATATTATTCTATCTGGATGAGACAACACTTCGCACTGAGCTCCTAGTCTGTTTCAGGCCCTCTGATTGGCTATGGCCAAGTCACAGCATTTTGCCCCAAGCCGTCTAATTGGCCGCAGCCACATCACAGAAAAATGTCCAGTTTCTCGTGAACTGCACACAGAGAGCCACTGACGTCTGACGCACCAAACGACAGTCAAAATCCCCTGCTGCAGATGGAACACACTGCCTTCTGACCGAAGGAAAGTTGAGCCGCTTTCACACTGGACGCGAAAAGAATTTTTCGCACGACAGATAACATTCGCGTCTTTGCATTGACTTTGAATGTAATCCGTCGTGCGAAAAATTCGTTTCGCGCCCGGTGTGAAAGCAGCTTAAACGTTATGAGCGCACTGGCTGAACGTTACTCAACCGTCTCACGACCGCCCAGCCCCTTAATAATTCACAGGCGAGGAACAGCGGCCGTGAGAGCATCCGGTCCACCCAACATCACCATGACATTATCAAGCTTCATCCCACTGAGAGAAAATCTCTCTCCCTCCTTAATGAGCCAGTGTGAGACGCCCAGTCTGAGCTGAGGAGGAGTGACACACAGCAGAAAATATGAAATTAAATTTAATGGATGCCTTCAGAGCTTTCTCTCAGAAACAGGCCGGTCCAGTTATCCCCGTTAAAAAAAACATTTTCTGCTCTGTGAGTTAAACGGAGGAAAAAACCACAGATGTCATATTCAGAGAAAACAATTTTCTCTCAGTTCAAAGCAGAAATGCTTGAAACTTTGCAAGAGTCATAAACCAAATGAATATTGAATTAAGCAAGGTTGATTCCTTAAGCTAACTGCTTAAAAACAGGGTTCAGATATAATTTTTCAAACAAAACAATGGCATAGTACAGTTTCAACTTGGATATTTTTATAGTTTATCAAGGTTTCCAGCGTGTGCCCTGGGTCAGATATCTAAGAGTATTAAATGATGAGACGTTATCTAGGAAAAATCAAACAGCCTTGATCGCCAATGAGGTCTCCAGGAGAATCTGGATTATCAGCAGGGTTTGAGACATGGTTTCAAGAAACACTGTAATAGCGCTGTATGCTACCGTAATATGTCCAGCCATGTTTATCTTCTAGTAATATTGTATGGGCAGGTATTCAAAAAAACAATATGAAACATTCATTTATTTTACAAAAATGGTTTGTGATACTCGCAACCAATTCAGAATACTTCATTTTTTCATCATCCCTCTTTAATAATCTCCAGATTCTTAATACAGATGACATAAATGTTATGCAGATATGTTATTCTGTAATTAAATTTTCAATAAATGCATCCTGCTAGTTTCAACCACACGCTTACATCTAATTATCAAATATATAGTCTCACTACTAGATCAACTGGCGGTCTACACACAGCCATCTGCAAAATTACTTATGGACAGTTTTCACTTCGATTTTTAGGTCCTACATTATGGGATCGCTGATCAGATCATGTAAAAAACAATCTATCAGAAAATATGTTACAGATTAATCTTAAAGCATATTTTAAGTCAGTACACGGGCTATACAATATATAAATACATACTTGACCTACTAAAATGTATCTTATTGATACTGACACTACAGTATTTAGTTAAGGAGGTCTTGTGAAGACTCACAAAAGTGAAGGTTAAATAAGCCCCGTAGCATTTTTAACCTTTCCTGCACAACGCAGGTAAATGGTTTCCTTTCCTGTGCTGTATATCGCATGTGTACATATATAGTATCTGTGTGTGTACATACGTGTAATCGAGTATATGTACATGTACTACATTCTGGTTTCATTTTGTATTTATCTGTATAATTTCCATCTTTAAATGTGAAAATAAATGAAAAATGGCCACGCCACGCAGCCTCTCCAGATGTACCAAATGACAGTTATGATTAAACGATTTTAAAACATTATTCTAAGCCAGCGTGACAATGCCTGATTCGAAGTGAGAATGAGGAGAGTGCATGTGCGTACAGTTGGAGTTAAAAGCCAAAGACTTTTTTGAGCACAAAAAATTTCGACATTTGAGTTTTTCATTTGTGACGACAGACAAACAGACAGACATAAAGGACGGCCAAATACTTTGGCTCATCCTATCGTTGTTGCAAGAACATGCCCCATCTATGACATCACAAAAACACTCCGAATCCATCGGACCCAGAATCCCCACCTATGACATCACAAAAACACCCTGAATCCATAGGACCCAGAATCTGTACCTATGACATCATGGAGACACTTGAAGTCCATAAGACCTGGAGTCTCCGTTTCTGACATCAGAATGACACCTAAAGTCCTGAAGATTCAGAATGTGCATCAGTGACCGGGGCGGGGAGCTCATCCAGAAAGGGCCGCTGTGGGTGCTGACTTTTGTTCCATCCAAGCAGTCATACATCTGATTCCATCAATCAGTCATTAGAGTTTTTGCTCAGGACCTTGATTAGTGGAAGCAGGTGCGCCACCAGTTGGCTGGAATGAAAGCCTGAACCCACACTGGCCCTTTCTGGATGAGCTAACCGTCCTCGATGCATGACATCACCATGATGTAGGCAACCCTTCTGAATAATCCACAATCTCAATCAACAGCTCCTTGGATGGCAGCACTTTTTCAAACCAGAGAATACATGTAACAGCAAGAGTGCTGGGGCGTCAATCCTTATTTAAATGACATCAGAGACTGTGCACTGCAAAGATCAGCGAAGACGGCCTTTATGGGAATGCTAGAGATCAGATAAGACCGCTGAGTCTCCGTACACCGATTAAAGACACTGTTCACTCAGCACTTCCATAATACAGAGCGCAGCCCGTTTTACGTCACAGGCCTCCCAACTACGGCTCAAACAGCCGCTGCCCCTCGGCCGCAGTGACAGGACACGCAAGGGCTCAACCCTGCGAGCAAATCCTGAGCCCTGACTTCTGGTAGCTCTGACCCAGAGCCCGCGGCGAAGAGAGGCGGAGGGATTTGGGAGGGCGCAAGACGATCTCGCCACGCTCCGTGCCCACATTAATAATTGATGACGGAAAGGCAGGCTCACTCTCACCCAGTCGTCACCACAATGCGGCTCGTTCATGGGGAACGGCGGGATCGGAGGGTCAGGGAGCCGGCACACACAACCGACCTTCTGGGAAGCGCCTCTGGCTGGAGCTCATTCATGGTACAGACTCTCAAAGACACCTTCAGTCCAATAAATGTGTTCGGTCACAGATATCAGAGCAGAGCAGTCTTACTAGATTAGAACATTTGATTGCTGATGTCACATTCTGCCAAAAAGCATTTGCATTCTGAAACACTTGGTTTAGATTGTGAGGGAGAAACAGCTGGCCCCCAGTACACTACACTGATCTGCAGAGACAAAGATCACAGGCTGAGGGAAGTGCTCGCGAGGAAGCCTCGCTCTGCGCTCGCTGTCGTACCAGACAGCGGACACACTACACCTGTAGGCAGCGGTACACCCCCGCCATTGAATTACTGCGCTCGACTGGCCGAAGCCCCATCACGTGACTGGCGGGTGCCCTTTAACACTCCTTTATAAGAGCACCTGAAGACCTTTCAGCCAGTACGCGTGTCAGAACAGCAGGCATAAACGAGGCTAAGGTGCGACACAGATAACGAACCCACACAGCGGAAAGTGTCTCATGCGGGCTCAGGGGTATGAGATGGGGGTCATAAATGCCAGTTTTACCCCCCTCCCCCAATTCAGTTTCCCCAGAACACAGCTCTCTCTGACTCCCAGTTCCGCTGCACTCATCCACGCGACAACAAAAGGCTCAGCGAGCTAGCACACAACCCCACCCCCTTCCCCTCTCCTCCTCCATCTCTCCCTACCTCTCTGTATCCTTCCTCCTCTCTCCTCACTGTCCCCCTCCCTCACTCCTTCCCCCCTCGCTCACAGTAATTACTCACGGTGCAGGTGGTCAGAGGTGTAATAGTACACGTCCTCGTAGCCCTCGTGGTAATCCTCCTCCGGCCGGTACTTTTTTCCCTTCCGCCGCCGAGCCCACCTCATCTGCCGCACAAAGCCCAGGAAGCGATCCATGACCGC
Source organism: Gymnothorax reevesii (assembly GCA_029721435.1). Lineage (NCBI taxonomy): Eukaryota > Metazoa > Chordata > Actinopteri > Anguilliformes > Muraenidae > Gymnothorax > Gymnothorax reevesii. The sequence goes on from CM056579.1 coordinate 13,424,508, forward strand.
GAGCCGTCGCCAGCGGCAGCAGCACCGGAGTCCCTTCACCGAGTCACAGCGGTGCGCGCGTGTAGCGTGTGTGTGTTTGTATTTATGTATGTATGTATGCGTGCGCGTGTGTCCGCCTCCGCAAAGGGCAGATATGCACCCGCAGCCGCACACGCAGTCTCGCGGAGAGGTGAAGGAGACACCTGCCCCGCGCCCCCCGCCGCGATTCGCCGGGTCCTCACTTAAACGGCTTCATCTGCGCCACAATACGGCACGAGGTGCATCGGCAGGCGTGTATATAAAAATAATTTCGGAAGGGAGAGGAATATGTAAACGCGGTGGAATGACTCGGATGCGGCGGAGAGAGAAACCAAAGTTCAGAGTAGCTGGCAGCCAGAATATAATCGGAGCTCGTCTTTTTTACTACCACTGAGGCGCGTGTTGGTCTTCCTCTACTCCTCCTTCTCCGTCTCTCGCGCTCTCTCTCTCTCTCCTTCCTTCACAGTCATTCCATTCCAGCGAGGAAGGTAGGGGAGGAGGAGAAGGGGAGAAGCGAGAGAGGAGGGGGAGGAGGACATAAAGAGAATGGAGAGGAGGTGGAACAGGGGTGGGGATGCTGCGCGTTATCCAGATGCAGACGGCCGGATTCCGACGTGCTGTCGCGTAATTTGATTGCGGGAGCAGCGGGCACCTCCCGCGAGTGCAGCGAGCGGCGAGCAGGTCAAGAGCGCAGACAGCCTGCGATTCCCCCCCGCAACGACACGCGAGCGCGAAATGGACTGATCTGCTAATAACGGTAAGAGGCAGGAAATATGAGTTCGCCCAAGCGTCAGACGCCTCGGCTCCTTTGAACTGCAATCATCTGCTCCACTGAGGCTCGCTCGAGCCCCCGGTCCGCCCACAAACACACACTTCCCTCCCCTCTCCGAAAATGACAAGGCCCTCAGGGAGACAGGATAAACAAACTTGACAGTGACGGCGAGCTTCATTGTCCGCAGATCTGAACCAACTCATTATACCAACCATTGACAGCAGCAATAACCTACCCACGCACCTGCCCGAAATGCTGCGATTTACGTGATTCGGCCAGATTACGATCAATTTCCTGGATTTCCTGCCTCCCCGAGAAGGCAAACAAACCCATTCGTGCTTTTTTGAAAGGCAGCTGCTAATTGCAGCAGGCTACAGCTCAAGAGATCCAGAGAGAAAACGGGTTTGCTCGGGAAAGCGTGAAAGGCGCAGATCAAAAAGCCTGTATTCGCCTCTTTTCTTCTGCCGTGTTTGTTCACACAGTTACCAGACTAATCCCACACAGTTACCAGACTACTCCCACACAGTTACCAGACTAATCCCACCACATAAACCAGACTAATCCCACCACATATACCCTAAATAAATAAATAAATAAATAAATTACAATAATGACTGTTGAAGGTCTGTACTTTGAGGGCACTTGGAACCATGCAGAGAGGACCAACTTGTTTCGCTATTAAAATAGGCAATACATGCGGAACTCTCAATAAAAAAAATAAGTAAATAAAGCAAATGAGTAAATAAATCCTTCGTTTCAATCCTTTATTGGCACCAGGCGCAGTTCAGAGTGCTGGGGGTGGGATGAATGGGTTAATGCGACCAGCTCAAATTGCAGTCTGACCACTGAATCTGAGTGGATTTAGAAGCGGCGCAAGACTTGCGGATTACAGGGCGAAAAAAAAACTTGATATCATCAGACCAGATGCGCTCTGATTCGCTAAAAGCCCAACAGACAGCCTCGTGCCAATCCATGAGCGTCTAACACTGCGTCTCAGTTTATCTTAAAACCACCTTCATCGGAACGGCATTTTGAGGAGTTTTTATCAAAATCGCTCTTTCCTCCGCGGATTTCAGGGGCTGACAGGGTGCACACACAATAAAGCGCGACAGGACTGACAAACTGAACTGGCCAATCTCCATGGAGACGTGCTTCGCTAATAGAGTCCTCCTGTTTTCAACTGCGGGGCAAATGCGAAGGAATCAAACAAAATAGCAGTGACAAGGGCATTTTTCTTTCTTTCTTTTTTTTCTTTTTTTAATAAATTGAGTTAAATTCTTATTCCGTCGCTTGTTTTTAACTCACTATGCATAACGTGCTGTTCTGAACTGCATATCCTCAGGACAGGTTTGATATCCAAAAGCTTACAGCATTATTTACAGATTTGATCTGTGAAACTGTAAGACAAGAATAAGGCCCATTGCAGTGGAGATGCACCCAGGCGGATGAGCTCTGTCATAACAGGGAGTAGCAATACTGGCAAGTCTTCTTCCAAACAGTTTGTGTAATCACCCATCTCCCCAAACCGCTGCTGTGTAGAGACAGAGGAAAGCAACTGGACTTCCTGATCAGTGATTGCCAGAATCTGGGAAGCTAGGATGAATATAAACAACTCGTGCAGTCTCCTTAAAATAATCATATCTGTTCTGTTTTTTTACTCTGTTATAAGCAAACATCAAAATGAAATCTGTGTAAGATATTTAGAGCGTCTCTTGATCATGCACAACCCATTCTCACCCACTAGAATGTTCTATTATGAGCACTCTGTTCATACATTTGCAACATCACACTTTCAAGAGTTTGAGTCAAAACGTACAGGATGGTAGATCTCCAGGAATAGGGTTTGGCTCTAGCAATTGAATGAGGTGAGCTTTGTTAGGATTGGAGTGAAAACCTATAAATAACAGGATGTCCTGGAACAGGGTTGGGCAGCCCTGCTCTAGCTGTTGAATGAGGTGACCTTTGACAGGGTTAGAGTAGAAAGCTACAGGATAGTAGATCTCCAGGAACAGAGCTGGATGGCCCTGCGTTAATCCCCATCCCTCTGCAAGGCCTTGAGATCATGATAATCCTGCTATCGGGTTTTCAGCAGAGACGATGCTGATTTCTCGACGGTGACATTAAGGCTACGGTTAGGTTAGCCCACACAAGAGTTTCCCCTGATTGCGTGCTGCACACCTGTGCATCCCTATAGCCCTTGCATGGCTCTATAAACCTCTCTCCACAGGGCTCCTCCATGCGTCCGCTCCTTTTGTTAGCACCGACCTCACCTGTCCAGGTAAAGAGGGAATGTAAAAGATGGGGGATATGGATTCACAAGTGGATCATTTATGCAGTATTTCACACACGTCTCCAAAAAAATTACTCCCTTAAAGATGAGCCGGCCTTTCTCGTGACAGTTCCTCATGGAGATTCCAAACTCGTGGCTCTGAGAACATTATAAGAGCACTCAACATACTGGAATGTTCAAACAGATTCTGCACTTCGATCGATTTCCAGGTCAAGCCAGGAGCAACGAGAGAGGGAAGGGCAAAATGAGTGAGGTGAACAAGGCCGGACAGACTCCTAAAACAGTCCTTTAACAGACTGTGCAAAAATGATCTTATTTAGCCCGTTCCTCTTTATACTGACTCATCACACTGTCACGGGAAAGAGAACTTGCCGAGACAATGGACTAATTCCACTCTAACTCTAAACACCCAAACAAGAGACAAAGACCTCCGGTTTAAATTCCGCCGTTCGTGAGGAACGAGGCTGAAGGGAACATTCTAATGATGATGTACAAAACCCAGAACCAGTGAAGTTGGCACGTTGTGTAAATCGTAAATAAAAACAGAATACAATGATGTGCAAATCCTTTTCAACCTATATTCCATTGAAAACACTGCAAAGACAAGTTACTAAATGTTCGAACAGGCAAACTTTGTAATTTTTTGCAAATATTAGCTCATTTGGAATTTTATGCCTGCAACATGTTTCAAAAAAGCTGGCACAAGTGGCAAAAAAGACTGAGAGAGTTGAGGAATGCTCATCAAACACTTATTTGGAACATCCCACAGGTGAACGGGTTAATTGGGAACAGGTGGGTGTCATGCTTGGGTGTAAAAGCAGCTTCCCTGAAATGCTCAGTCATTCACAAACAAGGATGCGGCGAGGGTAACCACTTAGTGAACAAATGCGTGAGCTGATTGTCGAACAGTTTAAAAACAACATTCCTCAACGACCTATTGCGAGAAATTTGGGGATTTCATCATCTACGGTCCGTAATATCGTCAAAAGGTTCAGAGAATCAGGAGAAATCACTGCACGTAAGCGACAAGGCCGAAAACCAACATTGAATGCCCGTGACCTTCGATCCCTCAGGCGGTACTGCATCAAAAACCGACATCAGTGTGTAAAGGACATCACCACATGGGCTCAGGAACACTTCAAAAAACCACTGTCAGTAACTGCAGTTCGTCACTACATCTGCAAGTGCAAGTTAAAACTCTACAATGCAAAGCGAAAGCCATTTATCAACAGCACTCAGAAACGCCGCCGGCTTCGCTGGGCCCAAGCTCATCCAAGATGGACTGATGCAAAGTGGAAAAGTGTTCTGTGGTCTGACGAGTCCACATTTCAAGTAGTTTTTGGAAACTGTGGACGTCGTGTCCTCCGGACCAAAGAGGAAAAGAACCATCCGGACTGTTATAGGCGCAAAGTTCAAAAGCCAGCATCTGTGATGGTATGGGGAGTATTAGTGCCAAAGGCATGGGCAACTTACACATATGTGAAGGCACCATTAATGCTGAAAGGTACACACAGGTTTTGGAGCAACATATGTTGCCATCCAAGCAACGTCTTTTTCATGGACGCCCCTGCTTATTTCAGCAAGACAATGCCAAGCCACATTCTGCACGAGTTACAACAGCATGGCTCCGTAGTAAAAGAGTGCGGGTACTAGACTGGCCTGCCTGCAGTCCAGACCTGTCTCCCATTGAAAATGTGTGGCGCATTATGAAGCGTAAAATACGACAACGGAGACCCCGGACTGTTGAACAACTTAAGCTGTACATCAAGCAAGAATGGGAAAGAGTTCCACCTGAAAAGCTTCAAAAATTGGTTTCCTCAGTTCCCAAACGTTTACTGAGTGTCGTTAAAATGAAAGGCGATGTAACACAGTGGTAAAAAGGCCCCTGTGCCAACTTTTTTGCAATGTGTTGCTACCTTTAAATTCCAAGTTAATGATTATTTGCAAAAAAAAAATAAAGTTTCTCAGTTTGAACATGAATCATCTTTGCAGTGTATTCAATTGAAAAAAAGTTGAAAAGGATTTGCAAATCATTGTATTCTGTTTTTACCTACGATTTACATAACGTGCCAACTTCACTGGTTTTGGGTTTTGTAAGTGTCACTGCAGGTAACCGATAGTGATGGAGTTCTGGAACTGGCTCGGAGTCAGAATTTTTGGGACACGCAAAATGCGCTCTTGAAGCGCTCTTCAAAAGGGCTAGTGACATGCTCAGTAGTGCGGGGCCCGGAGCGCCAGCCTTGGCTCCTCCCCCCACAGAGTACTGATTGACACACTGTCGGTCCGCAGCAGGATCCCTGGGTCTCAGTGCCTTCCAGACTCCCGCTGGGTCTCGACTCGAGAGGGGAGTTTGTAAATGCCGTCTGGACCCCCGGCAGCTCCGCACTGGGAGTCTCACGTCTGGGAGAATCTTCATGGATGAGAGAAGATTCCGGAAGCCAGACGGCTGTCCCCCCACCCCCACCCCTTTGGAGAAAGAAATGTGTTGAAAAACCCTGCATCTACAAACGACATGTGAACACCCAGCATGTGAGTTGTGCCAACATCATGCCACACATATGCTAAGAGTATTACAGAGAACACTACTCCATTCACCTGCTTCGAATGTTATCAGTCAAGTGGATGGGCCTAATAATCTGTTATCAGCACCACAGATATGGGCTAGATTCGCCCCGCTACACCTATGACAAATGACTGAGATATTGATTAATAAGTTAACATTACGTTTCAGGGTCAGGGAAAAGCAAATCTGCTTTTTAAAAGGTTAAGGTCAGAATTCAGGGTTCGGGAAAGACGACCATACTTTTTAAAAGGTTGAGGTGAGAACTCAAAGTAAGGAAAGGTCATTATGCTTTTTAAAAAGTTAAGGACAGAGCTGAGGATTTTGAAAAGGTAACCATGATTTGTTAGACCATAGTTGACTCTTTTTAAAGGCAGTCGTACCTCTTGCTGATAAACGTTAAGCTGTCAGGGGTGGGGATCGATCGTGGGTATTCTGAGGGAAAGTTCTTTGTTTTACATGTCCATCCAACCCCACGAGCCTCTGTCCTTATCGCAAACATTTGCTTTATATTCACATCATGTCACTTCCTGCTTTGCGGCACAATCACTGCATTACAAAACATAACTTCTGTCTAACTGATCAGTGAGATCAATCGATGATCATGACCTGCTCAACTTACCAGTGGTTACAGCAGGGACCTTCCGGCCCAAATCTATAGTGCTGACAACATGTGATAACTCCCATTCCATCGACTGACAACACTCGAATTGCCTGTTCCATCTCTCAGCATTTTGACTCAAATATTTTGTTTTCTCGTGAAAATTTTCAGTCACGTGGAAAACGTTGATGATGTGAAAATGATTGGTACACGAAGGACACAGCAGGTGACTCTGGGATGTGAAATGTTTGCTTTCACGAAATTGAATTATCGTGTGAAAATGGGGAATTCACACTTGAAGTGGGTATTTTCACGTGTGATTTTTTTTTGGAGGGGGATCTCAGGCCTCTGCCTTCGTAAGGCCTGCAGAAAACAGCCGGAGGGGACATAAATCTGCAGAGACCATGAGCACATTCACGTCACACGTTGCCTTAGCTGACATGGGGGCGTGTGGCCTGCGTGTCAAGGACATATCAACGCGTATTGTAGAGTTAACTCATCAGACACATAAGAGTGTTATTTTCTCTTCGTAAACAGAGAATAACCGCGATACGCAAACCAAACCCCTCTATAGTCACCAACTCAAGACCACAGTGCTACAAGTACTCAAGTAACAAAATGTCCATTTAGAGAAAATTGACTTAGGTAGTGATTAAAGACGTCTTCCCATCCATCCCTGGCAATGTAATGTAAATACTTTTAGCACAAAGCTCTGTCAGTTGGTTTCATCAACTCAGAGCAGGAGTCATCCGGGCACCATGGCTATCACATATTATCTAGACCCAGCTGAGCAGTGGATTCGCATCTTTGCATTTTTTTATTTTATTTTGCCCTTATTTAACCAGGGAAGTCCCGTTGAGATTGAAATCTCTTTTTCAAGGGAGCCCTGGGAGGGACAGAGGAATTGCACAGTCAATTAGATCAGGGGATGATTAGGCGGCAGATCGAAAGAGCCAGGTTGGGACTTTAGCCATGACACCGGGGAACCCCCTACTCTTATCGAAGAGTGTCATAGGATCTTTAATGACCACAGTGAGTCAGGACCTTGGTTTAACGTCTCATCCGAAGGACGGCGTCTCCTTCAGCACAGTGTCCCCATCACCGCACTGGGGCATTGGGGATTACCCTGCCAGAGGGAAAATCGCCACCTACTGGCCCACCAACACCTCTTCCAGCACCAACATGGTTTTCCTCAGTGGTCTCCCATCCAAGTACTGGCCAAGCCCACACCTGCTTAGCTTCAGCCACGCGGCTGCAGCAGATCGAATTGCGGTATGGCTGCTGTTATAATATAAACTGTTGTGCGAAAAATTTGTTTCGTGTCCGGTGTGAAAGGGCTTCACTGTGATATGGAGGCTGAACTGCAGCCCTCGTGCATCATCATGGATACCGGCGGAGTCTGCCTCAACTAATACAGGTCAACCAGGATAGTCTCTTTCAGTCTCACGTAATTACAGTAAGTAACTCGCTGAGGCCTTTACATTTTTCACTCTCTGTTATCGATAGAAATTTTGAGTTGGCGGTACATTAATTTAATTGGAGATTTTGCGATCTGGGCAAATATTTAAGGTAGATGTGGGGAAAAGAGCATTACATAAGCAAAAAAAAAAAACCCTCTTCCAAGATTTTTTTTTCTCTTAAAAGGTTCACAGCGATGCAAAGTAGTTTGCGAGGCCAGAGAAAAAACATTACAAAATTAAAGATGAAACCAGCAACTGCTGAATGAGCATCAGTATAATTATTGTAATGCATGCAAGTTCACAATATTAATCACACATAAGAGCAATGAGCCAGTTTAAGTACAAATATTCAAGAACAGAAAGACTGCAGTCATGCACTCGTTTGAAAGAACTCTATTAATCTCATTTGTTGAACATTCATTGGGAAGTGAGCAAGTGTAATCCAGAGATGACCTTCAGTGGAAGTATCATTTTATTCATTTTCTGAAGATACCAAATTCATCAGCGGAGCCTGGAGTCTTTAGCAATCCGAGCCGACTCATATGGCTGAAAGCAATTTGCAGTTCACCACCTTCCCAGTACAAAGTAGTTGAGCTCGCAAAGGCCCATGTGATCTACCTTTCATGCTTAAAGGTGTGAAGTCACACTACACGTCCTTAAGCAAACATTCTAATGGCGGTGGAACCATCTTCACTAATAACACTTACATTCTTTTGAGCGGCAGCAAAGCCAGCCAATCAGCGTCAAGTGCTTGCATTTCATAATGAGGTTGCCAGTTAAGCCCGAAAGGTCACCAAATAGGTGCAAAACAATGCGTTCAAAATCCCCCACCCTAACACAGCTTTTTGAGAGAGGTTTTTAGGAAGCTTCTGAGGCATGACAGACCCAACCAAAATTTTGTTGTCTATATGTCACATCACAGACCAAGGATGAATACCCCATTCAACCATTCTTTGTCATCTTTAAATATTCGTGTCAACCAGCTCCACAAAGAGTTCAATGCGATTCCAAACCCGCTTGCCCTGGTCCAAATCCCAGGAAACTTTTGAAGAAGATAAACAATGTTATGAGAACAGTCTGCGCTGAAGTGCAAACCTTGCGTTAAATGCTACCTTGAGAACCATCATCACAGTTCCCTTAATTTACAGGCACATCCCTTATTTTACATATCTTCACCGCAGTGTTTTACTTTTGGGTAATTTTTAATGATGTCACAGGGCCTCTACAATATAATGGCCATTTCATTTATGGGCGACCTAATCTAATCATGTTCACTCTCCATTCGGACGTGGAACATTCAATTAGAGGACATGCCAGGGTTCTTCTGAAGTAGATTCTGGGCAGCATTTCACTTTAATGATCAATTATTTTCGGCATTTGCTGCAGTAATAAATGCCGGACCACAAGATTTCCTCGCTAAGAAATCAGGGCAATACTGATGCAGGTAAAAGGGCAGGGGAATTCCGTGCTGTATAACTGAGGTGATGACAAAAGGAGATTTTGATCAATCAGCAATATCGAGTTAAATCAGCCTTACCAACCTCTTCGAAGCCAACTGGCATAACTGGGAACCTCTAAAAATGAGTCAGTTCCAATTAACTACAATGACCTAACTGGTACTTTTTATAAAAAATTGATTTCCAGGTAATTAGATAAGGATACAGCAATCTAAACCGATCAACAGTAAATCACTGAGGAGAAAAGTGTCATTGAGAAACAGAGGTAGGAGGTAAAAGTCCCACCATGTTTTACTTCCACTCATGGGTTTAACCACCTGATTTTATTTTTTGACGAGACCAACCTCTGGTCTGAACTGCTGTTGTATTTAGCAAATCCAGGTGGTTGGAACTAAATACCGGGGAGGACTTTGACTCTCTGAACCCGAATTGCCCACTTCTGCTGAAAAACTACATGCTGAGCTCAACAGATTTTAGGGTGATAGAACCTGATTTTTTCCAGGAGGGTGAACCTCCAACTTTTCAGATCCTGGTCATGAACTTGAGCCACTAGGCTGCAGGAAACTTGTATTTATGAGTAATTGCAATTACAATTACAATTAAAATAAATACAACAAGATACAACTCAATGCAAAGCACTGATTGCCATGCCTCTGTCAGCCATAGCCTCATACTCCCCGAAAGTCAGGCTTTGCCCCCCCTTCATAAAACTGACATTTTGTGACCAGACCGTAAAAAATAAAATGTTGACTCAACTAGAAATAGTAAGGCAGCCAGCTGCAATGCATTATTAAGTTTGCGGTACTTCAAGTTTTAAGTTATTTAAAAAATCAGTTTGTGCAGCTGAGCAAATGGAAAGAGAAATGTTTTGCAGCTGCATGGTTGCCTTACCTTTAAAAGTTCAGTCAACTTTTAAAATTTTTTACAATAAATAACCTATCAAGTCGTGTCCCTCTCTGAGAGGGGCTCCCATATCTGATTGGGCACGAGTGGCGGAGGCATGAATTGAATAATGACAATCAGGATAATTACACAAAAACCAAAGGAGGCAGAAATGGCACAGCCAGGAAGAAGAGGAAATAAACCTTAACCTCCGCCTGACCTTTGACCTTTCATGGGAGCTGCAGCCATCACTGCTGTCGATCACGGACACCCTCTCCTGGCAGTGAGGGAAGACCTGTCAGAGCGCGTCAGATTCGGCAGAAGAAGAACAGAAGGAGAGACGAGGCCTCAGCACATTCAGGCCTTCAGAAATCCCATGATGCTTTGCTGCATGTGACTGACACTGGGGCTGGGAGTGGGGGGAGCACAGCTACATAGCGAGACGACAGAACAGACTGGAGGTCAGTCAAGTGCATAATCCTGGGTACAGTTCAGAAAAAAAGGGGGATAAAAACCCGTCTGGTCTGATTCAATGCCACCCCCCCCCACCCTATTTTCTATCAGATATTATATGCTTATGAAAAATGTGTCTGTCAATAGTGTCTGACAACCAAAATTATGCCAGGGAAACAGAAAAAAGTGCCATCTGACACTGTCTTGTACTTGTCGAGAATTTCTAACGTCACAGACTCTGTGATTGGTTGTTTTATAATCTCATTGGCTAGTTTGGTGGTTGTCACGGAGATAAAAAGTTCATACAGTGGCATTCAGAAATAGATTGGTCGGTTATGGTAATAAATGAATAACTATAATTAGCATAATTAGTGTGGTGATGACATTTTGTGCCGCAAACTTTGTCTGACACTTTCTTTACGAATAAAAGGGTCTGTATCGTCCGACACTTTTCTTTCGAGGTCTGCCGTCATACCATCTTACAAGTATGAAACGGTTTTAAGTGCGGGCATGTGCACGTGTGTGAGAGTGTGCAACTGCGATTGCGTTCATGAGTGGGTGCATGCCTGTGAGTGCGAGCGTGACTTTGTGTGCATGTGTGTGTGTGCCGGTGTATTAGTGAGTGCGTGTGTGCCAGTGTATTTGTGAGTGTGTGTGTGTGTGTGTGTGTGTGTGTGTGTGTGTGTGTGTGTGTGCGCGTGTGCCTGAGTATTTGTGTGCAAGTGAGATTGTGTGTATGTGAGTAAGTGTGTTTGTGTGGCTGTGAGAAGCACAATCTGTCGACTCGAAGTTGCTGAGTTTAAATGGCTTCTGCAAGCAGCATCCTGGTGGGAGAGCAACACTGTCCCTAAGCCCCTGATGTACCCCAGTAACACTGTCCCTAAGCCCCTAATGTACCTCAGTAACACTGTCCTCATACTCACCCCCACTTCCTAACAAGAGAAGCTCCACATCACAGCACTGGGGACTCCAAACAAAACACTGTGGTGGACTCTCTCTAACCCTAAATTTTACACCTCTTGAAAAGAGTATGTGGAAACAAAATGGCTGCTTTAGGAGAAGGAGTGACCATCATGTGGAACTGTAGAAATGATTTTCTTTGTGAAGGTCAGAGGGGAGAGGGAGGGAGGGAGAAAAGGAGAAAGACATTGTGAGAGAGAGGAATAGGGAGAGAGACGTGAAGATAGAGGGAGACAAAGATTGGGGAAGGGAACAGATCTGTCCAAACCTGCCATTTGCCCTCCTAGCTGTGATCTCCAGTTCACTCCATTATGCCATTTGTATCATATCTGATACACAACTATCTGTGACCTCTATGCTACGCACCTGATCAATAATTTCCTAAAATCCTGCTTTAGTCCATCTGATGAATGTCATCTGCCCCCTAGTGGACTATCCATGTGAAGGTCCATCGAACACAAAATAAAAAATGGCTGCATCCATTTACCAACCTGCCGCTTTTTCTTCAAGGAAACATTTGCTAATTGTGACAAAGTAATGATAAGAATAGCTTCTATATTGTGACAAATACTTCAATATGAATATTTACTGAATTGAAGCAACTTATGAATACACAACATTTTGTTGCCTATTCTGTAGCAAAATTGAGTTGAAAAGAATGTGTCAAATGAGATACTACAGGTATATAATGCTAAGAGATAAACAGGAGGGCCGGTCATCTCCGCAGGGTTCCTACTGCAGCTCATCACCCTCGTCGTTGACGAACATCATCCATCAGTGACGAGGAGAAGATTACTGGCAGCAGTAACAGTGGCGAATGTAATTGTTTGATGACAAATAAAAATTCAATGGGAAACAGCGGCATCGCCTAGCCAGGGCATTTGAAGCAGTGGCCCCGAAGATTTTTTTCTTTGGCCCTGAATAATTCCTCATTTTGAGCAGATAGCCACAAAGTGACTGAAAGTCAGTAACACAAGATGGCTGTGTTGCATTTTTTATCCCCACTGAACGGAGGCAAGAAAGACCAATCAGAGAGGGTTTCTTAGGCTGGGTGCACACTACAGGAGTTTCAAAATCTTTTAAGATATTAAAATCATAGGGGGCTGCACACAAAATGATAATCCTTGCCAATTTTAATCAATGAGCTGTGCACAAATTCGGTGAAGAAGAGGGACTCAGCACACTACAGCTCCCAATATCCTTATCTTCCAAGATTTCATAAAAACTCGCACGATCAAACATGAGTCCAGTGGAAGCTTTCTAGCGCTAACCCAAGACAAAGCTGTCTCCAGCTGTCCGTCAGGACCCTTTTAACCTTAGCAGGTTTGTTTCGCCAAAACGCCAGATAGTTAGCAAACGTAACAATCTAACCGTAACGGTTGCTCGTCTACTCTAGTTTAAGTGTGAACTTTAAGTCACCTGCTACACCGACACATAACATAACATGACATGACATGACATGAATGGAGTGACCAGGCTGTTCAGCCCAACTAGGCTCTCTAGTTTCTTTATACTATTGTGAATATATCACTTCCGATACTCAGTGACTCAATGGTATCTAGCTTTAAGTCAAGCCTGCTCTTGAAAACTCCCAAGGTCTCTGCCTCAACAATATGGTCAAGCAAGCTGTTCCACATCGAAATTAATCTTTGAGTGAAGAAATATTTCTGAAATTCAGTGCTAAATTTACCTTTAGTCAGCTTCCATTTGTGACCCAGAGTTCTACTCGCAGCACTTGGTTGAAGGAATCCTACATTATTCACTTTGTTAATCCCTTTAACATATTTAAAGACCTCCATCAGATCACCCCTTAGTCTCCTTTTCCTAAGACCAAAAAGATTCAGGATCTTCAACCTCTTCTCATAGCTTTCATCTTTTATACCTGGAATTAGCTCAGTGGCTTTTCTCTGAACTTTCTCTAGACCTCCTATATCTTTCTTAAAGTATGGTCCCCAGAACTGTACACAATACTCCAGATGTGGTCTGACGAATGTGTTGTTCAAAAGAAGCATCACCTCCTTAGATTTGTACTCAGTACTTTTGGCAATTTATCCCAGCATCAGATTGGCTTTTTTTAACTGCCCGTGGCACAATGGCTGAAGCCTTTGAGGGTTTGGTCAACAATCACTCCCAGATCTTTCTCGTGTGGAGCACATTCCAGTTTTAAACCTCCCATGAAGTAATCCCATCTTATGTTTTTATTACCTACATGTACAACTTTACATTTCGCTACAGTAAATTTCATTTGCCACATTTCTTCCCAATTCTGGATTCTATCGAAATCATCCTGAATCACTTTAGTGGACTCTAAACTATATGCCAAACCTCCCAATTTAATATCATCGGCAAATTTAACCAATCCACTCTCAATATTCCTATCAAGGTCATCAATGTAGATGAGGAACAGCAGGGGTCCCAACAGCAATCCCTGGGGGACGCCACTCCCCATCATACCCAGCTCAGATGAGAGATCACAGACCACCACTCTTTGTGTTCTGTCCTGTAACCAGTTTTTAATCCACTTCAGAATACCTCCTATAACTCCAATGGAGTTCATTTTAAAAATTAGTCTCTTGTGCGGTACTGTATCAAATGCTTTCTGAAAACCCAAATATATGATGTCATAAGCCCTGCTCTGATCATAAGTCTTGGTGCCCTCTTCAAAAAATTCCAGAAGGTTTGTCAGGCATGACCTTCCCTTATGGAAACCATGTTGGCTATCCCTCAAGATATGGTTACGTTCAAGAAATAAGTCCAGCTCATCTTTTATGATAGATTCCAATATTTTGCACGCAATGCAAGTTAAACTCACTAGCCTGTAGTTTCCTGGCTCAGTACGGTCCCCTTTCTTATATATTGGTATTATATTGCCCTGTTTCCAATCATTTGGTATTTCTACAGTTTCTAAAGACCGTCTGAAGATGGCGGATAGCGGCTTAGAGATGATCTCACCAACTTCCCTGAGCACTCTAGGATATAAGCCATCAGGACCTGCCGCCTTCTCTGCCTTTAGTTTATGCAACTTGTCTAATACTTCGTTATCCCGAACCTCAATTTCCGCTAAATAATCTTGAGCATTTGACATGCCCTCTGGCCAAATAAAGACCCCCTCTGAGGTAAAATTCTCAACAAAGTAACTGTTTAAGGCATCGCAATATGCTTGTTATCATATAGCAGCGATCCATTTTTATTCTTTATGCACTTAACCTGCTCTTTAACTTTCCTTTTTCTGCTACAGTACTGACAGAAGCGCTCAGGGCTAGTTTTTGCAATTTGTCTTCTGGCCATCTCGCCCAGAGTGCTGGCTTTCATACCGCGGTTCGTGAAGTCTTGCGAGGAAATATCGTACAGGCGCTCGTTTCCCTCCCACATCGCCACCAGGCCTCCTTCAGCTCTCCTGTCCAACGTACAATCTTCTTTTGGTTACCGTACTTCGTTACTTCTGGTTTCCGCTCGATGTCGTAACGCCCTGTAGGATCATCCCCGAACCCCCAATAATATCCAACATGTTGGATATAATCAGGGAGCTCCCCATCAGTTCGCGAGGAGCCGAATTCGGATCTGTAACCTCCGCACTCTAACAGATAACTGGGCTGAACATCACGGCCCAATTCGGATTGTTCTCCGATTCTCGGGAAAGCCAGTTTGGGGCAAAATCTGACCTGAATTTCCCATAGTGTGCATCCTGCTTTACGGGAAAACACATCCAGATGCGATCTTATTGGCTAACAGATCTCTGTGCGGTTACTATGCCAAATTCCGCTCTCACACCGTCAGTATGCGAAAATGAAAATGGGCAATTTTTTTGTTTACCAGTAAAATGGTTGACGCTAGAATGCAAACACCCTCTGATGTTGAACAAGGAAAACAAGATGTGTAAATGTCTATATATGTCCCAAGTTACGTGAATGTGATATGAGCAGAGAATAAGTCATACAGCCAATGAATGCACAAAGTGCCTCTTTGATAAGAAAACCCATTTCCTGTATAACAAACCGGCGTTGCCAGGTTATTTCTCTGATGATGATTTACTTATCACTCGATGCAAACAATTCTGTCATTTGCAGCCATGTTGTCTACCTCGGTGTAACTGGTGACTTCAGTGCTATGCGAACCGAGATGTTCTTGAGTTAGCTGTAATGGCACAGTGTGGGGCGAATGTATGATGGAAAGCCTGTTTGTGCACAAATATTTCAGCTTTGACTTTTTCCTTGTACATGCTGTTGACACTTTGTCCACTTTAAAGGCTTTTCAAAGTTATGTAAAGTCTATGAGTGATTAAGGAAAAATAAGATGAAGATTAAGTGAAGAATACTGCTTTGACTTTATCTTTCGAGGAAAAAAATGAAGAATATTTGTTTAGACCCAGGGGGAACCCTGTCTCCACTGACATCACTGCACTGATGAGACGCATTTTTAAGCCGGTGCGAAGGTAGGGGTATCCTACAAAACTACAAGACCTAAGACAACCCTTATTAGCACTCATATCATGCTATCAGCACCCGGATCTGAAAAGTGCATGAGGCCAAAGCGGAAATCTCGAAAAATGGCATTCTATTTAATGGCCAGCAGATGGCGACCACAGTGGTGGCAGATAGAAGTTCAATGCAATAGAAGTCTACGAGAAAATGACTCAACTTTCTCACCTGATTTATTCTTGCAATAATGATTTTCCACACTATCTTATGGTATCTATCGCATGCTGAAACCAATGGGTGATGCCACGGTTGCTTCGTCCATCTTTTATAAAGAGTCTATGGTAACGCTCCAAATTTAGACAAAAGAAAAACTGTCATGGCCATTTTTAATGGGGTCCTTTGACCTCTGACCTCAAGATATCAGAATGAAAATGGGTCTCCCCCTTACAGACCCGCTTTTTATGATAAAACCATGTGGTACTGAGCAAGAGGACAAGCAGGTTTATGCATGCAGGATCAATGTGTTATTTTCTCTTATAATATTTGAATATTTTTGCAAACTGGGGTCCCTAAACAGTCTTGGAATTTCAATAATTGGTCATGACTGGCAAACAGAGACACAACATCTTTGCACCACCAATCCATGCCTCTTTCCCAGGGAACCCTGCTGCTCCCACAATCCCCCGCTGCTGCCACACAAGCCTGCACTCACACTGGCCCTCCTCAGAGAGCAGGCAAAACTCAGCGGAGAGGTTATGGAGCCGCAGTTCAGCCTGTACAGGTGTGCACCTCCTTTAAAAACACAGGGCTCCACCAGCCGTGACAATACAGTGATCATTTGAGTCAACGGCCATTTACATTAACTCGGGCGATGCAATTGCAACCACTGAGAATAATGCAGTGCGGCAGTCTGCAGTGTGAGAGCCAAGAGGGGGACTGAGCAATGAAATACGAACCACCCCTCGCAATGACCCCACCAGCAGCCCATTGGCTAATAAGGCTCAGCGTGTTTCCAGTGATGCAATCAATCGCCTAATCCAGTGTTTCCCAAACCTCCCCTGGCGTGCCTTTTCTCCTGCATGTTTTAGATCTCTCCCAGCTCCAGCTCAGGTGATCCAAAGGAATCGCTTAGGATCAAGCAGCTTCAAGGGTTAATAGCGTCCTGATCATTTGAGTTGCCTGTGCTACATAACTAAGTTATAAAGCCTAAATAGGGTCGTGCATTACAGGAAAACATTGGCATTATTTGTATTCTGCACAAAGGGGTTAATTTCAAAAAATGATATACAAAGTATTTACTCATAAATATTGACTGGTTCAAAGCACACATAGCAAGTTACAATCCAGCAAATTGCAAACTCAAAGGAGGCTGTATAAATATGTCAAACACACACACACACACAGAGGAGGTGGGGTATCTATGAAACAAGACACACCTGGGGATACAGGCGCCCACAAGATGAAAACCAATCAAAGGAGACTTTACTTCTGATGGACACACAAGTTGCTGAATGGGCGGAGACACAGATGTCATTCACAGAAGGGTTGTGACTATTGTCAGATGTGACAGTTGGGAAGAGAGACAGATTCTCATGTCAATCACATAGACTGTATAAAAAGATGGACGCAGCACCGGGGTCTGAAAAGTGAGGCCAATGTGGAAATCTTTAAAAACTGCATTCTATTCAATGACCAGCAGATGATGGTGTTGGTGGTTGCAGATAGAAGTGCAATGCTATAAAAGTCTATGAGAAATGGCCCTATTTGACACAAATGTATTATTTCAATAATGATTTTCCACATTACTTTATGGTATCTATGGGGAGTTTGAAGTCTCCTTCGATACATCATGATGTTCATTTTTGTAAATTATGGTCCCAAATATACTAGAATAAAGGATAAAGCCAGAAATATGATTTAAGGGTGTGACTATCCTCTGGTCCTCATCAGATACAGTCAGATCCACTCGCTGGATCTTCAATTCACGCTCTCGTCCAATAGGAATCACATCCAGTTTCAAAATGACAAAATGGTGCTGTTCAAAGTGCCAAAATCGAGGCTTCCTCAACGGTATGCTGAAACCAATGGGTGACGTCACGGTTGCTTCGTCCATCTCTTTATACAGTCTATTGTCAATCATCGAAACGTCACGCATTCCAGAAACAAATATGTCCGTAATGGACACTCTCGGACACACACTTCCTTGCTAATGACATTTGAAAGACTCGTAACTTCTGCTTCTGAACCAACTGGAGGCATATTAAAAAAAAAAAACTGGAATCTCCTTAAAGAGGGAAAGCCTCTGCCGTTGAAAGCAGACAGACACAAAGAACAGAAGTGAGAGGGTGGAGTAGGCTAATAGACCGAGTCTCCTTATTGAAACACTACAGACCCTCTCCTTTCCAGACATGTTGCCAAGGTAACCTTGAGGTTCCATGAGCAGGTCTTAAGCTGTACAGTGGAATGAGTGACTCCACAATGAGGCCGCAGCACTGTGCTGCCGTTTCCATTAAAACATGAACCGCTGGATTAATAAAAAAAAAAAGAAAAAGAAAAAAAATCAATCAGAGAGTCAGAATAGCCGAGTCAGGATGGAAACTCCCTTGTGATTCCACATTAGCATCCCAATACAATGGAGAGGATAACAAGAGCATTTGCATGTAAAACATGCGTAACTCTGGATGAATACAGGATTAAAGATAGAAGAGAACTCCTCCCAAGGTGTCATCCCTGTGAATGTATTGATACTTTAAATAGATTTTAGCAGAGAAGGAACAGGGAACCAGAGCCAAGGGCTCTGCAGGTGAATTTCACACACGCAGCCATTAACGGAGTGAGCACTCTGTGTGTGTTAGCGTATGTGTGTGTGTTTGTGCATATATGTAGACAGCATGTGTGCGAGTATGAGTATGTATGAATGAGTATGTTTGTATGGTGTCTGTACATATGTATGTGTGTGCATGTACAGCACCCTCCATAATTATTGGCGCCCCGGTTAAGATGTGTTCTTTAGCTTCTAATAAATTCAGTTTTTTTCTAAATAATATAAGACCACAATGAAAAAAGAGGAAAATCCAACCTTTAATTCAAGTGCATTTATTCAGTGGGGAAAAAAATCCCACATTAAGAAATAATTCTTTTACATCAAATCATGTGTGCCACAATTATAAGCACCCCTGATGTTAATACTTTGTAGAACCCCCTTTTGCCAACATAACAGCAAGTTATCTTCTTCTATAATGTATCACAAGATGGGAGAATACAGACAGAGGGATCTTCGACCATTCCTCCTTGCACAATCTCTCTAAATCATCCAGCGACCTGGGTCCTCTCCTCTGCACTCTCCTCTTCAGCTCACTCCACAGGTTTTCAATGGGGTTGAGGTCAGGGGACTGAGATGGCCATGGGAGGAGCTTGATTTTGTGTCTGGTGAACCATTTCTGTGTAGATTTGCCCACATGTTTAGGGTCATTATCTTGCTGAAAGACTCAGTGACGACCCATCTTCAGCTTTCGGGCAGAAGCCACCAGATTTTGATTTAAAATGTCCCGGTATTTCAAAGCGTTCGTGATGCCATGCACCCTAACAAGGTTCCCAGGGCCTCTGGAAGAGAAACAGGCCCACAGCATCACCGATCCTCCCCCATACTTCACAGTGGGCATGAGGTGCTTTTCTGCATACTCATCTTTTGTGTTCTGCCAGACCCACTTAGAGTGTTTGTTGCCAAAAAGCTCTATCTTGGTCTCATCTGACCAAAGCACACGGTCCCAGTTGAAGTCCCAGTACCGCTTAGCGAACTCCAGACGTTTGCGTTTATGATTGTGAGTGAGAAAAGGTTTTTTCCGTGCATGCCTCCCGTACAGCTTGTTGGCATGTAGATAGCACCTGATGGTTGTTTTGGAGACTTTGTGACCCCAAGATGCGACCATTTGTTGCAATTCTTTAACAGTGAGCTTTGGAGAACTTTTATTTCTCTTACCATTCTCCTCACTGTGCGTGGTGGCAAAATAACCTTGCGTCCTCATCCAGGCTTGTTTACCACTGTTCCAGTTGTTTTGAACTTCATGATTCCTCTGACAGTAGACATGGGCAGGTGCAGGCGAGTGGCGATTTTCTTGTAGCCATTGCCTGACTTGTGAAGGTCGACACGCATCTGCCTTACTTGAATGGTGTGTTCCTTTGTCTTTCCCATGTTGAAGAGTGGATAAGAGAAATGGCCTCTGTGTCACGTCATATTTATACCCCAGGGAAACAGGAAGTGATGAATTACTAATTAAATGTTCCTAGATACACTGATCAACTTTCTAAACTACTGTAGAAATGACAAAAATACTTCAATTAAATCTATTTCCCAGGAATTGTTCGGGGCACCAATGATTGTGTAACAGGAGAATTTATGAAAAATAATTTTTTCTTAGACAGGGATTTTTTTCCCTTAAAATTCACTTGAGTTGAAGGTTATGTTTTTCTACAATTTTCAGTGTAGAGTATGCTTCTGCAATAAAAAGTGAATTTATTTTAAGGCTTTTAACACATCTTCACCAGGGGTGCCAATAATTATTGGGGGCACTGTATGTTTCAGTGTGTGTGCATGTTTGGGCGTGCATGTATGTTTCAGTGTGTGTGCGTGTTTGTGCGTGCATGTGTGTTTCAGTATGTGTGCCTGTATGTATGTGTGTATCTGTGTGTGTGTGTATGTGTGTGAGTGTTTGTGTGCAGTAATGTTTGTGTGTGCATTTCTGTGTGCGTATGCATGTTTGTTTCCATGTGTATGTTTGCGTGTGTCTGTATGTATGTTTATATATGTGTGTGTGTGTGTGTGTATGTTTCTGTGTCCATATATGTTTGAGTGTGTATGTGTATGTTTGAGTGGGTGTGTGTGTGTGTGTGTGTGCGCGCATGTTTGTGTGTCCATATGCTTGTGAGTGTGTGTGTGTGTGCCTGTATGTATGTGTATATCTGTGTGTGTGTGTGTGTGTGTGTGTGTGTTTATGACCCTCACATTGATATTTGTGTCCACTGCACTTTTCTGTTTGGTGATTTTCTGCACCAGCCATGACCGTATTGATCGGACGGAGCGTTAAGCGTAAAAAAGGCTTCTTCAGAAATTCAATTAATCAATCATTACTCAAGAGGAGTCACAGGACAGAGGCAGTAATTACTGTACAGGCCTCGACACCGGAGCACTCTTTAAAGGTCACCCTCCACACTTCCTGTTCTGCCACCAAAGACGTGACAGTCTTCAGGAGCAGCCGACACTGATTACTCACTACTTACAGAACTGCAGCCCTGAAGAGCCAAGATCTGTTCACATTAAAGCTCTGGATTTATCGATCTGACAGGAAGAGACAGGTCATGGTACTGGGAGAACTGGGACAGCAGGAAGTTCCCATGAAAAAAGACAAAAGCCTTCCTGCTTCTTGTCAGTAAAACATCAGGAGGTGTAGTGAATAGGATGCGGACCTGCTGACACGAAGGCAAATGTAACCCAGTCTGATATGGGGACAACAGAATGATCAAGACGGGAGCGCAGCGTCAATGGGCCGTACAATTAGGGCACAGTTCTAGATCAGGAATCACAAAAAGACCATGTCCAGTCCTGGTTACTCCGGGTCATTCATTCAACAAGAAGTTGTGCTGCTGATTTAGGCAGAAAAGCTGCAAATTCTGGCCTTTGAGGACTGTAATATGAAGATTCACATACCAGAATATACAGTGTATGAAAGTAGGCAAAATAGCAAACAACAGCCAACATGCCCAGCTCTACCGTCCCGGCAGCGACACTCCATACAGAGGCCACAAAATCTGTCGCCGGAGGAGGAAGGAGATACTTTGTGCTGTTAATGGACGGGCGAAACCATCCCTCAGCCGAGTGCTTTGGGCTTAAATGGACAGAAACCACAGGCTTTGGCCACAGACTGGCTCAGCAGACGAGTGTCTGTGAGCCCGTAACAGACGGATACAGTTTGTCGGTCTGTTTGTTTTCGTTGACTGAGGAAACCAAAATACCAATAAGAATCGCTTCCAGTCGAGGAACCTGACCCCAGTCTGAGAGCTCTGTACTGCTAGCAGAGTCACTGCCCGACGAGCCACACGGTGACTGAGAATGGAGTCGTCTCCGCAAATCTCACTGAATTTAATTCACTCAAAATAAATCTTATCAACCTTGATTCCGGAGTCTCTGTGATCAAACTGCCCCCCTCCCCCGCTTAAATTGAGGGTATTAATTTGCACCCACATGGTAAACTCAAAATACCATATTTTAAGACAGCTACCCGGTGGCAAACAAGAAGTACATTCCTCAATGAGCCTGAGGGTCAGGAGGTCAGGTGTACGAATCCCAGCATTAAACCAAGCATTTAACATAACATAACATAACATAACATAACATAACATAACATAACATAACATAACATAACATAACATAACATAACATAACATAACATAACATAACATAACATAACATAACATAACATAACATAACATAACATAACATAACATAACATAACATAACATAACATAACATAACATAACATAACATAACATAACATAACATAACATAACATAAATGGCGAGAACAGGCCTTTCAGCCCAACTACGCTCGCCCGTTTTTTTATACTGTTGTGAATATATCCCTTCAGATACTCAATGACTCAATGGCATCTAGCTTTAGGTCAAGCCTGCTCTTGAAAACCCCCTTTGGTCAGCTTTTATTTGTGACCCCGAGTTCTACTAACAACCCTTGGTCGAAAGAATCCCACATAATTCACTTTGATAATCCCTTTAACATATTTAAAGACCTTGATCAAATCACCCCTGAGTCCCCTTTTCCTAAAACTGAAGAGATTAAGGATCTTCAGCCTCTTCTCATAGCTTTCATCTTTTATACCTTATACCTTACATATATCATCATTTATGTCAGGACCAATGAGCACGGACTCTGCTGCATGTGTGGAGTGGAGAGATGCTGTTTTTCAGTGTCATCTTTGGGAAACGCTGTACAATTTTACAGTAAATGACAGCCATGTCTCCTGACTGGAATTATTGGTATTTTAACCGAAATAAAATCAGCAAGAGGTCTACACTGGAGCTCATATCTCAGCAGTTATCATAATTAAATACACAAGGGGGCTCCCCCTGAAATACAGAATTTGTTTTGCTTTCTAATTATTTTCAGTGCGGCATTGATGCGTGATTACTGTATCTGAAAAATCTATTTAGTCTTTCACTTATACACAAACACATGTACAGGCATGCACACCCACACCCACACAGGCACACTCCCAGACACACCGATGTACTCTCTGACAAACGCACATACACACGCTCACTAACACACACACACACAGGCTATTTCCATCAGACTTCCCAGACAGTTCATGAACACTTCTGTGCTTCTGTCTTTATCAGCACAATCTCTTTCCAGATGCTCTTCCCTACAGCCACCAGTCAGGAGCCCTTATAGCGCTGAAGACTGGGATGTGATTAGTGTAAATAACTGAAACACTTCACCTATTCCTGTGGAGGAGAGGTTACCTCAGAGCCCAGGTGATCACACTCATCCCTCTCAGAAGTGACCGGATCCCCTGGATTCTGCGTTAACGAAGGCATAGACAGCTGTTTAGGGCAGTAGAATATATCATCTGCACAGCTGATGTGTATGTTGTGATTCAGCCCTTTCGTGTGTTGTCCTGAGCTTATTTGTGCTTGTGCTTTACTTTCGTTTCTTATTTCCAGATCTCAGTTCAGCCGTCTGACAGTCGCTCCCAATCTGTCTCCAGTGATGTCGCGGGACTGCCTTCAGCATGCCTGCGTCTCGTCGTCCAATCACGTTTCCTCTTTCGGTTTTGACTTTGGTATTTCATTCATTGCTTCCAGCGATGTTTATTTCCGGGTCTCGTGAAACTCAGAGTGAATGCGTTCTCTGATAGGATATTATTAACCTGTACTAACCAGCGCTTATTGAAGGGTGATTGTAAATAATTCGTCACGTAGTATTAACCTTGATTAACTCATTTAGCGAGCGGCTTTTGTATTTCAGTCTGAGGTGTATCTGTTTCACTACATTTAAAACTATTCTTTCCTTCACTTTTTTTGTGGTGCTTTTTACTTTTCACGTTTAGTTTACCTTTATCTAAACTGTCTCGCTTGATTGATGGTTTCAGCGTCTTGTCTCGAGTCATTATTGTTAACCCGGTTCTCATGTAATTGTTTATTAATCCCATGTGTTTCTGTTTCAGTCCGTGATTCCGAGTCCCCCCCTCCTTTTGTCACCATATATGTGGCTGCATTGGGAGGGATTGTCAGACGGATCCTCCGTATTGACTCTGTGCTACATGGCGAAGTCTCAGCTCCTTGTGCCTTCTGAGGATGATTCCTGAGTCTTGTTTTTTTGCTGCGTTCTCATCTTGTCTGCCCCGTGTATAAGTCTCCCAGTGTGTCCGTCAGTTCAGTTAGGTTCAGTTTTTGTTTTCTTAGTTTATCCTCTCTTGGAGAGAGTATTTCTGTTCCCCCTGCCTTTGGCAGTGTACCTCAGTTCTCCCATCGTTCAGTGCTTGTGCACAGTGTTTTATTTTTGGCGTGTCCGCCATTTTCTCCTAGTGTTTTGTGTTTATTAAACACTTCTGCTTCCTGCACCTGGTGTTCCTCTGACCTCTCCTTACAGAGTAACCCTAACTGTTAGAGTATGGCGAAAGGAGGCCTTTTTAAAGCCACACTTGCACTAAGCACTTCTGGCACAGTGCCCTCCGAACCCATACGTAACCGGCACAATCCGGTGTTCACACCCTACATCTGGTTTGAATCCACTGCAGACAGTCCTCTTAAATGAGGGCGGGGTTGTTACCTCAGGATAACTGCAGCATCAGCCACCTCATGAGTTGAGGAAAAGTGGCAATCCTCTCTGGACCAATCGAAGGAGTCCACTGTTTCGAGCTCGACCTTTTAGAATCAAATCAGTGTATCGGATACCCAACAGAGGAGTAACAAAAAACTCAGGCCGGACTGGAACAGTTATTTCTTACCATCCACAGCTTTTGAGAATGGAAACACAAAAGTGAGTGTGTTAATTTCTAATGAACTGAACTAAACCAAACTGGTTGGTTGAATGGGCTGAGATGTCATACTTTACCTGACATCATTATAGCAACATTTTGGGAAAAACAAGCCATTCAAACAAGTAATTTACTGTCTCCGGTCAGCCTGATGTGCTCGTCTTCGGACGGTGACAGGAAACAGAACCTGGAGGAAACCCACGCAAACACAGGGAGAACATGCAAACTCCACACAGAAAGGTCTCAGACTGGATGCAAACCCATGACCTCCTGTGACACAGCGGAGATCCGCACTGTGCCGACCCCGTCATGCGATTTGAAATCCTGGAAAGCAGAAGCACTGCAGCTGATCGACAGCAGGAAGTGAGTGCAGTAGATTCAGCTGAGTCCTGAGCATTCAGGTCCACCGTGTTCACAGGTGCGGGTGTATGAAGTACGTGTCAGATCCGACTCTGAAAGAGGAGGGGTCCTTATTTACTTGTCTGTTGGTACTTTACAACATATGCCAGCTCATTAAATACTGCACACCTTCAGACAGAGAATATTGGCACCTCAAAGTCGGAAGACAGCACCAAACTCCAGACTGGGCAAATCGCACGATCCCAGCGACCTTTATTGTTTGGGCCGAATCATGGTGCTTCCAGCATCTGATAAACAGTAGTCCTTATGGGATTTTAATTCATATATGCTGAGTTTTCAGATAATGAAGTGAGACACTCATCTATCTTATCGGTCCATGAGCAGAACTAAACTGTGATGTTTAAACAGGTAGCAGAAAAGCACAGACAAACACAAACATCTGTGTGTTTGGATCCGACATCATTAATATGATAATGTCTCATCATGAAGAATCACTTTCATTCTTACGGTAACAAGGGAAATCATCGCGTTTGGACTCTATGTACCAAGCTAAAAGTCATTTTGCTTGCAGGCGAAATCTGCATTGAACAATCGCTCTGGAGTGAAGAGCAGCTGACCTGCGAGGGGTGAAACGCCACAGAGAAGCCTTATCGTCCACATACCGTCTATATACTGTCTATATACCGTCTATATACCGTCTACATATCGTCCACATACTGTATACATATCGTCCACATGCCGTCTACATACCGTCCACATACCGTGTACATATCGTCCACATGCCGTCTACATACCGTCCACATACCGTGTACATATCGTCCACATGCCGTCTATATACCGTCTACATATCATCCACATACTGTATACATATCGTCCACGTGCCGTCTACATACCATCCACATACAGTGTACATATCATCCACATGCCGTCTACATACCATCCACATACAGTGTACATATCGTCCACATGCCGTCTACATATCGTCCATGTATCATCCACATACTGTATACATATCGTCCACATACTGTCTATATACCGTCCACATATACCGTCTACCAGAGGTCGCAGTACACTTTCTGATTGTCCGTCTTAAAAATTCCTTCATAATCAATTATTATCCATCATTATAATTGTATTAAAATGATTATCGTTTTTTATTTATAAAATAAACAGAATAATTTATAGATTACGCATTAGCTGATGTTGACAGTGATTCATGCAGACACACATTGCGCACTGTGTTAAATACAGCACTGCTTGGAAATTCGAACTTACTGCTGTATGAACTTTATAAAATATCACAAATGATTTCCCCCCCCCACACAATAACAGTGTGCAAATGAACAATGCTTCAGTTATTGCTGGGCTTCACTAAGCCTAACAGCCGCAGTCTCGCCAAGCCAACCTACGAAGCTGCTTATCAACTCGTTATGTCAACCGCGGCTCTCCCCACCCAGATATCTGCGTGTTCACATAACAGAGACGGCGTTTGACCAATCATCTACCGGCAACAGAGCAGCATATTTTACAAATGAAACGCAATTGATTATATTACAAAAATATGAAGAATACAGGATCATACAGATCAAAGACAATGCTCAAGACAATATGACACCCACCACCAAATAGACGAGGGTGTGAATTGTATTCAGTTAAAATGACGGACGGCCTTCAAAATGTTCCGTAATTGTTCAAAAAAATCCGTCAATGACGTAAAATATTCGGTTCACGCGACCTCTGCCGTCTACATACCGTCCACATATTGTCCACGTATCGTCCACAAACAGAATACATATCGTCTACATACCGTCCACAAATCGTCCACATACTGTGTACATACCGTCCACATATTGTCCACATACCGTGTACATACTGTCCACATACTGTCTACATACCGTCTACCAGTGGCGTTTTTAAGTGTAAAAACCTGGTGGGGAAAAAATGTATATTAGGTCTGGATAAGTGAATTTATGAATTTCCCATTGACTATAATGGAAAAACTCCTGCTATTATTTTTTTATCTAAAAGGTATACAATCGTAAATCATTCCTGTGTAGGACTGGATTACATAATAAAAATGAATCGAGGCACAATTCTGCTTGACACTTTACAAGAACAAAGTTATAAGAGATTATTTAGTCAACATTTAATCCATCGGTAGGTCAGTATGACTCACATCTGACTCTGAATTGGTCACTCGCATAGTATTGGTGAATAGCCTACAGGAACACGTAGAACGGAACAGACAGCCGAGCAGTATGCTGAAACGCTATCTTCGTTGGCAATCATTGAAAGCTAGCCAGTTTTGTCGACTGCCTCACCTAGGATTGCGTAAAAAAAACAAAACTCACAGCTTGCTCACTAAATAGTCCCTAGAGAGGCAGATGCCTGATAAGGATGCTTCTATTTTTACAATTCATCCGGAATGAATACCACTAACGTTACACAGATGTTTCTGCCAAGTCATTCGCTATGGCTAATGCTATATGTAGATATGCAACTTGGCTAACATTACACAGGCATGACAGCTAGGTGGCCATCACCCTTTGTAAGCAACATGAATTTATTGTGCTAAACTAAGTTCATCTATCTAGTTAAATTTACAGATAAAGTTTGCCACTACAGTTGTCTACAGCGACTCGATTACCTAACACGCCAGCTAGACAAGTGGCTAGTTAGTGCAGTGCTTCCCATTAAGACTTTTTTTCCGACGTCTCAAACAGTGTAATTTAAAATCGCGCATTATTATTTATTCTTATATGGTTTTCGATCACAAATATGTTGAAATCTTTTCGGCGGACCCCTTGGTTTGGCGGAAAATAGCAGGAATTTCTCCATTATAGTCTCCAAGGGAAATTGAGAAATGCGGTGCACTTGACGCCATATTTGTTTCTTCGACTGCGCTTTTAGAAGGAACCGGCGGCAGCCTCTCCAGTTCTATATACACTCATTGGGTGGGGCTTGGGGCAGTCAGCCCCACATGTCAACAAATTCCTGCTACCTCCACTAATACAGCCAACACTGAGCATGCGTACTTATATTTTCACACATATCGTAAACATTGCATTGCATGAGGGGGGCGAGCCCCATTCATGCGGACATGGATCAGGAGATCGGTCTGAAGCAGCAAAACAGAGACCTATAAACCTGAACTTAAATCCAAAACACAAATTCTATACAATTTAGGAAAATGCTAAATTTACAGACAATACATTTTAGCAGAAAGTAAGATATTGTTTTAGAATTAATAATGTAATTTGCCTGCAGTCCTCTAATGACCAGTCGCCACATACGATCTACATACTGTCCACATACCGTCTACAGACAGTCTACATACAGTCCACATACGTACACATAGGCTGGATTTACTCTGCCGGTTAAATGTGACGTGAATGTGACACGAATCGGATCAAATGCCGCCAATATCCAATCTGTCACATGGCTTTGTACACAGAAAAAAAAACACATTGATCCCGCCTTCGATCGGATCCATCAGATCGGATCCAGGCCTCGTTCAAATGTGGTTTTTGTTCGGATATGTATCTGATGTGTATCGGATATGTGCCCATGTGCCTGTGCTGTAAATGTGTGTCAACATGCAGATCGGATATAAAAATTTGTGTTCTTGGTGTATCAAAAATGGTCACAGTTTCTGGCATGACTGGTGGAATGTTTGTTTACTCATTCTAAAATTTCGCACCCACTGTTCATCATCAAACCTTTGAACAACCTGCTCCCACCAATCCCTTGATCTCTCTGGCATCCACACACTCCTCTGAACAGCGGAGGAATGATGGCGGCATCGGCATACGAGGCGATTACAGCCCTTCTCCTCCGTCTCTTCCTCAGAATCCTCCGGATTAGACAGGGGTTTTTCATGCATCGCATGATAAACATCAAGCCAAGCTCAATGTCATCCATTGTTTACAAAGTGAAGTGTGTTGCCTACGCCTATACACAAAATGAAGGCCTAGACTAGGGCGGAGTCTGCTGACGCATTAGCGACGATGCAGGTGATAGGTGTAAAAGGCCTTAACAAGAGAATCAGATGTAGGTTACCCAGTGAAATGTTGAGAGCTTGCTTGATGTTTTGATCATTTCTGTCACTGTTAGACCCGCACGTTTTTGTAGCGCTGCACGCACATTTGCTTTTATTTTTGGTAGCCTTCTCAACGGTGCGCACGTGGATCGCCCAAGACAATGGCCAGGGAGCGAGTGGTGTACACAAACTGAATCGAAATGAAACAGATACCATTCACGCTCAAAACAAGATGTAATTGGCTATGATCCTCAAAATCCGATCCATATCCGAGCTTGGCAACAAGACCTGCAGTGTAAATCCAGCCATACAATACATATAACATCCACATACCCTTCACATACTGTCCACATACACATATTGTCCACACAGCGTCCACATCCCTGTGAGACACTGCGACTGATCTAATCACTGAGAGTTGGCCAGGAAGCAACGGTGCATTGAACGCAGTTTCACCTCACTTTTCAAAATGTACTCAGGGCTGCAAGAGTGACTTCCTTCATAACCCCATAACCAACCCTCCATGTGCCCAATAACACACACATTTGTAGACAGAACACTCCTCCTTTAGGTCAAAGAAAGAGTGATGGCTGAGACACTGGGTCTCTCTATTGGCTGCAGATAAGTGCTTGTGTTCAATTCTCAATCATTTAGGAAAGTAAACAAATCTTTCATTTTCCACACATACAGAGAGAAACAGACCCAGAGTGGCCGTGCGGAAAACGAGCCGGCCCTGCTTCGAGGTCCTACAGGGGTCCAGTCTTCAGTCTCCATTTTCAACATCAATTTTGACTAACCAGCTGCACAGTGTTTGGAACCAAGATCATTTTTCTCTTCAGTCGTTTCTGAACTCCGCAATTTCAGCTCAAACCCTTACCAGATGCATAACAAGCTGCACAGTTAAATCATATTTGAGAGAGTGTAAAA
Source organism: Gymnothorax reevesii (assembly GCA_029721435.1). Classification (NCBI taxonomy): domain Eukaryota; kingdom Metazoa; phylum Chordata; class Actinopteri; order Anguilliformes; family Muraenidae; genus Gymnothorax; species Gymnothorax reevesii. The sequence continues at coordinate 13,454,758 of CM056579.1, forward strand.
AAGTCACAATTTATACAGTAAGTGGTGAATGAAATGTGAGTATTTAAAGAAAAAAAAATCTGCTAAAAAAACCCAAAACATGGGCTTATTATAAATGTGAAATGGGACTGGAGCACAGAGCGTGTTCGAGTGCGGACATCAGCGGGGAAAAGCATCAGTTAGAGAGCGTGGGCTGGGATTGGACGGAGAGAGCTGATGCAGATAGCTTATCTAAGACAGTGTCTTTATTTCGATTCTGTCGCAAGGCTAAATGGTTTACAGAGAAAGTCCATGAATTGCAGAAGTAGGGATGGAGGCAAACGAGTTAACAGAGTTTTCTTTACTGGGAAAACAGCAATGATATTTATTTGTTTATTTGACAAGGTCAGAGCACATTAGTGAGGATAAATGTTCATTTGTATAAATGAATAAATGAGCCACAGTGTGTCAGACAGGCCAAGTCTCATCAGTGGACCTTTGACTGTAATTGAACTGTGGGAGGAGCTAAATTACCTGGAGGTAACCATGGGAACAGGCGAAGAACACGCTGCACGTCAGACAGAAACTTCCTACGAAGGGAGGCGAGTCCAGAGCCTTCTCACACAGACACACCCTAAGCTGGGGTACAAACCCAGAACGTCCTCACACACCAGGCTGCGAATTTGCGATTCCCAAACCATCCAGCTATGGGAGACCTTTTGAGCGACGTGATTGGTCGAAAAATTTATAATGACACGCCCACGATGCATTCGATTAGTTCGTAACTGCAGGCTACACGTAACTTTGATCAATACGATCCTTTTCCTCACACGAGCACTAACTACACGCACTCATATAGCCACAGCGGCAGTGTGACGACACTGTAGCTGATGCAGGAAGTCATGAGCAGGACCCTGCTGTGAACGATGCGATGGGGTGTGTCGCACTTGATATTCCTTTCTTTATTCAGGGATCATGCAGTCTTTGGACTTACTGCAGTATTGGAATGTGCGTGATTTTCTGAACTTTCAACTGCTGTTACGATGTATGAGAAAGATGGGCTGTGTTTCAGAACATAATCGCAAACAGATCACAGTCACAGTCATTGACAAAACATGCAAGAAACTTCAACGCGCTCACACAATGAACACACACGCGCTCACACAATGAACACACACGCGCTCACACAATGAACACACGCGCACACACAATGAACACACACGCGCACACACAATGAACACACACGCACACACAATGAACACACACGCACACACAATGAACACACACACGCACACACAATGAACACACACGCACACACAATGAACACACACGCACACACAATGAACACACACACGCACACACAATGAACACACACGCGCTCACACAATGAACACACACGCGCACACACAATGAACACACACGCGCACACACAATGAACACACACGCGCACACACAATGAACACACACGCGTAGAAGGAAATGCCCGGCACTTTTCACAGCTTGTTGCTTAGTGAGCCTTGCTGTCCTGCACCTTTCGCGAGCCACTCGACCACAGAATTTATGAAGACATGCTGATATTTACGTTGTCATTTATGTGCGAAAGAAACGCCTCAATTTTGTGAAGCAATGTATAACAACGCTATTAAAGATAAATTTGATTGTCGATTTACCAATTTGTCTGAGAAATTTTCTAATCTAGACAAGTAAACTGCGTCAGGTTTAGGTCATTCAGCACTGAAGGGTGAGGATTGAGCAACCCTTTGCAGCAGCCGAGCACCGCCTGTGGTACCCAGTGCCCACTACTGTCAGTTATGCTCGAGTGGCGTTTGCGAATAGCAATTGGCGAGGAGTGGGACCGCTCACCCGGTTAGTGGCAGGTCTCTCTCTCTCTCTCTCTCTCTCTCTCACACTCCAGTCACATTTCAATCGTACTCACTATATGGTGAGTGGAGGGTGAGTGTGAATGTCGTTTCTGAATACGGGCCTGTGAGTGAGAGTGAGTGAGTGAGAGAGTGAATGTGAATGAGTGAGTGAGTGAGTGAGTGTGAGTGAGTGAGAGTGTGAGAGAGTGAGTGAGAGTGAGTGAGTGAGAGTTAGTGAGTGTGAGTGAGTAAGTGTGAGTGAGAGTGAGTGAGTGAGAGTCCCCTCACACAGCTGGTCCTGAGGCTCAGTTCACCAACACTAACCCCCACTAACCCCATCCAGCCTCAGGACAGCATCAACACCAACTCAATTCGACCCAACCAAATTATAACACAACATAAACAAAATTATATCACCTATTGGGAAAATCAAACAAAACTTCAAAGCAAATTAACGTGTTATTTGGCCCTAAAAAGAGACTATACTTTGGCAGACTACCTGACCACAGTGAAAAATTACAAATACAGGAAAATACTGACGATGTACAGACTCAGTGACCACAGCCTGGCGATAGAGACGGGTCGACGCAGGCAGGCTTGGCTGCCCAGGGAGGAGAGGCTGTGCTCTCACTGCGACCGCGAGCAAGTAGAGACAGAGCTGCACTTCCTCCTCAAATGCAATAAATACGTACAAATTAGAAAAAATTTCTTCCCAAAATTCACAGGACTGATACCAAATTTCCCCAAACTACCTGACTCCCACAAAATGAAAATCCTTCTGGCAGAAGAACGATGCTGCCAAACCCTGGCAGCACAATATGTAGCCACCAGCCACAGCCGGAGGGACCGCACCAGCCCATTATAACCAATAATATTACACTCCTGAAAGGTGTTACTGTAAATTCTCTCCATTTTCATCTTTATTTAGATCATTCAAAATACTGTAAATAGTATATGTATATAGTTATTTGTTGCTATAGTACAATTGTAACAGCTGTTTCTAAAGTTACCATGTTTTATCTATGTGTGTACTGTGTCTTTAATGCTTTGGCAATACATGCCTATATGTCATGCCAATAAAGCATCTGAAATTGAATTGAGAGTGAGGGAGAGTTAGTGTGAGTGAGTGAGAGTGAGTGGGTGTGAGTGTGAGTGAGTGTAAGTGAGAGAGTGAGAGTGAGTTAGTGTGAGTGAGAGTGTGAGTGAGTGAGAGTGAGTGGGTGTGAGTGTGAGTGAGTGTAAGTGAGAGAGTGAGAGTGAGTTAGTGTGAGTGAGAGTGTGTGAGTGAGTGTGTGGGAGTGAGAGTGGGTGGGTGAGAGTGAGTGGGTGTGAGTGTGAGTGAGTGTAAGTGAGAGAGTGAGAGTGAGTTAGTGTGAGTGAGAGTGTGTGAGTGAGTGTGTGAGAGTGAGAGTGAGTGTCAGTGAGACAGAGTGTGAGTGAGTGAGTGAGTTTGAGTGAGAGTGAGGGAGAGTTAGTGTGTGTGAGTGAGTGTGTGAGAGAGTGTGTGAGTGTGAGTGTGAGTGAGAGAGTGTGTGAGTGAGAGTGTGTGAGTGAGTGTGTGAGAGAGAGTGTGAGTGTGTGTGAGTGTGAGAGTGAGAGTGAGTGGGTGAGTGTCAGTGAGACAGAGTGTGAGTGAGTGAGTTTGAGTGAGAGTGAGGGAGAGTTAGTGTGAGTGAGTGAGTGAGTGAGTGAGTGAGTGAGTACAGGGTGTGTTTCAGTGTTTCAGGCTTTTAATGAGACACGAGTTCTCATTTCCCTCTCCTGGTAATGAAAAATATGAGCTTTTTTGAAGTTAATTTTTCCAGTGAAATTGTCCCATTCACCGTGAAAATCTTGAAATCTGGCTCGCTCCATCGGCAATACTTTTATTCAGCAAAAAACCAATACACATGAGAATTCAAGTCCAGAATTCAAGCAAAAATAAAACGGACTCATAATTTGCCTTTTTGCAGAACACACACACACTCCCACATACATACACATAGACTCCAACAAACACACTCAAATTCCCATGCACCTCTTCATACTTGTACATATTGTATAAACATATGCACCCACACACACTCCATTCAACACGGTACATCCTCAAGGTCAGATCGTAATGCAGAGGATGAATCCAGAGTAAGGCGGTGATGATGGACGAGAGGACCTAAAGGTGACAGTGATGCTCTCATGCTGACGTGACTCTCACTCCGAGCGCACTGCTGCCGCTGTTAAAATTCACATCTACAGCGCAGTGAATGCGCAATGAAAGCACAGTTCACAGCAATGTCTCCAGAACCCGTGACACAACAAGGTCCCTGCTATCAAAACACAGCATGATGTTAATAAAAAACACGTTCTGAAGCACCACCACGATGGAGCAGATCGCACTTCTTGTGAGTGATGTGCATTAAACGTACCGAGCAAAATCAGTTAGAGTGAGCACTTCCTGCAGACCACTGACAATCGTTTAGCCTCACGGAGCGCATTTTCTTGTAATAAGTTAACCACTTTGCGTAGATATAGGCACCAGAGTCTGAAAATTCTGAAATTTAATTCCTAAATAATTCAGTAATTGAATTTCCAAATGTCCTGCTTCACTGGGATAATTTTCCCCAGTCTCCGTGACACACGTACTGAGTTATAAAGTCTAAATAGGCTCCTGCATGACAGGAGAAAATGGCCTTATTTTGTATTCTGTGCAAAGGGGTTAATCACCTGCATTCATCACAAATGGAGCCCAATTCTTAAACATCATTAAAGCATCTCTATCATGGTTTTTCTCACATAAAAGGCACTAAAGACTTTGCCATCAGCTGGAATCGACTTTCACGGAGTGAGCAAGAGAAAGTTGTGTGTCAGTCTTTGTATAACAACTCTGAAACATGTAATCAAGGGGAAGTTCTCATTAAATCATGAACACATTAGGGCTGTAGATGAACGAACCAACGTGAAGTATACTTATGTGTGATTACAGCGGCTCTGGAGTCAATGAGACCTAAAATCAAAGACACGAGACAAGGCAATGAGTGCGGACCTTCAATGTTCTCCAGTGAGCCGCCCTCACCTGGGAGAGGCACGGCAGCCATTTTGTGCCAGAACTGTCACCATACGTCAGCTGAGGTGGGAGAGAGGCTGTGTTACCACAGACAGAGCAGGAGTCCAGCTCACTGAGTCGTACGCATGTGCGCTGCCTTCCGTCTGTGTGCATTTTAAATGAATTCAGGAGCTGAGATCCTGCAGGTAAGACAGAACCAACGTTCTCCCGGGGGAAAGGGTAAAGAACCCAGAACAATCATCAGGGAAACGGCAGCGAACTCCAGCGGAGAGGAGATCTCAACATCCTATCGCTCCGGCTGTAAGTGCCGTACAGAAGAGCTTTCAGTGATGTGGCCCCCAGGAGCTCCGTCCCCACGGGGCCCCGCCAATCACGACCCCGCTCCATTAGTCTGCGCCACCACATGGAGCGTCCCCTGTTCCACCTCGCTCTGCTGACAGCTCACTCAGGCCGCAGCTACAATCACATGACCTCCCCTCCAGTACAGGGTCAGACCCACACCGGCTCTGCAGGGCGGATGCAGCACCACACTTTATTTACAGACACAACACAGACACAGGTCTTTTATTTTGTTTGGGAAGCTCAGAAGCCTCCAAAAACGACTTTTAATCCAGTGTCAAACGTCACTAACCCCTCGTCACAAAACACAGACTGAATACTGAAATGGACGTCATCTGTCTGTCTGTGCTTCAGTCCAAAGAAGGACAAGGTTCCCAGGAACAAGTTTACAGAGATGAATGAAATTTTGTTTCCATATTCCAACAGTCATGACCTTGATTGGTTATTATACAGATATTGATGATGTTGTCCTGTTTTTCTATGATACTGTGATGTCAGTGCATATTTGGTGCAGTTATTTTCCATAGATTGTGTGGTAAATTTTCTTGGGTTTTAATAAGAATAGCAGAGAATATTTGTTTCCATTAAAATTGCAATAAAGTGTGAAACCTGCACCTGACCCAAGGGACTTGTTCTTCATTTAAACAGTCATCACCTGAATAATAGCCATTTGAGCAGATACAGACACCGGCGTCCGTAAATTCCGTAATTTAATTTCTACATAATTTTATAACTGAAATAACAAATGTATTGCTTAACTGGAATAATTCTCCACAGGCACAAATACTGAGTTATAGAAGCTTAAATAGGTTCATGCACAAAGGAAAAATTCATATTAATTGCATTCTGCACAAATGGGTTAACCATGAGCTCGGACAGAGGCATTAAAAGTGACTGACTGAGGCCAGTGATTGTATTGGTTTGAGACTCAAGAACTGCTATAAGATCAGCGCAGCAGTCGGGCCCTTGAGCGAGGCCCTTGACCCCACATTTCTGCAGGTGGGAGGGGCCCCTGCAGAGCCCGATGGTCAGCAGGTCTCTCTCCTGAATAACTAAAGTTCTGTCCTCGGCTCACATCTCCGAGGAGGGGAGGGGGGGTGGGCAGATGAAGCCCTTGTTGAGCAGGTAAAACAGCGCAAGGAGCGGCACACTTTCCAAACACCACTTACTCTCTGCTCTAAAGAGACAGGGCCAGGGGCCATCCATCGATCCCAACCTGCAGCTCAGGAATATTTACAGTGATTTAGGGTGCCTGCCGTTTCGTTTGTTAAAGGCAGTGCAGGTGTGGAGTGCCCTCGCTCGTGTGAGTGTGTGCGTGTGCATATGTGTATGTGTTTGTGTGTGTATGTTTGTGTGTGTGTGAGCGTGTGTGTATGCTCATATGTGCGTGTGAATGTGTGTGTGTGTGTGTGTGTAGTGTGTGTGTGCAGTGTGTATGGGTGTGTGTGAGTGTGTGTTTGTGTATGTTCACAGCACCTTATCGACCTGCAGAAGGATAAATAACGCAGGTGTAACAGCAGGCTGAGCAGGAGACAGGCCGATCCCCTGAAGGATGCTGGGCGATTTATGCTGAGATTTATCCTGAGACGCGCCTCTGTAACCCTGATGCTGCGCCTCTCACACTGGAGCCTGATTCCCACACATCTGCAGCAGCAGCTCTGCCCTCAGTACTTTTCTGTTTTTGGTTTTTCCAGACTCAGAGGGTCGGTAAATCAGTCCCATTGTAAGGCAGCACTGATCCGCTTCAGAAGGCAGTAAACACATTCATCAGTGAAAGAGGAGTCTCGCTCACAACTGTACCAGCAGGCTCAACCTCCTCACCATTCATGCATATAAAGAGGAAAGGTTCCCGAAAAACAGGCCAAGGTTCTCCTCTCAGAATAACAACGATGACCCTTACGGCTGGCGAACAGAAAAACTTTGCTTTGTTCTCCAGTAATCTGAACTGAAGCGGCTTATAAAAGCTAAAAGCTGAAAGCACAGCTCTTTTCTAATGTCCTTCTTTGACAGAGCTTCACATCAGAAGTTCCCAGACAGAATATAAACTCACATCACCATTAACACACCAACTGAGCACAGCTACAACAAAGATAGCAGAAAACACTCAAACATCTCTGTCTGCACACAAGGTCAAACATCTGAAGTTGATGTTCGCTGAGGAATATTCCACAGGCATTTTAGACGACTTGAAACGATCTCTTACCTGGATTCCAGTTTCGCAGTCATGGGAGGAAACATCAGTCATGGAAAAGAAAGAGACACTGTTTTAGTTCCATATGTTTTAAATGAGGGACCATGCCATCACAGAAGATGTTTAACCCCGTTTCCTGTCTCAGTAATCGGGTTGGAGAGAGTAAACATTTATGAGACACTCGAAACCATCCTGATAGCGCTGAGGGAGAAAATAATTTTACACACAGCCAAACAGCAGCCTGTTTCCCAGTAATTTAAAGGGGTCCTATTTTGCTATATTTCCAAGGTTATATTTGGATCTTGGCCTCCCCTAGAGTCGTCCTGATTTTTCAAAGTCCAAAACAGTGTCCTTATGTAGCTCACACTGCCATCGTCAAAAAACCCCATTTGTAGTTTATTGTAGTCTCTGTCTGAAACGCCCCATTGGGGTGGCTCTTCCGCTATGGCCCCCACTCCCCAGGTGCCCACTTTCTTCTGACTGGCCAGCTGTTTGGAGGGCGGAGTTGGGCGGGACAAGTTTGCAGAACGCAGTTTGCCAGGTTCGCCCTCCCCAGAGTGAAACGTGAGACATGTCTGCCATCTGATAAGGAGTTGGCAGGCAAATTCTGCACTCTAATGTTATACTTGAATATAGATCTAATGAAATGAACTTGTTCTGATAAACACAGCGGCGAAAGTGGAGGATGCAGTGCGAAAAACAAATTATCCATTGGCTACAGTTTGCTACGGCAACAGTGGTGAGTACAGCGGTTTTTCAGCCGTGAGGTGAGGAGCAGCTAAAAGTGGACAAGTGGATAGCGCGCAAGAGCTAGATAGAGCTCCGGCTATGTTTGGAGCATAATACAGGTTTTACCATAAGTTCTGATTGCGCAAACTGTTGCTTATGTGGAGCTAGCGAGTCGATCATTTTTACAGGAAAGAATTTAATATTCAATCCTCGATTTAATATTCAATCGACAGCAATGCAGAGAAATTGTTTGTGATACCAGACACGTTATAGCTGGTGTGTTTCCCTGTTTCTTTCACCGGTAGCATCAGAGAGCTTAACCAGATATTGGAGAAGTATCAGGCAGATCCCGGTCATGGATAAGTAAAGCGATCTTTTCACAAGCACCCAAAAACACACCCCAAGCTTTGCAAAACCTAGGTCTGGTCTACCTGCACCTCTCTGGTTAGCTTCAACTGTAGTGGCTACAATCAGGCAACGTTATGATGAAACTGCCACATTAAGCATACCGATCAGAATTACTGCATATAAGTTAACCAGGAGCATTTTTAATTAGCAGAGCACGCGAACTAACATGCAGTAGCTGATAAGCGATCATGACTTTGAATGTAATCTGTTGCGCGAAAAATTCATTTCGCGTCCGCTGTGAAAGCTGCTTAACGCGCCCATAACACCTGTATTCGCGTCTTTGCATTGATCTTGAATGTAGGCTAATTTGTCCCACGAAAAATTTGTTTTGCGTCCGATGTGAAAGCAGCTTTATGGATAGTATGCGACAGTATACTATCAGTATGGATAGTATGCAAGAGAGAGCTCGGTTATGTTATGAACACATTACAGGTTTTGCAGACCGTAGGTTCTGTTAGCGCGGTCAAGTTGCTTATGTTAAGCTAGCAAATCGATCACTTCTACAGGAAAGAATTTCCTTTTTAATCTCTGCTTTTTTCAGCTTTTTATTAGCCACAACAACTTCTAAAGGGGGATGAAATTATGTCACAGTAGTGCAGAGAAATCATTTGTTATACCAGACAGGGTAGAGCCTCTGCATTTTGCACTGCTTTCTCGGTCGCACCAGAGAGCTAGCCCAGACATTTGTGAAGTATCCGGCTGATTCCGGTCATGGATAAGTGAAGTGACCACAAGCAAACAACAAACCCGAACACGTATCCCAAGCTCTGCAAAACCAAAGTCTGGTCTAACTGTGCTTTTCAGCCCCACTTTGTGGACACATACAGAAACTCTCCGGTTAGCTTCAACTGTGGTGGCTACAATTGGGCAAGGCAATGATGAAACTGCCACATTGATGCTTACCAAAGTAACACAAGCATACCCATCAGAATTACTAAATATAAGTTAACCAGGAGAATTTTTAATTAGCATGGCACATGAACTAACATGCAGTAGCTGGAAACTGAGTGGCCATTACCTCAGAGACAAACCCTTGCAATACAGGTTTTACAGACAGCAAGTTCCGTTACCGTGGACAGTTGTACTAAGCATCCAAATTACAAACAAGTATAAAAAGTTAGCTTCAAATGGTGTTTATGTTCACACATCTTCTGTAGAATTTCCCGATATCACTCTTGCATATTTAGGACACAAAAATTAGCAACAGTAACTTGGCTACGTTAGCCGCTGTGCAACAGCCACAATCAACTGGCTATCACGTCAGGTTGGCTTATGCAGTAAAAGCAACTTGCAGCTTCTACAACTGTTCCAGGATTTATCTTCAGATATTTTAGAAAGCCTGCGCTTGAGGCCAGTTGTTAGTGCTAACTTCCATTAGCGGTCCTGCTAGACAATAGCTACCCATAACACGTTAGTTTCACTTACATTATTTGCTGTTATATGGTTACTTACAACTTGTGGCTCCAAGCGCTTGATCGATGCAGCTACTTCAGATTTGAGAAGCAGCTGAAACGCTTATCCTGTGTCGAATTATCCTTTATTGACAAAACTGTCTTTGGTGAAATGCTGAGCACAAACAGCTAACGTTCCCTTTGGCCGTGGCTGTTTGCTGCCAGCAAACAAAAAAGCTTCCCACTGATTCTGGTGGCATCGTCTTTTGGAAGAGAAATAGGTGTTTTTCTTCGTGTCCAAAAGTAAACGGGCAAGCAGCTTTGGGATAGAGACTGACAAAACTGCACCTCAAATGATCTGCGGTTCTTTTGTATCTCCAAAAACGTAGATGCTACTCAGGCATAGTATGATCTCCCGTTGTTAGTGCCTGCTAGAATAGTTTCTGGTGTGGGCAGGTCCAGCCCCGTGATTGGCTCTGGCTAGGTCTGTATTTATTGGACGGCACAACCTGAAGTCAGGTTTTGCCCAGATCTCTGGAGGAGCTGTTCAGAGAGGAAATCACATTCTTGGATTACGGCAAAACCCTCGTATCTCATGTTTAGAAACTTTTCAGAGGTTGAGTATGGACAACCAACATTAAAACATTACTTATATGTATTAAAAGAAGGATCAGCATAATAGGTTCCCTTTAAGTTTTTCATTGTGCTGTAAAACGCAGGTGCTCACATCCCACTGATGCTTCTGGTTTCCTCACAGAGCCAAATGTCTGATCGCGAGTTAGTTCTCGGTGAGAATGTTTTCACATTACGTTTGTAATACTCAGCCTGTAACGTGATTAGTAATTACACTCTAATCCAGTAGCAACCCATCCTGTACTGTACTGTACAACTTCCTTCATTTCAACCGACAGGATTATAGATCTCCAGGAACAGGGTTGGGCAGCACTGCTCTAGCTGTTGAATGAGGTGTGTTGGGTTAGGCCACAATGGAAAAATGATCACAGTCACATTTTCATGTTGTGGAGAAATGATAAATTGAAAATTTTAAATGACCTTAGAAACAAAGCACTGAAAAAATATGTAAAAAAAATTAAAATTAGAAAATATAATAATAATATATTATTATAAATTCATTCATTCATCTTCTATACCCGCTTATTCCTCACTAGGGTCAAGGGGCGAGCTGGAGCCTATCCCAGCTGACTACGGGCAAAGGCAGGGACCCACCCTGGACAGGTTGCCAATCCATCGCAGGGCACACACACCATTCACAGACCATTCACACCTATGGGCAATTTAGTGTCTCCAATTAACCTGATATGCATGTCTTTGGACTGTGGGAGGAAACCGGAGTACCCGGAGAAAACCCACGCGAACACAGGGAGAACATGCAAACTCCACACAGAAAGGCCCCAGGCCGGATTCGAACCCACGACCTTCTTGCTGTGAGGCAGCAATGCTAACCACTGTGCCTTTGTGGTCTTCATATAACAGGAATGGCAGATCTTCAGGAACAGGGTTGGGTGTCTCTGGTCCAATGAACCATGTTCCAGAGATCAACAAACCTGGGCCTTGAATCCAAATCCAGCCCTGGTTTTCTTTTCTCTTGGGTAATCGCCTAATTAACTGGACCACTGGTGCCTCTGATTGGCCAATCTCCACCCCTGACTCTCAGGTAAAGAGAGGGTGGGACACCAGCAGGCCTCGGCCCTCGAAGACAGTCAGTTGATGACCTCAGCCATATTCCATGCAAGTCATTTCTTTGCTACTTTCCATTAAATGCACATTTCAAATCCCACATTTTATGAATATTTCAGACAGATTGAAAATTTCATGCATAACACTGCATAAAACATAACATAATAGATCTTGATGCGAGATGCACGCAAGAAGGTTTCTGCTGCACCAGAAAGTTGGAGAAAAATGAAATTGTGCTCATGTCCCTTACGGGGCTTCATATTTAGACATAAATTAACAAAACTTTATGAGAAAAATCACAAAGCATCATCCGCTTAAGAAATGAGCGCTGTAAAATTCTGCTGGCACCCATTTGCTTTCACCCATAGTCCTGGAGGGCTGCAATTTTTCTGTGTTTTTTTTTTTTTTTCTTTGTGGGGGGGGTGTTCATTCGGCAGATAATTAAGGCCTGTGCCCTTTTGCCAATCAGAGACTCAAATTAAACACTGAAGCCCAAGAACACAAACAACAATCAACACTGCAGCCCCCAGAATTTCACCTTGACATCTGAGGAGTCAACAGTATTCAGGGTCACATTTAAACAGTGACCCTAGATTTGCGGAACTCAAACAAGATTTTTATAAGCATGGTTAGTATCAAATGTTGACAAACAGCCACTATGATGCCATGCTTGAAAGCGTGCAAGAACTTACAAGTCGTTCAATATTCAGTAGTCTTTCCCTCGCGAGACCTACCTTGAGACACATTGGTCTTGAACATGACACAGGTCTGAAAGATGATTAAAGGGTGAGCTTGTTCTGTTTTTTCCAAAATAGTTGAAGAATGCTAAATATATTTGCTGCTTTCCTTGTCCTAAGCAGGATATTGCTCGGCTCCCATCGTATTCTCCAAAAATTCTGTGAGAAACATTGCATTATAATGCCATCCTCTACAAACTTGTGCTGACTACTGGCTATCTGCTTGCTCAAGTTTGCTACTTAACACAATCCTACATCAGATAATCAGTGCCAACCCTTCAAAATAAGGTAAATGTAGTATCTTTGAGTAAATAGACTCCCCACTCTCATGCGTTTCAAAATTAGTTCTGACTGCCTAGCGAGGTAGCTAGCCAACAAGGTGACTCGTTGCTGAATCTCAATTATATACCATTTTTGCTGGCTAGCAAGATTCTGTTATATGTCACTTGATTTAGCAAAGAAAATTGCAGGTAAAAAAGCTCTTTGCGCTGAACACAATATCGCTGTAAAGAGTACAATCTGCTATGTTCACAGTAAAGAGATTTTCGCCATCAATTTCCATTGCTACATAACGCACAGTGACCAGTTATACATTCTTGCCAAACAAGCTTGCTTGCTAGCCAGTGAACTGGCTTTACAGATCTGCAACAGTATTGCAGAAAATAATATGTGGTGCTATGTTCATCGCAAAGACAATTCAACTTAAATTTTTTGTTGGACTTTCAAAATCACCGGGTTATATTCAGTTGTACTGGGATCTAGCATCTGATGCATGTGTACTGTTGACTTTCTACAGTATCTCTTTTCAACAGTCATATTCTAGCTCTGAAAAGCTCCCAGAAATCAGCCAACAGACAACGTCTCAAAATGAGTCATTGTCAATGACATCAGTCAAATCGTGACATTATACCTTTTCATAATATAAAATAACAAAATAAAACCAAACTTATCAGAAGAAAAACTAACACAAACTTCAAGCAACATACATGAAAGTACTTAAAATTACAGAAACCATCTTCAGAAAAAATAATCTGACATATACTTTCATTTTTTTGTGCAGCCTATGTCCCATCCACAAACATGGAGCGGGAGGGTTTATTGCCTGTACTGCAGCCAGCCACTAGATAGCGATCAGGCGGTTTTGGCCTCTCTTTTCGGGAGCTTTTAGGTTATCTGTCTTTACATACAGTGCTGTGAAAAAGTATTCTCCCCCTTTCCTGGTTTCTTATTTTTTTGCATATTTGTCACACTTAAATGTTTCAGATCATCAAACAAATTTTTATATTAGACAAAGACAACCCAAGTAAATACAAAATGCAGTTTTTAAATGATGGTTTCATTTATTTAGGGTAAAAATCTATCCAATACTACCTGACCCTATGTGAAAAAGTAATTGCCCTCTAAATCCTCATAACTGGTTGTGCCACCCTCGGCGATAACAACTGCAATAAAATCTTTGCAAAAACTGGCAATGACTTTTTCACATCACTGTGGAATTTTAGCCCACTCTACTTTGCAGAATTATTTTAATTCAGCCACATTGGAGGGGTTTTGAGCATGAACAGCCTGTTGAAGGTCATGCCACTGCATCTCAATAGGATTTAAGCCTGGACTTTGACAAGGCTACTCCAAAATCTTAATTTTGTTTTTTCAAGCCATTCTTGCTGGTGTGTTTCAGATCATTGTCCTGCTGCATAACCCAACTGCGCTTGAGCTCGAGATCACAATCTGATGGTTGGACATTCTCCTTCAGGATTTTCCGGTAGAGAGCAGAATTCACAATTTCATCTATTGTGACAAGTCATCTAGGTCCTGTAGCATCAATGCAGCCCCAAACATCAAACTACTATCACTATGTTTGACTTTTGGTATGATGTTCTTTTCAAGAAATGCTGTGTTAGTTTAACGACTGATGTAACAGGACGCACACCTTCCAAAAAGTTCAACTTATGTCTTGTCAGTCCACAGAATATTTTCCCAAAAGTCTTGGGGATCATCCAGATGTATTTTGGCAAATGTGAGACGAGCTTTCGTGTTCTTTTTGGTCAGCAGTGGTTTTTGCCTTGGAACTCTCCCATGGATGCCATTTTTTGCCCAGTCTCTTTCTTATTGTGAAATCATGAACACTGACTTTAACTGAGGCAAGTGAGGCCAGCAGTTCTTCAGATGTTGTTTTGGGTTTGTTTGTGACCTCCTGGATGAGTAATTGATTGCACTCTTGGAGTCATTTTGGTAGGCAGGCCACACCTGGGAAGGTTCAGCACTGTTCCAAAGCCTTAGAAATGGCTTTGCAACCCTTTCCAGACTGATAGATCTCAATTTCTTTGTTTCTCATCTGTTCTTGAATTTCTTTAGTTCACGGCATGACATGTTGCTTTTTGAGATCTTTTAGCCTACTTCACTTTGTCAGACAGGTTCTATTGAAGTGATTTCTTGGTTCAACAGGTCTGGCAGTAATCAGGCCTGGGTGTGGCTAGTGAGACTGGACTAAAAAAATTGGTTAATCACAGTTAATTCGCGATTTAACAGGCAATCACCATTTCACATAGGGCCAGGTAGGTTTGGATAGCTTTTTCCCCTTAATAAATGAAATCATCATTGAAAAACTTTTGTATTGTATGCATTTTGTATGATCTTTTTCTTATATTAAAATTTGTTTGATGATCTGAAACATTTAAGTGTGAAAAATATGCAAAAAAGTAAGAAATCAGGAAGGGAATACTTTTTCACGGCACTGTACAGTCAATGTTTGGAAACTAACACAAAAGCAGAGTTCCAACGTTTCATGAATAAAATCACCAATTATTGAAGAAATACAAAACGCCATTAGTATTTTTCATTCCAATTCTGATTTAATTTTCATCCCAGTACTGATTTATTCAGTACTTTATTTTCCGAAACTTAAATTAAATATTGGCTTTCATAGTCGAGTCAGGTGCAAAGAATGATTTTATGCATTCAGCTCAATTCTCTCCCATTCACTGAAGTCCATCTTGTGAGCCTCAAGGTGAATTGCAGCCGACTTCGGGAAAATGACACGAAGTGGACAGGCTCTCTGAAGAAGGGCTCTGGGGTTACCATCTAGTCATGAGCTGCATTCAGGGAATCCTTACAAGCTCATTATTGCTGAGTAAACACTTTCATAACCAATTATGTTACGAGTGCAGTAATCGCCTTGTGATGATTCCACCTCACGATGCGTTACCTTTCAGTAGTCCCAAGCGATCAATAGCGCCTGAATAGAGATCCGGTTGAAAAGCTGAAGGACAGCGGTTGAGAAAAGAGGGTTAGATTTGAGAGGAGTAAAAATCGGTGCGTTTGTACTCCTCCATTGTGCGAGATTTCCGCGACTTCAAGGCCATAGCACATCTCTAAAGGCTGAGTTTGCGAATGCAACGCCGCCACCCCGATGAGAATCCTGAGAGAGAAGGACTCGAGCAGCCATTTATTTCTGTGTCATTCTGACCTACTTGGCGCAGGAGTATCCAAAATTCCTCGCTTACGTGACACAATCACGCGAAGGAAACTAAACCTCTTTCTCTCATCTCTCAGTTTAAGTCATTGTACTTGACTGGCTTGACCTGCATTGGATATATTTAACAAGAAACATGCCTCACCAGAATGTATTAAAGAGTTAATCAATTTATGATCAGTGTTTTATTTCTCACCAAATGGGAAAGCATTTGTATTTTACAATTCATATAAGATACAGACGTAAATAAATAAATAAATAATTGTGCGGCCAGGACCATCTCTCTCATTGCCGGTTTGAAGACATTACTGTCCCGCCCAGTCCATTTTCGCACCACGCTAATTGCTGCGTGTCTGTGACGATGGTGGCTCTAACAGATGCGGTTTGATCATGACGCAGCTCTGAGTATCGCTCACGGATACAGCAAACCTCCGCTGCGGACGGTTTTGCATTATTTCCATTTCTACGGGAGTGTATTTGTACGAATTCAAAAATCCGAACAATATTTGGTATTCTCAACCAATCAACCGAGCAATCGATGCCGTAGATGGGCAAGGCTGTCACGCTTGACTCTGTGGTAAAGAGCTGGTGTGGAGCTCACAGTATTCAGCCAGAGAGGGGCGTGATTTTAGTCTTTGCTACACCAAGAACTACATAATTGAGGTGTTGGATTCTCGCTTTGAGGTCATCAGGTGAAGTGTTAACCAGTGTTGCTCTCGGAATGAAGAGCCATCTCTAAAACTCAGATAACGCCTGAAAGAGCGACATGAGTCAACTGAAAAATATAGCTAATTTAAAACGGTTTGAGGTTTGGATTTCTGTCACAGAATTTCAGACATGTACATATCACACGTCAGTCCATGAATATCTTATATCATTATTTTGTCTTCCTGTGTTGAAGTATAAATGTTTGAAAATGCGTTCTCTCTTACTGGTCTTATAGTTCCCTCTAGTGACTCTAGTTCAGAATCACAGAAAGATCTGAAAGACTTTACAACTGCAGAGCGATAAAGATTTCCTGAATTCCTCAGGATTGGCACCAGCCAAAAAATAAATAAATAAATATTAAAAAATATATATATATTTATTTATTTAAGAATTAACAGGCCATGGATGGCCATGCTTGAGCTTGTATGTGTGCGCTCACACACACGTATCCAATGAGTAGCATAACCTGCATGTTTTCAGCACTGGATCAAACGTGATTCACTTTTAATTTTCTTTTTAATTAAGTGAGCACTCCTTAAATATCAGCAGATGCTAACAATGACCCAAAACATTATGACCAGCAGGCTAAAAAGGCCCTGAACTGGTGTGGCATGGTGTCCTCCAGTGTCAGGCACCAAGACGTTAGCAGTAGATTTTTGGAGTCCAGCAAGTTGCCAGGCTGAGCGGTTGTGGATCGGACTTGTTGCACAGATGCTTGACAGGATTGAGATCTGGGGAATTTGGAGACCCATCGAACACCCTGAATTGTTGAAAATGTTCCTAACACTATTACCAAACAATGCGTGCAGTGAAACAGGGTGCATTATACTGCTGTGTAACAGGCCAATCCCATAGGACTACGGCTGCCATAAAGAGGTAATGCTTGGGTAATGTCTGGACCCAGGCTTTCCCAAGAGAACACAACCCAGACAATCGCACTCCATTCACCAGCTTGTCTTCTTCCAACAGTGTCCCCTGGTAGCGCAGGTAAACAGCACACATATTTCTAGCTGTCCACGTGATGTAAGAAAAAACGGGACTCACAACGCCAGGCAACTGTCTTCCATTGGTCCACATTTGACACTTGTTTGCCTCATAGACTGTTTTATAAAGATGGACAAAGCAACCATGACGTCACCCATTGGTTTCATTGTACTATTTAGGAAGCCTTGATTTTGGCAATTTGAACAGCTCTATTTTCTCATTTTGAAACTGGATGTGAGTCTTGTTGGATGAGAGCGTGAATTGAAGGTCCAGGGAGGAGCGAGGGGTGGATCTACGGGTGGTTCTGACTGTAAAGGATGAGGACCAGAGGATAGCCATGCCCTCAAAGCATATCAGGCTTTACCCTTTATTCTAGTCTATTTGAGACTATAATTTACAAAAATGAAGATCATGATATATCGAATGAGACATGAAATGTGCGATAGATACCATAAAAAATGCGGAAAACCATTATTGAAATAATAAATCAGGCTGGAAAATAGGGTAATTTTCTCACAGACTTCCATAGTACTGAACTTATTTCTGCAACCACCGACATCGCCATCTGCTGCCCATTAAAAAGAATGTAATTTTAAGAGATTTCCACATTGGCTTCACTTTCAAACCTGGGTGCTGCGTTCATCTTTTTGTACCGTCTATGGTTTGCCTTTGTGGGTGTTCTCAAAGATTGACACTCCTCTGCAGTTCAATAGTCTTAAAAGGTCATTGGTACATTTCCTGTCCAAGCTTATTGGAGAACAGTAGCTACTGAAGACAGCCTTTATCATGCTGTGATCAGGGCTCTGCCAACATTATCAAAATCAACTGCCTTTAATTAAATGCAAAACGTCCCTTTATGACAATAAGGATAGTCCTGGCTAGCTCTCAATTATTATCCTATATTGACGCGTTTTCCAATTATCGTAATTGACAACTGAAGACACGGTTTCTCTCCATGTGTGATCTAACAGCGATGAAATCATGGGCAAAATTTTGTATAATTGAGGATTGGGGTGGACAAAACATTCGTTTTCAACAATTATTAGTCCTGACCTGTTCTTAGTCATTTTCATAATTAACAAAAGGTTCACTCCGAGAGCACTCCACACTTCACAGGTGCTGCTTGTTCTCCCCAATTAGGTAGGACGACAATCATTCATCTGGACGAGTTTGCTTAATTTAAATTAACGTCATTCAAAATTACTCTCGGTATTGAGTGAAAAATGTGGCACTCGGCAGTGAAATAGGCTATATAAAGCGTGTGACTAAAGCTATTTGCGCAGATATACAATTTTGAATAACGTTGATTAAAATTCAGCAAATTTGCGTTCAGATGAATGATTGTCCTCCTACCTAATCAGGGAGAACAAGCAGCACCTGTGTGGACTTCTCTCGGAGTGAACCTTTTGTTAATCATGAAAATGACTGAGAACAAGTCAGGACTAGTAATTGCTTTAAATAGATGTTTTGTCCACCCCAAGTCTCAGTTCTACTGAATTTACCCCATGATTTCATCGCTGTTAGATCGCACATGGAGAGAAACCGCGTCTTCAGTTGCCAATTACGATAATTGGAAAACGCATCAATAAAGGAAAACAATTGAGAACTAGCCAGGACTAATTGCTGTCATAAAAGGATGTGTCTGTGCCCACTCAATTCCCTGTTCTAGCGCCGGGCCTGCGCCCAAAATGTTGGCACAGCGCAGTACTTCATGTGGAATGGATGGACATATTAATCAGTCCGAAAAGCTGAACTGCACCGCCATCTACTGGCTCAGCAAAGTGTCACAGCTTGTAACGAAATGGGCTGATATTAATCGCCACGTACTGAGCATGAAAAGAGACTTCAGTTTGCACGCTGAGGCGGCAGAATATTTGCCAAGCTCTACCGGAGCGAGCGATCTCTTCCCGCTCATCGTTCATGTTGCTCAAGCGGAGAACGCGTTTAAGGGACTGTGTTTTAAGCGATCTGAGAGCAGTTTTCGAGAATTAATCGAATACAAACGGATTGTTTTGAAGAGCACTTCAGATGTGATGCTTTGCAATTGACTGGGTAATGGCCAAGTGCAATTAGCATCCGTTAGAATACATATACTCATCTTCTTCAGAGAAAGGAAATGCAATCCAACACCACCAAAGAAATATAAAAACCAATTCCAAAATAGTTGAGACAAAGTGTAAATTATGAATCAAATCAAAATGCAATGACTTTAAGATCACATGAGCCAACGTAGATAACATTTCAAGTGTTGAAACAAAGACATTTTACATTTTTATACACAAAATGAGCTCATTTAAAATTTTCTGACTGCCACAGGTTTCAAGAAAGTTGGGACACAGGCAAAAAGGGGTCAAAAGAGAATCAGCTCAAGGAACATTTAGCAAATAATTAAGTTAACTGGCATCAGCTGCATGATTGGCTACAAAAGGAATGTCTTAGAGAGGCTGACTCTCAGAAGTAAAGATGGCCAGAGGCTCTCCAACCTGTGAAGACTTGCGTACAAAAATTGTGGAATATTTTAAAAACAATGTTCCTCAATGTCCAATGGCAAAGGCTTTGAAGGTCTCATCATGGACAGTGCATAAGATCATCAAAAGATTCAGAGAAACTGGAAAAATCTTTGTGCATAACGGACAAGGCCGAAGACCTTTACTGGATGCCCATCATATTCGGGCCCTCAGACGCCACTGCGTCACTCACCGGCATGATTCTGTCGTTGATATTACTAAATGGGCCCAGGAATACTTCAAGAAACCACTGTCTGTAAACACAGACCGTCGTGCCATTCACAGATGCCACCTAAAACTCTATCATGCAAAAAGGAAGCCATTGTTGAGCATGATCCAGAAGCGCCACGTGTTCTGTGGGCCAAGGCTCATTTAAAATGGACTGTAGCAAAGTGGCAAAGTGTCCTGTGGTCAGATGAGTCCAAATTTGACATTCTTGTTGGAGATCATGGGTGTCATGTCTTCCGGGATAAAGAGGCGAAAGATCACCCCTCCTGTTATCAGCGTTCAGTTAAAAAAGCTAGCATCTCTGATGGTATGGGGATGCATTAGTGGATATGGTGTGGAGACTTGTATGTTGTAAAAAGCACCATGAATGCTGAAAGGTAAATAAAGGTTTTAGAGCAACATATGCTCCCCTCCAGACGACATCTACTCCAGTGAAGGCCTTATGTATTTCAGCAGGACAATGCAAAACCACATACTCAAGCTATAACAACAGTATGGCTTCGTAATAGAAGAGTCAGTGTGCTGAACTGGCCTGCCTGCCATCCTGGTCTTTAACCAATTGAGAACATGTGGCACATAATTAAACAAAAAGTCCATCATAGGAGACCCAAAACTCTCCAGCAGCTGGAAGCCTGTATTTAACAAGGGTGGGATCAAATTCGAATGGCTAAACTCAAGTAACTCAATGCCCAGACGCCTCCACTCTGTGTTAAAAAGAAGTGGGGATGCTACACTATGGTAAACAGGCCCCTGTCCCAACTTTTTGAGACCTGTAGCAGCCATAAAATTTGAAATGAGCTCATTTTGTGGAAAAAATAGTAAAATTTCTCAGTTTCAAACTTTTGCTATGTTATCTCTGTTCTATTGTGAGAAAAGTACAAGCTGGTGCAATTTGAAAGTCATTATGTCTTGATTTTATTCACAATTTACACATTGTCCCATCTATTTCGGAATTGGGGTCATAGAAAATTCTGATTTTTATTCCTGAACTTCATACAAGGTGGTAATTTATTGTACACTGAATATACATCAGAATATTTGAATGGCGAAGACAGTAAATACATATAAAGTGCAGCAAAACAAACAATATGACAAATAATATGGGCAGCAACAAATGGAAAAAACAGAATTAGAATTAAGGACAGATACCAGACCATGGGGCCCATCCACACACTAGAACAGAGCCCGTACAGATACCAGACCATGGGGCCCATCCACACACTAGAACAGAGCCCTAACAGATACCAGACCATGGGACCCATCCTCACACTGGAACAGAGTCTTAACAGATACCAGACCATGGGGCCCATCCACACACTGGAACAGTCTTAACAGATACCAGACCATGGGGCCCATCCACACACTAGAACAGAGCCCTAACAGATACCAGACCATGGGGCCCATCCACACACTAGAACAGTGCCCGTACAGATACCAGACCATGGGGCCCATCCACACACTGGAACAGAGCCTTAACAGATACCAGACCATGGGGCCCATCCACACACAGGAACAGTCTTAACAGATACCAGACCATGGGGCCCATCCACACACTGGAACAGAGCCTGAACAGATACCAGACCATGGGGCCCATCCTCACACTAGAACAGAGCCTGAAAGATACCAGACCATGGGGCCCATCCACACACTGGAACAGAGTCTTAACAGATACCAGACCATGGGGCCCATCCACACACTGGAACAGAGCCTGAACAGATACTAGACCATGGGGCCCATCCACACACTGGAACAGGGCCTTAACAGATAACAGACCATGGGGCCCATACACACACTAGAACAGAGCCTGAACAGATACCAGACCATGGGGCCCATCCACACACTGGATCAGAGCCAGAACAGATACCAGACCATGGGGCCCATCCACACACTAGAACAGAGCCTGAAAGATACCAGACCATGGGGCCCATCCACACACTGGAACAGAGTCTTAACAGATACCAGACCATGGGGCCCATCCACACACTGGATCAGAGCCAGAACAGATACCAGACCATGGGGCCCATCCACACACTGGAACAGAGCCTGAACAGATACCAGACCATGGGGCCCATCCTCACACTAGAACAGAGCCTGAAAGATACCAGACCATGGGGCCCATCCACACACTGGAACAGAGCCCGTACAGATACCAGACCATGGGGCCCATCCACACACTGGAACAGAGTCTGAACAGATACCAGACCATGGGGCCCATCCACACACTAGAACAGAGCCCGTACAGATACCAGACCATGGGGCCCATCCACACACTGGAACAGAGTCTTAACAGATACCAGACCATGGGGCCCATCCACACACTGGAACAGAGCCTTAACAGATACCAGACCATGGGGCCCATCCACACACTGGAACAGAGCCTTAACAGATACCAGACCATGGGGCCCATCCACACACTGGAACAGAGTCTTAACAGATACCAGACCATGGGGCCCATCCACACACTGGAACAGAGCCTTAACAGATACCAGACCATGGGGCCCATCCACACACTGGAACAGAGCCTTAACAGATACCAGACCATGGGGCCCATCCACACACTGGAACAGAGTCTTAACAGATACCAGACCATGGGGCCCATCCACACACTGGAACAGAGTCTTAACAGATACCAGACCATGGGGCCCATCCACACACTGGAACAGAGCCTTAACAGATACCAGACCATGGGGCCCATCCACACACTGGAACAGAGTCTTAACAGATACCAGACCATGGGGCCCATCCACACACTGGAACAGAGCCTTAACAGATACCAGACCATGGGGCCCATCCACACACTGGAACAGAGCCTTAACAGATACCAGACCATGGGGCCCATCCACACACTGGAACAGAGCCTTAACAGATACCAGACCATGGGGCCCATCCACACACTGGAACAGAGTCTTAACAGATACCAGACCATGGGGCCCATCCACACACTGGAACAGAGCCTTAACAGATACCAGACCATGGGGCCCATCCACACACTGGAACAGAGCCTGAACAGATACCAGACCATGGGGCCCATCCTCACACTGGAACAGAGCCTGAAAGATACCAGACCATGGGGCCCATCCACACACTGGAACAGAGCCCGTACAGATACCAGACCATGGGGCCCATCCACACACTGGAACAGAGCCTTAACAGATACCAGACCATGGGGCCCATCCACACACTAGAACAGAGCCCGTACAGATACCAGACCATGGGGCCCATCCACACACTGGAACAGAGCCTTAACAGATACCAGACCATGGGGCCCATCCACACACTGGAACAGAGCCTTAACAGATACCAGACCATGGGGCCCATCCACACACTGGAACAGAGCCTTAACAGATACCAGACCATGGGGCCCATCCACACACTGGAACAGAGTCTTAACAGATACCAGACCATGGGGCCCATCCACACACTGGAACAGAGCCTTAACAGATACCAGACCATGGGGCCCATCCACACACTGGAACAGAGTCTTAACAGATACCAGACCATGGGGCCCATCCACACACTGGAACAGAGCCTTAACAGATACCAGACCATGGGGCCCATCCACACACTGGAACAGAGCCTTAACAGATACCAGACCATGGGGCCCATCCACACACTGGAACAGAGTCTTAACAGATACCAGACCATGGGGCCCATCCACACACTGGAACAGAGCCTTAACAGATACCAGACCATGGGGCCCATCCACACACCGGAACAGAGCCTTAACAGACACCAGACCATGGGGCCCATCCATACACTAGAACAGAGCCTTAACAGATACCAGACCATGGGGCCCATCCACACACTGGAACAGATCCTTAACAGATACCAGACCATGGGGCCCATCCACACACTGGAACAGAGCCTTAACAGATACCAGACCATGGGGCCCATCCACACACTGGAACAGAGCCTTAACAGATACCAGACCATGGGACCCATCCTCACACTGGAACAGAGTCTTAACAGATACCAGACCATGGGGCCCATCCACACACTGGAACAGAGCCTGAACAGATACCAGACCATGGGGCCCATCCACACACTGGAACAGAGCCTTAACAGATACCAGACCATGGGGCCCATCCACACACAGGAACAGTCTTAACAGATACCAGACCATGGGGCCCATCCACACACTGGAACAGAGCCTGAACAGATACCAGACCATGGGGTCCATCCACACACTGGAACAGAGCCTGAACAGATACCAGACCATGGGGTCCATCCACACACTGGAACAGAGCCTTAACAGATGCCAGACCATGGGGCCCATCCACACACTGGAACAGAGTCTTAACAGATACCAGACCATGGGGTCCATCCACACACTGGAACAGAGTCTTAACAGATACCAGACCATGGGGCCCATCCACACACTGGAACAGAGCCTGAACAGATACCAGACCATGGGGCCCATCCACACACTGGAACAGAGCCTGAACAGATACCAGACCATGGGGTCCATCCACACACTGGAACAGAGTCTTAACAGATACCAGACCATGGGGCCCATCCACACACTGGAACAGAGCCTTAACAGATACCAGACCATGGGGCCCATCCACACACTGGAACAGAGCCTTAACAGATACCAGACCATGGGACCCATCCTCACACTGGAACAGAGTCTTAACAGATACCAGACCATGGGGCCCATCCACACACTGGAACAGAGCCTGAACAGATACCAGACCATGGGGCCCATCCACACACTGGAACAGAGCCTTAACAGATACCAGACCATGGGGTCCATCCACACACTGGAACAGAGCCTGAACAGATACCAGACCATGGGGTCCATCCACACACTGGAACAGAGCCTTAACAGATGCCAGACCATGGGGCCCATCCACACACTAGAACAGAGCCCGTACAGATACCAGACCATGGGGCCCATCCACACACTGGAACAGAGTCTTAACAGATACCAGACCATGGGGCCCATCCACACACTGGAACAGAGCCTTAACAGATACCAGACCATGGGGCCCATCCACACACTGGAACAGAGCCTTAACAGATACCAGACCATGGGGCCCATCCACACACTGGAACAGAGTCTTAACAGATACCAGACCATGGGGCCCATCCACACACTGGAACAGAGCCTTAACAGATACCAGACCATGGGGCCCATCCACACACTGGAACAGAGTCTTAACAGATACCAGACCATGGGGCCCATCCACACACTGGAACAGAGCCTTAACAGATACCAGACCATGGGGCCCATCCACACACTGGAACAGAGCCTTAACAGATACCAGACCATGGGGCCCATCCACACACTGGAACAGAGTCTTAACAGATACCAGACCATGGGGCCCATCCACACACTGGAACAGAGCCTTAACAGATACCAGACCATGGGGCCCATCCACACACCGGAACAGAGCCTTAACAGACACCAGACCATGGGGCCCATCCATACACTAGAACAGAGCCTTAACAGATACCAGACCATGGGGCCCATCCACACACTGGAACAGATCCTTAACAGATACCAGACCATGGGGCCCATCCACACACTGGAACAGAGCCTTAACAGATACCAGACCATGGGGCCCATCCACACACTGGAACAGAGCCTTAACAGATACCAGACCATGGGACCCATCCTCACACTGGAACAGAGTCTTAACAGATACCAGACCATGGGGCCCATCCACACACTGGAACAGAGCCTGAACAGATACCAGACCATGGGGCCCATCCACACACTGGAACAGAGCCTTAACAGATACCAGACCATGGGGCCCATCCACACACAGGAACAGTCTTAACAGATACCAGACCATGGGGCCCATCCACACACTGGAACAGAGCCTGAACAGATACCAGACCATGGGGTCCATCCACACACTGGAACAGAGCCTGAACAGATACCAGACCATGGGGTCCATCCACACACTGGAACAGAGCCTTAACAGATGCCAGACCATGGGGCCCATCCACACACTGGAACAGAGCCTGAACAGATACCAGACCATGGGGTCCATCCACACACTGGAACAGAGCCTGAACAGATACCAGACCATGGGGTCCATCCACACACTGGAACAGAGCCTTAACAGATGCCAGACCATGGGGCCCATCCACACACTGGAACAGAGTCTTAACAGATACCAGACCATGGGGCCCATCCACACACTGGAACAGAGCCTTAACAGATACCAGACCATGGGGCCCATCCACACACTGGAACAGAGCCTTAACAGATACCAGACCATGGGACCCATCCTCACACTGGAACAGAGTCTTAACAGATACCAGACCATGGGGCCCATCCACACACTGGAACAGAGCCTGAACAGATACCAGACCATGGGGCCCATCCACACACTGGAACAGAGCCTGAACAGATACCAGACCATGGGGTCCATCCACACACTGGAACAGAGCCTGAACAGATACCAGACCATGGGGTCCATCCACACACTGGAACAGAGCCTTAACAGATGCCAGACCATGGGGCCCATCCACACACTGGAACAGAGTCTTAACAGATACCAGACCATGGGGTCCATCCACACACTGGAACAGAGTCTTAACAGATACCAGACCATGGGGCCCATCCACACACTGGAACAGAGTCTTAACAGATACCAGACCATGGGGCCCATCCACAAACTGGAACAGAGCCTGAACAGATACCAGACCATGGGGCCCATCCATACACTAGAACAGAGCCTTAACAGATACCAGACTGTAGGGCATTAACAGGCTGTGCCACAGAGCTGCTCAGGGGTAGAGACATGAGTTTATTTTTCCCTGACTCTGGGGTTTTTCGCATTCGCAGCGACTCCTAAATCTCAGAGAGCAGCAGCAGCCCCCACGCATACACACACGCACACATGCACGCACACACACTCACCCATCAACACACACACACATAAACTCAAAGACACATTCTCTATAACACACAGACAGAAAGCAGTGCTTGAGGCAGTGGTGTATCTCTCTCTGCAGACAGAGCTTTAACACAGCAGCATACGGTGAAATCAATGTCCCTGCGTGTAATGGACTGATAGCAATGAGGGCTATTTTGTGCTTAGATCACAGATCACTCTGGGCCCAGGCTCAAGCACGAGCTACTGCTTCAGCGCTAAGACCTCAAGACAAATATAACACCAATACAGCAGCAAACTTATCACCCAAATTACTCATTTCAATATAAAAATCAAATTAAAAAATGAGGAAATAATGAACCTGAACTGAAGATGAAAACAAGCAAATTTCTAGAAATGCTAGCGATGCTACTCAAATTGGCCACATGAGTACTTGTTTTCAGAAAATTCTGAAAAACACTCTATAAATGCTTGTTGTATGTCATGGAGGATAATACACTTGGGATGTGTGGTGGGAAAAATATCCCCAAAGGTTCCAAATTCAGAGTATTACTATAATCACAGTGGAACAGAGAGAACTCAGCCTGGTTCTTATGGCCCCTCAAAACTGCTCCAAGACTGTGAAGCAGAGAAGAAGCATAAACTCATAAATCTGCCAAACAGCAGATAACAGGGCTGCAAACCGGCCGACCAAGGCTGGCTAGATGAGCTAATCTTCTGGAATTACTATATCGGTCAGCCTGGACCCACTACCTGAGCATGCGCACCTAAGTGTTCTGGAACCATCCGTGACCCAGATAAGTTACTGAACTTTAGCTCAACCCAAGAGTTGGGAGGCTCCTATGTGGACTTTGAACATCCCGGGAGGCTTAAAATTAATTTACACTATGAAGTAACGGCTAACTTGTGACTAAGGGTGGAGGGTTGCTATATGACAATAAACCAATCAGGAAGTAATAATGTTGGATAAGGTGGGAAGACACACGTTTAATCCCACCAAGAGGGGCGTTCCAAAAGGGTAATAAATACGAAGGTTCGGACGGTCAGTGGTCAGTCTGTGTCAGGTGATTGAAGAAGAATGAATGCTATGTGGTTTGCGGAGACCAGCCTGGGTTTTGTACTTCATTTTGAGCGACTTGCAGTAAACCTGATGGCATCAGACTCTGGAGGATGTGTCCATTCCTTGAAGGTAGATTGACAGGGGTTTGGAGAACACTTAGTCCGCAAGTGTTTTCACCCACAGATGTTATCATTTCATAGTAGTGGGGGGTCGCGTGATGTAAAGGTCAGGAGTATGATGTCATAGGTGATAGTGTGATAAAACAGGATGTTAATCAAACCATTGACTCACAGCAGATGAATCTGTCCCCACACTGAAAGGGCCTTGAGTAGGACTCGGTCCTGACACTGTAATACCCACAGCTTTACCAAGTCGACGGAAATAGCCAGAGCGGAAGGCTCAGCGCATTCTTCCTTAGCTGGTGTGAACCGGAACAAAACATTAATCAATCTCTCTTCATGAGAGCAGACCACCCAAAACTTTTAACTTGTTTTCACTGTTCATGGGAACGAGGCTCATTGCACAACAGTTACCTGAAATCTGACTCCATATCAAATTGTGGATATTTACTGTAATTGTAATTGCGTAGAGTTTGGAATAATAATGCCAGACTCGATCTTTTGCCAACCTTACACGATCATGTTTCCAGACCAGCATAATTGCAAAATCTCAGTTTGGGGAGCCCTACATTGGCTAGACAGGAACCAGCATCATACTCGAGTACCTTTCCCTCGCGACAGTGATGGACCCGAGTCTGGTAGTATTTATCGGGCTCCTTAAGGAGAATTTGCCAGCATATTACGGCCATGGGTCCTCTAAAGCCAAACCTCCAGAGCCAATACCAAACCAATCCCGTTAACGGTCGAACACGGCCCCCGTTCTAACTTACCAGAGCTCCCTAAAACTTTGTCTGTAACTGGCCTCTGCAGTAGGTCTCAGTCAGCGCACTCGTTTCCTCTGAGTATTTTATATGTAATGTTGTCTAAAAAGAACTCAGATGGAGACAATTTATTTATTTGAATGAAAATTTAATTCAACAGGTGGGTAGGTCCACATAGTAAATTTCATTGGTTTGTTACAGGATTTAGAATTTGTATATAATAATTTAGTAACATAATAGTGTCTTACCCAACCTGGATCGGCTACATGCGTATAAAATACGCCCCGAAAGCGGAATGCAGTCTTCCATAACCACATTACAACTCCACACGGCTACAGGAGCACGTGCAGGAAGTCGGTTGCGATCTTCCATAAAGAGCCTACACAAGGCATAAAGACGTACGTTTGGAAAGTCGTCTGCAATCTTCCCCGAATGGATTGTTTCTCTGCTTTAAGCCAAATCACGTCTTTGATCCTGGCGGCATGGCCATAAATTACGTGGAAGGGGGTCGAATCTGCATTTTGGGTGTCCACCATTTGCAGGCAGCAATAAAACAATTTAGAGAGAGAGAAAAACAATGATTTTCTGAGGGGATTCTGACCAGTTTTCAGGAGCTTCTAAGCAGGAATGGAACATAATTTCAACAGGAATGAAACACACCCCATTCAACTCCTTAAATTCTCCTCAGAACAACAACAACAAACATGAAATGAATATGTATTAATATGATGAAGTTGTCATGGAAATTTAAAGTGGATTATTGTACAGGCAAATTTCAGTTATGAGCACAAGTTATTTTACAGCGATATATTGAATATATGAAAAAATGTTTGACATTTCTAGTGTTTCAAAATATTTAAACAGATAAATTAAGGTCCATTTTCATAAGAGGCATGTCCAGTGTAGAGAAGATATTGACAGGGGGAGAACCGTGGCGATCACCGCCCGACCTTCACCAGACCCGTTTATTGGTCTCTGCCGTCATAAACCCCCAAGTCTTCCACAGACACGACCATAAACACCCCATTTCCCCCAAAACCACTCAGCAAACATCCTGGGGAGACAACGGCCCACTCATCCTGAGGACGGCCTAATAGCTTACTGTCATACTGAAGGCCACGAGGTCCTTTGAGGTTTACGATGAGCCTCAGTTCCTGGGCTCCTCCAGTTTGTCGGCCCTTTGCTGCGTCCCGGTGTGACCTACCATCCTACAATACCATGTGTCAGCTGACAGCACCTCGTCACTGGGCTGCAGAACAGCTTCAGCTCAGCGACAAAAACCCACTGCATTCTGGGACATTTTACACAAGCACTGAAAGTGTGACTTCAGAAAAGATTAATATTCCCAGACAGAGCCAATTCAAATCAATTGAATTTGTTCAGCACGTCTGATAATCGAGACTGACCCAAAACGCTTCTCACAGAACAGGGACTGAGCCCAAAGGACCAGGTCAAAGGTCACAGTGATGAAGTAAACGAGCTCCAGTAAAAATAAGCCATGAGCAGAACCTGGCTACAAAATCAGGGAACCCAAAAGCGTGAGGTCGGCCCTGGAGACCTGACGAGAGAGGGAACAGGAGACTGGAGACCTGAGAGGAGAGGGAACAGGAGACTGGAGACCTGAGGAGAGAGGGAACAGGAGACTGGAGACCTGAGGAGAGAGGGAACAGGAGACTGGAGACGTGAAGAGAGAGGGAACAGGAGACTGGAGCCCTGAGGGGAGAGTGAACAGGAGACTGGAGACCTGAGGGGAGAGGGAACAGGAGACTGGAGACCTGAGGGGAGAGGGAACAGGAGACTGGAGACCTGAGGGGAGAGGGAACAGGAGACTGGAGACCTGAGGGGAGAGGGAACAGGAGACTGGAGACCTGAAGAGAGAGGGAACAGGAGACTAGAGACCTGAGGGGAGAGTGAACAGGAGACTGGAGACCTGAGGGGAGAGGGAACAGGAGACTGGAGACCTGAGGGGAGAGGGAACAGGAGACTGGAGACCTGAGGGGAGAGGGAACAGGAGACTGGAGACCTGAGGGGAGAGGGAACAGGAGACTGGAGACCTGAGGGGAGAGTGAACAGGAGACTGGAGACCTGAAGAGAGAGGGAACAGGAGACTGGAGACCTGAAGAGAGAGGGAACAGGAGACTGGAGACCTGAGGGGAGAGGGAACAGGAGACTGGAGACCTGAGGGGAGAGGGAACAGGAGACTGGAGACCTAAGGGGAAAGGGAACAGGAGACTGGAGACCTGAGGAGAGAGGGAACAGGAGACTGGAGACCTGAGGGGAGAGGGAACAGGAGACTGGAGACCTGAGAAGAGAGGGAACAGGAGACTGGAGACCTGAGGAGAGAGGGAACAGGAGACTGGAGACCTGAGGAGAGAGGGAACAGGAGACTGGAGACCTGAGGGGAGAGGGAACAGGAGACTGGAGACCTGAGGGGAGAGGGAACAGGAGACTGGAGACCTGAGGGGAGAGGGAACAGGAGACTGGAAACCTGAGAAGAGAGGGAACAGGAGACTGGTGACCTGAGGGGAGAGGGAACAGGAGACTGGAGACCTGAGAGGAGAGTGAACAGGAGACTGGAGACCTGAGGGGAGAGGGAACAGGAGACTGGAGACCTGAGGGGAGAGTGAACAGGAGACTGGAGACCTGAGGGGAGAGGGAACAGAAGAGTGGAGACCTGAGAGGAGAGGGAACAGGAGACTGGAGACCTGAGGGGAGAGGGAACAGGAGACTGGAGACCTGAGAAGAGAGGGAACAGGAGACTGGAGACCTGAGAAGAGAGGGAACAGGAGACTGGAGACCTGAGGGGAGAGGGAACAGGAGACTGGAGACCTGAGAAGAGAGGGAACAGGAGACTGGAGACCTGAGGGGAGAGTGAACAGGAGACTGGAGACCTGAGGGGAGAGGGAACAGGAGACTGGAGACCTGAGGGGAGAGGGAACAGGAGACTGAAGACCTGAGGAGAGAGGGAACAGGAGACTGGAGACTTGAAGAGAGAGGGAACAGGAGACTGGAGACCTGAAGGGAGAGGGAACAGGAGACTGGAGAAAGGAGAGGACTGATGTTTGCGTCTCTTTCGGTTGATTGCTTCCATTTCCCGCCATCTTGTGGTAAAACTGGCCTTATTTCTTGGATTTGATTCGCTCCAAGCCAGTTGATTGAAACACAGGTCATTAGAATTTTCTCTTTGCCAATTTTTTAAAATTATCTTGACATGAGATGGAAATTTGACTGGAGAGACAGGACACAGGGCTCACGTCTCACAGCAGACAGGAATGGGCAGCTGGTCCAGGGAACATCTGGCGGTGGAGTCGCACCGGAGCAGTGCTGCAGTCTGAACCCAGGTGAGGGGTTGGCACAGCACCATTGCAGCTCCGCTGCAGTGTATACAGGTCTCCGCATGTTAGCCTCTCCTTAGCCCGCAAACGAGCTGCTCAGTGAGACTCATTCAGAAGCAGGAATCTGTATACTGTCTGCACATGACAGCCGGCTGTTTTTACACGCATCACGTGTGCTGAGACACATTTACTGCACTGCAACTTCAGCTGTGCTTTGTTTACGCTCCTGTTTCTCAGAGAAAAACTGTGAGAATTAAAAACATAAATAAATAAATATTGCCAAGGGGAAATTTTTGCAGGGATTTTGGGGTCACTGTAGTACCTCTATAGTGCCACACCTTTGTACTTCTTACCCTGGGTCATAAAGATGCAAACCAACTGTCTGCAGCATCATTTGGGGGCAGAACTGTGCTGGACCTACAGCTCCTCACTCAAAAACCTGTGTGCAAGATAAACCTTCTCAAAACAAGTACCAGTGTAAATGTTTTTTTAATGGTAACACACTATGGAGCCCATTGCTGTTTCCAGGGGCCCTAGAGAGCTGACAAACCCTTTTTTTGTGAAAAAATTCTCACGTATGACAAAGTCAATAAGAAAATTAGTTTTTGACCGAAGCATGTTTTTCTGCTAAATACCTGAACTTCAGCAGGTTTTAACTCTAAATGGGCGGACTTGAGTATTTTTAACTGATGACAGGTGTTCAGTCGCGTCGGTGCAGAAATAACTCTGAACCTCAGTGCTGGGTGAGGGGGGACTGAGCAGAGACACAGAGCGGCAGGGGAGACAGGTGGGATTCTCATTTGAGCTGAAGTTGGGCCCTTGGGCAAGGCCCTTAATTCCAAACTGCTCCAGGGGCCTGAGCCCGGTTTCCCTCTGTCCCTCCTCACTCACAGCTCTTCCATCAGGCCCTTCAACCAGAGCAGCATTTGAAAAGAGAAAGATGTTCTCAATGGGATGTGTTTATCCCTGGTTAAATAAAGGCCATGTTACAAACAGGGCCATGAGGGCAGTGCTCAGCTGCGCAGGAGTGTGTTTCACCGTCCTGGGGTCTCTCACACAGAGGAGGGACATGACACTGCTACAAACACCTGTAAAACTGCAGTGTCCTGCATGCTGTAACTGTGACTGTGGCCTGTTTATCAGTACAGAAAGTGTTTTAATGTTGCTCCGCGGGGTAAAAATGTAAGACACACAGAACAGCGTGACTCCCCACAGGTCCAGGGCTACTGCTACATCGGCCCAGTCGGTCGATTAGTTTGGGCCAGAAACCTGAGCGGCCTCTGTTTGAGTTTGGAGAAAAACATATAGAGCCTGAAATCTAGCACTCAAATCTATTATTCAATTCTAAATATACAGTGAATTAAATTTACGGAGATGAAGGATAAACTCTGTTCCAAAAGGAGCTGATTGGCAGAGAGAGAACAGCAGCATTCAATCAGTTTTCCCAAAAACGCCTCTCATCAGCCATAACTGAATCACCACCACTGCATGGCTGATGCGTTTCCTTTACAAACATGCAAAAAACAAAAGGCCAACGAATATACATCGCGTTTTACAGAGCGAGTGTTTGCGTATGTTCCTGGACATCATCATTACGCTGATTTCAAAGTGCTTTTCGATCCAAAGGCACTGAACACCAGAGATAAACACCACACACTCAGTCATCAAAACCAGGCACTGAGCACCAGAGATAAACACCACACACTCAGTCATCAAAACCAGGCACTGAGCACCAGAGATAAACACCATACAGTCAGTCATCAAAACCAGACACTAAGCACCAGAGATAAACACTCCACACTCAGTCATCAAAACCAGACACTAAGCACCAGAGATAAACACTACACACTCAGTCATCAAAACCAGACACTGAGCACCAGAGATAAACACCACACACTCAGTCATCAAAACCAGGCACTGAGCACCAGAGATAAACACCACACACTCAGTCATCAAAACCAGGCACTGAGCACCAGAGATAAACACCATACAGCCAGTCATCAAAACCAGACACTAAGCACCAGAGATAAACACTACACACTCAGTCATCAAAATCAGACACTAAGCACCAGAGATAAACACTACACACTCAGTCATCAAAACCAGACACTGTGCAAAAGAGATAAACACCACACACTCAGTCATCAATACCAGAGACAGAGCACCAGAGATAAACACCACACCCTCAGTCATCAAAACCAGAAACTGAGCACCAGAGATAAACACCACACACTCAGTCATCAAAACCAGAAACTGAGCACCAGAGATAAACACCACACACTCAGTCATCAAAACCAGACACTGAGCACCAGAGATAAACACCACACACTCAGTCATCACAACCAGACACTGTGCACCAGAGATAAACACCACACACTCAGTCATCACAACCAGGCACTGAGCACCAGAGATAAACACCACACACTCAGTCATCACAACCAGACACTGTGCACCAGAGATAAACACCACACACTCAGTCATCACAACCAGGCACTGAGCAGCAGAGATAAACACAACATAGTCATCAAAACCAGAAACTGAGCACCAGAGATAAACACCACACACTCAGTCATCAAAACCAGACACTGAGCACCAGAGATAATTACCACACACTCAGTCATCACAACCAGACACTGTGCACCAGAGATAAACACCACACACTCAGTCATCACAACCAGGCACTGAGCACCAGAGATAAACACCACACACTCAGTCATCACAACCAGACACTGAGCACCAGAGATAAACACCACACACTTAGTCATCACAACCAGACACTGTGCACCAGAGATAAACACCACACACTCAGTCATCACAACCAGGCACTGAGCACCAGAGATAAACACCACACACTCAGTCATCACAACCAGGCACTGAGCACCAGAGATAAACACCACACACTCAGTCATCACAACCAGACACTGTGCACCAGAGATAAACACCACACACTCAGTCATCACAACCAGAAACTGTGCACCAGAGATAAACACCACACACTCAGTCATCAAAACCAGGCACTGAGCACCAGAGATAAACACCACACACTCAGTCATCAAAATCAGACACTGAGCACCAGAGATAAACACCACACACTCAGTCATCAAAATCAGACACTGAGCACCAGAGATAAACACCACACACTCAGTCATCAAAATCAGACACTGAGCACCAGAGATAAACACCACACACTCAGTCATCAAAACCAGACACTGAGCACCAGAGATAAACACCACACACTCAGTCATCAAAATCAGACACTGAGCACCAGAGATAAACACCACACACTCAGTCATCAAAATCAGACACTGAGCACCAGAGATAAACACCACACACTCAGTCATCAAAATCAGACACTGAGCACCAGAGATAAACACCACTCACTCAGTCATCAAAACCAGGCACTGAGCACCAGAGATAAACACCATACACTCAGTCATCACAACCAGACACTGTGCACCAGAAATAAACACCACACACTCAGTCATCAAAACCAGGCACTGAGCACCAGAGATAAACATCAGACACTTAGTCATAAAAACCAAAGACTGAGCACCAGAGATAAACACCACAAACTCAGTCATCAAAACCAGGCACAGAGCACCAGAGATGAACACCACACACTCAGTCATTAATAACCAGGCACTGAGCACCAGAGATAGACACCACACACTCAGTCATCAAAACCAGGCACTGATCACCAGAGATAAACACCACACCCTCAGTCATCAAAACCAGACACTGATCACCAGAGATAAACACCACACACTCAGTCATTAATAACCAGGCACTGAGCACCAGAGATAGACACCATATACTCAGTCATCAAAACCAGGCACTGAGCACCAGAGATAAACACTACACACTCAGTCATTAAAAAACAGGCACTGAGCACCAGAGATAAACACCACACACTCAGTCATCAAAACCAGACACTGTGCACAAGAGATAAACACCACACACTCAGTCATCAAAACCAGAAACTGAGCACCAAGGATAAACACTATACAGTCAATCATCAAAACCAGACACTGAGCACCAGAGATAAACACCACACATTCAGTCATCAAAACCAGACACTGAGCACCAGAGATAAACACCACACATTCAGTCATCAAAACCAAACACTGAGCCCCAAAGATTAACACCATACACTCAGTCATCAAAACCAGACACTGAGCATCAGAGATAAACACCACACACTCAGTCATCAAAAGCAGACACTGAGCACCAGAGATAAACACCACAAACTCAGTCATTAAAAACAGGCACTGAGCACCAGAGATAAACACCACACACTCAGTCATAAAAACCAGGCACTGAGCACCACAGATAAACACAACACACTCAGTCATCAAAACCAGGCAATGAGCATCAGAGATAAACACCACACACCCAGTAATCAAAACCAGGCACTGAGCACCAGAGATAAACACCACACACTCAGTCATCAAAACCAGACACTAAGCACCAGAGATAAACATTACTCACTCAGTCATCAAAACCAGACACTAAGCACCAGAGATAAACACTACACACTCAGTCATCAAAACCAGGCACTGAGCACCAGAGATAAACACTACACACTCAGTCATCAAAACCAGACACTGTGCAAAAGAGATAAACATTACAAACTCAGTCATCAAAACCAGGCACTGAGCACCAGAGATAAACAAGACACACTCAGTCATCAATACCAGAGACAGAGCACCAGAGATAAACACCACACACTCAGTCATCAAAACCAGGCACTGAGCAGCAGAGATAAACACCACACCCTCAGTCATCAAAACCAGGCACTGAGCAGCAGAGATAAACACCAGACACTCAGTCATCAAAACCAGACACTGAGCACCAGAGATAAACACCATACAGTCAATCATCAAAACCAGACACTGAGCACCAGAGAGAAACACCACACACTCAGTCATCAAAACCAGAAACTGAGCACCAGAGATAAACACCACACACTCAGTCATCAAAACCAGACACTGAGCACCAGAGATAAACACCACACACTCAGTCATCAAAACCAGACACTGAGCACCAGAGATAAACACCACACACTCAGTCATCACAACCAGACACTGAGCACCAGAGATAAACACCACACACTCAGTCATCACAACCAGACACTGAGCACCAGAGATAAACACCACACACTCAGTCATCAAAACCAGACACTGAGCACCAGAGATAAACATTACTCACTCAGTCATCAAAACCAGACACTGAGCACCAGAGATAAACACCATACACTCAGTCATCACAACCAGACACTGTGCACCAGAAATAAACATCACACACTCAGTCATCAAAACCAGGCACTGAGCACCAGAGATAAACATCAGACACTCAGTCATAAAAACCAAAGACTGAGCACCAGAGATAAACACCACAAACTCAGTCATCAAAACCAGGCACAGAGCACCAGAGATGAACACCACACACTCAGTCATTAATAACCAGGCACTGAGCACCAGAGATAGACACCACACACTCAGTCATCAAAACCAGGCACTGATCACCAGAGATAAACACCACACCCTCAGTCATCAAAACCAGACACTGATCACCAGAGATAAACACCACACACTCAGTCATTAATAACCAGGCACTGAGCACCAGAGATAGACACCATAAACTCAGTCATCAAAACCAGGCACTGAGCACCAGAGATAAACACCACACACTCAGTCATTAATAACCAGGCACTGAGCACCAGAGATAAACACCATACAGTCAATCATCAAAATCAGACACTGAGCACCAGAGATAAACACCACACATTCAGTCATCAAAACCAAACACTGAGCCCCAAAGATTAACACCATACACTCAGTCATCAAAACCAGACACTGAGCATCAGAGATAAACACCACACACTCAGTCATCAAAAGCAGACACTGAGCACCAGAGATAAACACCACAAACTCAGTCATTAAAACCACGCACTGAGCACCAGAGATAAACACCACACACTCAGTCATCAAAACCAGGCACTGAGCACCACAGATAAACACAACACCCTCAGTCATCAAAACCAGACACTGATCACCAGAAATAAACACCACACACTCAGTCATTAATAACAAGGCACTGAGCACCAGAGATAAACACTACACACTCAGTCATTAAAAAAACAGGCACTGAGCACCAGAGATAAACACCACACACTCAGTCATCTAAACCAGACACTGAGTACCAGAGATAAACACCACACACTCAGTCATCAAAACCAGGCACTAAGCACCAGAGATAAACACTACACACTCAGTCATCAAAAGCAGACACTGAGCACCAGAGATAAACACGATACACTCAATCATCACAACCAGCCACTGAGCACCAGAGATAAACATCACACACTTAGTCACCAAAACCAGACACTGAGAACCAGAGAAAAACACCACAAACTCGATCATCAAAACCAGAAACTGAGTACCAGAGATAAACACCACACACTCAGTCATCAAAACCAGGCACTGAGCATCGGAGATACACACCACCCACTCAGTCATCAAAACCAGCCACTAAGCACCAGAGATAAACACCAGACACTCAGTCATCAAAAGCAGACACTGAGCACCAGAAATAAACACCATACACTCAATCATCAAACCCAAGCACTGAGCACCAGAGATAAACATCACACACTCAGTCACCAAAACCAGAAAGTGAGAACCAGAGAAAAACACCACACACTCAGTCATCAAAACCAGGCACTGAGCACCAGAGATAAACACCACACACTCAGTCATCAAAATCAGACACTGAGCACCAGAGATAAACACCACACACTCAGTCATCAAAACCAGGCACTGAGCACCAGAGATAAACACCACACACTCAGTCATCAAAACCAGGCACTGAGCACCAGAGATAAACACCACACACTCAGTCATCAAAATCAGACACTGAGCACCAGAGATAAACACCACACACTCAGTCATCAAAATCAGACACTGAGCACCAGAGATAAACACCACACACTCAGTCATCAAAATCAGACACTGTGCAAAAGAGATAAACACCACACACTCAGTCATCAATACCAGAGACAGAGCACCAGAGATAAACACCACACCCCCAGCCATCAAAACCAGACACTGAGCACCAGAGATAAACACCACACACTCAGTCATCAAAATCAGACACTGAGCACCAGAGATAAACACCACACACTCAGTCATCAAAATCAGACACTGAGCACCAGAGATAAACACCACACACTCAGTCATCAAAACCAGGCACTGAGCACCAGAGATAAACACCACACACTCAGTCATCAAAACCAGGCACTGAGCAGCAGAGATAAACACAACATAGTCATCAAAATCAGACACTGAGCACCAGAGAGAAACACCACACACTCAGTCATCAAAACCAGAAACTGAGCACCAGAGATAAACACCACACACTCAGTCATCAAAACCAGACACTGAGCACCAGAGATAATTACCACACACTCAGTCATCACAACCAGACACTGTGCACCAGAGATAAACACCACACACTCAGTCATCACAACCAGGCACTGAGCACCAGAGATAAACACCACACACTCAGTCATCACAACCAGACACTGAGCACCAGAGATAAACACCACACACTTAGTCATCACAACCAGACACTGTGCACCAGAGATAAACACCACACACTCAGTCATCAAAACCAGGCACTGAGCACCAGAGATAAACACCACACACTCAGTCATCAAAACCAGGCACTGAGCACCAGAGATAAACACCACACACTCAGTCATCAAAATCAGACACTGAGCACCAGAGATAAACACCACACACTCAGTCATCAAAACCAGGCACTGAGCACCAGAGATAAACACCACACACTCAGTCATCAAAACCAGACACTGAGCACCAGAGATAAACACCACACACTCAGTCATCAAAATCAGACACTGAGCACCAGAGATAAACACCACACACTCAGTCATCAAAACCAGACACTGAGCACCAGAGATAAACACCACACACTCAGTCATCAAAACCAGACACTGAGCACCAGAGATAAACACCACACGCTCAGTCATCAAAATCAGACACTGAGCACCAGAGATAAACACCACACACTCAGTCATCAAAATCAGACACTGAGCACCAGAGATAAACACCACACACTCAGTCATCAAAATCAGACACTGAGCACCAGAGATAAACATTACTCACTCAGTCATCAAAACCAGACACTGAGCACCAGAGATAAACACCATACACTCAGTCATCACAACCAGACACTGTGCACCAGAAATAAACATCACACACTCAGTCATCACAACTGAGCACCAGAGATAAACATCAGACACTCAGTCATAAAAACCAAAGACTGAGCACCAGAGATAAACACCACAAACTCAGTCATCAAAACCAGGCACAGAGCACCAGAGATGAACACCACACACTCAGTCATTAATAACCAGGCACTGAGCACCAGAGATAGACACCACACACTCAGTCATCAAAACCAGGCACTGATCACCAGTGATAAACACCACACCCTCAGTCATCAAAACCAGACACTGATCACCAGAGATAAACACCACACACTCAGTCATTAATAACCAGGCACTGAGCACCAGAGATAGACACCATATACTCAGTCATCAAAACCAGGCACTGAGCACCAGAGATAAACACTACACACTCAGTCATTAAAAAACAGGCACTGAGCACCAGAGATAAACACCACACACTCAGTCATCAAAACCAGACACTGTGCACAAGAGATAAACACCACACACTCAGTCATCAAAACCAGAAACTGAGCACCAAGGATAAACACCATACAGTCAATCATCAAAACCAGACACTGAGCACCAGAGATAAACACCACACATTCAGTCATCAAAACCAAACACTGAGCCCCAAAGATTTACACCATACACTCAGTCATCAAAACCAGACACTGAGCATCAGAGATAAACACCACACACTCAGTCATCAAAAGCAGACACTGAGCACCAGAGATAAACACCACAAACTCAGTCATTAAAACCAGGCACTGAGCACCAGAGATAAACACCACACACTCAGTCATAAAAACCAGGCACTGAGCACCAGAGATAAACAACACACACTCAGTCATCAAAACCAGGCAATGAGCACCAGAGATAAACACCACACACTCAGTCATCAAAACCAGGCAATGAGCACCAGAGATAAACACCACACACTCAGTCATCAAAACCAGACACTAAGCACCAGAGATAAACATTACTCACTCAGTCATCAAAACCAGACACTAAGCACCAGAGATAAACACCACACACTCAGTCATCAAAACCAGGCACTGAGCACCAGAGATAAACACTACACACTCAGTCATCAAAACCAGACACTGTGCAAAAGAGATAAACATTACAAACTCAGTCATCAAAACCAGGCACTGAGCACCAGAGATAAACAAGACACACTCAGTCAACAATACCAGAGACAGAGCACCAGAGATAAACACCACACACTCAGTCATCAAAACCAGGCACTGAGCAGCAGAGATAAACACCACACCCTCAGTCATCAAAACCAGGCACTGAGCAGCAGAGATAAACACCAGACACTCAGTCATCAAAACCAGACACTGAGCACCAGAGATAAACACCATACAGTCAATCATCAAAACCAGACACTGAGCACCAGAGAGAAACACCACACACTCAGTCATCAAAACCAGAAACTGAGCACCAGAGATAAACACCACACACTCAGTCATCAAAACCAGACACTGAGCACCAGAGATAAACACCACACACTCAGTCATCACAACCAGACACTAAGCACCAGAGATAAACACCACACACTCAGTCATCACAACCAGACACTGAGCACCAGAGATAAACACCACACACTCAGTCATCACAACCAGACACTGAGCACCAGAGATAAACACCACACACTCAGTCATCAAAACCAGACACTGAGCACCAGAGATAAACATTACTCACTCAGTCATCAAAACCAGACACTGAGCACCAGAGATAAACACCATACACTCAGTCATCACAACCAGACACTGTGCACCAGAAATAAACATCACACACTCAGTCATCAAAACCAGGCACTGAGCACCAGAGATAAACATCAGACACTCAGTCATAAAAACCAAAGACTGAGCACCAGAGATAAACACCACAAACTCAGTCATCAAAACCAGGCACAGAGCACCAGAGATGAACACCACACACTCAGTCATTAATAACCAGGCACTGAGCACCAGAGATAGACACCACACACTCAGTCATCAAAACCAGGCACTGATCACCAGAGATAAACACCACACCCTCAGTCATCAAAACCAGACACTGATCACCAGAGATAAACACCACACACTCAGTCATTAATAACCAGGCACTGAGCACCAGAGATAGACACCATATACTCAGTCATCAAAACCAGGCACTGAGCACCAGAGATAAACACTACACACTCAGTCATTAAAAAACAGGCACTGAGCACCAGAGATAAACACCACACACTCAGTCATCAAAACCAGACACTGTGCACAAGAGATAAACACCACACACTCAGTCATCAAAACCAGAAACTGAGCACCAGAGATAAACACCATACAGTCAATCATCAAAATCAGACACTGAGCACCAGAGATAAACACCACACATTCAGTCATCAAAACCAAACACTGAGCCCCAAAGATTAACACCATAC
Source organism: Gymnothorax reevesii (assembly GCA_029721435.1). NCBI lineage: Eukaryota > Metazoa > Chordata > Actinopteri > Anguilliformes > Muraenidae > Gymnothorax > Gymnothorax reevesii. The sequence goes on from CM056579.1 coordinate 13,497,815, forward strand.
ACTCAGTCATCAAAACCAGACACTGAGCATCAGAGATAAACACCACACACTCAGTCATCAAAAGCAGACACTGAGCACCAGAGATAAACACCACAAACTCAGTCATTTAAACCAGGCACTGAGCACCAGAGATAAACACCACACACTCAGTCATCAAAACCAGGCACTGAGCACCACAGATAAATACCACACCCTCAGTCATCAAAACCAGACACTGATCACCAGAAATAAACACCACACACTCAGTCATTAATAACCAGGCACTGAGCACCAGAGATAGACACCATATACTCAGTCATCAAAACCAGGCACTGAGCACCAGAGATAAACACTACACACTCAGTCATTAAAAAAACAGGCACTGAGCACCAGAGATAAACACCACACACTCAGTCATCTAAACCAGACACTGAGTACCAGAGATAAACACCACACACTCAGTCATCAAAACCAGGCACTAAGCACCAGAGATAAACACTACACACTCAGTCATCAAAAGCAGACACTGAGCACCAGAGATAAACACCATACACTCAATCATCAAAACCAGGCACTGAGCACCAGAGATAAACATCACACACTTAGACACCAAAACCAGACACTGAGAACCAGAGAAAAACACCACAAACTCGATCATCAAAACCAGAAACTGAGTACCAGAGATAAACACCACACACTCAGTCATCAAAACCAGGCACTGAGCATCGGAGATAAACACCACACACTCAGTCATCAAAACCAGGCACTAAGCACCAGAGATAAACACCAGACACTCAGTCATCAAAAGCAGACACTGAGCACCAGAGATAAACACCATACACTCAATCATCAAAACCAAGCACTGAGCACCAGAGATAAACATCACACACTCAGTCACCAAAACCAGACAGTGAGAACCAGAGAAAAACACCACACACTCGGTCATCAAAACCAGAAACTGAGTCCCAGAGATAAACACCACACACTCAGTCATCAAAACCAGACACTGAGCACCAGAGATAAACACCACACACTCAGTCATCAAAACAAGGCACTGAGCATCAGAGATAAACACCACACACTCAGTCATCAAAACCAGGCACTAAGCACCAGAGATAAACACCAGACACTCAGTCATCAAAAGCAGACACTGAGCACCAGAGATAAACACCACACACTCAGTCATCAAAACCAGGCACTGAGCATCAGAGATAAACACCACACACTCAGTCATCAAAACCAGGCACCAAGCACCAGAGATAAACACCAGACACTCAGTCATCAAAAGCAGACACTGAGCACCAGAGATAAACACCATACACTCAATCATCAAAACCAGGCACTGAGCACCAGAGATAAACATCACACACTCAGTCACCAAAACCAGACAGTGAGAACCAGAGAAAAACACCACACACTCGGTCATCAAAACCAGAAACTGAGTACCAGAGATAAACACCACACACTCAGTCATCAAAACCAGACACTGAGCACCAGAGATAAACACCACACACTCAGTCATCAAAACAAGGCACTGAGCACCAGAGATAAACACCACACACTCAGTCATCAAAACCAGACACTGAGCACCAGAAATAAACACGACACACTCAGTCATCAAAACCAGACACTGAGCACCAGAGTAAAACACCACACACTCAGTCATCAAAACCAGGCACTGAGCGGCAGAGATAAACATCACACACTCAGTCATCAAAACCAGGCACTGAGCGGCAGAGATAAACATCACACACTCAGTCATCAAACCCAGGCACTGAGCGGCAGAGATAATCATCACACACTCAGTCATCAAAACCAGGTACTGAGCACCAGAGATAAACACCACTCACTCATTCATTAAAAGCAGACACTGAGCGCCAGAGATAAACACTACACACTCAGTCATCAAAACCAGGCACTGAGCACCAGAGATAAACACCACACACTCAGCCATCAAAACCAGGCACTGAGCACCAGAGATAAACACCACACACTCAGCCACCAAAACCAGGCACTGAGCACCAGAGATAAACACTACACACTCAGTCATCAAAACCAGGCACTGAGCACCAGAGATAAACACTACACACTCAGTCATTAAAAGCAGACACTGAGCACCAGAGATAAACATCACACACTCAGCCATCAAAACCAGGCACTGAGCACCAGAGATAAAAAAAACAGATCACACAAACATATTCACGCTGATAAGATTCATTCATATGGTGAGTAATGCCCATCCCTCACCTGAACTTATTTTCTGCCACACGCTTAAACATTCTGATGCTCTACCCAGGTTTCTCATAGCTATACCTTCCAGATTATAGCTCTTTTTTACAACCATTTTGAAGTTACTTAATCTTAGTGCATTCTTATTTTGTGTATTAAAAATAAAGATTTTTCCAAGAACTATAATTATATAATTTAATTTTGGACAAGTATCTCTCAGGTCCCCCAGCATAACTGTAAACAAGATCACCTCGAATGGAATATTAAGTGTTTGTAGCCATTTCTGCACCTGTATCCAGAAGCCAACAGCATATGGACAAAACCAAAATAAGTGGACCAAGGTTTCTTCCTCATCCTCACAAAGTCTACATGTATCAGATTCCTTTATCCCGCATATTTGCAACATTTTATTTGATATAAGATTTTATTTTAAGATTTTATATAACAATTTGTATTGGAAAAGTCCTTGTCCCAATAGACATTTGATTATTTAAGTTAAAAATTCCTAGCCAAGGGATTGGCGTGTCTACTAAATCTTCCCAATATGTATGAATTCTGTAGGGAATTTCCTTTAAGTTATTTTTCTCCATAAAAAAATTGTACATTTTCCTATTGATTTTTTTATGAGCAACCCAACTGAAATTTGGGCCGACATACTAGTTCTTGAGAAGTTATTTTTTTAGTCTTTCTTTTCCATTCTGAAGGCAATGCTGCAGCCAGTTGATTGTAATTCTGTATGGAGCAAACGGCACCATACCTATGACAAAAACTATTGTATGACATTAGTTTCCCATTTCCATCAATGAGATCATTCAGAAAGTAAATGCCCGAGCAGACATTTGTTTCCATATAAATAGATATCTTTTAATTGTAGTATTTGAGTTAAACCATATTATTTGTTGTAAGATTTCTTCCGGGTGGTCTGGTGGATGGTACTGGAAACTAAACCAAGCTTTGAAAGACTCTTTTAGAAAGACTGATGAATCGGCCATGACTTCTTGAATAATCGGGAATATGGAGTGATCTTAATTGCAGAAATGGAAAGAGCTGGCTTTCAAATATGTGATGAAATGTACATAATAATCTGTAAGAAAACCAGTTTGGCTTATGATAGATTTTTTTGAATCACCGATGCTTTTAAAGTTAGATCCAATGCTTTTAAATTTAGTAATCTTAATCCTTTATGTTCATTGTTGTTGTATAAATATTTCCTCTTTATTTTTTCTGGTTTATTATTCCAGATGAATTTAAATATCTTCTGTTCATATAATTTGAAGGCAGAATCTGATGGTGAAGGTAAGGACATAAATAGATATGTAAATTGAGAAACAATCAAGGAATTAACTAGAGCATTTTTCCCATATAATGTTAACTGTTGACCTTTCCAAGGTAGCAGCCTTTTATCCATTTTGCTACATTTTAATTTAAAGTTTGTATCCACTAATCCCTTCATGTCTTTTCGTATATGGATCTCAAGGAGATTTACTGGTCCATCTGTCCATTGTGTAGGAAAGAGGCATGGTAAACTGAAGTGTGTATCCTTTAATGATCCAGTTATCAATAAGCTACATTTTTCATAATTTGGTTTTAGGCCTGAGTATTTGGAGAGAGTAGTCAGGTCTTCAGTTAGGTTTTGAAGAGTAGACAGTTGAGGATTTATGGGAAAATTGGCATTATCAAGATGCCAAATAACAGTTATTTTTCTTACAATTCTAAACATAAGAATTAGTTTTAGTGGTTGAATGCAAGAACGCAAGCTGTTATAAACACCGAAGGAGGCCATAAAAAATGTCGTTTTTTTTTGCTTTTGATGTGTGAATCAGGATTATTTAATGGTTTCAGCTCATTATTTGCCAAAGAAATAATAAAATAATTTTTAGTTTTCAACAAGGTTTTGACAAATTTCTTAAATATTTGTTTTTTCTCGCTTCTTTTTTAATGACAGGTGGCCTGATAAATTTGTTAAGCACTGTATATATGTGGGCACCGCCATTAGTGTGTGTGTCTGTGTGTGTGAGAGACAGCGCTGAAGTGAAAGAGCACCAGAGAGACAGTGTTTGTGTGTGTGTGTGTGTGCCCGCCCGTGTGTGATAAACCCTCGTGAGTATTCGTGAGCATACATGCACTCTTCACTTCAGCACCATGGACAGCGGCTCAGGGCCTCCCAGAGAACATACATGCACTCTTCACTTCAGCACCATGGACAGCGGCTCAGGGCCTCCCAGAGAACATACATGCACTCTTCACTTCAGCACCATGGACAGCGGCTCAGGACCCCCCAGAGGGCACACACACATCCGCTCAGTGCATCGCCACACAAAGTACTCCACACTCATTACTCTTCCACAGTACAGCCTTAGAAATGAATTAAACTGTGTGGTAACTATTGTAAAGCCAGACAGTACCGTACTGTAATTCTGCATGGAGAAGATCAAGCATCAATTACACCACAGTAATAAGCAGCCTTTCGAGAGATCCTCCCTGAAGGTGAATGTCTTACAGCTCATTCACTGAGCATTGAGTGTAAAAACTGAATACAGTGCATGGGAGGTGTTCAAGACCATGGAGAGAGCAGTATCAGGGGTCTGTTTCACAGAGCAGGAATACTGCATTAGCTGGATATCTGCTCCTAAGGAAGCTTGGGACCCTCCCAGATCTGGAACAAGAAAAAAGTGCCATTTTGAGGTTTTGGAACATGTGCGCAAATTACAACTCCCAGTAAGATTTATCACCTCTGCCAAGCAGGTTATGTTTTTCAGTTCAATTTAATTGTTGTTTGTTGATCTGTTCATTAGTTCGCCAGCAGCATTATGGAAGAAAAAAAACGACCAACCCGATTTTTATGAAATGGAATGGCTGTATAGGCCAATGAAGAGCCCATTAAATAAAAGGAGTGGATCTGAATTATCGGACAGATACGTACACTACAGGCCAGAAGTTTGGAAGCAAAGCCAATAGAGGTGAAAAGCATTCTTCCCTTAAGACCTAAGCATTCTTCCCTTAGGACCCTAAGCATTCTTCCAAGCTTTGTCTGGGTGACCGAGACAAAAAAGAAGAAGCGGGTGTTCTTCGAAAGATGGTTTAGCCCCCTCAGTTTCCAGACCTCTCTCCAGCTGAGCTTGTGTCGGACAAATTAGATCGATCCATCAGAAAAGTACGTCCCACAACTCAGCAATATCTCACTGATGAACTTAAGAAAGCTTAGAATGCAATTCCTGGCACATACCTTAAAAACCTGTGGAACGAATGCCTGGTATATGTCATGCTGTTGTTAAAGCAAGAGGAGGTTACTTTGAAGAAAGCAAAGTCGTAGCAAAAAAAAAAAAGGAAATACCTGATAATTTGAATAAAATGTATTCTGATAAGTGACTCTTCATATAATAATCATGTTTATTTTGTTGCAAAGTATGCCAATGAAACTATGATTATTTTTTTTTGTACAAATTTGATCTTGCTTCCAAACATTTGGCCTGTAGTGTACATTATTTTTCAATTTAATTTACATTGCGAGATGTGGGATTGACCTTGGCCGAATAAATGCCATACATCTTAAAATCCAGTAGATGGCAGTAAAGTTCAATTGTGACAATACATACCGGGGTGTCGAAAAACGAAGTTGGTATCGGTCGTAGCTTATTCATTAAAAAGCCCTTCTGTACCAAACCTAAGGACCTCTGTTTCTGTTCAATTTCACTGTGACTCACTGGGCAGGCGCCACATCCACCCAGTGTTTCCCAAAAATCATCTTCCATCTACTGTGAATCTCAATTACTGTCCATTCATAACTGAGCCGAGTCAAGGATTAAGCTTGATCAGTGTCTGTAAAACAGGCCCCATATTTAACTAGTACAGTGACAATCCTTTATTTAGCATCACCATCTCCGAATTCTGTCCAGCTTCATTCGGTCCTCATTTTCCGTTTTTCTGCCACACGCAAGCCATTCAGTCGGGCGGCGCGACGGAGAGCGCGGAACATGCTGAAGTGTTTCCCCAAACTCAACACCCCAGCTGCAGGAGCGTCTCCATCTGCGCAGTGACGGGCGCGAGAGAGGAGACGAACTTCGCATGAGCGCGAATGCAGACCAGAGAAGCTTCAAAAAATGCTGGCGTTTAACCCAATTTTACAGAACTGCTGAACTACGAGCTCTTTTGACAAGGAGAAGAATGAAAGAGTGTTTACTCATTTTCCCAACATAGTTCTGGATTTACTTTTCAGAGTCAGCATTCGCAATGTGGGTTACATATTAATAGAAAGGGTCGCTCTGGGCATAATACAAGCACTTCTCCCGCATACTTCTAGAAACTTTTTTTTTCTTTGATTAATTGAAGTGGCTTAGTAGATAGAAACCTCAGCAAAAATCTTTAAAGTGAACAGGTACACAGAATATAAATGAGAAGATAACACAATGTGTCCATGCTGATTTCACCTCTCCAGACCAAAAGAAAAGGCATGAAAGACTTCGGGGGAGAAAACTGTGCGCTGGGGTGAATACCTCCCGAGTCTAAGAAATCAGTCACCTGAAAGTGGACTGCCTCTCACCAAATATAATAGTTGCGTATTTGTAGAATGGAGTGTATAGCACAAGCACTGAGAATACACACACACACACACACACACACACACACACATCACTCCTTGCACCACAGCTTATACCCCGGTGCCAGGATGGCAATGGCACATGCAGATGCATCACAATCTGTGACATGTATCTCAATCTGTGACACATTTCTGAGCAAGATTTAACACAGACATGCACCCACAAACACGCACACGCACGCACACGCACACGCACACGCACACGCACACACACACTTGGGTCTTGTGGGGAGATTAAACAGACTTGCATTCATCCCATAACCCCTTTCCCTGACCTTGACCTTCAAAAGTACATATCTAACCCTAACCCTGACCTCAACCTCTAACCCTAAAATAGCTTTTTGGGAGCTGAAAAAGTCCCCATAAGGATAAACAAATCTGGAATTTATGTCTTAGGGGGACATTTTGTCCCCACCAGGATAGGTAAACACGGACCACACGCACACACGTGCATCCATACCAATATCTCATCTGAAAGATGTGCGATGAGTGTTCAGACTTTTATCAATACCCATAAGACTTGCAACACCATGTTTATTCTCAGATTTTAAGGGCGAGATGACAATGTTTCAAACAAGCAGTTCTCAAAGGAGATCTCTATCTGGACTCACAGACCACTGGTCATTTTATTAATGAAGAACAGAAGTGTGATGCGGTGTTTTACAGCTAGCAGCAGGGTCACCCTCACCTTCGAAGCCTTGAAACACTCTTGAGAAGCCATAGTGCAGTGCCTGAGAGATCCTGGTCACCGAGAAGGCCACCGCTCATACTCACAGGTTACATTTCCCAAGAGGACATGCGGTATATTTATATCACGGGGAGAAAGATCTCGGATATTCATCACGCAGCTCGGCTGCACAGACGTCAGTACCTGAGGCATTTTCCTGCATCTTAACCTCAGCTGTACTCAGGCCAGGGGTTGATCATGCTGTCGTATAAACAAACAGCGCCGCAATGTCAAGTTCAAAGATTTGGCTGTTCGCAAAACAATGCTACTTTCGTTATTAAGCAATTCATGAAGTATGATCGATGTGCACATCCTAAGATGTTATTTACCGATATTCATGTACATACTACATGTCATGCATATCTTTATACAATAGGGCAGATTATTTCAAGGGTCAGCATTTTCCTTTATCGCAGCATTATCGCTTTTCTACCCTGCAGTTCATTCATTTTCCGCATGAGGGCAGTAAAGTCTTCTCTGATCTTCCGCGAAGAAGCCGGTCTCCATAAAACGCCACAGATGCTAGAATATTCCCGCATATGCAACAGCTCTGCGGCCCATTCGGTGCAGTCGGGACAGAGGACGGCTGTTATCGGAGTTGGCTCCTACACCATCAGCGATAAACGTGTAAGCCGTAATGAGAGGCAGCGTGGCTCTGTAGTGGAGGAGGGGAGGACAAAATCTGGAGACACAGGCATTATAAACACTGCACTATTTTCTCTTTCCTATTTCTCACAGCCGGTTCGTCCTTCCTGTCCGAGTACTTCTGGTTCTTAGATCCGAACATCATGGAGATCAGGTAGATAAGGAGAAGAAGACATGGTTGGGAGCTCGGGTTCAATGAATTATCCGTCACGCATCACTGACAACATACTTCTCCACGTCCCTTGTGCACATCACCTCCTCTGCGGGACTCATTTAAAGATGGTGGACTGCGATCGTTTACCGAGTCAGGTGCGAGGAAGGGAGTGCATATGCGAGAAATACGCCGAACGGGTCAATCATAAAATAAACAAGTCGCGGGAAACGCTTCTAGTAACTGAATTCATGATTATTTCCATTAAAACTGTTTTTTTCAGTCCTCACGATCATGTGTTCCATCCTGATTTCTCGTTTTCAAATGGCCTTGGGCGTCCTGAAAGAATCATAGACTACATTGTAAATGAATGAATTATTGTTACTGTTTATCCAAATCTCTCTAATGTATTACGTGACCCAGCCCAAGCAATGAGGCTAATCTTTCTGAGTTGAAGTCGCATTCAAGCTAGTGCCCACCGTCAGCTGTGTCACTCTCAGCCAATCAAACCCCTGCGATCAGCTCAACAGCCCCCCACCAGGCTAATAGCCAGAAAACGCCGTCAGAGGTTTTACAGATGTGCTCATTTGCATAAGTAATGAGCTGTGTGAATTAGAAAATGCACCAGCGGCAGACTGACACTTCTTTCCATTTAGTGACACCCAAAACATCATCTGTCAGACTTCCTGTTACATTCCACAGATTTTAAACAGACATAACTTTCTACATTTTTTCATGACAATATCGGAGTTCTGAAGCAAATTTATAATTGGTGGAGAAAGTTATGTACCGGCAAATAAGCAAACAAAAGCGGAAAATGTAAAACTATGCAGTTGTTTGTCAATACTCTGTGTCTAAATTATTTTAGTTGAATAAATTGCCTCACTTAAGGCATTAAAAGCATCATTAGCGGTTTTTAAGGGAGGACCTGACAGTAATAATCAGATCTGAGTAGTGGCACTTTTACTGAAGTCAGCAGACATCCTTAAACAGGATGTATGAGTGCAATTACCCGTTTGTGATCTGAAGGTCTGAGCCAGTATTTATGATTTAATGTCAGAATGAATCACCGCACACCCTCCTGATTTAGTGGGGCTGCTAGACACGGCCTCGACAGAATGGATCCCGACACTACAGCAGATCATCACATAACAGCTGCACAGAATGGATCCTGACACTACAGCAGATCATCACATAACAGCTGCACAGAATGGATCCTGACACTACAGCACATCATCACATAACAGCTGCACAGACTGGATCCTGACACTACAGCACATCATCACATAACAGCTGTACAGAATGGATCCTGACACTACAGCACATCATCACATAACAGCTGCACAGAATGGATCCTGACACTACAGCACATCATCACATAACAGCTGCAGAGAATGGATCCTGACACTACAGCAGATCATCACATAACAGCTGTACAGAATGGATCCTGACACTACAGCAGATCATCACATAACGGCTGCACAGAATGAATCCTGACACTACAGCAGATCATCCCATAACAGCTGTACAGAATGGATCCTGACACTACAGCACATCATCACATAACAACTGCACAGAATGGATCCTGACACTACAGCACATCATCACATAACAGCTGCACAGAATGGATCCTGACACTACAGCACATCATCACATAACAGCTGCACAGAATGGATCCTGACACTACAGCACATCATCACATAACAGCTGCACAGAATGGATCCTGACACTACAGCAGATCATCACATAACAGCTGCACAGAATGGATCCTGACACTACAGGACATCATCACATAACAGCTGCACAGAATGGATCCTGACACTACAGCAGATCATCAAATAACAGCTGTACAGAATGGATCCTGACACTACAGCAGATCATCACATAACAGCTGCACAGAATGGATCCTGACACTACAGCAGATCATCACATAACAGCTGCACAGAATGGATCCTGACACTACAGCACATCATCACATAACAGCTGCACAGAATAGATCCTGACACTACAGCAGATCATCAAATAACAGCTGTACAGAATGGATCCTGACACTACAGCAGATCATCACATAACAGCTGCACAGAATGGATCCTGACACTACAGCACATCATCACATAACAGCTGTACAGAATGGATCCTGACACTACAGCACATCATCACATAACAGCTGTACAGAATGGATCCTGACACTACAGCACATCATCACATAACAGCTGTACAGAATGGATCCTGACACTACAGCACATCATCACATAACAGCTGTTCAGAATGGATCCTGACACTACAGCACATCATCACATAACAGCTGTACAGAATGGATCCTGACACTACAGCACATCATCACATAACAGCTGCACAGAATGGATCCTGACACTACAGCAGATCATCACATAACAGCTGTACAGAATGGATCCTGACACTACAGCAGATCATCACATAACAGCTGCACAGAATGGATCCTGACACTACAGCACATCATCACATAACAGCTGCACAGAATGGATCCTGACACTACAGCACATCATCACATAACAGCTGCACAGAATGGATCCTGACACTACAGCACATCATCACATAACAGCTGTACAGAATGGATCCTGACACTAAAGCACATCATCACATAACAGCTGTACAGAATGGATCCTGACACTACAGCACATCATCACATAACAGCTGCACAGAATGGATCCTGACACTACAGCAGATCATCACATAACAGCTGTTCAGAATGGATCCTGACACTACAGCACATCATCACATAACAGCTATACAGAATGGATCCTGACACTACAGCACATCATCACACAACAGCTGCACAGAATGGATCCTGACACTACAGCACATCATCACATAACAGCTGCACAGAATGGATCCTGACACTACAGCAGATCATCACATAACAGCTGCACAGAATGGATCCTGACACTACAGCACATCATCACATAACAGCTGTACAGAATGGATCCTGACACTACAGCACATCATCACATAACAGCTGCACAGAATGGATCCTGACACTACAGCACATCATCACATAACAGCTGCACAGAATGGATCCTGACACTACAGCAGATCATCACATAACAGCTGCACAGAATGGATCCTGACACTACAGCACATCATCACATAAGGGCCTGACCTGGCCCCTCAGCCTCAGCCCTCACCTTACTCTCCAAACAAGTTCTGTCGGCGATCATCTTTCATAGTGCAGATGCTCTTCAGGTTTCTTAGGGTGAGACCAAATTATTTTTCACATTAATGCAATGATGTAGTGGTTCATTTACCAAGTGATTTTTAATTATTGAGGCCTGCAGGAAAGCGTTTGTTTGCAGCAGCAGCCCCGACATAAACTGTACACAAGTTTTAGGCCTGCAATCTAGTTAATGAATATTACACTTTCGTATGAAATGAGGTGTTAACAAATTAATTTATCTATCACTGACTGAGTGGGGAAAACAGTTTCTTTAATTACAATAAATTAATACATAAAGCGCAATGAAGTAATAAAATTAAAAAATTGAAAAGTGACCATGTTGGTATGTTTTACTAATGGGGATTGTGTTATCATGATTTCACACCAAAGTTCATCATCCAGTTCACACACGCCATACAGCTGGCATAGAATCTACGAATATAGAGGAAAAATAAATAAATAAAGAACACAGATTTCTCCGAAATGTATTGGTAAAATCAGAATTAAAAGACCAAACCCTGTAATGAGGTTTTACAAGAGGAAGTGACAGCCCTGCTTTATCCCTTTACACGGCTCCATCAATCCCGATTTCCCAAGCCCTGCGGACATCGTGCACTTCGCTGCCACATCTGTAGTTAATCTTTCAGCTCTTCAGATGTGGTATTAGAATGAAAACACTATGGCATTTCACAGCGACCCAGCGCTTCGGGGCTTGGGGAGACAAACACAGACACGCACACGCACGCACACGCACACGCACGCGCACGCACACGCACACGCACACGCACACGCACACGCACACACACACGCACACGCACACACCGCCGTTTCCCTGGGTATTATTGATCTACATTCATCTGCACAATGCTAATTCCACGTTCATTCAGACGCACAACAGCAATACGAGTTGTGTGTTTGTGGAAAGCTTTTAACACAGTGGTGTAAAACATTCTGACACAGCAAGACGGCAGGGGGAAAGATGCCACTTTTATTCATAACCCAAGAGAAGGACATCCAAATGTTTTTATCAGCATGGCGCAAAGTAATGCACGTCCGGAGAATAGGCAGAGACAAGTGTGAGCCTAATATCCGGCATCGCAAACAATTTCTAAATCAGTCCTGAAGGTGACTCGCCAAAAGGAACCGATCCATCACCTCAGGCAGCGGCGGAAAAAGGCGACCGGAAATATATTTATTTTCAACGTTTTCTTATCTTACCGTTTGGATCACATTCATACGTCTGGTCGATTAGCATGCCTGTCGGGCCGCTGCTGATTTTATGGAGGGCAGGCAGAGGAGCTCCTCACACAATAACAGCTAAATAACAACCGGCGAGTAAACAAGCCGCCGGCACTTACCACGCGGCGTCTGCGTGCATACCGCCGTGCAGGTTAACCTTTAACTCATTGCGCGCGTCAGCATTGGCCATCTGCAGGCGAACCCCTTTATCAACCGTTTTTTCTCCAAACAGAAAAAAAAACCATGTACATCTCCCTTCAATGTTACAGCTCTTGAAAATAAATGGATGATCCACCCACTCATTAACCACGACTTTACATGTTAATGATTGCACAGCCATGGCCTCTATATTGTGTTTTGCACTCATTGTGGGTCAGCAGAGGCAAGCAAAAGACAAGCCCAAATGTCATAATGGATGTTGCAATTTCCTCATTTATAACACAAGCAGTGCTCACTCGGCATGTTAAATTCAGCATTTGTGAGTGAATTCATCCAACAGCATGTCCCAAATGCATACATGACTAATTGCGCACACTTCTTTATTTTTGCTCACTAATACTGCTGCTCAGTTATTGTAGACAGAATTCAATTGCCTCCACCTCAACAATCCTGCTTGTTCAATTCCTCCGTTCATAGGTGACACCGTCCTCAATTCTGCTCCGACAAATCGGGCTGATGGCCACAGATGGCAGAGGTCTGGGCAGGATGAGACACCAGACTGTGGGGTGTGTCCCAGACTTTTCGTAGTGAGCCAACAACTTCAGGGACGAAGCCTCACAATGTTTTGCGAGTCGGTGTTGTCAGGTTGCGCTACTTAATGCTGAGCTTGTGCTGAAGAATTTGAATCTAATGAGATGGTCATGAGAGAATTTAGAGATAATCGTGCGGTACACAACCCGGCCTGCTTTTAATCAGACTTCATAATCGCCGAATGATAATGAGGTCGGCAACATCTTTGATTTACAATTAGGGGCCTCTTGTTTTGGTCTCAACACTCAAGCTCAATTATGGTGTGTTTCATAGCAAGGCTGGTAAGAATATGGGTGGAACTGTGAGTGTGCGTGTGTGTGTGTGTGTGCATGTGTGCGTGTGTGTATGCGTGAGTGTGCGTGTGTGTGTGTCCACTGCAATCATAACAAGGTCGTCAGCTTAACAGGACACAGAGAAAATGGCAGCTGTTCATCAAAAGTACATCCCAATAATTCCATCAGCACAGGATCATTCAAATGAAAAAGGATGGAAACCCCACAAATGTCTCTTCAGTCCACACAGACCTGTACTCACAGACTGCTGTGCACACAGGACCCCGCTAACTCAGTAATCCCGCTTCGTGAAACAGGGCGCAGCTAACTCAGAAATCCCGATTTATGAAACAGGGCCCAGCTAACTCAGAAATCCAGATTTATGAAACTGGACCCAGCTAACTCAGAAATCCTGCATTGTGGAACAGGGCCCAGAACATCTGCACCAGGCCTGATGGACAGTTTCTGTATTATATTTCTGAGTACCAGGCCAGGCATAAGAAGGTAGAGCCACTCGCTGGTGCGGCAGAATATCATTCCTCCCTTTCGGGACCTTGGCCAGAATTGAGATGGAAACAGGAGGACAGGCGAAGCGACAGCTTCCTCTTCAGAGCCCGACCGCGGGTCACACGTTTGGCACGGCGTGACAGGAAATGTGGCAAACAGAGAGCCCACAAGGAGAATTTGACGGAAAATTAGATTTTGCATTCTTGGCAGAGAATGCGATACCATTGCGGAGGAAGCCAAAAGGAAAACGAGTGACGGATAAACTCCTGGCCCCGCGGGCGAACAGAAGACTACTCATCGATAAAGTACTCTGCCTGAGCGTACCAGGAGCAGACACTCTCTCATAAACTGTCGAGGGTTAGATAGGTGCACAGGCACGACGCTGAGCGGACTCTGAACTCGGAGAGCATATACTCATTCGAGCAGACTGGCACAGTCATGAACGCTGCAGGACTGACTCTTCCACAGCAACCAATGAGGCTGATGCTTTCAGAACGATCTGAGGAAGGCTGTCACCATTCCACAGCAACCGAGGCTCCTGAAACTTTCATCACTATCCATGAGGCTGACAAATACACACACAAAAGCCTGAGTGTCCAGAGTGAACAGAGCAAGAAAACCAACAGAGCTGAGGAGAAAGGGCCGGTCGGGGGCAGGACACGTCCCCGGAGACTCTCCAGTTGTACGATTCTGCCCTGCAGTCCCTCCCCCTTCAGCTGTCTCCGCCTCCACTTCAGCGAGCAACAACAGTTGCTGGTTGAAGTGGAGGTGAAGTTAGGATATTTAAGAGCTTCATTGCCAGTTGAAAATTGCAGCTGCATTATGGCTTTTAGAGCCCTGTTGTTTTGGTGGTGCTGCTCCCCTGTTTTGTAATTTTTTAAAGTATGTTTATTAAAAGTTTGTCTATTGTTGTATCAGCATGTGCGAGTGGGTCCTTTCCATGCTTTTGGGTACATGGTCCCAGTGCCCACAGGATTGCAGGTCGCAAGGATCATCATCCCAGAGGATGCAAAACCTCAAACCAAACAATTATCTGAAAAAATATAATGAAAGGGAAAGATGGATTAAAAGGCAAGATACACCTCTCAACTGTTCTGAAGCCAAGGAGGGAGAGAGAGAGAGAGAGACAGAGATGGAGAGAGAATTACAAAGGTGAGAAAATGAAAAAATCAGAAAGAAATGAAAGAAAGGAAGTGAACAAGAGTGAATGAGAGATAGTGAGTGAATAAAAAGGGGAAAAATGAAAGATTTAAAGAGGAGGAAGTGGGAGAGGGAGAGAGAATGAAAGAGGGAGTGAGGGAGAATGAGAGAGGAGGGAGTGAAGAAATGAACGAGGCAGAGAGAAAATGAAAGAGAGAGAATGAAAGGGGAGAGACTGCAGTAGGTGTGTGACCCCACTCAGGTCAGTGCGCAGAAACACATCTGCAGGAGCCACACGCATCTCCGCAAATTGCCGAGCGCAACGTCTCCATCGGCCCGAGACAAAACCTTCTGCACGCGCGACACACGGCACTCCTCCAGCATTCAGTGGGTTCGGACATGTGACGACACGGAAAATTTGAAGACCTCAACGGAAAAATGATCAGGCACATTTTCATATTGTGAAGAAATGATGAATTAAAAATTCGAAACGATCTTAGAAAAAGCACTGAAAAAAATATAAAATATATAAATTATTATCAAAATAAAATATAATAATACAGCATATTATTAGAAATATAACACAACCCCATTTCTGAAATAGTTGGGACAAAGAGCAAATTGTGAAAAAAATCAAAACACAATGACTTTCAAATCACACCAGCCGGCATTTTATTCACAATAGAACAGAGGTAACATAGCAAATTTTATCCACAAAATGAGCTCATTTCAAATTTGATGGCTGCTACAGGTCTCAAAAAAGTTGGGACAGGGGCCTGTTTACCATGGTGTAACATCCCCTCTTCTTTTTAACACGGAGTGGAGGCGTCTGGGCATTGAGGAGCCAAGTTTCTTGTGTTTAGCTATTGTTTAATACAGGCGTCCATCAGCTGGAGAGTTTTGGGTCTCCTTTGATGGACTTTTCGTTCAATTATGCGTCAAATGTTCTCAATTGGTGAAAGATCAGGACTGCAGGCAGGCCAGTTCAGCACATGGACTCTTCTACTATGAAGCCATGCTGTTGTAATAGCTGCAGTATGTGGTTTTGCATTGTCCTGCTGAAATACACATGGCCTTCCCTGAAATAGATGTCGTCTGGAGGGGAGCATATGTTGCTCTTAAACCTTTATATGCCTTCCAGCATTCATGGTGCTTTTTAAAATATGCTAGTGTCCCACACCAAATGCATCCCCGTACCATCAGAGATGCTGGCTTTTGAACTAAACACTGATAACGGGAGGGGTGGTCTTTCTCCTCTTTAGCCCAGAGAATACGACACCCATGATTTCCAACAAGAATGTCAAATTTGGACTCATCTGACCACAGAACACTTTGCCACTTTGCTACAGTCCATTTTAAATGAGCCTTGGCCCACAGAACACAGCAGTGCTTCTGGATCATGTTCAACAATAGCTTCCTTTTTGCATGATAGAGTTTTAGGTGGCATCTGTGGATGGCATGACTGACTGTGTTTACAGACAGTGGTTTCTTGAAGTATTCCTGGGCCCATTTAGTAATATCAATGACAGAATCATGCGGGTGAGTGATGCAGTGGCATCTGAGGGCCCGAAGATCACAGGCATCCAGTAAAGGTCTTCGGCCTTGTCCCTTACGCACAGAGATTTTTCCAGTTTCTGTGAATCTTTTGATGATGTTATGCACTGTCGATGATGAGACCTTCAAAGCCTTTGCAATTAGATGTTGAGGAACATTGTTTTTAAAGTATTCCACAATTTGTTTTACGCAAGCCTTCACAGGTTGGAGAACCTCTGGCCATCTTTACTTCTGAGAGACTCAGCCTCTCTCAGACATCCCTTTTACAGCCAATCATGTTACACACCTGATGTCAGTTAACTTAATTACACTGCTCAAACAAATAAAGGGAACACTGAAATAACACATACTAGATCTGAATGAAATATTCTTAAATACTTTGTTCTTTACATAGTTGAATGTGCTGACAACAAAATCACACAAAAATTATCAATTGAAATCAAATTTATTAACCCATGGAGGTCTGGATTTGGAGTCACACCCAAAATTAAAGTGGAAAAACACTGCAGGCTGATCCAACTTTGATGTAATGTCCTGAAAACAAGTTAAAATGAGGCTCAGTAGTGTGTGTGGCCTCCACGTGCCTGTATGACCTCCCTACAACGCCTGGGCATGCTCCTGATGAGGTGGGTGATGGTCTCCTGAGGGATCTCCTCCCAGACCGGGACTCCCAGTGGCGAATTTGCCAATCTTGGTGTTCTCTGGCAAATGCCAAACGTCCTGCACGGTGTTGGGCAGTAAGCACATCCCCCACCTGTGGACGTCGGGCCCTCATACCATCCTCATGGAGTCGGTTTCTGACCGTTTGAGCAGACACATGCACATTTGTGTCCTGCTGGAAGTCATTTTGCAGGGCTCTGGCAGTGCTCCTCCTGTTCCTCCTTGCACAAAGGCGGAGTTAGCGGTCCTGCTGCTGGGTTGTTGCCCTCCTACGGCCTCCTCCACATCTCCTGATGTACTGGCCTGTCTCCTGGTAGCGCCTCCATGCTCTGGATGCTGGAGCCACTTGTGTGGGTTGTAGAGTCCGTCTCATGCTACCACTAGAGTGAAAGCACCGCCAGCACTGTGGTCACCACCGGCAGAACCACTCCTTTATTGGAGGTGTCTTGCTAATTGCCTATAATGTCCACCTGTTGTCTATTCCATTTGCACAACAGCATGTGAAATTGATTGTCAATCAGTGTTGCTTCCTAAGTGGACAGTTTGATTTCACAGAAGGGTGATTCACTTGGAGGTACATTGTGTTGTTTCAGTGTTCACTTTATTAGGTACATTGTGTTGTTTCAGTGTTCACTTTATTTTTTTGAGTACTCGCTAAATATTCTTTCAGCTGATTCTCTTATATATTAATCGGCCCTTTTTTTGGCTCTGTCCCAACTTTTATGGGACCTGTTGCAGCCAGAAATTATTAAATGAGCTCATTTTGTGGATGAAAATGTAAAATGTCTCAGTTTCAACACTTGGAATGTTATGTTCTATTGTAAATAACATACTGGCTCATACGATCTGAAAGTCATTCCATTTTGATTTTATTCAAAATTACACTTCGTCCCAACAATTTCAGAATTGGGGTTGTAATTATATACAATATAGTTGCAATCAAAACTATTCTACCCCCCTTGCAAATTAGTGTTTCCTGGGAAAATTTACGAACTTTCAGCTGTTTGCTATGAACAAATCAAACAAAAACAATTTAAATAGCTCAACACAACAAATACTACGAGTGGCTCCTCAAAATTCAACAGAAAATGCCACTTTTAATGTCTACTGCAGGCTCAAAATTAATCAACCCCTTCATGACAAGCATCTTTAATACGGAGCAGAGCACCCTTTCACTGCTATGACCTGCTGGAAATGTGATGCATAAGCAGACAACAGCTTCTGGCAGCATTCCTAAGGAATCTTAGCCCAGTCCTCATGGACAATGGCCTCCAGTTCACTAATATTCTAGGGTTTGCATGCGGCAACTGTCTTCTTCAAATCCCAGCAGAGATTTTTTTATGGGGTTCAAGTGAGGTGATTGTGATGAGCACTCTAGAATCTTCCCAGACTTCTTCTGAAACCAAGAGGTTTGCTTAGGAACATTGTCCTATTGGAAGGTCCAATGATGCCCAAGTGTCAGCTTCCCTACAGACGGCATGACATTTTCTCCTTGGATATCCTGGGACTTGACTGAATCCATTCTGCCCTCCACACTCTGCAGGTTTCCAGTGCCAGAGGAAGCAAGGCAGCCACAGAGCATCAAAAAGCCCCCACAATTCTTCACTGTAGGCAGGTTGTACTTTTCAGCATATGCTTCTTTATTCCTCCTGCAGACATACCACTGATTCAGAAGCCTAAAATATTCCAGTTTTGTTTCATCACTCCACAGAACAATATCCCCAAACTTCTGTGGCTTGTTTATACAGTTTTGAGCAGATGGGAGCTTATGGTTTTGGATCAGTTGTGGTGTGTGTCTTGGAGACCAATGTTTAGCATGCGCCTGACTGTGCAAACTGAAACCTCACTGCCTCCTGCCTCAAAGTCTTGCTGCGGGTCTCCTGCAGTCACTCGAGGGTTTTTGACCACCCGTCTCCTCAGGAATCTGGTGGCAGCCATTCATAGCTTCCTCTTTCTGCCACATCCTGATACTGTAGCCCTTCTTCCTTTAACTCTGAACTTGTGAGCTACGCTTCCAACTGTATCGTTACGAACCTTCAGTGCCAGTGCTGCCTTTCTGTATCCTTTACCTTGTTTCTGCCAGGCAACGATCTCCTCTATTAGCCTTTTGTATAATTCTTTTGACAGTCATATTTCTGATATGCAGTCAGATGTCACTGTCAACAAACCCCTAGTGAGTGCAAGTATGTGATGTGTTTTATCTCAAGCAAACCTGATGCAGCTAATTAAGCTCTTGATTAGCTGCATTAGTTGTGCTTGAGACAATACCTGACTCGCAAATATTCTCTTATAAGGGAGTCTATTCAGGGAGTTGAATAATTTTTGACTGAAGGTGGAGAAACCCCTTGTAATATTAGTTATGTTGAGCCATTTAAAATGTTCTTGTTTAATGTGTTTATCACAAAAAGCTGAAAGTTTGCAAATTTTGCTACTAAACCCAATTTGCATAGGGGGTTAAATAATTTTTATTGCAACTGTCTATAAAATATACAAAAATGCAAAATTTGGACTCTGATTGTTTTTCCTCTGTGGTCTTCATTGATAAAGCCATGTCCATAATAGACCATCATTGACACGTGGTATAGCAGCATCTCAGTATATTCATTAGATGCTAAAAATGGTCAGAATGGCATTTTTCCTCCAGATAACCTGTACGAGAAACCTTCATGGGATTGCTTGCATGAAGCGCCCCCCAACGCCTGAACGATCACTTCATTTTTCTTAGTGCTCAGGCGTTCGTTAAGTTTAATGCCTTATGTTAACCTCACACGTCATGTATCTGACTCCTGTAGGCAGTCCTGAGCCTCGTGATACAGCACACATCCCAATGACATCACTTCAGTCTCATACAGTATCTGTCAAACAGGCGTGTCGGCCATTATGCCAGGATAAGATTAATTAAAATTACGAAAAGAAAAAAATTGTGCGCTAATTGATGCACTGTCAGTGCATTATTTTAATGTGTGTTTAGATCTCACGGGGCAGAGCAGGGGGTGAATATCTCCAGCCCTGGTAGACCGATGTGTGAACTGCTCTCCGTGTCCAGCAGTCATCCCGGTTAAATGAGCTAAGCGGTCGCGCCCACCCGTGCCGAGTCACATGCAGCACCCCTCCGCTCTACCTGAAAAAATTAACCTTTTAGTAGAAGGAGGTGTCTCTACGGCAGTGCTTCTCAAACCTCTCCTGGAGGACCACCTGTCTTGCAGGTTCTAGATCTTTCCCTGTTTTAGCACAGGTGATTAAAATGATCAGCTCGTTATTGACCCTCTAAAGCTGATTGATAACATCCTGATTATTTGAATCACCTGTGCTGGGGCAGGGAAAGATCTAAAACGGGCAGGGCAGGTGGTCCTCCAGGAGAGGTTTGAGAAACACTGATCTACAGTTGAGGTTTAGGTCAGTTCTAGGTTTGGCATTAAGGGGGGAGTAAGTTGACAAAGACACTGTTTCAGTGTAGAAGAAGACAAACATTTATAAATAACCAGAGCACTCGGCAACCGAGCACATGTATCCCCCGAAGGCCCCCCAGTTGGGCCAAGATGGTCCCAGAGGACCCAAAATCAATAGGTGTCGTGAACTTACCATAATACATGTCCCTACAAAATTTGAAAAGAATCGGTGGACTTATGTGGGCTGTAGAGCGTTCACAAGAAAATCTCTGCGGACGCGTGACGCGGCGGACTCGGACGCCTGACGAGGCCAAATCCATAGTATCCTCCGAACTATGTTCGAGGGATACAATAATATTCTGGAAATATTCCCTTTCTCAGGATACAGAGAATATTCAATCAATATTTTTAAATATGAAGAACAATAAATACATAAAATAATAATATTCCCCAAAGTATCAAATGAAAGCAAAGTTTCAAATAAAATGTTTCACCGAAAAGAAATAATCTGTTACCCGGGTATGTAAGGTGTAATATCTGTATGTGTGAAGGCTTATCTGTGTCCAGGGAACAGAGCAAGGGTTGGTCCAAGGGGGTTGAGTTCAAGGGGGTAGGGAATCCAGTTCAGTTTGGGCAGAACAGTTCGATCGGGATCCAAGGGGACTGACTCGCCATCCAATGGAATCCAAACTCCAGAGTACATAAAAAAATCAATCTGCATACAGCAGTTTGAAAATAATAATCAAAATCTAATATCAAAGTGATGAGATCTCATCATGTTCCGATTTTAAAATATATACAGGGGTTTAGCATAATTACTGTAACCAAATACGTGTATTGACGTAAGGGAGGTTACTTATAACCACAGTTAAACAATACTGCGTCAATTAGATCTGACACATACTACGACGTTAGCGTCATTGGTAGTGAGAGAGAAGAGGTGCCGTTCTCACACACACACACACACACACACACACACAAACACACACACACACAGGCACACAGGCACCTCAAAACATTCTATTTTTAACGTCTCCGAACTAGGAGTTCGTTACAATCAACGGTTAAAATCATATAATTCGATTTATT
This sequence comes from Gymnothorax reevesii, assembly GCA_029721435.1. Lineage (NCBI taxonomy): Eukaryota > Metazoa > Chordata > Actinopteri > Anguilliformes > Muraenidae > Gymnothorax > Gymnothorax reevesii. Next base: position 13,519,936 of record CM056579.1, read on the forward strand.
CATTAATAATACTGATCTTCTCCAATAACAAACATAAATACAATATTAATTCAATAACAAGGTTTGGAAAACAGTAGACTAAAAGTCAATCTCCTATTGGTTTTTAAATAGTTCACTCAGTTACCCTCGGTTGCTAGTTCTCCCATTCAAACTAATGAACTAGAGGTCAACAGTGCCGACACTCGCCAGCAGATGCCAGCGAAATTGTTCACTCACCGGAGATCAAATTATACACAAACACAAGGGTCTTCTAGCGTCAGAAAAGGGGTGAAGAGAGATGAAGAACTAAAAAAGAAGATGATTCGATAAAAAGGGCTTTGAAGAGAAAAGTGATTTTAAGTTTTACGAGTATTTGTACAGGACAGAGATGAATAGCGTCCATTCAAGTGATTTCAAGTTGTCAAGTGAAGTCTAAAAAAAACAACCCCGTCACCTAGGAGATGACTATACATCAAAATAGAAGTCTTTGAGAGTACATTCACTTTCAACCAGATCAAGAAGATGATGAAAAGAAAATAAATATAATCATGTAAACTCAGCTTCTTGTTATTTTAATGTAATAAATATTTATTCTATCTATTTATTGGGCACTGACCATGACTAAATTTATGGTCCTATTAACCCAACTTTAACGTGGGTTACACACAGATCACAAGAAAGTTTTGCAAATTGGGCCACAAAAGCAGGCTTCCGCTGCAGATGCCCTGATCCAGGAGCAGCCACTGAAGCTACAATTTCTGCTCAGATGGTGTAAATATCAGGGCCTTTTAACTTCTGTAGCTGAGGCCGAAAACTGGCAGGGAAAACCATAAACATCGTGCTACTCGCCAGCCGGCAGTTCATGCCAGTGTCCGCAGAGACCGCAGTGACGGTCATAACTGGCTGGCGCACTCGCTTGGGAGTGGAGGACTGTCCGACGGACAATGCATCAGACCAGCGTCTGACCCCTGCAGGATCTCAGTATGGCCTTGAATCAGTGTACTGCCGCGTGCAGTGCGATGTCTCCATGGCTACACTGCCAAATGTAGTAATCCTCAAAGTACACTTCCTGCTGTGCAGACTCAGTCAAGAATTCTCCTGTGGTTTCTTCATTTCTCTATTCATTAAAAATTGACGAAAGCAAATTTCACTGCATAACATTTTCTCACATTACATTTTTTGTAATCTTTTTTTTCCCCTAATTATAATTAAATGGGATTTTTATCATCAACGCTTTCCGCATTTCATTTTGTGACATTTCAAATATGAGGCAAATCCCATTCCATTTGTTCTAAATTTTCCCAGCAAAAGTCAATAAAACAGATTTTAGAAACACAGACAGAAATAATCTCACTTTAATTATCGCATGCACTACGCGCTCACTGATCCCATTCTTCATCCAAACAGATTTTAGGAAAGTCAGCCAGTCCATTAAATTGGTGCATTTAGGTTTATTTTCCCGGCATTACAGCAGTCAGGATCGCGGAGCATAACTCGGCCGAAGACAATCCATCCCCAGCGTCAGACCCATCCTCCGCGCTGCTTAAAAGTAAATCAAGATGGATCCCTCTGCGGTGTCAAAATAAATCTGGATCAGATGAATGGAGCGAAAACCTTGCAGGGAAACTATTATGCAGGAGACAGCTGTGGATGATGTACATCTGCGGTCATGGACTCCGACTGAAGGCTAAGAGCCCGTCGTTGCCGCCTTAACACTTACTGAATCATTGTCATGGAGGGGAATAGAAAAATTTAATTGGTGCTCTAGAACCTTATTGCTCTTTGGCAGTACGCACAAAATAACAGTTAATTAGTGTAATTTTCAGTTAATTTTAGATGAAGCAAGGCTGCCAGGGACCCCAGTGCCCCTACAATGATCTCAGTGTGGCAACTGCTTAAATCACTGACCTTCCTAACATCAGTCATGCACCGCAGATATCAGCATTTACTGTATTTCTTGGTTGTGTTCGTCATTAGATTGCTACCAGTGAATATTGGTTGTGCTAGCCATTAGCATGTTTCTACTCAATGGGTGCATCTCAAAGCCTAGGCTGCATCCTTCGAAGGCTGCATTTTTAGGGGTCGTCACTTAATTCCATCCGCCGAACTGACGTAACGTCATTTCGTCTCCGTTAAACAGCTTTAGTTTAAGCGAGTCGTCACTTATCCCCGAAAACTAAACCTAACCCTAAATTTAACCTTCTCCCTTACCTTAACTTACCCTAGCTCTTATTATGATGAAGTTTGTACATGTTTGTTTCATTTCAAATTTTAGTTATTCTATATTTAATGTTATGTATAATGTCTGATAAACCGTGAGCCAAGTCAACTGGACTCAAATTCCTTTTCTGCGTATGCATACTAGGCCAATAAACCTGATTCTGATTCTAAATGTCAGTTTGGCGGATGAAAGTAAGTGACGACCCCTAAAAATGTAGCCTTCGAAGGATGCAGTCTAGGCTTTGAGATGCACCCAATATTGGCTGTACTTGTTATCAGCATATTTGTCTAACCGGGAGCTCTGCTCACGGAATTTGGCCCAGATTAATGTGCTCATCATATCTTACTGACCTTATCCCTCATGTCAGCTCTTAAAAATATGGTGTTAGTTCTAGATGAGACAAAACTAATAGACAATGGCAATGGATGGATTGGGAAGCTGATACATCATAATTGGACATCCACACTAGCATACCCTGAATGTGGGCTTCAGTTCTACCACTGACTGATGCCTAGTGCAGGTTTGTGGATCCAGGAAGTTGGACAAAAATACTGGAGGATTTTTACTTCCTAATGCTGGATTTTCCACCTCTGGTGATTTGCACGCGAGGTGACATGTCTACACATTACCGAGTTTATGTACTGGATTTGACTTCATACCGGGATATCAATCAGACTAACAGTACATGATGAAAGGACGGTCTCCGATCAAAAGCAGTGTAGAGGAGCCCGCACTAAAACATCAGTCAAACACAAGGCTTTGTGTTTCCTGTCTCAAACTGTAAGTTTATTTTTGTGACAGATGGGCTCAAACAAAGCTTGTGAAGACAGGAAAAGAAAAATAAATCTTAGAAATGTCCCAACTTTTCAACACTTTGAAAAATCTGATTCAGAGCTTTTATAAACCTAAACCATGCAGCTACAAACCAGGTGCAGTCAAGCATTGTGAACAAAGGGGGTGGGCAAAACATCAGAAACACCGATAAAAAATGGCTTTAAAGGGGAACTATGCAGGATTTGGGCCGTAATTATTGTGCGGAGTCACTTTGATGGTTAAGCGACTTGTAATGGGGAGAATGGGGCTTATCTGACCACTCCTTAGCGTATTTGGCTGACCATCGACCTCGCAAGATCAGGTCCACCGCCCCGGTGTCCCAAGTCTCGTCACTGGATGGAGCTATCGCGAGAAAGGACTGCTTTACAGTACGAGACAAAAACATTCCCCGGCTAGTAATAAAAGGAAGACAGCTTCTCTTTACTGGTGTTATGATGGCTGAGCTGGCAAAAAAGAAGACAAAACAAGCGTCTGACCGAGCGAGTAGTCAGACACGAGTCAATCTTGGTTGAGCTTTTTCAGAATGGAGAGAGCTCAAGGAGAAAGAAGCATGCAACAGAACTTCGTCAGCCGAAACTGGGTTTTGTGAGTTTTGGGCAGTTTGCAATTTACATTGTGTAGTTAAAGATTCGCCAGAAGAGCAACTAGAAGAGCGTGTTACGTAAACATGTCTGATAAATATCGGTGCTGAGGAAAAAAAACATTAACAAAAAAGCCGCAGTTATCCTTAGTCTTTTATTTTTTCCCGTAATTGTTTTGTTTGTGTCAGATATGTAAAACTTGTGTGTGTGTATATATATATATATATATATATGGTTACAAACCTCGATAGATAATGCTTCAGGACTGCTTTCTTGCCGGCTTCGTTGTAAAGAAATGCACAAGGACAAGGGGGGGCAGGAAGAGGTGGTTGCCGTGAGATTTTTACGACAGTTGTGTGAAATTTGCACACCGGAACTGTAGGGGGAGCTGCGGAGAGGGAAAAAAAGCACCAAGCCAACGAACAGAGGTAATTATTCAATTCCTGCTCTGCATAGTTACATTGAGATTTAGTTATTTTCAAAAGGAGCTCTTTAGAAAGAAAATCACTCCCATGCTCTCAATCGGTGAAAGATCAGGACTGCAGGCAGGCCAGCTCAGCACATGGACTCCTCTACTACGAAGCCATGCTGTTGTAATAGCTGCAGTATGTGGTTTTGCATTGTCCTGCTGAATTACACAAGGCCTTCCCTGGAATAGATGTCGTCTGGAGGGGAGCATATGTTGCTCTCAAACCTTTATATACCTTTCAGCATTCATGGTGCTTTTTAAACATGCAAGTGTCCCACACCATATGCACTAATGCATCCCCATACGATCAGAGATGCTGGCTTTTGAACTGAACGCTGATAACAGGAGGGGTGGTCTTTCTCCTCTTTAGCCCGGAAGACACGACACCCATGATTTCCAACAAGAATGTCAAATTTTAACTCGTCCGACCACAGGACACTTTGCTTCAGTCCATTTTAAATGAGCCTTGGCCCACAGAACACGGCGGCGCTTCTGGATCATGCTCAACATTGGCTTCCTTTTTGCATGATAGCGTTTTAGGTGGCATCTGTGGATGGCATGACGGACTGTGTTTACAGACAGTGGTTTTTTGAAGTATTCCTGGGCCCATTTAGTAATGTCAATAACAGAATCATGCCGGTGAGTGATGCAGTGGCGTCTGAGGGCCCGCAGATCACGAGCATCCAGTAAAGGTCTTTGGCCTTGTCCCTTACGCACAGAGATTTTTCCAGTTTTTTTAAATCTTTTGATGATGTTATGCACTGTCGTTGATGAGACCTTCAAAGCCTTTGCAATTTGACATTGTGGAATACTTTAAAAACAATGTTCCTCAATTTTTTTTACACAAGCCTTCACAGGTTGAAGAGCCTCTGGTCATCTTTACTTCTGAGAGACTCAGCCTCTCTAAGACATCCCTTTTACAGCCAATCATGTTACACGCCTGATGCCAGTTAACTTAATTACTTGCTAAATGTTCTTTCAGCTGATTCTCTTATATATTAATTGCTTTTTCAGCCCTTTTTTGAACTGTATCCCAACTTTTTTGAGACCCGTTGCAGCCACAAAATTTGAAATAAGCTCATTTTGTGGATAAAAATGTAAAATGTCTCAGTTTCAATGTTTGAAATGTTATCCATGTTCTATTGTAAATAACATATTAGCTCATGTGACCTGAAAGTCACTGCATTTTTATTTCATTCACAATTTAACACTTCGTCCCAACTATTTTGGAATTGGGGTTGTATCTACACAGATAATTCCTATGGACATGAATGCTAAAGAGCAGCATTTATCAGCTTAACAGGGGCCAGCTCTCGGCTCGGTACATCTCCAGACGTGGACGAGGATTCTAAATGAGTTTGAAAGGAGACTAGCAGCTGGTGAGCTTGTGTGGCAGGTGCAGTGGTTACTAAAACTGCAAAATTATTCAAGGTGTCAAGGGGAGGCAAGTGCAAATTTAAGACGACACATGCGCAACACCCAAGGGCAGCAACAGGAGAAATAAGACACAATGGCCATGGAGTGTTAGAACTACAGCCCTGAAAATCACCAGAAAATCCAAACAATCCACACGTGAGCCAGCATCTCAAAAACCAGTCAATCATGAGCATCGCGATGCTGGAATTTTTGGAAAAGCTGCAGTGATTTGCTGATTCTGCCGTGACTCTCTGGTAATGGACAGTAAATCAGCAAGAGCCCCACCAGTGAAGCCACCAGCCTACAGACTGGAGCTGCGGCACTCGGTGGGCTGTTGAACGGGCTGCTGGGAAGAAACTGGTGTTGGTCCAGTGGGCCCTGACAAACTCTGCTGTTGGGCCCCGGAGCTAGGCCCTCATCTTCAAATCTGCTTCAGGGGCCTTACCCCTGTTACTGACTCTCTCCACAGTTCCTCCGAGCATATCCCGGAGGAAGAGGGACCCCACATGTGCTGTGGGTCTCTCCGGGTTGAACGGACTCTAAAGTAACTGTGCATGCTTAAAGGATTCAGCTGGGCTTTGACAAGTTATTCACCTGCTTCGCTGCAGGCGAGGACAGCTCGCCCCCGCACCTCGCGCTGGGCACAGCAGCTGTCACGTCGCCTTTGCAAGGCTCGTACCGCCACTTCCTCTGCCTTCCGTAGGCAAACCGATAATCTCATGAGGTCACACTGCAATCGCTGTGAGGACAACATCAATGAGTCATTTATGACTTGCTCTCAAGATGGCCAGGGTCCTGTTTCAAAGGGTATGATTTGTTTCAATGCCACGACAACTATATCTGACTTGATTAGCTGGATAACTTCAGCTGGTTTACTTAGTTGGATAAGCATACTGAACAAAGTACGCAACTCTCAGAAAAAGTGTGTAAAGAGATTAGAAGAAGTGGTCTGGATATTACAGGGCACAGTTATCCAGATGACTCGATAATTCTGCCAAGCAAAATACCCCCCAGTTCCAACCCTGAACAACCGATTATTACCATACATTTCATGGAACTCCATCTCCCAGAGTGCACTATGGAGGTCGTGAAGACTTACGACCAGGGATCCTGAAATCTGGCCCTCAAATCTAATTCCTGCCCCGGTTTACTTTCACAGCAGGTCAGTAAATGAGCACTCAGTGCTGTGGATTAGCCGAGCTGTCTTTAAACCCCACTCCGAGGTAACGTAAGCATGGAAAACTAACAGTTCTCCCTCCTCAAGGTCTGTGATTTCAGGAGCAGGGCTGCAGTGAACCGCCGTATGGAAGGGAACAGGTGAAGTTACTTGTTTGTTGAACTGAGAGATTGTGAGTCATCCTGCGCAAGGTCTGATAAATGCCTTGCACATCTCCAAAACAGAACCGTTCCCTCGGCAACCAGAATTAAGATGACATTGAGAGGAGGAGACACTGGCGGATGTAATGAAGACGTGGAGAACTAGACGCAGTCCAGTCGGTCGCCCGCGACCGCGACTGGTGTCCCCCGGTGCGCAGCTGTCATATGAAATTGGGCAAAACCACATGGGCATGTCCATTGCCCATCTAGTGGATAATGCTGTACTTATAAATGTGAAAAATGGTGTGTGTATATATATATATATATATATATACACACGTGGGGTTCAGGATTCCAAGGGAGCGGCTTAAGTAGGCAATGGAATCAGTCAGGGTAATTTTTGTTGAATTAGACCTCATTTTGAATGTTTAGGTGCCATGGACATGCCAAAGCTGCAACGGCATCTTAGTGATGCCAGTAAAACATCTAAAGGTATATGGCTCCGGAATATTTATGCCAAATTTTGTACAAACTCACTGAATGGTTTTCGCTGTATGACCGGAACGGCACATAGAACATGATGGCAGAAGTCCGTTGTACCACAGATCCAAATAACGCATGCATGGTGTGGTGTGGTGTGCGTGCGTCTCTCACTGTCTCTCTCTCTCTCAAATACCATGATGTACAACATATTGAGCCACTGGACGTTAATCAGGCTCCTGGAGGGAGAGGCTTACAATAATGTGAAGAAATGACCAAGTGTATGGGTCAGTAATCTGTCATTGGTTTACAATATTGTACGCCAGTCGGATCGTAATACCTGTTTCTTTTAGCATCAAATTGTTACTTTATTAGTTTAATCTTTAATGGAATAGATCCACATCTGTGCTTCATTGAAATATTCATCTCTGGAATAAAAATTGCATTCTGCACTCGTTATCATAACGTTTCGTTTCCCTCCAGGAGCCTGATTAATGTCCAGTGGCCCAATATGTTGTACATTGTGAATACTAATTTTAGATAACAACTTAATATAAAACTGAATAAATATGTGTATTTATTAGAAAAGAATATCACTCCACACAGGCTGCATTAAATAGGAGTGGTGGGATGGACATATTTAAGTATAATTAAAGTCATGATACATTTTTGCAAGTTATATTTTTCATGTTATCAGGTTATATTTATGCGAAACATCAACAAAGAACTATTGTAAAAATAATTTAGTACATTCTGCTTTTCGCCTTCAGTGGAACAATAATTGTGCTAGCCATATGAAATTGAATAACTAATTATTTATAAGGTAGAGCGACCATTACAACAAAGTCCCAATTTTTTTCTCAAAGAACTTTTTTCTGAAAATAGCCACCTACCTCAGGACCAGATATGTGTGTATGAAAAGTTTCGTAATGATATCTTCATAAATGTTCATGAAAAGTGTGTGACGTTGTGTGGTACGGCGATGCAACCAAAATTCAAGATGGCCGCCATTGCGGCCATGTTTTTTTTTCCGATTTGGCTGAAATTCAATAGCAACCTACCTCAGGACCAGATATGTGTGTATGAAAAGTTTCGTAATGATATCTTCATAAAAAGAGTGTGACGTCGTTTGGTACGGCGCACGATAACGATCACGATAACGATAACGATCACGGCGCACAGGAATTGTCACAAACGCTATATGTCCCTCCTCCGGGGGACATAATACGCACTGATTGGCTGATGAGTTGCTGCTCGTGCTCCAAGGCTTTTCAGACGCTAAACCAGGAACTGCTAAGTATTGGTGGAGAAACAGGAAACGCGCTGAGGACAGTCAGAAAAATGGACATGTTCAGGAGGGAAAGGAAATGAGTGTGAAAATCAGAGCAGCTCCAAAAACATGACCCACGGCCTTCATCCTCCGAACATCAAGTCAGAATGTGTTCCATGAAGTTATTTCACAACATGCCTTAAACAGAACTTTAGGCCAAATGCCCACATGAGTAAGATGACAGGTTAAGAACACTCATGAGGAACCAGACTGAAGGGCGTGGCTTTAAGAAACCAAGAAAAAGGCCGGTCAGTCATGTGAGCAGAATGGGAATGAAGCCACTGTGAGATGATGGGGGCCTCCGTGGCTTCTTGAGGAGACGGGTTACATGGTCCATGTGAAGGGGCCATCGAGAGAGAGAGAGGTGGGGGGGGGGCAGGATAGCCCAATGGTAGGTTGTTAAACTGGCAGTAGCACAGCTGCAGGATAGAGCCCCCTGCTGGTGAGGGCTGGGAATCTGACATGAATCTCGGGGCAGATGAAGTTGAGGAGAACCCAGCCAACACTTCTAAAGGACAACTTACCACCAACCACTCCAGCGGCTGAACTCTCTCTCTCCATCTCTCTCTCTCTCTCATCCTTTCCCTAATTTCCATTGTTCTACCCAGGGCAGAATAAAAAGAACTTTGGGAAGAGGATAAGAAGGACTGCAGAAGTTTGAGAGGAGGAGAATATCAGAGTCGCAGAGGCAGACGGAGGACAGAGGCCCTGCAGTGAAGGGCACTGAGTCATCAGCGTTTGGGGGAGAGGGAGGTTTTTCTGGAGGTCGAAGCAGAAGATTGACTTCAGGAGGGAGAGAGAGAGAGAGAGAGAGAGAGAGGGAGAGAGAGAGAGAGAGAGAGAGAGAGAGAGAGAGAGAGAGACATTGGGAGGTTGTGACCGATACAGCGACACTGAGGTTACAGGCAGATGGGCTGATGATCAAAAGATTTACATTTACTCCAGTTTCCAGCTCCGGCCTGCACTGCAGCTCAATCTGCACAAACGTGTGAGTCTGTGTGTAAGGCATATGTCTGCCTGTGTGTGCACGCGTGTGTGTGTGCGTGCGTGTGTGTGTGTGTGTGTGTGTGTGTGTGCGCCTGTGTTTGGGAGAGTGACTGTGAATGAAGTTAATACTGTAAAATACTGTGTTCTGTCCATGTTGGCCACAGCAAACACACAGGAAAACGGGTGTAGAAGGCCACACCTCCAGAGCAGAGAACAGGTAAAAATAAGATCATGATGTGATCACTGAAGGTGATGCCTCATTGACATTTCAGGTGTATTTTCACAAATACAGCACAGTATCCCACCACGCTCACAGTGACCTTAGTTTTCTCCCAAGTCAAATTTAAAACTACAATTAGAGTTTAAAGAAACACGCATCACAAAACACAAGTTCACAATGCATCATTATGGTACAAGATATGCCAAATGGAGTATAGTGCACCAGTACTCCCATTTTCCTGAAAGAAAGTCCAGTAAAAACACAGTCCAACACACACCAAAGGCTCACAGTCAGGTTTAAAATAAGGAGCAGTGCTAACCTGGGTTTACAGTGAATATCTGGGATTTACGCCTATGGGACCATTTAATTTGTTCCAATACATCAGACAAGCTTAATCAAATACAGAATAACACTTAACTGGGAAGCAAACGGTTTGAGCGCAGGTCTGGGTCGTGTTCCATGCCTTTGCGCTCTGGCCTCTGTACTCAAGGCCTCCCAGGTACTGAGTAATGCTGCCGATGATTTACACAGGTCTCCTCCATGAGCAGCGATTACTGATGCCTGTTAATCCAGAAAAGGCTCCCTGTGCCGAAGTTAAAGTGAACAGAGCCTCACCTAACAGCAGGGGAAGGAGGCCTCAGTGTTCAATGGATTTCTGCGTTTCTCCAAATGTATTCAACCAGTTCAAGCACTCAGCTACACAGGTAACTCACCTCACCTGATTTCTTAAGCGTAAAGAGAGCGGTAGGAACCAACAGCCGCAGCTCATTCTCTGACAGGACAGGGAACCAGCCAAGGGCTCTCCAAACCCTGGGGTGGCCACTCCTGCTCTAGTCTCTAATACTGCACATCCATCCTTATCTTCAGCATTCCTTTCCTTGCTTTTTGCTCACGGCTTTTCGAGGAGGCGAAGGAAAAGGATAAGACAGACAATTAAGAAAAATGGGGGGGGGGCTGAGTTAGGGCGAATGACATGGCAGATGAGGATAGGTTAATCCACAGGCCAATCATCTGTAAGTGAGGCATTCCGCAAAAATACTTACAAAAAAGCACACTCTCTCTCCTTTCTGAAGATTTCTCTGGGAAACTCCTAAAGCAGCAGTCACGCCCTGCCAGATAGCGTTAACGGACGCCTGACAAAGAGAAACTTCGCGAGCGAAAATTAGCCAGAGGCAAAAGTCTTCTCCGTTACCACAAGGCTTAAATTCACAGAACTTTCCGCCGGATTGAATGGACCTCGCCTGACAATGAACACACTTGCCGAACCAGAAACGGAAAACGCACGCGAGCAGAGACGAACAGATCGAAAATTTTGCTCTCCGTTGGACGTCCATTAACACTATCCAGAAAGATGTGACTGCTGCATAAATCCTGTTTCTACTCCTGATAGAAGACACAGTTGCCAGGAATATTCGAAATGATGGCGGACCTTGATCGATTTGGAGGTCAGGCGAGGAACAGAGTGATGAGGAATAGGTGAATGCAGCGAACACAACCTCATCACGAGACCCAGCTTGGCTTCAGTTCTTGTCCTCTGATTGAGTTCAGACTGAAACATTTCCATAAAATCCACACAAGCCACCACACTGCAGAGCACAGCAAAGGGGCTGCAACTTATTTGGTCAGACAATGCACATAATGCATTAAAAATACACTATATTTTTACTTCTAAAGGGAAGTGAAAGATCCAAATTACTCCATTAGAATGTTGTCCAACGATGTTTCACCTGGACTGTCGAACGTCGATGTCACAGCAGCCACAGGTAGCCAAATCAAACTTCACCAAGTTGGAGAAAACTGACTAATTATTATGAGAAAAACCCAACTCAATCAAACGGTGTAAAATCTGGTCCCTGCCGCATCGGTGTCGTTCCTCGAACAGACTCCACGCTGGGGGGGTACAGAGCTGAAGATTTGTTTCTGTAATGGAGCAAACGTACCAAAACCCACAGAATACAGCATTAAAGCAAGTGCTGACTACAGGGACCATTAATCTTTGTCTACAGCCAGTACTGTGGGGGTGAACCAGAGGACCGATGCCATGGTTACCAGGGAAAACTGGACCGGTCGTTTAAATAGCAAGCCCACCACTGCAATATTTCTACTGTCGCTGTCACTTAGCACATAGCATTATCCAATATCTCATCGGTAATGCGGCTCTCATCGTTTCTGTGTGGAGCACTGCACTGACGAGGGTGCATGACGCACTCCCTAACCCACAGCCCGTCCGAAGTCATTACACACGCATACATCCAAGATGACCGAACCCAACATGAAGGAGAAACACCACGTGACATCCTGATCATGCCTGTATGAAACTGGCGGTCCGGCCCATGTTGAATACCCCAATGGGACGGTGATCGAGACGGGAAGACAAGATTACCGAACAGGGCTCTCCTATTTACTATAAAAAATAGGACAAAATGTGGCTGCTTTGTTAGATGTACATTTATTGATGCTCAGAGGCTAAAGCACCTGAGAGCCTAAGAAACATTTACTGTGCACTAATCAGCTGCTGCGATTAACCGCATAAACTCAACTTTTCAAATAAATTTGCCCTTATGTTGGTTCAGTCAGAAAATGCATTTTTTCATACTGCAGAAAATTTTTCATTTATGTATAAAGGTGTTTCCAAAATGTAATAAGAGCCAAAATTATGAAAATTGAGATCATACCATTGACTGATAGCTCTGTGCTTCTTACACAAGGTGCAAAAAATCAGTTTTTAGAAATGCATACTATATCGGGTGTATTTTTTCATGGTCAAGTTTTGTGTTTTTCTATATAATGGAAACGGCACCAACACAGAAGAAGCTGATTTATTCAAAATGAGTAAAATGGATATATAGCTTTTTGGAAACAAAATGCATATTCTGTTTATGCTGGTTGCAGTGGTTCGTTGAAGCAACATCACGTCTATTTTGAGACAAATATTCAAACCCAGGACGCTATGTTTTTATGGCCACAGCATTACGTCAAATGGAAAACAACTAGATCTTGTACATCATTTTAGAAACATTTCCCCGTCATTCAGCAGGATATATTTGGGCTCTTTGGAAACCTTGGGATCTCCACTAGAATGAAAAATAGGCCTGACGTTCCACAGGGTTGAATACAGCAGCTCTACCTTATGAATCCATACATGGTTTTGTCAGATTTATGGGGATAAGCCAATGTGACAGTCAAATTCATCTGTATCACCGTGTACAGTGCAGGCTACACACATGGTATTTCAATATAGAAAGACCAAATTGGTCCCTTTCCGTTGAGTTGAATTCTGAATCCAAATGTCGGGGCTTCACTCGAAGACTTTGCAGGCACGCTCCTGGGAGGTCCATGAGTGCTGAGAGGTGTCCACACCCAGGATTCACCCAGTCCATAAGACGCCTCTAACGACTTTCTGCCGACTTACAGAGAGACCTTACGGGATTCAGACTTCACTGGACTAGGGCAGTGGGATAACCTAATATTCATATCAGTTAGGATGAAACAATATACGTAATGTGATGGAATGAATTTTAAAAAATATTACAGTAACCAAATGCGGTACCCCACTGTATGAAATACTGCATAAATCATTCAACTTAAACCTACATTACACTTATTTCTAGACACCAATTTATTTTATTATGTTTTTGGTCAGACCGCCACAACCGCCGCGCCGCCCTACGTTTTAACGCGATAACTTCAGTAATATTTCAACTAGAAATTTCAAGTTTTGCATATAAGTAAGTATCATAAAGAGGAAGAACTGATTCAATTTTGGACAATTTAGAATTTCTAGATTGGCACCCAGGGGCCAAAAACTGAAAAAAAATCACTGTTTTTATCATGTCTCTGGAAATATTTGTCCGATTGACCTCAAATCAAGTGCAAATGAAAGGTCATGACCTGAGGATGTGTCTTATGATGACATTATACCCTTTTGGTTCAAAATTTTTACACAAGGTGGAGCTTTGTCACATAAAATTCACCATTTTTTCCATATCTTTGGAACTATTTGTCAAATTGACATGAAACTATGTACAACTGCAAGGTCATGACCTCAAAACGTGTAACATGATGACATCATACCGGTATGGTTCAATATTTTGCCACCAGGTGGCGCTTTCTGATGGAAAATTACCATTTTGGCCATATCTTCAGAACCATTTGTTCGACTGACGAGAAATTAAGTTCAAATGAAAGGCCATCACCTAAGGGGCTTTATATTGTATTTGGTCTATTCAAGGATTGGGGAATTGGAGGATTGGGGGCATTCCGTCGCCTCTTACTGCATAAGCCTAGTTATAATTTCTTTTTAATTAGGGTTTGTACCAATGGCATATTAAGCTAACAGCCCCCTGGTCTTGTCGACTTCACAGAATGACGCAGAGTAGTTCAGTCAGCGTAGCGTCACAGTGCATGACATCAAAGACCGAGAGGGTTGAATCTCAGAGTTCAGATTCAGCATATTTGGATTCAGCATTAGTTTGGTTTGTAAAGCCATGCACTGCAGCCATCTGTAACCAAGCTGTGACGCGAGGCTGTCTTTATGAATCATTTGTGTCAAGCTAACACCACTTATTCTAACATTTATGAGGCAGATTTATGTATCATAACTTGTGAATAGAGAGTTTTGGGAAGAGTTTGCAGTAACGGTGCGCTGCGTCCTGAATATGAAATGATGCTGCCATGAGGGCCGCAATTGGAGACAAAACATAAAAGCTGACTCTTTCGGCACAAACATACTCTTTAGAGATAAATTGTGGTTTAATGTATGAAAAATCTGATTACACACGTAGAAACCAAGGTCAGATAGACTCTTTCCCTTTTTAAAATCACAAGTGAATGTTCCTCCTTTTTTAAAATCGCAATTTTTCTTGATTTCCTGCAGCTTGTGCGCAGCTCTGTGAAGCAGGCTGATTCTCTCCTTGGGCACGGAGCACCTGAGTTCTGCTGCTATAACTGGTGCTTTCACAAACATCAGAGCACGATGGGAGGGAGCTAATTAGCTAAGTAAGTTGCCAGAGAATCCTGGAAGGGATCGTCGCTTGTTGTGCGACCCGCCCTGGGTGAGTCCGTCTCTCTCTGGTAAGGCTGTGCCATTTCTCTCAGAAGAGCCCTAAATATTCGCTCATACTGACACACAAACTCAGAACAGAAGCGGAGGAAATGGCAGCCGGACCTTCGGGGAACGGAACAAAAGCTCAACCCCATCTCCGCCCGGAGAGACGAGACACTGGGAGAGAGCTCTTCACCTCTTCTCCGAGCAATGCGATAGAGTCACAGAGAAACCCACACTTCTGGGACCATTTCCCTGCTGATAAAAAACGCCGAGCTTCGGGTCGTTAGTAGATATGGTTACCGAGAGGCGAATGCCAGCTGAGACCGACTTCAATGAGTTTGGCTTTATTCCAAAATGATGCTTTTGTTTACATGGAAAGAGAGGATGGGATTTAGCTGCAAGAAACAACACAAACTTTCTCGAGCAGATCCCTCTTCGCTCCAGCCACAGAATGCAGTCTCTTTCTGTGGTGAATGTAGACTGTGAAGTGTTTCCAAAGCAAATTGCAGTACTTAAAAAAAGATTAAATTTTGAGAATGGAAGAACACTAGTAATTACATTGGTTATTGCTGAGTTCTGAACTAAAACGAGAGCACCCAGGGAGCACATACCTCTGCCGAGGCCCAACAGTCCCCCACACGTATGGGACACACAATGAGTGTTTAAATGCACAACCACACAAGCATAGAAAACATTCCTGGGTCCAGCATTTGGTTGGAATCACTTCAAACTGAGCTGGTATAAATTTCAAACAAATCTGTCCATAACTTTTTCCGTAATGTTGCTAATAACAAGCTTACTCATAAATCGGAGGGAAAACAGGACCTCCATGGCAGAGGTAAAAATGTGGAATATTCAGCTCATCCTAACAGATGTAAACCATTAAATATTTATCTAATGTGTTATTCTACAGCCAACAGAGCAACAATGTGCCATCAGATGCAACTGCATTTCCGCAAGAGGAGTAAAAGGTCAGCGTCTCTTAGTAATTAACTGAAGGTTTGCAAGCTCCACAATGAATGGTCCACTTATGCATTATCATCCTGACGCATTCTTGTTTTAACCTTTTGTTGCACAGAGTATGGGCAAATGCCTCCAATATGAAATCGGATATCTAATGTTCTTTTGGGACCATTTGATAAGATGAGGTGAAATTTTGGTTTTGGGAGGGGTACAAGTGGGTGGTCAGTCTGGCCATTGTTTGGGACATTATGCATGTGGGATGCACATTGCCGACCAGAATTTTGGACATTATGCATGTGGGGTGACAGAAATAAAGTGAAATCGAAGAAACATGATCATTAATATGCATAAGGTCCAGTATCCTGGACATGGCGGATTTGAGCTATTTGCCTGGCATGCATAATGTCCAATATTTTTGACAGAGCATGAAATCTGGTGTATTCCAACAAAACACATGCAATACAAAGCTTAAGTGGTTCAGTGTGTGCAAGGTAATGTGTTTCCTTCCTCCAACAGGAAAAAGTTCGATCAAAACTCGAACAATATAAGAATATTCCTGACTTTCGTCAACTGACCTCTTACATGTGGAAGTTGCCATTCTGCTTAGGGTAAAACGTGACTAATCGTACGGGCTCTCATTGGGGGAATTCTGAATTGGAAATGTCCAATAAAGTATATTATCTGTTTTCAGGACATCGCTGAGCCGAGACAAAATAAACCCCACTTAAAACATCTAAAATACTTGACACCATGTAACAAAGCGTTAAAAATTTTTTTTTTGTAGTTTAAGCATTCACTTGAAGAGTTTAGCAATATTGCAATATTCGTCATAGGTTCTGTGCTTAGCACGGCAGAAGTAATTAACCCTGACAGAAAACCTTGTATTGAGAAGTTGTAAGTTTACACGTCTATTCACAAAATGGCCGTGGCCAGTGGGGGCGTGGTGAGCTGATGAGTGCAGTATCATCTTATAACCTTTGATATAAGACTGATACAGCCCTGTCATACATATGACACAAAATTGATATAGCCCGGTAATATACAACATATAAGATTGACATATGTGTCATAAACATACCATAAGACTGATATAGCCCTGTTATAAACATGACATAAGACTGATATAGCCCAGTCATAAACATGCCATTAAACTGATATAGCCCTATTACACACACACACACAACATGACACTGACATCATCTTGTCATACACAAAACATACGATTGATATCAACTTGTCATACACATGACATTAGACCAATATAGCGCTGTAATACCCATGACATAAGTGACATAGCCTCGCTATCCACAAGAGACTGACATAGCCCTGTTATAAACATGCCATAAGACTGATATAACCCTGTCATACACATGACATAAGCTGTGTCTTGACAGCAGAAGTCAATTTAAATCAAATGCAAAGAACTGTAAGCAGTAGCATCAGTCAAAACACTGAATGGTAAAGGTACATAATTGCCCATCCTGGAAGCTGCACAGGAAGAATCCACACTGAAGAGGTACATCATAGAAGTAAAAATTGTCCAGCTCATATTCAAACTACTGTATGACCCCTTTCACCGTTAATATTTTGCTTCTCTGCAAACACAATCTGGAGTGACGCTTTATTATTAAAAGTCAGACGTGTCAACTGGAGGTCAACGGACTTTTCATTTAATCACAGCTCTTTGTGAATTGATTGAAGCCACTGATTAGCGGGAGACTTTAATTACTCATTCCAATCAGTGCTAATCAGGGAGCCATCTGGTGAAATAGGCATGACTGCTGTCAGGTAAAGGTTATCAGATCGAAAATCCACTCCTTCCAAATTCAAACTAGGCTTATGCCGTCGGAGGCGACGGCTGGGGGTATATCCCCGAGCGCCCCCAATCCTCCAATTGCCCAATCCTTGAATAGACCTTGAATATACTTGCATTTGAACTTAATTTCAGGTCAATCGGTCAAATAGTTCTGAAGATATGGCCAAAATGGTAATTTTCCATCACAAAGCGCCACCTGGTGGCAAAATATTGAACCATACAGGTATGATGTCATCATGTGACACGTTATGAGGTCATGACCTTGCAGTTGCACATAGTTTCATGTCAACTGGAGAAATAGTTCCAAAGATATAGCAAAAATTGTGAGTTTTAGGTTACAAAGCTCCACCTTGTGTCAAAATTTTGAACCAAACGGGTATAATGTCATCTTGGGACACATCCTCAGGTCATGACCTTTCATTTGCACTTGATTTGAGGTCAATCGAACAAATATTCCCATAGATATGATAAAAACAGTGATTTTTTCTGTTTTTGGCCCCTGGTGGCCAATCTAGAAATTGTAAGTTGTCCAAAATCGAATCAGTTCTTCCTCTTTATGATACTTACTTACATGCAAAACTTGAAATTTGTAATTGAAATATTACTGAAGTTATCGTGTTTATACTGAAATCAGTTTTTGGTCCCTGGTGGCCAATCTAGACATCTTAAATTGTCCAAGATTGAATCAGTTCTTTCTCTTTATGATACTTACTTATGTGCTAAATTTGGAATTTGTAATTGAAATATTACTGAAGTTATCGCGTTAACACAGCGATATTGGTCCGGCAGCGGCGGCGGCCGGACCAATAACATAATATCCCCTGGAACGCCATTCGGCGTTTGGGGATATAAATATCAAAGAGCCCATTCTAATAACAGCAGAGTTTACACAGACTGTTCCCATCAGAAATGATACATTCTCCTGTATAAGACAGCAGGACAACTGACTTCATGGAATTATCAGCACCAATTAAAAATAGGAAACCTCAAAATTCTGAAACATGGACCAAAGAAATTAGGGCTGTTCCTGGTTTTACTTAAAGCATGCGCCCACTTAAATCGGTAATCCTGGTTCATCAAATAACACAGGGTCAGGAGGTTGGGTCACTAACTGGACAAAACCCAGAAACCGAACAAAAAACTGTCCCCCGTCTGTTCTGAGCTGACTGCGACGTGGCGGGATGACCTTCCCACAGAGGTCAGAACGGCAGACACTCAGCCTTACTAAGGCCCCAAGGTTGTTTGTGACTTCCTCAATGATGCTTCTCTATTAGCAGTTTTAGTATGTTGTTCCTGCTAAATGCCCTGTGCGCAGTAGATCACACCGGATACGTGTGTCTTCTAGATGTTAGTAATGGAATGTGATAGTGTTCCTCAGAATTCACTCGAGGCAGTTATCCAGCCAACCCCAGCTATGTGATTTAGGCCTCCCTCATAAGACAGGACATACTTTATTGAACCCTGAGGGGCGATTTGCCCTCCACATTTGACCCATCCTGGATACTTAAGAGCAGTGGGCAGCCACAGTGTAGCACCCAGGGAGCAACTGCAGTTCTCAAGACAGAGCCCTGGTCAGGGGTACTGAGAGGTGTTTCCGTAGAGCATGTGTTTCTGGGTCAGGGAAACCAGAGCACGCGAAGGAAACCCATGCAAACAGAGGGAGAAGGTACAAAGTCCACGCAGATAGGTCCTGGCTGACCGAGACTCGAATACAAAACCTCCTAATTGCGAGGTAACAGTGCTAACCACTGTGCCACCATGCCTCCCACCAGTGATGCAGTGATACGAGACAACATCTGCTCGATGAAACCCTACACCCCTACAGTCGCTCCACCCCGTCACATATCCACATCTGCTGAGATAAGCATGATGACGTGTCATCTCGCAAGAGAAAAGGTCTTGGAGACAGAGGTCGGACACAGGGTGGGGACGTCAAAGGGGAATATATTGCAGTAATGCATGTGAGATGATTAAGAAGATTGTGACCAGATAGGGATTTTTAATGCAAACATACGGCAAACATCTTTTCCCGGACAAAAATCAAATA
The DNA here is from genome assembly GCA_029721435.1 of Gymnothorax reevesii. Lineage (NCBI taxonomy): Eukaryota > Metazoa > Chordata > Actinopteri > Anguilliformes > Muraenidae > Gymnothorax > Gymnothorax reevesii. The sequence goes on from CM056579.1 coordinate 13,539,643, forward strand.
TTTGCAATTTTTCTCGGCCCAAACGTGTTCATCCCATGTTCGTTTTCGACAAACACTGCAGTTCAGTGATACAGCTCTAGAAAAAATCATTCATAGGTCAGGCCTCGTTCTTCGAGACAAATCAGGCTCAACCCCACCAAATAAATTGCAGCATCCTCTTTGTGAGAATTATTGCTAACAGTGCCGTAAATCAGGAATAGCCGCTGCGATGCCACATTGCGCATTGGCATTTGTAAAATGAGGAGAGTTGAAAGCATGACAGAGGAGAGAAATGGGTTGTCTCTCGAGAAGTTGTCTCTACCGACGCAGATACTACGGAGAGAGCTGAATTTTACTGACCACTGGAGCTCCTCTAAATATAGAATCGGGATTCTCCTCGGCTGCCTTCCCTCAAGGGGACTGTGGTGTCACCGTGGCAACAGATGCAGTAGTAATCCACCAGCAGCACGAATAGTGTTCAGTGTTCCTTTCTTCCACATCTTTGGGTTTTCAGGCCTGGAGGCTTTTTAAAGGCTTTTTCATCTTCCTAAAATCTGTGTGCTACAGCTAAAGTCACAACAGCATTAAAATGCTTGGTTAAGAATATTTTCTCCCTAAATATGCAATACATTGGCATCTTCAGCCGTTCAGTTCAAATCAAATGGCCAAATGATTTGCTATCAAATGTTTAAACGATTTTGCGAAATTCTATTTTATGAGGCACTGTACCAATAAATGCAGAGACACTGTGAATGCATTTATTTTATGAACTGAACCTACACCATGCACCAAGCTCTTGTAAGGATGATGTCCACTGTTTGTTACTAAATCTGGAATCTCACTTTTCCTCACAATCCATGCCATTATCTTCTTGACTCAAGCAGCAAATGGAAAACAGGAAATGTCATTACAGTTTACAGACAACTGATGATTTTTAGAAGGAATAATATGGCCAAGTCTGATACTGAGAATGTAACAAAACAAACGAAAACATTTAGATGCAGTACAATACAGACCCCTTAAACTAATTACATCATAGAAAATTTTCTTTATATTGCAGATCTAATAATTGCCACAATGCTTTGGCAAAATGCGTTAAGAACCCTGGGTTAATGCCTGACAGGAGAAACCAATCCAGTCAGCACCAGATAGAACGTGAGGGGGAACCCATCCTCCTGTGATCCTTTTACAAAAACATACACCAGTGAAGTGTTCCCCAGAGACAGACTGCAATAGTTTCGATCTGCAATCATGCCCTTTGGTCTGACATATACGCCACAACAAAACAATCAGACAGGGAGTTCATTGGTTGGCCATGAGGGGACAGCCCTCCCCCTGATCAAATTAAACCATGATTGGTACACAGGGCTGAATCAGAGACTGACTTTTGCATGAGTCACTTAACCCATGTCCTGACTCACTGGGGACATCAAAGAGTCCACTGCACCTAACACAAAGAGTAAAGGGTTTCCCTAGCAGCTGCTGAAACATCTGTCACTTTAATTGGCAAGAAAAATCATTCCTATCCCTCACCATCTCAGCTGATGTGTGGTGAATGTTCCGGGACAAAATGGCAGCACTTCTGAGCACAGGAAAATTGAAAAATCCCTTAAAGAAGAAAATTAATGAGTGTACAGCAGAGCCTTCAAGAAAAGTGGGAATTCATTGTAAAAATCACATAAACCTAGTCATATCAAAAGCCGGTCGCATACGGCTGTCATTTCTATCCAATGCCCTGGTGTCAGACTATGGAGATTCTGGAGATGTTTTTTTGAAATCGTTCTTTTAGATCTCCTGGTACTGGTGATATTGAAGTTGGAGAATTCGATTTTTCTTCATGTGTGAAAATAGATTGAGCAATTTCAAATATTAAGGTTTATTTGATGCCTTTTAAACCTCAACTGTGGGAAGCAGCTCATGCATAAATACTGCCCAGAGCTGGGGAACTAACATCTGAAAATGCAATACAACTGAGGAAAAAAAATCACTTCGGTTTAATGGGCCACAGAACAATAACCAACGCCAATATGGCCAATACTGGATTAACTGTTAATCTAACAGCACTTTATAGCAGACAAAGACAGGAGGAGGATTAACAGGGAAAACACAGTGAAAGATGGGGCTCACACATGATTCCAAAAAATGAGACAGTCCCCAAAAAATAAATGAGCAGCACTCTTTAGATTTTTTAGAAATGTACAGTACCAGTCAAAAGAGGGCTAATGTCACAGCGCTCTGTTTTCAGAGAAATTCAAGCAGCTTTACTTCTTTATATAATGTCAAATGGAATTTTGTAAAAGGTAAACAGTCAGAGGTGAAAAGAGAAAAACCGACTTGTTTGAATAGTGTCCAAAGTTTTGGAATTCTCAAAGAAGCCATATTTTGCAAAATAAACAGACAAATAACCTCCTTCTATTGTCCAACAGCCAAATTATAGTCGAGCAGTTTTGGGTCTTCTTGGGCGAAAACGTTGATGAAAAGTCTCCTCTAGTGCAGCACGTCTTTGGGAAGCTCAACAGCCGATATGACTGCCTTTGTAAAAAGGAAAAAAAATTGAGAATGTTCCGCAAAAATGGCGGTTACTTTGATGGATTTAAGAATCAGATCTTTGTTTGCAAAATGACGTTTGCTTATTTCTTTATTCAACATATATTGTAAGAGAAATGTGGGTGAGTCCAAACTTTTGACTAGGACTGTATGCAGTTCACATTAGTGATGACAGCATTTACAACTGCAGATAATGACAACACCACATGCAACGAAACCGCAGGAAAATCGCCCCGCATTGACCGCTATGGAGCAAACAGGGAGGTGCAGGCAGGGGGCCTTCTGTCTGCAGCAGACAATCAATCAATCAATCAATCAATCAAGTTTAGCTATATATCACATTTAAAACAACCTCGGTTGACTAAAGTGCTGTAATTAAGACACAAAATAAGCACCATAGATATTGAAAATAAATAAACTAATAAATAAATAAAAACAAATAAAAGGAACAATAAGATTATGGTAAAATGCTACAAGGAAGTCAAAAGTTAAAAAAATAAATAAACAATGTAAGTAAAAAGCCAAGGTTACTTGCCCAGCTGGGACTGAATGCTAATGAGAAGAGATGAGTTTTCAGCAGTGTTTTAATGCGCTGAAGGGACTGTGCAGCTCTAACCTGATGAGGGAGGCTGTTCCACAGCTTAGGGCCCCACTGAAAAGGCTCTATCTCTTCGAGTACGGATCCGAGACCGAGGTGCTGTCAGGAGCAGCTGGTTTAATGACCTAAGAGCCCTGCCAGTAGTGTGAGGCTGTAAAAGCTCTGATAAATAATATGGCGGCAAGCCATTTAAACATCTAAAAACAAATAATAAAACTTGTAGGCCTAACTGGATCCTACTATTAAGAGGAAGCCAGTGCAGCGATGCAAGGACAGGAGTGATATGATTGCGCCGTTTCTTTCCCGTCAACAGGTGGGCAGCTGCATTTTGAACTATTTGTAAATGGTGTAGAGATGACTGATCAAGACCAACAAAAAATGACAGTAGTCCAAGCACGCTGTTATAGAGGCATGTATGACTCTCAAAATGGACAGTGACGCCACCTGTGACGGTCAGAGCTAAGAAACTTAAACAAATACGGTACACAAAACAAAACAAAAAATGGCCTTAAAGGTATGCCTATGATGAGAAGTCACGAAAATAAAATGCTAAAAATAAGAAATTAAATTAGACCCATTATCATCAAGTTTGGCATAACCACGCACCCTTGTCGGAATGGCAGGCCAAGCTTCAGCTCAGCTGCATATTGACCTGGTACTAAACATACACACGCGGTTTAACGTTTAGTAACCTGTAATCAATGTTCCCTCCTTGCCCTTGTAGAAACAGCTCCTCCATCATGGTGCCCTTTAATTAATCCCACAGTTAGGCAGGGACTGTCCGCAGGGAATTGAACTAATGCTCATTCTTAAGCTGTTTTCACACCGGACGCGGAAGGAATTTTTCGCACGACAGATTACATTCAAAGTCAATGCAAAGACGCGAATACGCGCGAATTCGCGTCTTTGCAGTGAGTTTGAATGTAATCTGTCGTGCGAAAGGGCTTTAGAATGACTGACGTGGGATCACATCATATGTCAGCGGCAAAGCAATCTCAGTTACTGTCACCAACCCTTGGAGGGAAAATTGTAGCCTATTCCTCGGATTCACATGCGAAGCCCCAGGAACTCATCTTTAGATCAGCAGTTAGATTAGGAGAGCATAAATCTCTTTTTTAGCAGCATTTATAATATCGCTCTCCCAGTCTGAGAGAAATGCTAAACTGACATTTGGAAGTTTGCAGGGTCAGAGTTATCACATCATTGCAGAGTGGTGAAAATAATCCTCCAAGTTTCCGCAGTAACTGGAGGTGTAATTGGCCCAAACAGGTTTACCTTTCCGCAGTGCTGGAGCCCACAGCACCTCACCACAGCCATTCATTATAACTTATCTATTACACGCGCGTCCGGAGGAGAGCGCATTTCTACAGCACTGTTTCTCCTCAGATTCCGCACCATTCGGGAGTCACGTTTTTCCCGTGAGGTCTTTTATTTACCTTTAACTTCTCTCTTCTCTGCGTTTTCAGTCTGTTTTCCTCCACAAATACTCCCGCATTTCCGCAGTGAAGCGCGAGCGCGACAGTGTCCCAGGGAAACGCAGGACAGAAATAAAGCCTAACAGACCTGAGCAGAGTTGCGCCGTTTTATAGCGCAGTTATTCCGCAGTTAAATCACCGCCTCAAATTCAATCTCCATCAACACAATGCCGTTTATGCCAAGATATATTAATCCGCCCGTTCGTTTAGCAGGACTGAGCTATATCTCAGGCAGGGAATGAGGCAGGGATGTGGAGCTCGTCTCTGATTTGAGCAAACAGGGAAATACAGGACATTCAGAAGAAGGAGGGCTATTTTCCTCCTCACCTGTTCCAATTTTCTCCGGATGAAACTTACTCATGGATCATGTCCTCAGTGGTCATGTTACCGAATGCACAGATCCAGCCTGAGTCCTTCCTGGCATGGATTATGCAAGGAGCTGGAAATATTCTTGAGAGATTGCGGCCCATGTTGACATGATAGCATGACAGCTGCAACAGATTTATTGGCTGCACATTCGTGCTGCTAAACTCCAGTTCCGCCGTATCCGAAAGATGCTCTATCGGCTTGAGATGTTGTGACAAGGGAGGGAATTGGAGAGAATGAAACTAAGTGTCTTGTTTGTGGAGCCAGCTCGAGATGAAGCTTGCCTTGTGTCATGGCGTATGATGCTGCTGGTAGAAACCAATAGAATGTTGGTTGGTAGACTGTTACCATTAAAGGATGCAGATGTTCAATAACAATACACAGACGAGCGGAAGAATTTTAACCATGCTAAATGTATATTAAGGGGCCACATGTGCATCCTGACAATATTCCAAGCACCACTACACCACCGTCATCAACGGCCTGAACCCTCAAAAACAGGGGATTTAATTTTCACCAAATTCTGATCTGACTTTCTGTATCTCGCAGTAGAAAACAGTAAATATCAGACTATAGCACCTTTTCCAGTCTTTCACTGCCGGGTTATGGAGCACACTAAGCACACTGTTGCTTCAGTTTCCTGTTCTCAGCGGACAGGAGTGAGGTCATTTCCTGTTATAGCCCACTCACTAAATCACTGCTGTCCAATCATGCACCACAAAGGGCCCTGGGTTTGTGAGTTTTCATTCCAACTTATCATTACACCTGCTGATTACACCTCATCAGTGCACCTTGATGCAGAGAAGAGGGACATAATTGGTGAAATCAGCCAGTGAAATGATTGGTTGGAATGAAAACAAAGTTCTTTCAGCTCTGTGGCACATGATTGGACATTAAAGACTTCAAGTTTGACGTACTGCGCTGTGACGACAGAGATTTTCTTCTGCAAAACACTGATGCAAAGCCAGGTTATCCGTAATCTTCCTGTCTGCTTGAACCAGTCACACACACATACACACAAACACACGCACACGCACCCCTTCACACATACGCAAACACAAGCAAATACACACAGATACATACACACACACACACACACAGACAGACAGACAAGCAAGCACACGCAAACTCAGATTAGCAACCAAACTGAATAAAATGTTTTCGTCCTGAGAATTTCATCTCGCTCACTGGATATTTTCTGTTTTGTTGTTGTTGTTTTAATCATTCTCTGTAAACTCTAGAGACATTTGTGCACTGAAACCCCTAGAGATTCACCCCATCTGGTACCAACAATTATTCCTCAGTCAAAGTCACTCAGATCCCGTCTCCTTTGCACTGCCTCTGGAGAATGTCTGCATGCTTTTATCCTTACATTTTCTGCTACATAATTGACTGTTGAGATATTTGCACAGAGAAGAAGGGGTTCAGGTGTACCTAATAAAGTGGCCCCTGAGTGTATTTGAAATATGTTTAAAAAAGATATTTCTAATCTCACAGCAAAGACGATGTCAAAACGCTCACAGACAAAGAAACAAATCAATGCTTGACTCAAAAGCTGCTTGTTCCAGGAAATCCCTTCAATATCATCAGTCTTATCAAAGCAATGAAGTAAACGGGGTGCAGACAACAGTCCCCCAAAGAGCAAACGATCCTGTTACACAAACTCATTATGGAAGCAGTATGTTAATTTCACATTAATATGTAATATGGACTCAGAACACAGATTCACCATCTGAACTCACACTGAACCCAGTGTTACCCTCAGAGGGAGGGATGTGAGCAGGAGGCAGGAGGGCATCCTTTTCCAGGGAGATTACCGTTACACACCAACAGAGCAGCAGACACATCCTGTGTGTGTGTGTGTGTGTGTGTGTGTGTGTGTGTGAGAGTGTATGTGTGTGTGTGTGTGTGTGTATGCGTGAGAGAGTGTGCGTGTATGAGTGTGTGTGTAAGAGCGTGTGTGTATGCGTAAGAGTGTGTGTGCGTGTGTGTATGTGTGTGTGTGCATGAGAGAGTGCGTGTACGTGTGTGTGTGTGTGTGAGAGTGTGCGTGTATGAGTGTGTGCGTAAGAGCGTGTGTGTATGCGTAAGAGTGTGTGTGTATGTGTGTGTGCGTGTGTGTGAGAGAGAGAGAGAGAGTGAGTGCCTTCACAGGCCAGCGCTAGCGCATGAGTGTGTTTTTGTACATGCGCGTGCAGATGTGGGTGTGAGTGTGCGTGAATAAGAGCGGGAGTGAGAGAGAAAGCACATAAGGGAGGCATGGATGTTTGGTTCCGAAAAAATGCGCCACAACCGAAGGGGACTCTCATAAGCAGTGTGTGTGACTGGACACTAAAGCTAATGAAGGGAATAAACAGAAGGATTCTTGCACAGGAACCAAACTGCACCAATGAGATTACAGCACATCACTGCTCGGAGGCGCGGCTCAGACAAGTTACTCAAACACCGTTTATTTCAGTGGGAGCACAATCAAATCAACGTTACTTGAGGTACAAGCCTTCAAATCAATTTTCTGGAGGCAAATTCAATACAAGGAATGACATTATGGTCTCACAATTCCTGAAAGAAAAACTTGTAATAAAATAGAAAAGAACAGATATGTTTTTCCGCACAGAGTAGAGCATAGAAATACTTATTTTTCCACAGCAAATGAAAAAGCTGATTGCCAGTCAACTATTTGAAAGGAAAACAAAAAGTGTACAATGCTATAAATATCGGCACATCACCGACAGCTTTTCTTCAGAGCTGAAATCGTGTGTGAGCGAGTGCAGTTCCATTCGAAAATAAACCCGCAGCCATCGGCTGGTGCTTTTGTTCTGGAGTTCTTCATTTCAGTGTACAGAAACTGCACATTCACAAAGAGCAATGGCACAAAGGAGGCATATTGATTTTCAAATTGTCCCATAAGCTGTTCTTTTAAAAACGAAAAGAGAACAGAGGCACACAAAACGTAAGTTAATCTCACGGAGAGGCGCTTTTCACTTAGATGTGCTCATCAGTGATTGCAGATGGTCAACTTTGTTTACCTTTAAAACAACATCACTTCTCCTTCAATTTTTGCCTGGCTGAGAAATGAATGTTTTAAGTAGTGTGTATTGGTTAACATAAAGTTAACTGACACCCACCTGTAACCTATCACGATTCATCCTGCACATGGTCTTCAACAGATCTTTATCAGTCCCATAATCACTCAAAATGACTCCAAACCCTTGAAACTAACTCAAAGCAGTCTTCACTCAGTAATTTAGTCTGATGAAACATAACCTGTATCCAGGAAGATGCATCATGCAGTCACATTCTGCGGCTAAGATTTGCAGTTAGCGGCATCAACAAGTTATTAACATCAACAAGTTCCCATAAAGAAAGCTATGGCAGAGGAATCGATCGCTTACGTCTGTGGGCTGTGCATGGGAACTAATAAACATTTAGCTTACCCCCAGAGTAAACCCTCAACACCTCACAGCCTGCAATATTTCCTGATCCCTAAGGCTTCGACGCATCTTACTCATCACAGTGAATCATTACAGTGTCACAAAAAGGGAATTATGATGACGATGGGGTAAGTTATATGATGGTATATACAGTGGTTAAATTGGGATTGGCAGGTGGGGGAACCCTAAAATTCGGTGTCGCAGGCCAGTGGGGGAATATGACACAAATGATAGCAAATAATGGTATTCGCTTTATTTTTGGCCCATTGGGGCGATGACATTGAATTTTCCTATTCACATAGGAATAGGCTGAAAACTTGCAGAATAATGGGAAGTATGACAGCGAAGATATTCTACTGTTACAGTATTTTTCATTTCCTAAAACAGTAAATCAAAACTATTACATCATTACCAAAATGAACAAGTAACAAATCTATGAATCTTTTTGTGATTTCGAGACACTGTCCTTACACTGCACACATAAACCATATTCTACTTCCAAAATGTTCTGATTGCCAATGCAAAATTATGGCTAGATTTATCAAGATGGATCTCTAATAATTTTATGCTCTAATGCAGTTAGCATCTATGCTTTTGGGAAACGCATCCCTGGATAGTACAAGACGCTGCGATGCTGCCAGCATAATATGCGACTGGAGTTACAGGAGGTATTCTGGAGTGGATTCAAAACTGGTTACAGGGCAGAACACAAAGAGTGGTGATCAGTGGAATCTCATCTGAGCCAGGTATGGTGGGGAGTGGCATCCCCCAGGGATCGGTGTTGGGCTCCCTGCTGTTCCTCATCTACATTGATGACCATGATAGGAATATTGCGAGCAGATTGGTTAAATTTGCAGATGATTCTAAATTGGGGGGTTTGGCGAATAGTTTAGGGTCCACTAAAGTGATTCAGGATGATTTGGATAGAATCCAGATTTGGACAGAAATGTGGCAAATGAAATTTAATGTAGCAAAATGTAAATTTGTATATGTAGGTAATAAAAACATTAGACGGGATTACTTCATAGGAGATATAAAACTGGAGTGCGCTCCACACGAGAAAGATCTGGGAGTGATTGCTGACCAAACCCTCACAGGCTCTAGCCATTGCGCCTTAGCAGTTAAAAAAGCCAATCAGATGCTGGGATACATTGCCAAAGGTATTGAATACAAATCTAAGGAGGTGATGCTTCTTTTGAACAACACATTCGTCAGACCAAATCTGGAGTATTGTGTACAGTTCTGGGGACCATACTTTAAGAAAGATATAGAGGCTCTAGAGAAAGTTCAGAAAAGAGCCACTAAGCTTATTCCAGGTATAAAACATGAAAGCTACGAGAAGAGGCTGAAGATCCTTAATCTCTTTAGTCTTAGGAAAAGGGGACTCAGGGGTGATTTGATTGAGGTCTTCAAATATGTTAAAGGGATTAACAAAGTGAAGTATGTAGGATTCCTTCGACCAAGTGTTGTGAGTAGAACTCGAGGTGACAAATGGAAGTTGACCAAAGGTAAATTTAGCACTGATACTCGAAAATATTTTTTCACCCAAAGAGTAATTTCAATGTGAATAACTTGCCTGACCATATTGTTGAGGCAGAGACCTTGGGGGTTTTCAAGAGCAGGCTTGACTTAAAGCTAGATACCATTGAGTCATTGAGTATCTGAAGGGATATATTCACAATAATGTAAAGAAACTGGCGAGCGTAGTTGGGCTGAAAGGCCTGTTCTTGCCATTCATGTTATGTTATGTTATGTTATGTTATGTTATGTTATGTTAATATAGCTTGCTTGCCAGCTGCATAAAAAATGTGCTTCTCAGCGCAATTATTTTCAAGTAGCTCGGCTGCTAACTAGTTGGCGACTGTAGATGTCAAAGAAAGATAAGCACGAGTAACGTTACTGCTGAGCCAGAAACACAAACCAACATTGCTCGCATAACTATTGGTGCAATTAAGCCTTTGTCAGACTTTGACTGAATTGCTAATAATTTTATTAATGCACTAGCTAGCTGGTAAGCAGCCTGGTTAGCATTTTGCACATAGCTTAAAGCAGCTAACATGAACTCTTTTTAAATTTAAATTCCTTTAGTTGGGTGGTTTGAATTGTTGAATATTAAAAAACTTCACCGTCGACTTCAACTTAAGTTAATCCACTTACTTTGGCTATAAACGCCATTTCAAACATTGACAATTCCTCATAGGCTGTTGCGTGAGGAGGCACTCATTCAAATGAAATACAGCATGCTATACAGCTGAGTTTTAGTGAAGGCGTGGCGAGCAGAGACTGATGTTGTGCTCTGATTTGTTGAGCTTTTGAGAGAGTGGCAGGCGGCCGGTAATTGAAAGCAGCACGCGAAAATGATCTGTAGTCCGCGGCGCTACTGTTAAGGCGCTTTCACATTGGACGCGAAACAAATTTTTCGCACAACAGATTACATTCAAAGTCAACGCGAATACAAATGTATACGCGTTTTTGCGTCGACTTTGAATGTAATCTGTCGTGCGAAAAATTCGTTTCGCGGCCGGTGCGAAAGCAGCTTTGGTCAAATAAATATTTCAATTCAACTAAGGCGGCGGAACGCAGTTCTCGCCCACTTTAACCCCTGGGTATATAATGAGATATGTTATATGAAGGCATATCATAGAATGTGTCATATGATGATACATGATGTGATATGTCATCTTTCACTGTTGTACGGATGTTAGCACTGTCGCCTAAGAGCAAGATGGTCTTGGGGTCGCACTTTAGATGAAGTGTTGCTCATAAAGACTTCATACAGCATGTATAATGCCTTCGTAATTGAGACATAATGTCTTCATAAATCTTAAGTAAGAAAATATCATGCTTTTAAAAGGGTGAAATAATACATCCTCATTGAGCATGTGATGCTAGATTTGACAATGACTATGTCACTTAGCTGACACTGTCCCCCTTTATAATGTTCAGCCACTAGCTGAGTGACATTGTCAGCTATATGTCATCTGGCATCACATGCCGAATAAGGATGTGTTATTTCACCCTTTACAAAGCATGACATTTGCTCATGTATGATTTATGAGGACATTATGTCTGATTTATGAAGGCATTGTACATGCTGTATAAAGCCGTCATGAGCAACACTTCATCTAAAGTGTGACCAGTCTTGGGTTCTAATCAGACCTGGGACCTTTCTGTGTGGAGTTTGCATGTTCCTCTCGTGTTCCTGTGGATTTCCTCCGGGTACTCCAGTTTCCTCCCACAGACCAGAGACATGCACCTTAGGCTAATTGGATGGAGACTAGAAATTTCCCATTGGTATGATTGAGTGTGTGTGTGTGTGTGTGTGGGTGTGAATGGTGTGTGTGCTCAGCAATGGATTGACGAGCTGGATCCAGGGTTGGTCCCTGCCTTTCGCCCAGAATCAGCTGGGATAGGCTCCAGCTCCCCCGCGACCTTAGAGAGGAAGGAGTGGTCTCGAGAATGGAGAGGTGTAATATTTTGGGATCTCATGGGATATGTAATATATTGAACATTCAGTAAATAACCAGTATCCCAATCATGAAACCTATTTTACTAAATGCAAATTCCAAAAATATCCTCAATAGACATTTTAATTGACGACCTCAAGTCAGAATTCTTCCCGAAGGGTCGCCGAACTGTCCGTATCAGTCAACAATTAGCAGCATATTCTTCTTGTCAAGTTACAACTGACATCCCATCCTGTCTTCAAAATGTATTAAATCATAAGTGGGTAGGGAAGCAATAACATTGGATATATTAGATGCAAGGAGACAGTACATTCTTAAAATAATGCATTTGATTGGAACAGAGATGAAAAGGTGGCAAATTAAGAACTTCTACAAGGGATCATTCCGGAAGATATGACAACAGGTCACCCGCAGGAGAAAACAGCGGGAAACTGGAGACCCGCCCTGAACTCCTGGGTTATGCGATCATTAGAGAGCATGTTAAATACGGAGAGGATTACGAGGAGTGATCCACGGCCCACAGAGCAGCAGGATGAAAAGCAGAAGGTTATGAGTTTGAAAGGCAGATTAGGATGTTCTCCTCCAGTTCAAGTGTGTTTCTTCCAGATACTTTGGTTACTTTCAACTGTCCAAAGACTAGCATGTGAGACGAACAGAGGACTTCAATTTTCCTTTATACGCGACTCTGTGAATGAATGGTGTGTGCGTGTGTGTGCGCATGTGTTTGAGAGTGCGGGTGTGTTTGTGTGTCTGTGTATGCGTGCGTGTGTGTAAGTGTGTGTACGTGCATGCCCGTGTGTGCGTGTGTGTGTGTGTGTATGTGCACGCATGTGTGCTAAGTTAGTGATTGGATCCGAGTAAATTCAAGCCTCTCACCAACTGGATGCTGGGAATTTCTTCCATAGTGAGAAGATATCGTTGCTCATCTCTGTGCAGTCCTCTTTCTGCAAATACATGAGCTTCTAATATTTTCAAGGAGAAACAAATCACTCGATGCGTCTCGATGAAATAGCCTTATTTCATATGTAAATCTGGGTCTTGGGGTTTTAAAATAAACTTTTGAGACTGCTAAAGCTACCATCCACAACTGAGGAATGATGGCTGGACTCTTTAAATGGCTGGATGGAAAAGACAGGCACCCATGCAGTACTCTCACACCCTAACCCCCCATCCCAGAGTCACATGATCAGATTAGCCCCTGGTGCTCTTACAGCACATCACTATCACAAGCCGCTCTGCCATTAGACCCTAATAAATAATGCATGTGTTTGCCAGCATTGGCAGTATCTCAGACATACAGTATGTCAAGAAAAACACACATCGGCATATTTACATAAAATATGCAGCAACTGATGCATAGTACCTGACTCATAGCACACAATCTTCTTTTTCCACTCTCCGTCATAAAGAAATAAATAATCGGCTTATATGAAGAAATGGTTACGCTCAGGATTATAAAAAAGGGTCTTATGTTTATTTTTGCAGAAAAAATGCTGCCATGGTGGGTGGAACGTCAGGATCGGTGCGCATAAGTGGCTCAGCAATCAATGCGGAATGATCAGAATCTTAAAGCCTGATCCGGGGAGACACTGAGTCCTGCAGGGAATATTTCCACTGGATCACGTGTGGTATTCATTACACACGTGTCGCACATGCCCTCAACACTTCATCAGAGCAGTTTTTTTCTGCTTATTTCGGTCTTATATTCATCTACCACCCCTCTGTAACTCCTGAAAACTGAAGTCTGGAAGGGACAGGACGCTCTATTTGCGTAATTCACCTTCTCTCAACTCTACTTTCCCTGTCTTTTCTGTGTCTCCCTTCCTGTTCCTTTCCTCGCCCCCCCAATGGACGGACCTTGCGGAAAGGAAAGGTGGTGAGGAAAGGACGGAGGTGAAAATTAAGAGACTGGAATGGAATGCCTTCCCTCATTTCCTTGACCCCTAAATGCATCAATTCATTGAGGAGCTGGTGCATGAGTGGGTCAAAGCGTGGGGAGGGGGGACGGGACAAATCTTTGCGGCATGAAAACCCCAGTGCCCCCCTTACAAAGTATATTAAAGTAAGCTGTGGATTCATTGCTTTACCAATACCAAACCCTTCGTGTAAATGGTGAAGGTCCACTGAGAATATGTTTCAGCCCCTGTAAACAGAACACACAGCATATTTTGGGCTGCATGAAACTCCACATAAGCATAGGGCTGGCAGGGGACCAGCAATACCAGTCAGATTATGACAGTGACTAAATTTGTGAGCATTCAGTCTTATTCCAGGACCATAAGGCATAGATTTCAGGATGATGGGCATCGGTGAATGGGCCAGGAGCATTTTAATTACCGAAAGGCAACACTCCAAACTGAAAAATCTGGTGAGTGATAAATGGGATTCAGAGAGCATGCTCACAAACAGCTAATTTCTCAAATTTTTTTAGCTGAAGAAGGAGCACATCAAGTTTGTTTTACCAACAGCCCACTAAAATAACTTGACTGAGACCTGTGAGGTTAGGAGTTCAAGCCTTAATGTGGCAACAGTATAATCCATGCAGCCATTGAGCCCTTGAATGGCCCTTTACCTCACATTGCTCGGAAGGGGATGATGATGGTGATGACGATTAGTATCATTATTATTATTATTTTTAGTAGTAGTCGTAGTTGTAGTAGTAGCAGTTGTAGAATATTAGTAAAAGTACTTGTGGTTGTAGTCATAGTAGAAGTAGGAATATTTTATCATCATAATAATTTCACACAAATATGGAAATGAAAGCATTCGTTTTCTAAATCTCTTCGCTTGGTGCAGGCTTTCCATGACAACTAAACAAGGAGAGGGAAGGGGGTTAAATCTATGGGGGGTGGGGGGGCACAATTAGGCACCTGTCAGATAGAGACTCATAGTGCAAGTGAGTTCATTCAACAGGACAGTGAGACAAATGATTCAAAAGGAGGGGGGGGGGGGGGGGGCGTGGCTGAATGGTTGTGCAGAGAGACAAGAATACTCCACAACACATTTCAGCAGGCTGTGATTAAATAATTTCAAGAGAGGAACAAAACAAAACACTTACTGAGGCACCAGTTTTAATCATCACTTCCAGCTGAAGTTCGGAAAATGCAAGGGCTACCTCGGGAAGCACATGTGCTTTCCTCAAATATTCAACAAGGACTTCTAGCCAACCTAAATGTCCTCCTACTGATATCACAGCATTTTCAGATAAGAATATAAAAAGGGCCACAAAATCACAGACATTTGGCAAAGACAAAGTCAAAATATCTCAGAATAAAGACTGATAAACATTCCCCAGAGAGCGGCATTTCAAAATATTGCATAATATTATTTATTTATTATTATTAATTACCCTGCTCATGTCAGCCAGAGTTTTTCCTTGATTTACCGCGGCATCGGTGAGTACCAATCAAATAACCATCATCATCAACACTGTGAGATTTGACACTCTTCGGAGTAAAGCTGCGTTCACACCAGACGCAAAACGAATTTTTCGCAGGACAGATTGCATTCAAATTGAATGCAAAGACGCGATTACACGCGTTACGCTCAAGAGCGCACACGTCACATCCTCCTGCCTGCGCCGATGCGCATACCGCAGCTTAAATTAAACATAATTGCGATTTCACAAATGCAAATTAGTGACATGGTGATATTTGAACAAAGGAAATGTAATTGCATTCAGGCACTGCTTCATCAAACTAACAGGGGTATGTGGGGAGAAAGCTCTGCGAGCCTTATTCGTGATGGCAGTATCTCGAGTGAAACACGCGGGCCTCTTGTCCACGATAAATATTTTAGAGAATGTTCATTATGTAGTTTAATTATAAACACAGCACGCACAATTATTAAAAGGAAAAAAATATGGTGGATTATTATGCTATTTCAACGATGACGGTTTGGCTCTCGTTCTCTCATGAGCCGCCTCGAAAGAACGAGCCAAGGCCCTCAGAAGGAAACCACAGATTCCTGGGCCATCGAAACAAACATTGTGCCGATCGAACATTACAGTCACATTTTCATTACTGCTGAGCTCACGGCAATAATACGCCGTCAGCGTCTATACTGCCATACAGAGCTACTGCCAACAGGGGGCACTCATGAGGGGACAGCCACCGTCCCTGTAGTACCACCACTGAGAACACACTCATAATAATAACAGAACAAACACACACAGGAATCTTCAGCCAAAAGCACACTGAGGCCTAAGTCTCACATTCAAGCCGAGCGTTTATCTTGCTATTGATTTTCCGTCAGCGCGCGAAGACAGGACAGTGTAAAGGAGGCCGTTCAGCCGGCTGTATTTTTTTTCCCCTCCAAGGTGGGTCCCTTTGAACATCCTGCCCAGGACTTTGGTTACAGCTGGCGAGAGACTAATATTGTACACTTCATCATGTCGAGCACTACCACAATTCACTCAAGCTGTACTAAAGCAGTACTAAACAGCTTTGGTGGCAAAAAAAAAAGAACAGAAAAAAGAAAACAGTGGCACAGCAAACAACTCAGTGAGTGAAATACACAGCCAGGAATATGCCGGGCTGACACTGACACTAATGCAATCTGACTCATTCTGGCCAAACTGAACATTCTGCGTTCAAATTTTCCTATTTAAAGAAAGTGTCCTTCAATACTCCACAGTGGCACTGACAGTAATTGTTATTTCTTTTTCCTTTTAGCAACCTCAGTTTTGTAGAGCTGGACTGCTCAATCCAGCGCCAGGATGTCAGCCATCCCGAGTGTTTTCACTCCAAACCTAATTTGGCGCACCTGATGAGTTTTTCATACAGGAACTTGTTACTTTTGGGCGCAGTCAGTATCTGAGAAGTGAGTTATTGGCAATTGCAAACACGGCCTTCGATCCGAAACATTACAGCCCAGTCATTCACTGACCCTGGAGAAGTTCCTCAAACAAAAACACAAATACAGACGCAAGGATGTGCCAAAAGTCATTTAAATTATGACTGGACAAAGGTGCTGCGTTCAGATGAGACCAAAGTTAAAGGTACTGCGGTGAGATGAGACCAAAGTCGAAGGTTTTTTGGTCGGATACAGCATCAGCATGATTGGTGCAGAAATGGAGCCTCAGAGAAGGAGAGTTAAATTAGGTGGAGGATCAGTGATGTTTCGGGGCTGTTTTAATTCCAGATCGACACTGAATAAGACCAGTGGCTTAATGAATTCCATCAAGTATGGAGCGATTTTGGCTGACAATCTGGTTGACTGCAGCAAGGCTGCAACTTGATAACAGGTGGGCTTTCCAGCGAGTCAATTATACAAAACACTGCTCAAAATCTCCACACAGAAATGGATCAAGAGGAACAAAATCAATGGATCGCATTGGCTTCCTCAGCCATTAATCCAGACAACTATCTGTGGGCTGATCTGAAGATGGCAGATGGCCAGCTAATAAGTCCATAAATCCAAGAAAGTGAAAAATCTTGAAACAGTCTTTAAGTACATTTGTTTCTTTATGGTTTTGTGTGATCTTGGTTGGTCCATTGGAACATTATTTAAGTGCAATATATTTTTGCATCTTGGATTTTTGGGTTTTTTTCTCTACTGTTATTTTTTAATGATCTTTTTCAGCATTTTCAGTCAGGGATGCCAGTAATTCTGGAGCCCACTGAATTCTTTTCAGAATTTGTGCTGCTGTAAATCGAAATACGAGTCTGCGGCAAAACCATTGAAACAAAATGAATCTGTACTCAGTAAAAAACAGTTTTCATAGTTAAAACCTCCTAAATTTAGCATGTTTGAAAATGTGGCACCAATAAAGAGACTGTTAGCCTGGCTTTGCCAGACCAGTTTGCAAATGAGAATTAGTCTGGCAAATCTCAGTTCATTTTCTATTTCCAGCAGGCATTATCAACGGGCTCAGATCAAAACAACTCAGGAAGGCATTGGACAGACCCCCGACCAATGAGAGTAACAAAACATCAACAATTTTACACAGATGAAATGTAAGCTTCCCACTGAAGCATAGTTTATTGAAGCTAGCAAGCTATTCACTGCCAACATTAATCCAAAGAGCAGCTCCAACATGACTGGCAGCTTTGTTAGAGTTGCGACACATAATGTCCTCAACATCAACTCAACACTTCTATTTACGACATAGGCAAGCTTCCGTAACTACCAGTTGGCTACTAGGCTAGGTAGCCAGTTTCAACATCCAATTCATTCCTCTTCTAGTTCCACATAATGCAATCATGTTTGGCATAAAATAACTTGGTGGCCAGCACTTAAGGTTATTGCTTCTTCATGACATAACAATATGCTCTGCATTTTCACTGCAGCTATTCTATGTTTTTTTTTAATTTACCCTTTTTCCCCAGGCAATGAGCAGGACTAAGTTGTTAAATTAAAAATCTACCGAGTTCTGTCGCGATACAGCAAATGTATGTTTCTCATCAACAAAAGCTTTGACTGTAGTCACTTGTTTTGTTTTATTTTTTAAGAAAGAATATCCCATCAACTTTGTTCAATACTGTTGTGAATGCAAATTCAACAGACCATTCAACATCAGCACCAGCCATCTTGATTATTTACTGAAATATTTCATCATATACAGTCGATCCCATATTAGATAAACAGTTGTGACTAGCCCAGCCAGAGCTTAGTCTGTTGGTCGGATGGAAATCGATTTGAATGGGAGCGCGGCCAGATGCATTTGCCAGATCAAATCAAACATAAGCTCGCAGATTCATCCAGTTCCCAGGCTTAGCGATGCTAAAAAAGCTGGCCATTTTCAAAAGAGTAATTTCTGTCCTTCCAGGCAAAAGCATGGCTGGTCCACTTTTTCATGGGGCCAACATGTACCTCATGTTACCTCATGTACCTCATGTTACTTGCATCTCCTTTGGTCAGGCATTTCTTTCTTTCTGTAACATGAGGTACGTGTCTGTAGGCTGTCTTAGTAAGAGCAACTCCATCAATTTTCTAAATCACTTTTTCCTTATTAAGGTCACGGGGGAGCTGGAGCCGACCTCAGCTGTCTATGGGCAAACGGCAGGGCCCCGGCCTGGACAGCTGACCGATCTATTGCAGGGCGCACACACCATTCACACACCATTCACTCTCACATACCTATCGGGCAATTTAGAGCCTCCAGATAGCATGACATGCATGTATCTGGACTGTGGGAGGAAAAAAATTATGATTATTATTATTATTATTATTATTATTGTTATAATCACTTTGTCTCTCCTTACAAAAATGGTACTCAAGAGTGCAGTGAAAAATGAGAGGGTAAGGAATTAATTAACACATGAAGGCACAATTCAGCACAAAAATGATATTAGGAATCAATGAAAGGAATTAATCTGCCACCGTAAAAACATTTACAGTGTTCATTTTCCCACGGGTTAAAGATGCAAGCAGTCTGTCACAGCCTGTGAACAGGGACATAATGCAAGTTCCTTTTGATGTAATTTACGTCACTCGTGAGCAGGAGGGGTGAGATTACATGCCCTGTGGCCTCTGCAATGGCCACTCACTCGTGATTTGCAGCCCAGTAAATGGGGTTATCGCTGATTGGCTAAAATATAAATCACTGCGTCATAAATCATTCGGTTTCTCGTACCCTGATATAGCTTCATGGAGCATATCACACACACACACTGTGAGGAGAATGGTGAGATATAATGAGGGAATAAAAAATATTATTCCATAGCACAAAATCTTTTTCTCAGAGCCAGCACTTCTCTGCGTTAAAGGAGTGAAACGTACCCCTGTTGTATAAGTTACAGTGCATTCAGACGAGCGCTGTGATTGGTCCTGCCCTGCGGTCCCTCCCCCTGCCGCATTCTTCACCTCCACCTTAACAGGGAACAGGTGTGGCTCGTTAAGGTGGAGGTGAAGTGCTACTATTTAAGGGCTGGCTGCACCTTAATTTAGTGCAGCAGTACACTGGTTCTGAAGCCCTGGTACATGTTTATGTGTGCTGCTGCTTCTCTCTGGGATTGTTTTATTTTATTTAAAGATTTTTATATTCTTTGTTAGCCTGTGCGTTTGGGTCCCTGTTCCTGCTTTTGGGTACATGGTCCCAGTGCCCGCCGGTGTCTTGTCTTCAGCCTGTGGGGGGAAAATCCTTGACAAGCACAGATTTCTCAGCTTTAAAAATTACATCGACTTAGACAGGATTAACAGGCATCACAGAGTTATCTACAACACAAAATCACATGAAAACATTGTTTAAAACCCCAGCAACATCTCCACTTTTCAAACCAATATGTCAGGATTCAGCGAAAGGAGAGGTATTTTTTCACAAAGGAAATCTGACTTTTATGACACAGGACCACTGAAGATTTGTGAATGATTAATGATTAATGGATGATTAATCAATTCCTCAGGATGATTTTATGGCCTTCGGTCCCAAAAAGAATTTCCAGCTTCTTTAGGGTTTACATATATATACAGTTTACCAAGATCTCAAACTCCAGACCCGGAGAACCACATTTTCAGCAGGAGTTTGGTGCATTTATGTCATCAGTGACTTCCATAAAGTCTCTCGCGCATTAACCCTGTGATGCATAGAGTACACATAAATGCCTGAGACCATTTATTGGGATTTAGTGCAATATTTTGTGTGTGTGTGTGTGTGTGTGTGTGTGTGTGTGTGTGTGTGGGGGTGGGGGGTGGGGGGGTGGTACAAGTGGGTGGTCAGTCTGTCCATTATTTTGGACAGTATGCATGCAGAGTGACAGAAATAATGTGAAGTTGAAGAAACCTGGTCATTGATATGCATGATGATCTATCTGTATTTCCATCCCCCAACAGAAAAAAGTCTGATCAAAACTTGAACAATATAAGACTATTTCTGACTTTCGTCAACTGACCTCTTACTTGTGGATGCAGCCATTGTGATTGTCTGTGGTGAATCATGTGACTAATCAGACAGGCACCTATTGAGGAAATTATTATCTGGGAATGTCCAGTAAAATGTACATTTTGTGTTTTCAGGGTATCTATGAGCCAAGAGAAAATAAACTCCACTTAACTTATGTCCAAAATATTGGACAACGTGCAACAAAGGGTTAACCTTGTAAAGCCCGAACCATGACATAACAGCACGAAAATTCAAATTTTTTAGAACTGAAGTCTTTATTGGACCTTTGAACAAACTGTTACAAAATATTTTGAAAAAAATAATTTGCATGTATGAAATTCATTTTGTGTCATGTTTGATATTTTTAAACAGTGAGATCAGGTTTCAAATACCGGTCTCATTGCAGCGAACGGTGGCTTTAGGGACCATGGTAACATCATCTCACATGAATAACAGGAGCTCATTGTATCCACAAGAGTCTCCGTTTTGCTGCTTTACCCAATATATGACATCCCAAGAGTGTTTAGGAACTCCGGTATGCGGAATTCAAATACAATTGACAAAAATAACACGAAGAAAAATTGCATTTTTTTTTTGCTCAAAACTGGAAAGGATTATAATAAAAAGAGCATATTTCATTTTGATATCTTGAGGTCAGAGGTCAAAGGACCCCTGTGAAAATGGGCTTTTCTTTAGTCAAAATTTAGCCTTTGGAGAATTACTTGGCCCCCTTCCCTAAAAGCCAGCATGACATGGAGGCTACCAATGGATGCCTTGGTCTTCTAGTTTCACAGCGTACCGCCACCTTGGCATAAAAATGAGCCTCATAAACACGGTAATGTCATATTTGATACATACAATTTCAAATCGATTTTACAGTAAAATAAGCAAAAAAAAAATGTTGTGTATTTCTAAGTTGCTTCAATCCATTAAATATTCATGTTGAAATATGAGTAAATGTAAAAGTTATTCTTACTGTAACTTTGTCAAAATTAGCAAAGGTTAATGAATGGGGGCAGCCATCTTTGATTTTGTATTCTACTGACCTCTACTGCCTGCAGTGCATGGGTAGTCCACTAGGGGGAAGATGACATGTATCAGATAACATACAGCAAATTTTTGAGGAAAATATTGATCAAGTGGATGACATAGGGGTCACAGAAAGTTGCGCATCAAATACGATGCAAATGGCGCTACAGGGTAAAGACACTCACGCCTTGTCCATTGTCTGATGACAGGAAGGAAACGGCAAAAGTCCGTACTGCAGCCCTCCAGAGGCCTTAGTAATAAACATCTGCATTGATTTCATACCCAAGCAAAACAGCACTGACACTCAAAAAAAGAAAAAACAGCATATAGTAAAAATAGAATCACAATATATTAAACCAATGTTTAGCTAAACTGATGCAATTTCTGTTTAATTAATAAGCATTTACCTGAAATACTGTCCCTCGATTCACAGCATCGTGGTGATACTGAGAAACGGTCTGTCACCTGTAAGTATCTGGCACTCTCAGGAGTGTAGCGTAAACACTGGGGGGTGAAGAGGAAGTGTGCACACCGCACACGTGCACACCGCACTCCGCACACACTGCTCACACCCATGCCATCATACACCATGCGCACGCACCACACACGCACAGCACACATGCACCCTTCACACAACACACACACAATACACACGCCATGCACACAAACCGCACACAACATACACGCACCCTTCACACACCAGACACACTATGCACACATCTCTAATATGCACAATGCACATAAACACCACACACATCATTCACACACACCCTTCAGGCGCACCATGCACACTCTACATACTCATCACACACAATGTATGGATGCAGTCCTCCATGCACAGATTCAGCACACACACACACACACACACACACACACACACACACACACACGCACAACCAATGTATGCAGTCCTCCATGCTGTAGCTATATTGGAAGACGTGCTTTTGTACCACAGGGAACCATTGTTTCCAATATTGATGCAAATATGGAAATTAAGAGTAAATGAGTTTTAAAGTCACAAATGTTTTGAGTCAAACATTAAAACACCATTTAAAAGCAATCTGTGAACAAAATAACCTTAAACTTGAAATCATATTTAATTGAATCTTAATAGCATTTTTTCTTTTATTTTTTGGCCCATGAAAATTGCATCTGTTGTTCATCCAAACTTGAGTCAGAACCTCAGATCAAAGACTGCGGATGATGTAAACATCAATTTTTTCACTTAAATTTAAAAACTTCATTAACATGACTCAAAGCAATTTGGACTGTGAGATGACAGGAGAGCTCAAGCCTTGGGATGTACTCTCCGGATGAACCGAGATCCAGATGATTGCTGTGGAGAGAACTGTCCCTCTCACATCAAACAACATCAGATTTCTGATTTTCTCTTGGCCACATCATTATTTGCCAAAGACAGTCATAGGTTTGTGAATTTTCAGTCATTTTTTCGTGTTATTTAGTGTTGCGCTTTCCGCATCCCTGCCTGTCTCTTTCATCGTGTTTCTCCATGTTTGTGCTAACCTCTCACTTCCGCGTGTCACGTCTCCCCGCCTGACTACTCTCCTTCCTGAATCGTTGTCTAGTTTGTAACCCCGCCCCTCTGCTCTGACCTCTTTTCCCAGCTCGGTCTCATTTCCCCTCCTGTCTCTGGTCCCTATATTCTCCTTCTGGTCTTCCTCTCATTGTGAGTTCATCCCAGTTGCGTTTGCTCTGGGTCCAACTATGGCTTTCTGCTCTGAGTCAGATTCTTCCCTGTCTGACCCTCTTAGTTTTTTTGAGTTTAGTTTGCCATTTATCTACATCTTGTTTTGATTATGTCTTTGATTAACTTTGGTTTTCGATGTCTGGATTCTGATCGTGTGCTGCATTCTGCCCCATTGGTTTTCAGCACTCTGCCTGTTTTAGACCACGCCCACGCCTCCCGATTTTGTACCGTAATCCTTGGGTCCGTTACTTTATTCTCTCCAGTGTGATCGGCGTGTGCCGGGTGGGCATAGTTTCCCATATCATTTATATCAAACAAGACCTGCCATTCATGCCAAGCTGAAATGTCTGCAAAGGCGGCAGACACGTACAAAAGTCCATTATCTCGCAATTATGACATGGGAACAGCTGTTTGCTGCCAACGTTCCATGTAAATGGCTTGCCCCGCCTCTCACTAGTATGTCAGAACCTTGCCTGCGGCACTACTTAAGGGTCAGCCCCCTCCGCTCAGGCTTGTGACCCGAACTGTCCGACTTCTCTTGTGCCCAGAAAACATCGGTTTATTTTTTTCTAATCTGCTTTCCGCGCCTCAGTCCATATTCTGTCACCCTGGCACAATTCAAAAATTCACAGTACAGTATTTTTCCAAAAATATTACGCGGTAAAATCCAAACTAATTGGGATTGCGGCACAGTTTTGTTGCTTTGGGCAGCGTGCATGCACATTGAATTTGAAACATAGTAGTTAATGAGGTCAAAGTGAGATTTTCAGCTTTTAACTATGATTGTTACCATCTGCAATGCAAAATTTCAGCCCCTTTCTTGTGTAGTCTGTCATTAAGGGGACATATTTTTGTATATATCTGAAAAATTACCATAATCTGAAATCAAGTCATCAACTGTCACAAAGTGACTGGACAGGAAATCCTGTTGTGAGAAGATTCAAAGCCAGTTGGACAACACGAAGCATCAGCCGCCGGTGAAAAATGAGGATCGCAGCAGGAACACGGAGGTTTAAACACTAATTAACAGCCACAGAAAGCAGGGTTTACATGCGCAAACTCACCTCCCTGTCAATGAGGGGGGGGACATTTCCGTTTAAAAAAGCAGTAATTTCACAGAAGGGAAGTAGTCCAGTCAGTCTTGAAGAACTCAGTATCAAGCTGGACCTGGATGACACCTAGCAGGTGGCAAGATGCGTTTGCCTACTCTTACAGTAGATAAATCCATACTCAAATACCACATGTGGACACTCAAAACTAGGGCAGGGGCGATTCTGAATGGATTTTTTTTTGAAGGCGTAGTACCACCACCTGCTACCATGGGGCGAACATCCAAGCTTTCCCTTTTCCTTTATTAAACCCGATGCAGGTTGAACAAAAGTGTCAAACATCAAAGAGCATATGAAACGCTTCCAGAAAAAAACTTGACTGACATCAGTATTTTTTGGTGTCATGCTGCATGGAGCCAAGTAAAGGACTACAGAATCGTCTCCTATTAACCAATTAAGCTACTCTAAGAAAAGTTACCTGTTCCAGTTTGCTTGATTAGCAATTAAATGGTGGATGCATTTACAAAGTTGAATGAGTTGAGCTGTTTATTAAGACAGCATGTTTGATTGCTGCATTTTGAAATTTAAAAGGCCATAGAACAGCACAGCATGAACACAATTGCCATTGCCACAACATTTAATGCGGATAGCCCCGCCGCTCAAAGCACCTGTGGGTGGGCACGATATAACTCACAATTTGGCTGCATATTTGACCAAGGAAGTTTCTTGTACAATTTTATAAAAATCGGATCAGCGGTTTCTTAGAAGAAGTGGAAAATGTATTGACCAGTTTTAGCCCCGCCCCTCAGAGCCCCTGGAGGTGGGCACCATATATTTCAAAAATTTAGTGCATATTTGAAGAAGGAAGGTTCCTGCAAAATTTTATCGAAATCGGATCAGCGGTTTCTGAGAAGAAGTCGAAAATGTAAATTGTATACGGACGCACGACGCACAGTGCACGGCACATGATGCACGACGGCTATTAGAATAGGTCACTTTGAGACTTTGCCTCAGGTGACCTCAAAGTTCATTTGAACTACAGAAATAAACAACTTGTATTGCCAGGTGTGAATATATGAAGATGGTCCAATTTTTTCACATTTAAATTAATATTTATATGTGGGGAACTAAAACCAATGGTATATAGACACCATTACCATTGTCACTTCACAAGTCACATGTTATTTTTAAACATGATTTTTAAAAATTCTTATTTGCCGAATGAAAATGATATTTTCAGGTTTCAAGGCATGCGAAAAGGGATGCGGTCCCCTCGAGGGCAGTCATGTGACCTTCAATGCCAAATCAAACAGCTCTTCACTTCGAGTCTTTCCCAGAATGCACAAGGTGGTGAGGATATGAGCATTCACTTGGCCCGAAAATTCCTGCTCTATCCTTTGTCTCTGAAAAACACAGCCGTTTCATCCCAAAGCGTGTCACACGTACCCAGATCAGGTGCTTGCATCACAGACCAGGGCGCTGTTTTTCCAGAGTCATATTATGCAGGAAACCAAAGCTAGAATCACCCAGAAGAACAGAATCAGTGTCTCTCAGTCATGCCTGGCATCCTTTTTCTTTTTTTTGGTATCGATGTGGATTCGGCACATAAAAAAAATTCCCAGAGAGATAAAGGGACGACACAAGCAGCAGACGCTCAGATGAAATGCCCTTTGTAGGGCAGGATGACGCAGTCAGAGGGAACGCGAGGGGTAACGATGCGGATCAGCAGGGAGGATATAAGGCCTTAATGTCTGCTATAAAAATAGATGTGTAAACACATCTTCAATCAAAGCATTTAAAAATCAACACGGTCAAAAGCTAGAATATGCCTGAACTGTGTAACACTGTCAAAGACTCCTGATGATGTCACTGGTGACTGTTCACGGCTATTCAGTTTTAGAAAGCAACAGCTAACACTTCACTGACTAAAAGAGGTTTGCTGACTCTCTCATGCGCACACACGCACACACACACACACGCACACACACACACACACACACACACACACACACACACATTCATGCACACAGTCATACACACACACTCATACACACGCATTCATGCACACACACACACACACACACACACTCATACACAGTCACACACACACTCACTCATGGACACACACTCACACACACACACTCTCTCAACACACACACACTCACACACACACACATTCATGCACACTCTCATACACACACACTCATGCACACACTCACACACACAGTCATGCACACATTCATGCACACAGTCACACACACTCGCTCGTATCATGGTTTTAATTCAGAAATATTTCCATATTATGAGGTTACCCCGTCCTCATGCAATTGGAGAGAGACAGATTCTTCAGACAATTAGGCTTTATTGAGGCGTATTGATGAACATAAAGCTGAGTTCTTCTGCACAAGAAGAACTGACACTCTGCTTTTCACACCCAGTGTTTATACCTTCATCACAGGAAATATCGGCCAAATATGGTTTTTCCGCCCTCTCCCGCTGCAATGGTTCAATAGTGTAATGTCAGCTTCTCACTTGTTTCTCAGTGGTACAATCATGTGGCGTCTGCATGTTACTTGTTTTCTCTTTTTATCGTTAGTTGGTGTCATTTGCAAAATAACAACCTCAAGGCTGCTTGTTTCACAGACTTTTAGTTGGGTCACAGGTCATCCCAGCGACAGACAAACCAAAACTCTGCCAACTTGCCTTGAAAACTGCCCCCAAAAGATAACAACCCTCTTCCAGTGTAAAACTGGATCATCATGCATAACTATATGATTTCTGATGAATGATGCTGGATAATGCTGAGGACTGAACAGATACTGCATGAATCAACTGAGCAGATGTCAATAAAGCTACAGAGGCCAACTGCTTGTGTGTGTGTGTGTGTGTGTGTGTACTGCCTGTGCGTGCGTGTGTGAACTGCTTGTATGTATGTGTGTGGTGTCTGTGTGTGTGTGTGTGCGTGCGTGCTGTTTGCGTGCAAGTGTCTGTGTGTGTGCCTGTGCCTGTGCCTGTGTAAGTGCTTTACTGCTGCTTACATAATATGGTTACTTATTATGATTATTGATTATGGTTATTAATTATGGTTATTTATTTACTGATGGATATGATGAGAAATATTGAAATATGATCCTCAGCACTACCTCAGGGGGTGAGAAACAGTCCCCCCATGAACTGTGCCAGTGCATCCAGGTTAACCGGTTATCTGACAGCGATATTACCCACTCCTATTAACCATTTTATTGGGAATCGCATTAAATCCACGGAGGTTTTTAAACATTTCATCTACTGCTTGTGATTTATTATGTTTACATAATTGAGAGCCTGCTTCTTAGCACAGACCCAGTGGCATTTGAAAATAAATCCCAGAACATGCTTCTTCATCAGCGTATAACGCAAAATAAACAACCCCAATACTTCAGGGAACCATAAAAGTTTTGCACAAGATTTCTATTCTAAACAAAACAGCAATGCTGAAATGTAATAAAATGCTGCCAAGTTAAAGTGTAAATAATTTCCACTCACCCTCAGAGGAAGATAATATACATTCTGGAAACAAACAAACCAAATGTATTTTTTTTGCAAGTGAAAGCTCGACACTTTTTACTGTTGAGTTAACAGTGGCGCAAAAATGCAACAGCGTATTCATATCATAACTGGCAAAATAACTGCTGCATTATGGGTTGAATTCCTGAAGACTGAGCCACCAGTTTTTCATCTAGATTCAAACTTGCTTTCCCAAATGACACGCCACAGAGGAGCCACACAAATAATGATCTAGTTTTCCCCACAAAGAAAAAAATCTACATTTTTGTTCAGTGACATTTTATTAAACTTTAGCGAATAAGATTGAATGCACGACTCCCTTTTCGAACAAAAGACTGCGGAGCATCATAAAGCATTGTGTGTTTCACTGTCTCCAGGGTAACTCCTGATTTCCCAGCAGTGATCCCTAATGCTTTTTAAGGCTGAATCTAATGTAAGCGATGCTAAAAACCCCACAGCAGTCCCAGGCAGGGGGCCATTTTTGTGCTGTGGAGTTAGAGATATGCAGTCCAGCTGTTCAGGTGAAATCCGCACCATGATTGGTTCAAGTGTGCAGGTGTTCATACCCAGACGAGGTCTTGGTGTCAAGCCACGCCCCCATCGGTCCACATTACCGAGATTTGGAGGAACCCGGCCCTCAGTCCATTACCACTCATTGCCTGCGCCTGTGTCTAATTATTCAATTACCAGTTGTACCGCATATAAGCACTGACTTCGCACCACTATGCAATGGTTCAAAGTCTCATAAAGGTCTTGTCCAGTATAGACTTATGCCTTTGCGTTTCACGTAATTGTTACTCTAAAATATCGTTGTCTTCGTTTGTCTAGTTTGCATTTTTGTAATACTTATTGGAAACTGCATTTCCTATTGTTTGTGTTCTCCAAGGTAACCCTCCTGGCACTGCTGAAAAGGTAATTAAGGCCAAACACCTCTTTGCATTTGGATCCTGTCTTCTTTTTCCTTGTTTTCAGTGCACATACATACGTGCACAGCAGAACCTTTACACTGGGAAACCCTTTAACTGCAACTAACTAAGGACTAACTAAGACCAGTGGCGCGAGACCGAACCCAGAGACACCTGGCTTGGCTCCAAGCTTTTATTCCAGCCAATCACTCGATTCAACCAACCAACCCCTAAAGCACAGGACACGACCCCCGTCTCTGGAGATCTGTCATTCCCAACATCACAAATCACACCTCATTTCACTGTGGCAGCAGGGCTGCCCAACCCCGTTCTGGACGATCTACCATCCAGTCACTCCAACCTTTTCAGAGAAAACATCATTCGCCGGCAGGAGATGTCCTTCAGCAGTTAGTAGAATCAGGAGTGCCGAATCAGGGTTGCAACGAAGAACTACTGGATGGTATATCTCCAGGAATGGAGTAGACACCAGTTGTCAGTTTCTTGCTGAAGACCTTAAGTAGTGGAAACAGGTGCATAACAGCTTGGTTGGAATGAAAACCTGCACCTGACCTTTCTGGATTGGATTTTGAATCTCTGATAAAGAGCAGTGATATAAAAACATCAACCAGTATCAAGATATCTACAACCCTTCCTCATACTTCCAGCCATTAAAACTCGAACCGGCAGCGAACAAAGCACCGAAAAAGCAGGTGGCAGGAAGTAAATCTGTGTGACACAAACAAGAGCATATAGAGGGTGTGGCTAATGAGAGCCCTCCGGTGACTGCAGGAATGAGCCTTTCCTCCTGTCTGGAGAACAAGCAGGCTTAACACTGTTAAGCCTTAACACTGGAAAAATACACCTGGTCCATGTTATTCGAGGGGGTCTCCAAAAAGTACCGCTCAGGTACCGCCACTATAGCAACACACACAGCTTTGTCCACAATTATCCACTCTTATTCTGCCATCTTGGCTCAAACTTCAACTTCTATTTCCAATGTGCGGTGGGTCAAGGGCTCTACTAAAGGGCTTATCACTGGGAGAAGTCTTATCGTCTGCCTTATCAATGCATGAAAAGTAGCTCCAAGCCCTGTAAATCCTGGATGAAGAACGTTTCTTCCACCGAACGCAGCCTCAAATTTAGAGATTCACAGCCGCACTCTTTCTTGGCCTTGCTACGGGGGTGAGGCTGTATTTGCATAAAGTTCGTAAATTGTCGCCGTGTCCAACTCAGTCGGCATTTTTCCATGACATTTATCTATGCGACTATGTTTCAGGGAGCCTGCCACCCCTCGTTTATTAAGGGCCAAATGCCAGGGCTGCAGTGAAAAACTGCTTTGGCTCAGGCGTTTGTACAAATGAACAGTGTACATACGTCACTCGCACAACAGTAACTGCCGATTAACTCACGAGTAAATACTTGTACCTTATTACTACAAACCCACAGAGATTTAAGATTTAACCCTGCGGAGAGACGTAGGCCAGAGAAATGGCAACGGACGAGCGGCCCGGCGTCCGCTGCAGAGGGCAAGAACACGAATAACAGTCGTCAAGAAAGCAGTCTTTTTCAACACAAAATCAACATACAGAAATCATACCAGTACGTAAAGATGGCTGTTTCTGAGTCAGTGAACGAGCTGATCATACTGGTGAGGAAATGACTTTACTCAGGTCTGAGCCCTCATGGAGAAGCATGTCGGAAGCATGTCGTGGGCGAGCTTAGGACACTGTCAGGTTGTTGGACTGTGGGAGGGAACCGAAGTACCGAAAGTAACCCAACTGGGGCACAGTGAGAATATGCAAAATCCACACAGAAAGGTCCGAGGCCAGATTAGAACCCGCAACCTTCTTGCTGCGAGGAAGCAGCACTACCCACTGCAAACCGCGCCAACCATCCACCATCACAAATTTTGTCATTCTGCCGCTATACCGGTAAATTTTATCACCGAGAAGGCACTGACTGAGCACTGACATCAGTTTAGGATTGTAAATGGCACCTACGTTTATCCAAAAATCTGTTACTCTGTCCATCAATTTGCTCTGTTTTAGTATTAAAAAGTGATACCTTAAAATTTCAGTTTTGAATTTTAAAAAGCTCCTACCTTTGGCCCAAAATCTGATATATATATATATATATATATATATAAAAGCCATTTTATTTTAACACAGAGAAGAAGAGATGCTCTGTTCATCTGGAATCTAAAATGATCCCCTTTTCAGGGCGTCAGTCCTAAAGAGGTTGAGCTGGACACAGGCGTTAATATGCGCTCAGATACTGAAAAGCAGACCCTCACCTTCTCTCTCACGCCATTACATCGAACTCACACTCATGCTAAAGAGAAGTGTGCTATTTAAATCTGAAAAATATAAGAAGTCCTTTTCAGAAAAGGAGGGCCCTAGTTTTGTCAGTCCAAGCACACCGACTCAGGGGTGGGTGATAAAGCAAAGTCCTTGTGAATAATACGCCGACACAGTTCTAAACATGAAGGTCACACAACAGAGAGCAAACCTCTGCCCGCACCATTACGTCTCACTCCTTCTATGACACTTGACCTTTGACATTGACCTGTTAATGAACTCTGGACCACTCCCAAAGTAGAGGAGGGTATTCTGTGGAACGACAGATAGGAGATCGGGGCGAATGTGATGTTGGACTTGGTCTGTGATTGTGTAAACATTGGGAGGCCCAGGTGGCGAGACTCAGCGTGGGGCTCGCGTCTCTCGTCGGAGTCCATGTGGCTTCTAAGCCCCCGGGGGCCCAGTTGGTGGCTGTTTCTTGCTTCCGTCTTGGAGGTGGGAGGGACGTAGAAATGAGACGAGTGGGGATTGTGGGAATGTGGGACGTATATATAGACGTGAGGATGAATAGGAAGGCGCATTGGGAGTGGTCCTGTTCATTAACCTTAGTTATCGGGAACTCACTTAATCTCTGACAGTTACATATATAACCCTCCGGCAAATTTTCATGAGAATTTATTTAAAAAAACTTCAATAACTCTGCTTAAAAATGGAAATAACAACAAACAAAGAAGCGGGAGTGAAAGCATAACCGCCACTTAACTTTGTTGGTAGAGGCAGGGAGTCACTCTCTCCTGATTGGTCGAGGCAAGCTCCACCGGTCACTGTAAACAATGATATTCACCCCAAGCCAGTACGCGAGAAGGGAAAAAACAATCCGCCGACCTCCAGCTAAAAATAAATCAGGACTCCCTGCAGGAGCTCCTGACAGTGTCTGTATTCCCTAGAGCTCTGTCCCTATGAGGAGCTTTACGTTAGTGCTGTACCCCTGCTCTTATTTTATATTTTCAGGTGAGGTCATATGATAAAACAGTTATCGACCTCAGTTATTGGCGAATCCAATGATTTATCCACTTAGGACAAATGACATTCGTCCAGGCTTGTCCAAGCTGGATTAATATTTGGACTCACCTCAACTGAAGTCAATAATCTATATTATAATAGCTGAGTGGCCTCTGTGTGTGTGTGTGTGTGTGTGTGTGTGTGGGTCCGGCCACTCAGTGCCAGATTCCACTGGGCGCGTATCTGCAGCATTGCGTGAGCGACGCTATTTGGCTCGGTCTTGCAGGCGACTGTGTCCAGCCAATCAGTGCTAGACTCCGCCGGGCGCATATCTACAGCATAAGGTGAGCGACGCCATTATAATATAGACATACAGGGGGAACCCCCCAGTATCCCCCTCTCCTGGGGATTCTCCCTTTTGAACTCAAGCCAATTCATCCATAGGAGTCCCGAATCCCAAAAAACAGATGCCAGGCTGCATGGGAAAGTAACGCGTAATCTGCAACATAACGTGAGCGACGCTATTATGTTCCGTCTTGCAGGCGACTTCGTGTTCAACTGAGCGCGGAATATCAGCGCAGCGTATTCCCCTTGATAGTTACTTAGTTTTGGTTACTATAAAAACATCGGTCGCGTGGCGGCCCCCTTGGTGTTAATGGAAACACCACAGCAACGTGATGACATCATAGAGGTGTATTGTTCACCATAATATAAAGACGAAGTTACATAAAATAGAACCCGTGGATCCCCACGAGCAGAGTGCTAGTTGTATAATATCCACCAACAAGTTGAAAATAGGAAGTTCCTACTGGCCCCAGGCTGCCCTGAGATTCTAGTTCAGGCTGAGTTTATTGATCAGTCACTTACCCAATCAGGCCAGAATCCCGTAGCCTGTCTGATTTGCGTATCCTTATTCAAGCACGTACTGCTGAAGTTAGGTGAGACGGAGTAAACTGCAGCATGTAGTCACCGTTCTATACAGAAGATAGACATTTATAGGCAATACTGACCTGATTTACAGTGAATGGAGTTTTATCCTGATTTCAAACCTGTTGGTCCCCATTTTACTTCCATATTGTTCACCTTTTTCCACAGAACCCCCACTTGCAACCAGAGAAATAAAACCATGCCTGTTAGTGCCAACTTACTGCAGTAATTTCCATCAACTTAAGCATTATTTCATGGAACGCAAGACACCTTCTTCACCAAGTAATGGTAAAAAAATCTCAAGTCATCCGAGACGCAACAAGCGTTACATTTATTAAATTCACATCATGGCTGTTCAACTCCCAGTTGAAATGGTGTTGGAGAAATCGCAGTGACGAATGCCAGCTGTCGTAGCCGTCTTAAATTCCAGTGCCCAGAGATTCAGCGTACACAGTCATTTCTGTCACACTGCAAAATCACTCATTCTGAGATGAGATAATTGAGCGGGGCAATATGAACAGAAACAAACATCATTATTTTTTATCAGATAATTTGATATTGAAATTGTGGTGATATGTTAGGTTTAAATATTGGCGCTTTCACAAATATGTAGGCAAGAACATTTATAATAAATAGACGTCAGTAATGTGGATATGACGGCCAAACAGGAACAGACAACAGCTACGGCAATCTAGGAATCCCTGAATCCCGCACTGTAATGCAACCTATAAAACTAGAAAAGACAACACGTCGTATTGCGATTTTAGGATATCTAAAGTCCCCGACGATACCACATGTCACAATATCGGTATAATGTTGTTGTATTGCCTGGTCTGAATTCTTCAAACACATTTTGTCATTACAAGTCTGCAGTCCCAGCCCTGGACCCTGATCAGCATTGGAAGCTTGTTCGAATGAACTCGGTGACAACACAGACGGAGAGAAACTGCTGCCATTAAAGTACTTTAGACAAAGACTAAGAATTCCTACAAGTACTACTGACTGGGATTTCAGTAGGAATGCAACTTTACAATCCAGTAACTTGCACATATAGCACAGGGCTTAAATACCCATCACACAGTCATTAGGGAACAACTGTGTGGCGAAATTCAGCCGCGGAAGGGGAAACGCACAAACTAACTAATCACATCACTCAAACACCAAATAGACATGCAAGTTGCTGAACTGCAAAGAAAAAAAAAAGGGATCCACACCAGGGTTGTGAGAAGCACCAGCTTTTCTCTGCTCTACACGGCCAAAAAGAATGGATTCCAGCCCACTCAACTTTTTTTTTTTACCCAAAATAACGGAGTCGTTACGGTTCTCTGGTCATTACAACCACCACTCTTCCGGGAAGGCTCTCCCATAAAGGTTATAAAACAGTTAAGGGTTATTTCAGACTCAGGAAAGCGTAAGTGAGGTTGGGTAATGAGGCCGGGCTGAAAGTTTACTTTCCATCCAGCCCCAAATGGTGTTAGGTGGTGGGGTTGAGGTCAGAATTCCACGCAGGACAGGCAAGTTCTTCAACACTGCGCTCCACAAACTACGTGTGGACCTCCCTTTGTACATGAGAGGAAGAGGGTCTTCCCAACACTACTGGAAGTATACAGTCCACTATAATGCCATTGCATGCAATGGTATAAAAATTTCTCATCAGGGAAGACTGAAAAACCTGGCCGGAACCACAAACTATGAAAAATAGCCTCAGACAAATGAGTGTCTGTACACTTTTGACCATACAGAGCACACACAAGCAGTTGCTCTTTGTGATATTATGTACAACAGCAGGCCATGCTGACAGTAATATGCATTAAATCAAGTCCTGCATCAGCTCCTGATGGCTCTTTGTGTCCCTGCAGATTTTGGACCAGTATTCCACAGGAAAAGCTGCTGCATGAGTTTCATGAGTAATACTGACTGCATCAGCTGGACAGCCTCCAAACAAAACACAGGACTGGGCCAGGCCCCACGCGGCACCCATAATCCCATCTGAGAATGCACTGGCAGTGCCAGGATGTCATTATGCCTTATTCAGCCTTAGACTGTGAAATAGTACCTTTTCCAAAATCTGTCTGAAACACTTATTCAAACAGCTTGCACCCTGTAGTTATGCCAGAAGCTTTTTCCAACAAGCGCAGTCATGATTGTCACCTACGGTAAATGGCACTTACAACGTCTAGTTTTGCAAATGCATATTGTGGAATGCATTGGAAAAATACCACAGCAACACTCAACCAAAAAAAAAAACAAAACATACCTGACCTGGCATTAAATAGAATGCACCTATCTGCCCAAAAAAATGACCTAAATTGGACTTTCGTGCCCTCTAGTGGTCGGGCAGCAGGGTAGCCTGGCGGAAGCAGCGCGACAGGCAGTAAGATTGTTGGTTTGAGCCCTTGATGGGGTTTGGGATTCTGATTTGCATCTGAAGAGCTGAATTTGGGAGGGTCTCTCCCATTAGGCCCTTGAGCAATGCCCTTTATCCCAAACTTTCTGCAGGGGCCTGAACCACATTTCTCTCCCTAATTGCAACTGTACAGCCTGCTATTTCTCCCAGGAAATCCTCAAAAAAAGATTCTCCCAGGAACTTCCCTGGTTAAAAAAAAAAAGCCAGGAGCACCCCTAAGGTAAGAGAAGAGCAATTTCCATCACAAATCTCCATCATCATCATTACATTCACTGCTGAACCTAAATATTCAAAATATCAAATACCCAAGAGGCATAGCAAAAATGTAAAAGAACTTGTGCACCATCTGTGGAAAGTCAATTAAATGCAAAGCCACGTACA
Organism: Gymnothorax reevesii; assembly: GCA_029721435.1. Lineage (NCBI taxonomy): Eukaryota > Metazoa > Chordata > Actinopteri > Anguilliformes > Muraenidae > Gymnothorax > Gymnothorax reevesii. The sequence continues at coordinate 13,575,578 of CM056579.1, forward strand.
CTGGGTAGCTGGCGGGCTATGCAGGAGAACTGATTCTGAAGCAGTGAATTCACATCTATTGCTAAGGCATTGTTCTGACTAAACAGCAGCTTACAGCAAATATAGACAAAGTCTGCATAATACACTTGCCAGAGACCATTCAGTCAAAAAGAAAGACAAAACACAATGGCATATTTTTTTGTGACAATGGAAGCATTTTCACGGGGGAAATCACTCACAGAATCTCCGGTTCCAAAATCAATTTGCTAGTTTTGCGGTCTACAGCAAACTTGCTTGTGTCAGTAATGACTGGGTGCCGCAGTCGTTATGGCGAGTGGCTAACAGTCCTGCCTCAGCTGTTAAAGAAGGTCCAGAGATACTCCTGAGGCGTCAAAACAAATATTACTTCAGTATGCTTTCAATGCATACTGTGCAAATATCATTATCTTTTAGTGCAAATCAGGTATTTCATGAATAGGAACACTTCCTTAGGTAATTGGAAATCAGGAGCTCTGTGTTTGTGATCTGAGGCTTTCAGACAGAGAGCAGGTGACTGTGGTTTCCATCTATCACTTTACAAGAGTGTTATCTCTACAAGCAGCTCAATACAGTCCATCGTGACCTGTCAGGCTGGATGTCCAACAGTTGTGAAACAACTGATTCAATCCATCCAGGGGCAGATCTAGGATGGTAGGAGATCCGGGGCTTAGCCCAGAGGAGCCTGCGATACAGAAACCCTCACTTACCACCAAATTAAAGCGGACAAAAGACACTGGAGACCACTTGTAAATTCACACCCTTTAATTAAGGTAAAAAAAAATCTAAAATCACTCAAGATCCAGTCAGCAGCTGGTTGAAGTGTCTTCAGAATTTTTTTTTCTGCAGGTCGGTTGGTACCATTGCGTACATCAGCCAATCACAGCTCTAGTACAGGCTGTGGTTCCATTGTACGTGCCAACAGCCAATTACAGCACGGCTGTACTCATGCATCAGAGAGAATGGCAACGCATTCAACCTTTTCTCTGTCAGCTGAGGGGTGTACGCGGCAGATTTGTGAATGCCCGCCTGACAAACACGATTAAAGTGCTCCACAATTCGCTAAATAGCAAGTAAACTAGGTCTGCTGCAGAAGTCCAACAGTCAATTTATTAGACCTTGGCTTTGGTGATTAGTACTGCAGATCCGAGAGCAAGTTTCGTGATATCAGAAAGTGAGGACGATGAGCGACATTATTAGCCTCAAAACACAGACTGCTTTGTGACCGTAGACTTCGTGACGGAAGCAACTAGTTGAGGCATAGCGCTGATAAGTATATGATCGTCCCTGGAGTATATTGGGGAAGCGTAGTTAGTTTCTGAACCAGTATTTTGAACATCTGCTGCTATCGACAAAATACCTTTCAACTGACCGCCGGCTAACTATCGGAACCCCAAAGAAAATAGACTTTAAATGTAAGAACCACATCTTTTCTCATCTTTATCGTACTCTAATGAAAAAAAATCACCTTGAACCCGCACCATCGACTAAATACAGTATATGCTGCGTGAATAATCATGTATATGCAGGACTCCAGACCAGAGTGGAAGAGCGCATCCAATCTAATCCATTAGGATAGAAGGTTAGCGATTGATGTTGATATGAGCTAGCCAAATAGATCCATTTGCCACTGAACGCATGCATGCATGGCTCGTATCAACAATAATCTCTTTTTTTCTATCGTGATGGATTAGATTGGATGCTCCCTTCCACTCTGATCTGAAGTCCTACATGTTGAGGATTATTCACGCAGCATTAATCGGTGACTGCTTGGTCCAGGTGCACATTGATTTATTTATTTTCATTAGAGTACAATAAATATGAGAAAAGCTACAGTTATAGATTCATACTAGTCTATTTTCTTTGGGGTCCTGATAATTGGCCAGCGGTCAGTTGAGCAGTAGGCTATTTTGCTAGCTGATGTCCCGGTGGAGAGCCACGACGAGAAAAAGTTAACGGTTCACTCTGCCGGATGCAAATGACATGACATAATAATTTTATCAACAATCAAAGGCTTATGTCTAATAAATTAATGCTACCTTTATCGTTTTATGTGTTTCTCAGATCCTTTTTTTTTTGGTTGCGCTACTAGCTAGTTCCAAAATGTCACGTTTCAGGCATCATGAACTTTGAGGGTGCAAACATGGACATATACGGGTGGAAAAGGGAGGCGTTAATAAGAGCGAAACAGACACAAGTGTCCCCGTGACTATGGCAACCGCCGCACGCCGCAAATAACATAGTACATTATAGGCTGATGACAAGAGCTCCAAGTTCATACTCGTCTTATTTTATAACCATGTAATGACATAAAAAATCACAACAAAGAAAACCAGCAAAGAAAACTAAAACAAATTTTTTCTTAAATAAAAAAAAATTCTTCAAAAAATATCCACTATTTAATTCCTAATAACACTTTAATGCCACTATTTAACTCTGTTGCCAAATCAAAACTCTGCGTCTGCTCTGCTCTCCTCTGTGCTTAAAATCACAGCATTTACAAAGACTAGCAACATTCTGGAAAGATCCACAGGATTCCTGGGTAATTCCGCCCCCTCCAGGCCAGAAGCTTCTAGAAAGCACTAGTCTATTACATCAAATTGTGTTTTGCTAGACACGCAACCAGAGGGTGCCAAATGAACAAAATAAATAGCTGACCAGCAAGGCAGCAAAAACAGCATGCAACAAATCTCCATTTACAAATTATATAAAATCCTGTACATAAAGTACTCATACATAACAACTGTAAGAAAAGACCCCGAGCAAAAGAAAAAATACCCCAGGCTATAGCCCAGTTGCCAGGCCCTAAACACGCTCCTGAATCCATCCATTGAGTAATGGCTAAAACAGGTCGAGGTAACCGCAGAAACAAAAATCAGACGACGAGGGCTGTTTCAATCCGAAAAAAATGCTTGCTTCGTCGTGTTTGTCAAGGGACGATTTGAGTCTGGACGTACAGTGCATGCGCAAAAACATCGCCTATGTTTTAAGCGTCACTACGGCAACATCGCCAAGACAAACCAATGGGGACAATTTGAGTTCTATAAAAAGCAATGTCGATAGATGGGAGTCGATAGATGGAAAACTCCCAGAGAAACGAGTTAGAGTCCGTATTTCTAACTTTTTTTATTATAGAAAACCTCAAAACTTACAGCTTTGAAAATGAACACGACTCGATCAAATCCAATAGAGACCTCTTGAAAATAAAGTTTCTATATTCGCAGAGTTGCTAGGACTCAAATCGTCTGGGAACAAACAACTGTTATTTTTCTTAGCGATGTTGCCGCAGTGACGCTTAAAACATAGGCGACGTTTTTGCGCATGCGCTGTATGTCCAGACTCAGTTCGTCCCGGGACTCAAATCGTCCCTTGACAGTTTTCACTCGCCCTCCAATCGAGGGGGGAATCCCCAAAAAATCCCGGATGCAAGATGGCTGCTTGCAGGGTCGTTCCAATCCAGTTTTGCTGAGGGAAGGGCGCATTTTCATTTGCTCAAGCCCTTGATTATTCTCCCTCAAACGAAGCCAACAACGAGCATCCCTCCGAGCTTTGATATTGCCCAGAGTTTTGCTCATCCTCCCTCGGTCAAAATTTCACTTCCGCCATTTTTTCTGCTGGCAAAAGGGGGAATTGAGGCAGGGAAATTACCATACAAATGTAAGAATTGTGTACGAGTAGTGTTTAATTTATGACAGTTATATGCAAATAGCAAAGTTTGGGAGTGAGGGGCATCGGTTTCACATAATTTTTTAAGCCTTTGACTTTATGTTCATTTTTGCTGTAGCAAGCCTACAGCATCCGCGAGGACTGCTGCGGAGCTAAAAGCCACTTTCACACCAGGCACGAAACAAATTTTTTGCGCAACTGATTACATTCAAAGTCAATGCAAAAACACGAATACACACGAAACACGTGTATTCGCGTCTTTGAATAGACTTTGACTGCAATATGTTGCGCATAAAATTTGTTTCGTGTCTGGGGTGAAAGCAGCTTTAATTTCCCATACAACAGTCACAAGTGCCGCAGCAATCAAAGGAGCAAGCAGTCTTCTACTTGCTATAAACATGCGATATGCTTCCCCGCGAACTGTGAAAGGTAAAATGTACAGGCAACTCACTCTGTCGGCTCCATGGTAACACAAACTTCCCGTTGGCTTGTTGACAAACGTCGGTTGGGCTCACTCGCCTGCTACGTCATTAAGAGGGCTCACCGGAGTTGAGGGAAGAAGTGAAGGGAGTGTCTTATTTTGGATTGGAACGCAACCCTAGTACGTCCCAGCTCCTACTCTGCCAGGCCAAATAAAGGGCCGCACACTCTAATTTCATTGGACTACCCTCAGCTGAGATCACGACTGGCATCCTCACGGTGACATTGTTTGAACAACCTAACGCAACATCAGAACATTTATTTCCATCCAGATTGCATTCTTTTCTGGCCAATATCTTGCACTGATGAAAGGAGAGTCGAACGCTCTGTAAAGGGCTCCTCAGTGCCTCCCAAAAACTGTCACTGATGTTAATAATGCATTGGATTGATCTTTACACATTTCCAGTGTTTTCAGCAACCTACTGGGACATTTTCTTTGCTTACAGCAGGCCAATCATTTGCCCCCTGTTAAGCACACTGACAACCCTTTCATGAGCACGAGATACGTACTTTGATGTGGTTGTTTAATGATGAGAAGCCACACACTGCATAAGTCAGGGTTAAAAGAATTGTTGTCAGCTGGAACATATTAATCACGACAATAATGATTCAACCATAGGCTTTTAGGTATTAACGTATTTAAATCCAAACAGTGACTGTTTTTGGTCAGGCAGTCCACCAGGGCATCTCAAAGGTGCCCCCAGGCCTGCTGGGAGATGTAGTCCCTCCAGTGAGTCTGGATCCCTCAGTGCCTGGAATACCTCAGGAGAGAAATTCCAGAGAAATTGAAATGTGTGAATCATGTAATTATTGTCATGTCTAAGAACTGACGAATGCACGAGAGTTCATTTTGTGTTGTAATGTGAATATAGGCCACTAGATGGCAGTATTTATCTTTTTTTCGTTTAGCTCAGACTGGAGTCATGTATGGACATGTCCTGGACATGTCTGGGGCAAGTCTCAGAAAGTTAAAAAAAAGAGGTCTAAATGTGGGTGGGGTCTGCAAAAGAGTATATAAGGAAAAGAATTGAGACAGTAAAGTGGTAGGAGAAATTGCAAGAAGATGACCAGACCTGCCATTCTGTTCAAGACCAGTGACGTTTCTTTTGTGGATTTCTTTGCCTGTGTTTGAGCATTTTCTTCATCCAGGACATCACCAAGCCACCCCACTAAAAAGGGACTGTAATTATTTCTGTTTTTTCTTATTTATCAATCTTGGTCTTTAGTTTGAGGTTGTTATTAGTCTTTGTCTTTGTTAAAAATTAAATGTGTTTTAGTTGTTAAAAACTGTGTTTGTCATCCCTTGCTGTTGCTGTTGTGTTACCTGTATAAATGTAATAACAAATTGGGGCCATAACAAATTGGGGGCTCAAGGTCCGGGATAGACCATTGTGTGAGTAATTTATTGAAAATCTAACATTCCAAATTGTGAAATTGTTTTTGTGAATTTTCCTAGATATATATTGACAACAGCAATGGATGATTTCTTGGCATCACCAACCGTAGGGGTTTTGAAGTCTTTTAAAAAGACAGAACTGCTAGAAATTTGCAGACAGTTGGAGCTGACAGAGGTAAAACCAGCCATGCGAAAAGCAAGACTGGCTAGAGAGATAGTTGAATATTACATTGATGAAAATGTGTTTGCACCAGGAGATCTGGAACAGTTTCCAGTGGAAAATCCAAATATAGAAATGGAACTTAAATTAAAAATGCTAGAGATTGAAAGGGAGGAAAGAGAAAAAGAAAGGGAGGAAAAAGAGAAAGAAAGGGAAGAAAGAGAAAAAGAAAGGGAGGAAAAAGAGAAACAAAGAGAATTTGAGAGGGAAGAAAAAGAAAAACAAAGGCAGTTTGAGTTACAAAAATTAGCAAGAGAAGAAAAACAAAGAGAATTTGAGTTAGAAAAATTTGCAAGACAGAGAGATTTTGAATTAGAGAAATTCGATAGAGAAGAAAGACTCCAAATGGAGCAACTAAAAATTAAAATAGCAATGAAAAATAAATTTTGTGCTAGTCAGGAGGTAAAACTGGTGCCTCCATTTTCGGAAAAGGATGTTGACAACTATTTCCAATGTTTTGAAAAGGTAGCAAAGAGTTGCCAGTGGCCAAAGGAACACTGGCCTCTGATGTTGCAAACTGTCCTCAAGGGTAAAGCTCAACAAGCCTATTCGGCTTTGTCTGCAGATGATTCCTCTGATTATGAGGTTGTCAAAAAGGTTATTTTGAGAGCTTATGAGTTGGTTCCAGAGGCTTACCGACAGAAATTCAGAGGTCTGAAGAAATCTGAAAATCAGACTTATGTTGAATTTGCTAATGAGAAGCAGGTTTGCTTTGAGCGCTGGTGTACTTCTATGGAGGTCAAGGATGATTTCAACTCACTAAAAGAGATGGTGTTAGTTGAAGAATTCAAGAACTGTGTTAAGGATGATGTTAAGACCTACCTTAATGAGAAGCAAGCACTGAACTTGCAATCAGCTGCCAAATTTGCAGATGAATATGTTCTCACTCATAAGTCCAAATTTCAGTCTAGCAGTAACAATAAATGGTCCCAATTTCAGAAAAAGGGTTACGGTGATACCCAAGATTCCTCACCCAAAGACAAAGACAAATCTGGTGATGGTGCTCAGAAATCCAGTAATAGGTCTGATCAAAGTGTGAAAGCTGACAGTGACAAAAGTGGTCTAGTTTGCAGTTATTGCAAGAAATCTGGTCATGTTACAACTAACTGTTGGTTCCTTAAAGCTAAGAAAGAAAAAGAAAAGGATACCAAACCAAATGCTTTTGTGAAAACAAGGTTAGAAACCCCTGTAGTAGATAACCAATCTGCTAAATTGCCTGCTTCTTGTGGGGCTAAAAAGCCTAATACAGCTGACTTTGTGAGGGAGGAATTTCTTCCATTTGTGTCAGAGGGATTTGTGGCTCTGAATGAGCATACTACTCCTGTCCCCATATATATCCTAAGGGATACCGGAGCTTCTCAGTCACTTTTGTTGATGGACTCCTTGGAGTTACGTGATGAGACCGCTTCAGGGGATTTCATACTTGTACAAGGTATTGAAGGGAGAACTGTATCTGTACCCCTGCGCTCTATATTCTTGAAGTCAGATTTAGTTACAGGACAGGTAAAGGTGGGACTTATGTCAAGTCTACCTATAAAGGGTGTTTCTCTGTTGCTAGGCAATGACCTGGCTGGGGGAAAAGTAGTTCCCCCTGTACATCTTACTTCACAGCCGAGCACTGAAAATGGGGATGAGGACCCATCTCTGTATCCTTCTTGCGCAGTGACTCGTGCTATGGCCAAGAAGGCTAAAGAAGATGATGTTGTGGTGCCGTCCAGTACATTGAATAGTCAGGACTCAGGTGGTTCGCCTCATGACTCTGATTGGCCTACTATGGTTTCTCCGTTTGAGGACTTATCAGATACTTTTATCAGTTCTCTATTCAGCCAGCCGGAAGGGTCTGGTGATTCTGATGTGTCTGGAGACTTGTCTCTGTCCAGAAAGCGGTTGATTGAGGAGCAAACTAATGATCCTGAAATTGGTGTACTAAAGAGGAGAGCCCTTCCTGAAAAAGAAATAGATGCAGTTCCAGTTGGGTATTATCTCAAGGATGGTGTGTTGATGCGGAAGTGGCGCCCTCCTGATATCCCTGCCAATGCAGATTGGGCAGTGGTCAGGCAAATTGTTGTTCCGAAGGTCTATAGGAATGAGATCTTAACAATGGCTCATAGTTTACCTTTAGGAGGTCATCTTGGTGTTAACAAGACTGTTGATAAGATCATGAAACACTTCTTTTGGCCTGGGCTTCGGAAAGACGTTTCCAACTTTTGCAAAACCTGTCACACTTGTCAGGTAGTTGGAAAACCCCAGTTAGACCCACCTGTAGCTCCATTGCAGCCTATCCCAGCATTTGGGGAGCCATTCTCTAGGGTCATTGTTGATTGCGTTGGTCCATTACCCAAGACTAGATCTGGAAATCAGTACTTGTTGACAATCATGTGTGCATCTACCAGATTCCCCGAAGCCATACCTCTACGTAACATCAAGGCAACTGCAATCTCGAAGGCTTTGATAAAGTTCTTCACGTTGTTTGGCCTTCCCAGGGAAATTCAGTCAGACCAAGGTAGCAATTTCACTTCAGGATTGTTTCAGCAGGTTGTGTATGAACTAGGTGCAAAACAGATTCTTTCTAGTGCCTATCATCCAGAAAGTCAGGGTGCCTTAGAGCGGTTTCATTCCACTCTCAAGACAATGATGAGGACTTATTGTTATGACCATGAGAAAGACTGGGATGAAGGGGTTCATTTGCTGTTGTTTGCAGCTAGAGAAGCAGTGCAGGAGTCTACTGGATTCAGTCCATTTGAGCTAGTGTTTGGTCATGAAGTGAGAGGACCTTTGCTATTATTGAGTGAACAATGGCAAGAGGAAGAGCCGCAAATCAGTCTGTTAGACTATGTTAGCAAGTTCAAGGAAAGATTGCGTGCAGCTTGTGACCTTGCCAAAGAGAACTTGAAATCAAGTCAGGGAAAAATGAAAACTTGGTATGATCATAAGGCTAGAAGCCGTGAGTTTAAACCAGGAGAAAAGGTCCTTGTGTTGTTTCCCTTGCAGTCCAATCCATTGCAGGCTAGATTTCATGGTCCTTATGAAATTCTGACAAAACTCAATGATCTCAATTACATTGTGAAGATTCCAGATAGGAGAAAACCAAAACAATTGTGTCATATTAACATGCTAAAGCCTTATCATGACAGAAATGCTAGGGTTGCAGCTGTCACTTCAGATTATCCAATGGTCGAAACGTGTGAAGATGAGGGGGAGTTTCAAGATGATGAACCAAGAATTAAAGCTGAAGTTCTTTCATGTAAATTGTCAAACACTGAAGTGTTGCAAAATCTTGATGTAAAACTCCAGCACTTAGAACCCTCACAGAGAGATCAGTTTGAAAGGTTGATCAAGAAATATGAGGATTTGTTTCCTGATGTTCCAAAGAGAGTTACTATAGCCTCTCATGATGTAGATGTTGGTGATGCCAAACCAATAAAACAGCATCCATACCGGATGAATCCTGAAAAGAGAAAGATTGCTGAGAAAGAGGTTGAGTTCATGTTAAAACATGATATTATCAGACCCTCCAACTCCGATTGGAGTTCACCCTGTGTGCTAGTTCCAAAACCTGATGGAAGTACTAGATTCTGTACAGATTATCGCAAAGTCAATGCTGTAACTAGAACTGATGTGTTTCCAATACCTAGGATTGATGATTGTATTGATAGTGTAGGGCAAGCAAAGTTTCTGACCAAGATTGATTTATTGAAGGGTTATTGGTGTGTGCCTTTAACTGAGAGGGCCAAGAGCATCTCTGCTTTTGCCACACCATCTGGATTGTACCAGTATGAAGTCCTACCCTTTGGCATGAAAAATGCCCCAGCCACGTTCCAAAGGATGATACAGTCTACAATCGCCGGATTGCCACACACGGGTGCGTACATCGATGACCTGATCACATGGAGTGACTCCTGGGAAGAACATCTAAAAGATGTAGAGACGTTGTTCCAGCGCCTGACCCAGGCTAACCTGACTGTTAACCTGAGCAAGAGTGACTTTGGTTGTGCTACTGTCACCTATCTTGGCTACGTCATAGGCCAGGGTAAGGTGGCACCCATAAATGCTAAAGTCCAAGCCATCATGGACTTTCCAGTTCCTGACAACAAAAAAGCTTTGCACCGCTTCCTTGGAATGATCGGGTACTACCGCAAGTTCTGCAAGAACTTTGCTGAGATTGCTCTCAGTCTAACTAACCAACTGAAGAAAGGCGTAAAGTTCACCTGGGATGATGCATGCCGGAGAGCCTTCGATCACCTGAAGTCTCTGCTGTGTCACTTCCCCGTGCTCAAATCTCCTGACTTCAACAAACCGTTCTCCATCGCGGTCGATGCTAGCGACCAAGCTTGTGGATCTGTGCTCCTACAGAGAAGTGACTCTGATGACATTGAGCATCCCGTGGCATACTTCTCCAGGCAGTTCAATCGCCACCAAAGGAACTATTCCACAATAGAGAAGGAACTGTTGGCTCTGGTCCTTTCTTTACAACACTTTGAGGTTTATGTTTGTACAGGACAAAAGCCAATGATTGTGTACGCTGACCACAGTCCGTTGATGTTTTTGAGTGAGATGAAGAGCAAGAGTCGGAGATTGTTGAATTGGAGTTTGATTTTACAGGAGTTTGACTTGGAAACTAAGCATGTGAAGGGTACAGACAATGAAATTGCTGATTGCTTATCCCGTGTTTGAATGTGTATATATATATCATGTGTTTGAATATTGTATGATATGTATATATAGACAAGTGTTCACTTAACCATTTTGTATTGAAAAGAAAAATTTTGCCTTTGTGAGTCAAAATTTTTCCCTTTTGGAATGGAGGTGTAATGTGAATATAGGCCACTAGATGGCAGTATTTATCTTTTTTTCGTTTAGCTCAGACTGGAGTCATGTATGGACATGTCCTGGACATGTCTGGGGCAAGTCTCAGAAAGTTAAAAAAAAGAGGTCTAAATGTGGGTGGGGTCTGCAAAAGAGTATATAAGGAAAAGAATTGAGACAGTAAAGTGGTAGGAGAAATTGCAAGAAGATGACCAGACCTGCCATTCTGTTCAAGACCAGTGACGTTTCTTTTGTGGATTTCTTTGCCTGTGTTTGAGCATTTTCTTCATCCAGGACATCACCAAGCCACCCCACTAAAAAGGGACTGTAATTATTTCTGTTTTTTCTTATTTATCAATCTTGGTCTTTAGTTTGAGGTTGTTATTAGTCTTTGTCTTTGTTAAAAATTAAATGTGTTTTAGTTGTTAAAAACTGTGTTTGTCATCCCTTGCTGTTGCTGTTGTGTTACCTGTATAAATGTAATAACAAATTGGGGCCATAACAGTGTTAGGAAAGTGAAACTACAACAGACACCTGAAATGTTATTTAATCAGCTTAGGTGAGAGCAACAGTCAACATGATGCGCACTCAGAGAGTTCCCTGAAACCTCATCCATATAAATAGGTACATAGACCACAGACATTTTTGTAAGGACTAAATACCTGCCATTTTAATGGAATGTGGAATGAATTTGTCAGTAAGGGCTGCAGGACAAACTATCATTTGAGGGAATTTTCATACAATTCTGTGCCACATTCTGGTAGCTGATGTTGTTGCTGTCGCTGCTGGAGACAGGAAAAGAAAAAAAGAGAGAGAGAAGCAGTTTTCTCAGGGCGCACGAGGATCACCCCAATGTTCCCAGCAGACAGTCTGGACGTGCCGCTTTGTGGATGTAAATTATAGCCTGAGGCAGAAGGCAAATTGTAATCCAATAACCAGGCTGAGGCTCGGCCCTGTTAAAGATCTACAGACAGGAAGAGCCCATCGCTCACCGAGCCGGTGTGGGCGCGATGACAGGCCGAGGAGAGGGGCGAGCCTGCGTTAGTGTGCTCCTCGCGCCCCCGCCGATATCCCATGACCACGCCAAGCTGCTTTTGTTCTGAGCGGCCGCTGGAATTTTAAATCGCACTGCCAGCGTTACCCTGTCTGACAGCAACAGGAGAATTTCCACATGTGCTCCAAAAATCAGGTCCCACAGACTTCAACACCAGTCATCCTTTACAGCGAGAGGGTAAACCCACCCATGCACAAAATATTACGTAAAACATGGGATAAAAATGAAAAATTATCATTTCACGCCAGGCCATAGTCAAACGATTTGTCACCGTTTTGTTGGAAACAATAAATTTTATTATCAGTGATTCCAGATATAAGTAATGACCTTGTTTTTTTTTTTTAAATACAAATGATTATTATATTCCATTCCCTCCGCACTGCATCAAGCTGGGTCATTTTTCATCTGTACCGTGCATCGAATGGCAAAAAGGGGGTTACTTTGAAAAGAAAAATTACAGGATTTGTTGCGTGTTGAGTTGTAGTCATTACATGTTATAGAATTACAAATGCAAATGTTGTGTTTTCATTTGCAGACATGAATGTTGAGTTTTAACTTGCAGACATGAATGTTTAGTGTACACTTGAAGACATGAGCGTTGAGTGTACACTTGCAGACATGAATGTTTAGTGTACATTTGCAGACATAAATGTTTAGTGTACACTTACAGACATGAATGTTTAATGTATACTTGAAGATATGAGCACTGAGTGTACACTTGCAAATGTGAACCTTGACTACAGACTAGTAGACAGATTAACCCCTTTATGCAGAATACAAATAATGCCAATTTTACCTGTTATGCATGAGCCTATTTAGGCTTTATAACTCAGTATTAGTGTCATGGAGACTGTGGAAAATTATCCCAGTAAAGCAAGACTCATTGGAAATTGAGTCATGGAATTGTCATTGTCATGGAAATTCAATGACAGAATAGTTTAGGATTTCAATTTTGGAATTTACGGACGCCGGCGTCTACATCTGCGTAAAGCCTAAATTAAAATAGTGTTGTAATGCTGTCAAGTGTGAATGTGAAGGCAACATGATAGAATGCTCCAACACTGCGTCCATTTTCGCTCAAAATGAAACTGCAGCGTAGCATAAAGTGTGGAATCTCAGACCTCCCTGGGGATTAGATTACAAACAGTTTTGAAAATGACGGACACTTTATACCCAGAGCAATTCTTTAAAATGATTTCTATAAAATAAGGGAGAAAGAAACCATATTTAATTTGTGTCAGCTATTTGTCCTCTTCATACTCTATGTATTCTCACCCATCCCATAAATAGTCACTTGCATAAAATCTTTGAACACGGCAGCGGGTGGTGTTTAACCAGGCCTGACATCAGCACTGCCCTGCATCAGCTCCCAGCTCGTGGACCAAGGGAAAGCAGTCATTAGCTCCAGTAATCACAGGTTGTAAATTTATCAGGGAACTTCAATTAACAGCCTGACTAGAGCCTGAGAAACGATCAGGTTCTTGTTTTGCACATAAAGTATGCCAGAGCTTCACCGAGTGGTCAGAAAGGCTTACACATCTAAACCCCACATCAAACCATCATCACATTTTTACGCCCCAGTCAACTGAGTTTATCTTTCAATTACAGCTCAATCAGGCACCTGACTACACCTCATTTATGTCCGTCACACGGCCCGCGCTCTGAAAATTACACATCAAAATGTCCACCACGAGCCAAGAGCTTGGAATATAGCGCATTTAGAAGTTGTTTGAAATTTACGGTGCGAGTCCATTTGCAGTGCATTTCCCTTCTTCTGCTTAAAAAGTGATTTAAATACCCTTTCAGGGTACTTATTCCACATTTGCAGCTCTAGGAATGGACTCTCGCACCTCGTATCCCTGATGGCCACATTCTAGCCGAGTCGCAGTCAGCACCAATGCTGCTTTTCTAACGCTGCATGCTAACTGTTGCCTCGGGCCTTAAATACTGCCCTTAACGACTAACTAACAACCACCATGATAGCCTGCCTGAGCAAATTAATAAACCTGCTGCCGTCGCTAATTGCTATGATTAACCACTGTAATTCCCAGGGGCCGAGCGAGTATCGATTTCTCTGTTCGATCAGGATCCCAGGGGCACCGCGGAGCCATTAGAGGACAGGGATATAAAACAACAGCTTAGCACTTTAATGAAAATGGCGGTGACTGTTTTAATGCGGGTGACTGCTTTACGGGAGATGTGTGTGTCTCTGGAATCAGAGCGGGGAGACGCAGGGCCGACCCTGCAGGAGCCGGAGGTCCTCCAGGCAAGTAGCTATTGAGAGCTCCTTAGACCAACGGATCTAGAGGAGGGTGCGGCCATGTTGTGTCAGGGTGTTGGGGTGGATTGATGGAATGGGAGGTCATGACCCCCTGAGATAACTTAGAATGGAAATTTTTTAAAAAAATGGTGGACTCATGATCACTCGCTGTTTATGGGTCTACTTCAAATGGAGAACTAGCCTCCTCCTCGACGAGCACTAAACACACACTGTAATGGAGGAGAGTTGGGGGGGGGGGGGGGGTGACGGCTATGCCTATACATGATGGTATTTGGGAATGGCTGGGTCTGAGAGACCGCTACGTACCGGCTTAAGCACCCTGTTACCCCGGGCGATCATAAAGGTCTTGTAAACCACCAGTCTCCAGCACGAATGGTAGTGAAGTTTCGCCACCGTCTTGTTTAGGAAAACCATTAAACCTGCTTTGTCCCCTCTGTTTTGACTGGTGAGAGACGCAGCACACGCGCACACACACACACACACACACTCATACCTATTGCCACTTTAGCGCATGAGGATAATGATTATTGAGCGGGCAGGACAGCAGGATTCAGCGGAGCAGAATGCTAAGGGCTGATTCCCAGCAGTGCTCTTCAGAGATGCTCATCTGTGACTCTCCTGCATATATCCAGCTGTAAAAACACCGACGATGTCCTGTAAGTATCAAATAAACCACGAGGGATTCATTTTAAACCCATTGGCACGTTTATCAATGAGTGCTGATCCATGCCACATGACAAGGCAAATAAAGCCAATTTATATTTCAAATGTTCAGAAGGAGGCTGAGCTGTCATAAGTTTAACAACCAGCAGTATTGCAACACAAAACAAACTGTCTCAAATCATGCGGGTTAGAAATAAATATGCGCTAATTAAGAGGACAGTTTGACAATTTAGCCAATAAATCTCAACTAATACAGTGCACATCGGAGCACATTGGTATTGCAGGTGCTATTATCATTATAAATAAATAGCCAATTATGCACAACAGCCAGGTTTTGTTACACTGCTTTCAACGTTGGGCCAAAAATAACCCCACATTGTTCACTGATGTTAACAAACCATTCCTCTAACTCATGAATACATTTTCTCCAGGTAAATCTGCAGTCATTAATTTTATTAAATCCTGCTCCAGCAAAAACACGGCATGTACAAATGCAACATATTTCATTGATGCTATTTTCGTTGGGTCACACAGCTCAGGGCCATTCACATTTCATAAATTATGGTACACATGCTACCCAAGACCAAGTTGGACAGACAAAGGAAAACGTAATATTCCCTGGTTGGGAACATGTTCTCAGTACCTGTGCGAAACCTTCCTCAGGAGAACTCGGCCTCTCGGAAGATCACTCTGAATACAGAAGGTACTATGTACCGTCCAATACATTCGCACTTGGAAAATGCAGGCCAGACCAGTGTATCTGAAATGTTGCATATCCAAAAAGGCTCATAAGCTGTAAATAAATACAGAAAAATTAAAGTAGGCAGGGTCTACTGACACCCAGTGTTTATCATTTTGCAGGATTAAATGGGGAAACATCAGAAATGGTGTCATTGGCCAAATGTTTACAGACTGCACAGGAGAAATTCTGGGCTAAAAGCGTGTAGTTTGAGAAAGCACTAACGGGCACCTGGGGGATAGGAGCTGTCACCGGTCGTCAGCGGATAAGAGCACGTACACCACATTTTAGCAGTCGCTAGGAAAACAAACAATGATTGGGCCAGCTGGCTGGAGGCTCGACTAATGACTGCTGCACTTCAGTGAGCGACGGCAGCAGCCGAGCCCATGACGTGAAATGAAGCCTCAGCTGTGGCTGAAGAGGGACGAGGTGATTTTTAGTCTCTCCGCGAAGTGCGTGTGTGTGTGTGTGTGTGTGTGTGTCTGTGTGTGTGTGGGGGGTGGGGGGGGGGGGGTGGCAGTGCACAACCTGTACGCGGAAGGTTTGTTCGCTATTCTGAGGCCCTTGGATAATATTTTGTGTCCAGTATCAAAGTCACACCAGCGTCGACTCAAAACACAGCCGCTGGCGAACACGGCTAACGCGCAAGATAAGATAGGTCACACAGCCGCTGGCTAACACGGTTAATGAATTAGAGGGTCTAAGATACAAAAGTGCAAAACCCTGAAACTCTAACAGGTCAGAGAGTCTAAAAGCACGTGCTTAATGCAAGGTCCCCACCATCAAAATTCGCGACATGATTGAAATCGTGGTCTAATTCATGGAGCAATCGTGGTGATCCTATCAGATCTTATCTTGAGGTCAGTCTTGGCAATCATGTTGATTGTAGAAAAGTTTGACAGTTCAAAAATTTCCTATGATCAACGCAATTAATTGTCAACCGCGATCACATCACCTCGTGTCCAAATGTGAAATTTTAAGCTACTTTCAAACTGGACGTGGAACAAATTTTTTGCAGGTCTGATTGCATTCAAAGTCAATGCAAAGATGCGAATACACGCGTTTCTCTGCAGAAGTGGTGGTGGGGGTGGGGGTGTGGCAAGGAATGGGGCAGGTACACCAAAACCATGAGTGATTAACTCACCGTTCAACCATTTGAATCCTTAGAGGTCATCCGGCTTACATCACAATATAAAGTTGAGACTGACACTCAGCACCTACAAACCTGCATTTACACTTATGGTCAGAACATGTGAACTAAAAATCGTAGTCTGTAGTATCTGCACGAACACACTGCACGGCATGACTGGGGTAGTGGTCGGTATTGTCGGCATGGAATGAGGGGGTTACAGCTTTGAGTCCTGGCCGGCCAGTACCCTCTCTGGGAGGAGTGTGAGGTATCATTCAGGAACCTAACCCGAGACCCAAAAGATCCAGTAAAAAGATGTTTTATTGAAGCAAGGGGATAACCCCCACAGGGCAGAAGGCAATGGTGCAGAGTCCACAATCCAAAATCAGAATCCCAGGGGCATAATCCAGATTGTACACAGAGCAGCAAACACAATTCAGGGTCGGGCAAAGCAGGTACGGTACACGGGCACAGGAATATCAAATGTAAAGCCATAATCAGAATCCGGGACGTTCCAGTCAGAAATATAACATTATGAGTACAGGGCATCAACAATCGCAGCACAGGGAAAATGTTCTGACAAAAGCTGGTTGTGAAATGACTGCTTAAATACACGTAGGGGAAGTCACATGCTATAATAGGGAACAGGTGAGCTGGATCAGACCAATTAACAAAGGAATGAATGAGAGGAAGTTCCTAACCACATGAAATTGGCAAAAGCCAAAACGCGACAGGGATTACACAGACAGCCAATGACAAACAGACGACTCCGGTTAGGGAGTTCTACTGTGCACAGAGAGAGAGGCAGAACAGTGATAAACAAGGTGCGGAGAATCTGCTGAAACGCAGCAGAGTAAACTGAGTGAAGACAAGGGGCGGAGACTAGAGCAGAGCGAGTGCTGAGAGCTCGTTAGTCAATTATTAATGTGCAGCTATACAATCCCTAGTGCTTGTTAGTAAATTAGTACTATAACCAATGTTAGTTAGTGTTAGTAATTTATCTAAAATAATAAACAGTTAGTATTGTTATAGTAATGATAGAACAGCTAGGTGAAGAAAGCAAACGAGATTGGACGGAATGTTTGGAAACACAGAAACCATGAAATCACCTGAAACTGTGGCACACAGGACTGGGGAAATAAAACTGTCTCAGAACACAAGACAAGACTGGGGAGACAATGTGCAATGCAGGGTATGAGAATTACAGATAAACCAGAATGAATATCTCAGCTGAGAATATGGGAAATGGCAGGCAAAAGACATGACAAAGCAAGACAGGCAAAATACAAAACATGGCATGGAATGCCTCAAAAAACATGGCATGGAGTCAGGGTAATAGCTAAAACATGGACAGGCAACAGCAGAATCATAACAAGGAGTTTGCGTGGGTTTCCAAGAAAACTCAGGTTGACCCCACCCTGTTCCATGCTCAATAGTAACACTCCTTACAGTGTCCCTGACCAAGGCTCTGGATTTAGAAAGACATGCTCTGTAGAAACACTCCTACCAGTGTCCCTGACCAAGGCTCTGGCTTTAGAAAGACATGCTCAATAGTAACACTCCTACCAGTGTCCCTGACTGTGGCTCTGGCTTTAGAAAGACATGCTCTGTAGGAACACTCCTACCAGTGTCCCTGACCAAGGCTCTGGCTTTAGAAGGACATGCTCTATAGGAACACTCCTGCCAGTGTCCCTGACCAAGGCTCTGGCTTTAGAAGGACATGCTCTATAGAAACACTCCTACCAGTGACCCTGACTGTGGCTCTGGCTTTAGAAGGACATGCTCTATAGAAACACTCCTACCAGTGTCCCTGACCAAGGCTCTGGCTTTAGAAAGACATGCTCTGTAGGAACACTCCTACCAGTGTCCCTGACCAAGGCTCTGGCGTTGGGAAGACATGCTCTATAGGAACACTCCTACCAGTGTCCCTGACCAAGGCTCTGGCTTTAGAAGGACATGCTCTATAGGAACACTCCTACCAGTGTCCCTGACCAAGGCTCTGGCTTTTGAAAGACATGCTCTATAGGAACTCTCCTACCAGTGTCCCTGACCAAGGCTCTGGCTTTAGAAAGACATGCTCTATAGGAGCACTCCTACCAGTGTCCCTGACCAAGGCTCTGGCTTTAGAAAGACATGCCCTATAGGAACACTCCAACCAGTGTCCCTGACCAAGGCTCTGGCTTTAGAAAGACATGCTCTATAGGAACACTCCAACCAGTGTCCCTGATCAAGGCTCTGGCTTTAGAAAGACATGCTCGAAAGTAACACTCCTACCAGTGTCCTTGACCAAGGCTCTGGCTTTAGAAAGATATGCTTTATAGGAACACTCCTACCAGTGTCCCTGACCAAGGCTCTGGCTTTAGAAGGACAGGCTCAATAGGAAGACTCCTCCCAGTGTCCCTGACCAAGGCTCTGGCTTTAGAAAGACATGCTCTATAGCAGCCTTGAACTGTGGCTGTCCACTGCCCCTGAGTAATGGAGGGGTCAACTGCACAGGAAAAATTACTCCACAGAGTTCAATAAAGCATTTCTTATCTTTTATCTTATGTTCTGGGCCCAATTTTTCTACAACTAAAGATCAATGCTGTCCATCAATAAGTGAAATGGCACTAGGTTTCTGTTATGTGAGGAGATGGCACTGAGCCCCTCAGAAAGTTCTGTGTTTTTTTGGCGATTTGAAATGGACCTGACACATCGTCGAGGATAATTTCTAGCTTTCCCGAAAACTAAAGTTTCCCCCCCCCATTTTCTCAACATTCTCCTTCACTTCTGCATCGATGCAATAATACCGAATCCTCACAGCTTTAAAAATGAGCTTAGCGATGCACAATTTCACATGCTGCATCTGAGTTCATGCACTGCTGACCAAGGTCTTTGCGGTTCACCCCTTTACGGCAGTGTGTGATGGACCGTGAATAATTAGTTATAGCACTGATGGAAAAAAAGGTGGTGCGGTCATCTCAATGAATGATGCTTGTGGGTTCTAATCCCTCCTGAGGCCTATCAGTGTGTAGTTTGTACGTTTGCACACATCTGCTCCCAGTACTCCTGTTCATCCCACAGTCCAACGAGACGCATGCCAAGCTAACTAGAGACTCTAAATAGCCCATTGGTATGGACTGAGTGTGTGTGCGAATGGTGTGTTCCCTGCAGAGGAACAGCAAACTGTGCTGCCTCTCTCCCATTGCATCCTGGGATAGGGATCTCCAGCTCTCTTCAAGTTCTCTTTTTCTTTCATAATCTTAAAATGCTCCTAATAAGCGTATGGCACACTTAAATGTAAAATAAATCCAACAGGTGTTGAAACTCTTCAATA
The DNA here is from genome assembly GCA_029721435.1 of Gymnothorax reevesii. Classification (NCBI taxonomy): domain Eukaryota; kingdom Metazoa; phylum Chordata; class Actinopteri; order Anguilliformes; family Muraenidae; genus Gymnothorax; species Gymnothorax reevesii. The sequence goes on from CM056579.1 coordinate 13,595,343, forward strand.
TTCAATTCTCAGATATTTCTAATAAAAGTCTGACCAATCATTTTCTTCAGACCGAATAAAATGATTTGCCGAGCTTCCCGTCTGTCATCCGTCACAGCGCCCCTTACAGTTGCCTAACGCTGTCACTGCTTACCAGTCACGCGCCTCTCTGGCAGAAAAAAAATGGCGCAATTGACTGTAAACAAAACGGGTGCTAAAATGCTATAATTAATATAATAATGCTAATGGTAGCTCGTCAGACTACAAAGGTAACTAAACGTTACGAGGGCATTTTATTTTATACCACATATAGAATTGAATATTATGTCATTACTGCTGGTTAGTTTTCACGTACCGGTGTCTCTAAAATACCATATATTAGTTATATTTTTTTTCATCGCAGAAGTCTGGCAATCAGGGGGAAGAGGGTGGGACTTTGGAGGGAGGCGGAGTTGTTCATGTTCAAATTTTTACTAAGTGCTGTGCGACGTCCCAGAAAGGTAAGAATTGCTTCAAGTGGGATAACAGACATGAGCAGAGAAGTTTGAGGTCTGAGGATATGAAGCAGCTCTGGCACACAGTATGAGACGACTGTGCTCAGGATCTCATGTCTTGTGGAAAATCTGAGTGCAGGAACCTTCAGTGTCTCTGTGAAAGAGAAGTGTCTTCTGAGCAATTACATCATCCTGCATGCAGCCACTTCGCGGTCATGCTAATGCACAGCAACGTACAGCACACAGTCCTGCAGGGACCTAAGCACTGAGAGCCCAGCGGCAGACAGCAGTGTTAAAGTGCCAGATTTGTCGTAAAGAAGAAGACTCAGTGAAACAGAGATCCTCAAATCTTGGGCCAGTAGTTTAAAAATAGACCAGGTCTTTGTCTTAAATATATCAGGACTACAGGGGGAAAAATGATCTGTCACATTTTCACATCATGGAGAAATAATGAATTAAAAATTGACAAACAATCTTAGAAACAAAGCACTGAAAAAACATGCAAAAAATAATTATATATAATTACAAATATTACAATAATATATAATTTATGAAATATACAACATTTCTAAATTTGGACTAATTTTTCCTTTGTGGTCTTCATATCTTTAGGTCAGGTTTGAAATAAAACACTTTAGTTTGCACGCCACATAAACCTTCACGAGTGACCAATGTTAGACTGACTTTGATACCCTGGTGCGCAGTGCATTATGGGCAAAATACGACACTTCACAGAAAACAAAACAAAAAAACAAATTGGCGGATGCAACAGCAACGCTTATTAGCGGAGGAGCAACGCATTTTACTCCTACTGACAACCTACATATGCTGGAGGAGTTCAGTGCAGGGAAAAGTTTGTCATCATAAAGACGCAGGAGGCAAGAGTGGCGGACGGAAGGAATGTGGCGTCGGTCTGACTGGCCACTGAACTCCCACAGATAAGTTTAAATAATCTGCACAATTACAGTAGCACTAATGGTGCAGGTAAAATGCCCGATACTGCGGGACATGAAGCCATTCTATCGAGACTGACGAGAGTTTACCACCCAATTACCACCCTAACAAGACGGTCTTTCTTTATTGTTTTTCCCATAATGCAGCTCTTCTTGTCAATTTTTTCTTTTTTCTCGCCCAATTAGATCTCATGATTTAATTACTGTCTCATGCATCACCTTCCCACTGTGCTCCGGTTCTCACCTGTTCCCCAGTGTTAACTGTAGTAGTGTGTATTTCAGTTCCTGGTCGATGTTCCTCCCCGCTGGGTTGTTTCTCATCATCGTGTTCTCAGCCTGTTTTCTCCAAAGCTCCTCACCCCATCTTCAGTAGTTTAAAAACTAAGAAATGATTTTATTCGGGATATTTCCCTTCACCGTCAGCTCCTCTGAGTTAGAGGACGGGCACAGCCCCTCGTGTCCCGTACCCCCAGATTTCCTCACTGGCACTGACCTTGGACCTGCGTCTGAACACAGTGAGCTTCAGTCTATTGATCCTGTCTCGGACTGTTCCAGAACATCCTTCTGCCTTGTGTCTATTCAGTTGTTATTTTCTGTTAGTGCCACTTGTGGCCAAAATCATCATTAAAGTACCCTGGCGGCTTTTTTTGCATCTGCGCCAGGTTCCTTCACAGCTGCACGTAACAACCTAAATCAATTTCAATTACTTTTCAGTTACAACCCCTGTCATTTACAATAAGCTGTAAGAAATGTGAATAGAAAATGTGCCGTTGTGTCTTCTGACTGATGTTCGAACAGACTGTTGTCATAGAAACAAAGCATGCATCCCCGGCTTACTCAGGCGAAGAGGTGGACAACTTTCCCTCCTCAAATGAAGTCAGTCCTAATATTCATGCCACAGATAGGCTTAATTAGACCAGACTAGCCTGACAACATAAGACCAGCCAAAGGCCAAGAATAGCTTTAAACTAGCTTTATATTAATGTAACTTTCCGCAGGCCCTAAATCTAAACACATCCCTGCTTTTCTTTTCTCCGGTGTCATCTGGTGAACAAACGACACTGCTGATTGGCCACAGTGGCTTCACATTGGACTTCCAGGTAAAGCCAGGGTGGAAGAGTAGCAGTTTTCGATTCTCCAGGACCACAATTTGAGGAAGAGGGCAGTAAATTAGGAATGGAGTGACCAGCCCCAAGAGTTTGAGATGGGGCTCTAGCTCTGCTCAGAAATAAGCAATCATAATTCATCACAGCGCTGTGACCGAGCCCTGGTGGGGCACACATTCGAAAGAGAAAGTTGGTGCCTGCCAGCAGGAAGTGGTGTTGCAAATATGCAATTCCGTATGGCCTTAAAACACTCACCTCAGAGAGAAGAACCAAGACACAGAACGAACACAGTGCGTCCATAAAGCCTGACAAACAGCACATACTGCATCTAATACGACAGACATGAGAAGCAAACACTATCAAAAGTCCACTAACGAGGACTGATAGGAGCGAACTAAAGCGCGCTACAGTACTGCTGCTAAAACCTGCAGCAAGGCAGATGCATCCCTCTCACTCGAATCCATCATAAAAAATCCCTCAACACACCCCAGGCAGAATAGTTTCAAAATGCCTGAGCATCTTAGAGTTATAAATGCCATTTCAGGGAAAGTCTACTCGCGATGATGCCACTTACTCAACCCAGTGAAAAAAGATGACATTGCGAGCTGTCGACTCAGCAGGGATGTGGAAATTCCTCCCTTCTTTATCTCTCTTTCTTCTCTGGCTGGCATTTACAGTGGGGAGTTCTGAAAAATGGCCAGCGCTGAGCCCAAACAAATGGAGTGGCAGGTAGCACTAATGAAAAAGAGCGGCATGCTTCCCAAATCTCTGGGGTTAATAACAAATCCATTTAATCCACAAAGAAAAACAGCCAGGGGTTTTATTCAATTACTGAACGGCAGAATGCAGGCAGTACTTTCAGGAGAAAATAAACTCCACAGTGAACAAAACAGGAAGCGGCTGAGAGAATGTTATTGAAGCAGAGTGTGCTGACTGTTCGGACACAAACGTGACTATTACTAGAGTGTTTCCCGGCAACATAAGGAGACAAACACCTCGCCAAGCTTTGCCTTTTAAGAAATTGATTGTTGCATTAGAGGCACCCGACTCAAGAACAGGGGCCTGATCTGATGTTTGCAGAGGTACAACTGGACAACACTTCTATCCAAATCTCCAGCCTGACGCCAGGGTGCATTTTATCACAGATCAAAGCAAGCTATTGCAACAACTGTTGTTGTGAGGTTGCAGAATGTGACCAGAGGTTCTTATCAGGAGGTAGCTCTGGAGGAACTTTCCTTTCAGGCCATGTCACCACCGTACTCTGGATGGCTGGAGACCGTTCTCACCGTCACCCTCATTCAGGATCAGGAGGGCGACTCCCTCTCATGACTTCTGGTGCCACAAAACAACCCATCACAAGGATGCAAAAAATATCCCCACAATGCGGGCGTTTGACGTAGGCATTTTCATGTTATCCCGTGGAACACAAGATTCAAGGTGGTGAACATCTTGGACATCCGAGTGCCGTCAAATTTGAGAGGCTTCTGTAAGTACGCAAGACCAAGCAACAGAGCGAAAATCGCATACATTGACAAAAGCATTATCAAGTCATTGTACGGAATACAAAAGTTTATGGGACATACAAACAGACAGACGGACATCACACCTGACGACAATACCCCTCTGCCCCTTGGTCGCAGCTGAGGGGTAAAAAGCCAGGGGGCAATTAGCTTGTGAGTGCCTATTTGACCTGCTAAAAGAGGAATCACAAACAGATACTGAGAGAGCAAGAGAGAGAAGAGATAGAGAAGGGGGGAGAGAGAGAGGGAGAGAGAGAGAGTGAGATGGAGAGAGCAAGAGAGAAAGAGTGAGAGGGAGCGAGAGCGACCGTGAAGCAGGGGTAAAGGGATAAATCTATTTCAATCAGAGAGAATTTGGCCTCCAAGAGTCAAATGACAGTAGAGTTCGAGCAAAGCAGAGGTCAGAGGTCACACAGGGGGAAGCAGAGGTCACACAGGAGAAAGGCAGGACGCACAGACTGTTTAATTTAAGATGAAACCAGAGAATAATTTAAATACCAGATCGCCTGTTGAAACTACTCCTGACATATTTACACGAGCTGTGACCCAGCTGTGTTTATTAGTTTCTTTTAAAATATGAATTACTTTGCACAGTTATGACTCCAAATTTTCAGACCAAATCCAAAGTTGAAGGGATTGCCCACCCAAAAACTACAATTTTTATATCAATTACTCACCATTAAATGTCTCGAACGGGCAAGGTCATTTATCACCTGGCGCAACTTTATGGCCACTAGAGAGTTTGTAAAAATTATCCAAATTCCGTTTTTCCTGGAAGCAAATGGGGTCACCCAGTAGCAACGGTAAAACGTCCACAAAATGTCTGTTGACAAACTTTCAAACCATCATCCAACGCATCGTCCAGCATAATCAAAATTTGCTTTGTTTTTCAGAGAAGGGAGAAGACTTGTTTCAAAAACTTTATTAGTCTCTGGGAACGAGCCAGGAGGCAGGACTTCCATTGAATGCGCGAGCTTACTTGAAGCATAACTGTGGTATTTTATTATTTTTAGCAAAAAAACCCGCGTTTTTACAAATCTGAGGATACGAGCGGACAAAGCAGACTTGAATTATACTGACGATGCGTTGGATGATGGTTTGAAAGTTTGTCAACAGACGTTTTGTGTACTTTTTACCGTTGCTACTGGGTGACCCCATTTGCTTCAGGCAAAAAGGGAATTTGGATAATTTTTAAAAACCCTCCAGTGGCCATAAAGTTGCACCAGGTGAAAAACAGCCTTGTCCATTTGAGACATCTAATGGTGAGTAATTGATACAAATTACAAATTATATTTTTGGGGAGGACTATCCCTTTAAGTGGTCTCACATCGAGGGGAATCATTTGATAATAATTCTGTTATTTAAAGGACAATTTTATCCAAAACAACAGCCGGTCGATTAGCCCAAGCAGGGGCAAACTTCTTCTGCACAGAGCGGTAAAGGGTCTTGCTGAAGGGCCCAACAGCTGCAATCATCTCATAGCAGCTTCAGCAGCCTTCCCAGTCAAGTACCTTCGTCATGAGGCAACACCCTTGTAGAATTGCCACAACTGGCGAGTCCAACCGTGATCAACCTCCCCTGCTGTGAGTGAAAAGTTATTACTTTGGCGTCACCGATTGTGGATTTCACTTTCTGTAATACCAAAGGTCGAAAGTATCTGAGAAGTAAAGGAATGCGTGTCGTCTAACCATGTTGCCGGATGGAGTGTAATTTGAAGCTTGTTTTTATGATCTGACTCCAAATTCATGTAAACTTCATCTTCATCCACACTAACGCTGACACACAGAAGGCTTCATGTGACCGTAGTGTTCCTCTGGAAAGATGGCATCCCGCTGTGTGGATGCGGAGGTGCCTGAGGCTGATACAGCCGGCAATAATACAATAAAATGTATTCGTGTCGGCACTGAGTGCAGATGAGTATATAATGCTATAAATACCCAAAGACCTGTGCGTCTGTCAGCTCTGACAATCCTTAGCTGTGAAGTGGGTATCAGTCAGAGAGGAATGCACTGTTAAGATCAATATAATCTATGAATCGCAAATTAAGCAACGGAATGGGTAGAGATAAATGACTTTACGCGAATGTCGTGCAGGAGCCCATGTTATAGAGTCTCCCCGAACCAATCAACTCTTCCACCTGCAGTATATACCCAAAGATCAAAGGAAAACCAAACCATCAATATAGGGCCCAATGAGCAGGAAACATAAACATCAATAATCACATGTGCTGCATGATCACACATCAGTTGTACCATATTTGACACAAGACATACAAACAAAGATGGCCCTCCCACATGATCACACAGGACTGCACAGTGGTTTAGACAGTGCTGACCATCCTGAGGTGTTTGTCAGAAACAAACAGCAGCATAATAAGAGGCAACATGACATCATGAGTAAACAAGAGTCCCTTTTCACCCTCCCATATCAGCTTTGTAAACAGTCCTGTTTCCTCATATGGAGACTGACAGGGACACACCTCTGTAAACACCCTGCACCCTTAAACTGTTCAAATCAGGAGTGAAGTAATAGGCATTAATAGACAGAGATGAATAAGCTTTCAATCCATGACAGTACTTGCAGAGACTGACCCATTTTTCATGATTTTTTCTTCCCCCAAAGAGGTGTTTTAGCTTCCCACTCCCACCGTTCAAAGGCCGTCCAGCTCTTTGCCTGAAGGACCCCTGTAACGATGGGCTGATTGGTGATTGGCGAGTCAGGAGCTCCAGTCTGATCTGGCCCCCTTGACTGCCTCGTTCCACAAATCCTCGTTTCCGCGGTGATATTCGCGGATGTGTCAGGCCCGCGAGCAGCGAGTGGGGGTTGACAGGATGAGGAATCGTGGATTCGTCACCCGGTCAGGCTGCGGAGACGTATGCTCGCCCGTCACTAATACATAAACAGATGAATAAATGCATAAATAAAAGCACAGGCTGTCAGAGCTGCTTGGGATTTAGATTTGACGGAAGTCGGAGCTTAAGGCTCAGATGGCAGTTTATTTCAGTGACACTTCTGCCTCATTACCCTGTGATGAGCCAAACAGCAACTCACAGTCCTTGTCTATACTCCTATACAGGTGATAACTCCATTTATTCTACAAAGAGGTCATAATTCCTGGATCAGAAATTATTATTCTTCTGCTGTAGTTGGTTCCAATTACAAGCATTTGCTAATTAGCCAATTTATGCTCCTACGATGGAAACATAATCGGTGTGCAGTCAGTTTACTGGGCTCATAGATGGAAGAAACGCGCGGCAGTCAGTTTACTTTCTGCCAAAACTGCATCTCCGCCCGATCTCCCGCCGCTGTCCGCGGACCTGAAACCGGCACTGACACGGGCGCTGTCCGCGGTCCTGAAACCGCCACTGACACGGGCGCTGTCCGCGGTCCTGAAACCGCCACTGACACGGGCGCTGTCCGCGGTCCTGAAACCGCCACTGACACGGGCGCTGTCCGCGGACCTGAAGCACATTCGCGGCAGCGGAAGAAAACGTGCCCCAACAGGAATGCTGTGTTAAGCTGCTTTCACACCGGACGTGAATCAAATTTTTCGCACGACAGATTACATTCAAAGTCAATGCAAAGACGCGAATACATGTGAAATGTGTGTTTTCGCGCCTTTGCATTGACTTTGAATGTAATGTAATCGGTTCCGTCTGTTTTAGCTTTACTCTGATTAGTTCCTTCATTTAGTTTTGTTTTCTCCCTGTCCTGTTTGGCAGCAGTTTTCTGTCCTGTCATCACCTCAGCAGACACACCCCTCTCCTGAACTTAGGCTCAACAGTCATTTGGTGATCCCCGGCACTTCCCACCTGCGATTCAGAACAAGCTCATCTTTAACACAACACCTTAATACACAAAGGATCAATACTCCATTAAAGTTATGAGAATAGAGACCCATATTCGAATTGCATTTTCGAGTCGCCGTGCTGACCTCAGATCAGTTTTGACTTTTAGATCATAATGGACTCTATTTGGCAGTGCACCAGGGAACACTGACTTCAGATCAACACTCATACGCTGACAGGTTTCTCGAATGTGGCAACCCCTGCAGGCATTCTACGCCCTTCAAAGCACAACAGCCCTGAGAGATGAACTCATCTGAGGCCCCGTCCATGCGTACACAGGTGTTTAAAAACTGCAGTTTTTTCTTCGCAGTTTGGCTTTTTGTACTCATGCAAAGGATGTTTAAAACAAATATTTTTGGAAACACAGTCCAGGGTGAAGATTTTCTAAATTGCCAGCTTCTGTGCCTCCATGTGGACATGATGTCACAGATGATGTCACAGCTCATTTCATACAAGCCCATTGTTGCATTGTGTGATTTTACTCTCTGGTATTAGACTATTTAAATGTAGACGGTATCACCACCTACTGGCTCGGAATACTTGATTTGAGCATTTGTGGCCATTTTTGCGTTCTCGTGCAGACAGATTCTCTTTTTACGAAAACACAGAAAAATATTCGTTTAAAAAAAAACCCATGAACATGTGGAATAGACCCGAGGGATTTGCATGCATCCACAGACCTGGTGCCCAGAGAAACCGCTCCCTTCTGCTCGTACTTATCCGCCTCATGGGCGGCAGTCCGTAACCCCTGTGTGGCATTTCATCCAAGTCCATTATTCGAAAAGCCATTATTGCAGCTGACAGAGCTTACATCATTTTTCAGCAGAAACTGAGAGGTCCTGCTCAATTTTCTGTGAGGAACATGTAAAATAACGCATCATCACTGACACCAGCAGCACCCCGCCCACCAGCCCCCTGCTGTGCTGATTTATGCACAAACAGTGAACAGAGCACAGGAGTCACATATAATTACCCTCAGCAAGTTCAGCACTAATTTCAAAAGCGAACTCTTGAGGCAGCCCGCGTGTCGCTCGTGAGAGAGCTGAAATGCATTCATTGAGTGCGGAGATAAGCACAGCTCACTTCAGTGCGGCGGTAATCCACTTGCAGCTAATGTCTGGGCCAACCACAGCCACCCCTCCTATAATGGTGCAGCACTAGGACATCCAGCCTCTTATTAGCACTATATGTGAACCTCAATCCCCAAATGGCCTGTTAATTGAGTGCAATGCTACCAAAACAGCAATTATTAGCGTAAACATATGCTCCTGATGACCTTATATAGGAAGATATGACTAGCATGTTAGCCAGATAGTGCTTTCAGCATATCGGGGACAAAGAGGGCAGCCCAGGGTTAGCCTTCAGCCTCCTAGCCATGACTGCTAAAAACATGGGACGGACCTAAGGTCAAATACAAATCATCGTTCCCAAAATTATTTCAAATGCCCATCAGATTAGGCTATTTGTAAATTAAGCCATGGTAGAGCACTCACTTTAATGACTCATATCCTGTTGAAAAGCGCCTACCATGGTCTGTGTGAATACTCAGTTCTGACTGTATGAAAGGTGAACATTATTTCTGGTTATACAGATGCCTGCTAAGTAATTCCAGTGAAACTGTGTTTTCTCAGCTATAAATTAATGTGCTGGCTGCATAGTATCAACTGGTGTCTAGTAACCATAGCAACAGAGGCCCTGTCAAAATTGTTTGCAATTTACTGCAACAAGATAACAAGCTAATTATATGGAGACGTAAAATTTCATTTTAAATTAGATGGCTGGTTTACGGAGGCATATAGGGTTAGCTTTCCTGCTGTGGGTCTTTGCTTTCCCTGGTGCAAAATGATGTCCATCTGTGGAGCAGAATTGTTGACATGTTTCTTTGCTATAAAAACGCAAATCATTTGTTTGTGAAAATTATGTGCTGCTTTTCAACCATACATCATGTTATTGAATTTAAATCTTGCCAATATAACGTTTGCTTTCTCATAGCTGAATCAAAGGGTTCTCTGTGCTGCGAGGACTAAATTACCTCCCGCTGCCAGGGAAACAGAGTTATGGCTTCATAAAATTTCTGTTTTTCAAGACAAAATGCATGAAAAGATTAATTAATGATCTTCAATCTTTTTTTTTCACTTTGGAAAGTGACCATGGTATAAGCAGCATAACGCCCCACTAGGTGTTCGTTATCAAAAATAATGGACCCTGCGGAGGAAACCGCCTCTGGTCTCCACGTCATCCATCATTTCCACATGATAAACACCTCATCAGGCATTAGCCCTGACATAAGAGGGGTGATGAAATAAATAAAACAAAACAGTGAGGAGGTGTGGTGAGCAGCATTTTGAGGAGTGAGATTTAGACTTACTCTGCTTTAGCAGCCTTATATGACCCAAAGAGCCCAGCTCTACATTTCCACTCTGACCCCCTTTACATTTCCACAACTCCTATGACCAGTCTAACCCATAAACTGATGTTGGCACAGTAGCAATCCCACCATCTTGGGTTGGAACCTAAAGAACAGAGTCAGAACCTGGATTGAAGCAGAGTGATGAACCCTGTAATACAGTGTTTGGACCGAGAGCAGAGTGTTGGAACCAGGAACACAGTGTGAGAACTAAGAACAGTGTTATAACGGGAGCACAGCGTTGGAACCTGGAGAACAGTGTAGAAAGTCCATTCCTTGTACTGCTTAGTTACACCACTGCAAACCTAAAAATATCACACCCTCCAGCAGCGTAAAGCGTGACTGTGGCTGTCGTATCAGATTATTTCACTTATACCATGTACAGCCAAAAGCTGACTATTTCAGATCAAGCAAAAAAGAAAGGGTTTAAAAAAAGTGACATCGAGAAAATGAAGGATGTAGCCGAGAGCGACTCCGAGCTAACTGCCCTGATTATTACATCAGGGACGAGGCCGAGATCAGCTCTGCAAGGCTAAACCAAGAAAAGTGCCATCATCTCATATTTAGATTTTAAATCTTCATTAAAATTAAATATAAATTCTTACTTCAATAAAATGTTTCTTTCACAGTTGGGCTGCCATCAAGTCCCTCGGCACTGAACTCCTCCCAGGCCAACTGACCAAAACCTCCATGAAACTTGGCGGTGACAAAGTGAACACTGGAGTTGAGGGACGGTGCTGAGGATTTATAAAATGGGAAAAATGCTTTTGTTTTAAGGTCACTGCGCCAAGGTCAAAGGTCATATTTCTTACTGTCCCACAAAAGACAAGTCTATATACAAAATTCTTTCATTTGAGCCAAACATCTCGGCAGCAGTGTTAGTCGTTTCTGAAAAAAATCCCACATTAAGAAATCATTCTTGTACATCAAATCATGTGTGCCACAATTATTAGCATACCTGATGTTAATACTTTGTACAAACCCCTTTTGCCAACAAAACAGCACCTAATCTTCTCCTATAATGTTTCACAAGATGGGAGAATACAGAAAGAGGGATCTTCGACCATTCCTCTTTGCAAAATCTCTCTAAATCATCCAGCGACCCAGGTCATCTCCTCTGCACTCTCCTCTTCAGCTCACTCCACAGGTTTTCAATGGGGTTGAGGTCTGGGGACTGAGATGGGAGGAGCTTGGGAGGAGCTTGATTCTGTGTCTGGTGAACCATTTCTGTGTAGATTTGGCCACATATTTAGGGTCATTATCTTTCTGAAAGACCCAGTGACGACCCATCTTCAGCTTTCGGGCAGAAGCCACCAGATTTTGATTTAAAATGTCTTGGTATTTCAAAACGTTCATATGCCATGCACCCTAACAAGGTTCCCAGGGCCTCTGGAAGACAAACAGGCCCACAGCATCACCGATCCTCCCCCATACTTCACAGTTGGCATGAGGTGCTTTTCTGCATACTCATCTTTTGTGTTCCGCCAGACCCACTTAGAGTGTTTGTTGCCAAAAAGCTCTATCTTGGTCTCATCTGACCAAAGCACACAGTCCCAGCTGAAGTCCCAGGACCACTTAGCGAACTCAAGACATTTGCGCTGTGAGTGAGAAAAGGTTTTTTCCATGCATGCCTCCCAAACAGCTTGTTGGCACGTAGATAACATAACATAACATAACATGAATGGCAAGAACAGGCCTTTCAGCCCAACTAAGCTTGCTAGTTTCTTTATACTATTGTGAATATACCCTTTCAGATACTAAATGACTCAATGGTATCTAGCTTTAGGTCAAGCCTGCTCTTGAAAACCCCTAAGGTCTCTGCCTCAACAATATGGTCAGGTAAGCTATTCCACAATGAAATTACTCTTTGGGTGAAGAAATATTTCCGAATATCAGTTCTAAATTTACCTTTAGTCAACTTCCATTTGTGACCCCGAGTTCTACTCACAACACTTGGTTGAAGGAATCCTACATGATTCACTTTGTTAATCTCGTTAACATATTTAAAGACCTCAATCAAATCACCCCTGAGTCTCCTTTTCCTAAGACTAAAGAGATTAAGGATCTTCAGCCTCTTCTCGTAGCTTTCATCTTTTATACCTGGAATAAGCTTAGTGGCTCTTCTCTGAACTTTCTCTAGAGCCTCTATATCTCTCTTAAAGTATGGTCCCCAGAACTGTACACAATACTCCAGGTGTGGTCTAACGAACGTGTTGTACAACAAAAGCATCACCCCCTTAAATTTGTACTCAATACTTTTGGCAATGTATCCTAGCATCCGATTAGCTTTTTTTACTGCTACGGCACAATGGCTGGAACCTGTGAGGATTTGGTTAACAATCACTTCCAGATCTTTCTCTTGTGCAGCACATTCCAGCTTTAAACCTCCGATGAAGTAACCCCGTCTAATGTTTTTATTACCTACATGTACAACTTCACATTTTGCTAGATTAAATTTCATTTGCCACATTTCTGCCCAATTCTGGATTCTATCCAAATCGTCCTCGAATCACTTTAGTGGACCCTAGACTATTTGCCAAACCCCCCAATTTAGTTTCATCTGCAAATTTAACCAATCTGCTCTCAATATTCCTATCAAGGTCATTAGTGTAAATGAGGAACAGCAGGGGTCCCAACGCCGATCCCTGGGGGACGCCACTCCCCACCATACCCAGCTCAGATGAGATATCACTGACCACTGCTCTTTGTGTTCTGTCCTGTAACCAGTTTTGAATCCACTTCAGAATACCTCCTGTAACTCCAATGGAGCTCATTTTAGAAATTAGTCTCTTATGCAGTACTGTATCGAATGCTTTCTGAAAATCCAAGTATATGACGTCATAAGCCCGGCTCTGGTCGTAATTCCTGGTGGCCTCTTCAAAAAATTCCAGAAGTTTGTGAGGCATGACCTTCCCTTCCGAAAACCATGTTGGCTATCCCTCAAGATACTGCTACGTTCAAGAAATAAGTCCAGCTCATCTTTTATGATAGATTCCAATATTTTGCATGAAATGCAAGTTAAACTCACTGGCCTGTAGTTTCCTGGCTCGGTACGGTCCCCCGGTCTTATATATTGGTATTAAATTGCCCTGTTTCCAATCATTTGGCATTTCTACAGTTTCTAAAGACCGTCTGAAGATGGCAGAAAGCGGCTGTAAGATGAACTCACCAGCTTCCCTGAGCACTCTAGGATATAAGCCATCAGGACCCGTCGCCTTATCTGCTTTTAGTTTATGCAACTCGTCGAATACTTCGTTATCCCGAACCTCAATTTCCGCAAAATAATCTTGAGCATTTGACGAGCCCTCTGGCCAAATAAAGACCCCCTCTGAGGTAAAATTCTCAACAAAGTAACTGCTAAAGGCATCCGCAATATGCTTGCTATCATATCGCAGCGATCCATTTTTATTCTTTATGCACTTTACCTGCTCTTTAACTTTCCTTTTTCTGCTACCGTACTGAAAGAAGCACTTAGGGTTAGTTTTTGCCCCCTCTGCAATTTTTCTTTCATACAGTCTTCTAGCATTCCTCAGCTCTTTTTTGACCACAGCCTGCATTTTACAGTATTCAGCCCTAGTATTCTCATTGTTATTCTTTAGGTATTGTACATCTTATAAAGATTCCTCTTTTCCCTCAACATCCTACGAATACTTTTGGTCAACCACTGAGGATTCTGCTTTTTCAGCTTACTTTTGGACACCTTCGGAATGAATCCGCACTGTGATTCAAGTAAAACCCCCTTAAATCTTTCCCACATTTAATTTATGGACTTAAAATGGGAGACACTCCTGGACTGTATTTCAGCTAGATATGAGCGCATCCTGTCAAAGTTTGCTCGACTAAAATTGAAAATTTTTGTCTTAGAATACACCTTTTTAACTTCCCATGAAACATAAAAATTAACAGCAGAGTGATCACTGGTCCCAAGTGGCTCCAGTACCTCAACATTGCTAATTCTATCGAGGTCATTACAGAGCACCAAGTCTAAAATTGCCTTCTCTCTCGTAGGTTTATTAACATACTGCACCAAGAAATTATGATTTATAACATCTAGAAATTATTCCTCCCCCCTACTCTGTCCTCTCACCATTTCCCAATTGATACCAGGATAACTTAAGTCTCCCACGATAATAGTCCCACCACCACTACAAGCATGCGTAATCCTCCTAAAAAGAATTTCATTGATTGTACTGTCCAAAGCTGGTGGTCGATAGCATACTCCTTTGTTTAAACCGGTCTCGTGTTTGCCAATGAGCCTGACCCAGATATCTTCACAGAACAAGGAATGTTCGATTTCGGGAATTTCCTGTACATTAATGTTTTCGTTCACATAGAGTGCTACGCCCCCTCCTCGCCTATTACATCTATCCTTCCTAAAGAGCTTATAACCTTCTATATTATATTCATCTCCATCCTCTTCACATAGCCATGTCTCTGTAATCCCAACTATGTCATTGCCCTCACTGATCACTACAGCCTCAAGTTCTGGAAATTTATTTTTTATGTATTTGCATTTAAATAAAAACATTTCAGTTTATTACTAATGCTCTTCCCCCTTGATTTCCCATGTGGCCGCCGCCTCGAGCCCCCCACTACGCTTTGTTGCTTTAAAAGTAAAACATCATTAGTGCATGTTACGCCGTCAGCTTCCATCGGGGCAGTCTGCATTTTCCTATGTGTAACACTCACTAACCTCCCTGCCCCCCAAGTCCCTAGTTTAAATAATCCTGTGCTACCCTCAACATATGCTGGCCCAGTGCAAAGGTACCCCTCCTGTTCAGGTGCAGCCCGTCAGGCTTGAACAGGTCACCCCTGTCCCAGAAAAAGTTCCAGTGCCCCATAAACCAATACCCCTCTTTCCTACACCAGGTTCATAGCCACGTGTTAAACCTCCAGATAAAATTCTGCTTACCTCTACTTGCACGTGGTACCGGTAGAATCCCGGAGAACACTACTGTTTAGGATCTGCTCCTATGCTTCTCAGCTAATTCCACAAATTTGCCTTGCAGAACCTCAAACCTACCCTTACCTATGTCATTTGTCCCAACATGGACCATGAGAACTGGATCCCTCCCCGCTCTGGCCAGGAGCTTGTCCGCACGCTCCAGAAGGTCTCCTACCTGGGCACCAGGCAGGCAACACACCGTACGAGACTCCTTGTCGCGCGAACAGACTTAGGTATCCTCTAACTATTGAGTTCCCTACTATCAATAAGTCTTTCCTGAGGGGTAGAGGCCAACAGGGTGCCCAACTGCTCATCAGTCCCCTCACTCTCAGGGTCAGAGGCTAAGTCGAGTTCCTGCAAGGGCTGGATTCGGTTGGACACCTCAACCACTGGAGAAGCTGTCGCTGTACGGCGTGCACGCCCTTTCCTGCGATGCCAACCGACAGTTACCCAACTTTCTCACCCTGCCTGCTCTGGGATCCCAGTACCACCCTGCTTTGGCGTACACACCATTTCCCTAAACGACATACTACTCTAGGAACTCTACTGATTGCGAACTGGCCCTGAAGATCAAGGATCTTGCTCTCCAGATGCTCAATTAGCTGGCACCGGTGGCAGACAAACCCATCCTGGAAATCTCTTTCCAAACTTGCGATCATCCTGCAACCGTCACATAGTTTTGGCCACATTTTGAACCCCCTACCTAATGACATTGCTCACCCTAGATAAAAGAAAATTACTAATGCCGAGATAGAAGCAGGGGAACCACAATTTATGAATTTATTTATTAACCTAGGAAGCCCTAAGCAGCAGTCACAATAGAAACCCCGAGGAAACACTGTAAATTGATTGTAAGCCTCTTTTAACAGAGGCTTAGTTTCAGTTCACAGAAATGAAATACCAAACTGAGCCAAACTCTAAATGTAATAAGCACTCCTAATAGCCGGCTTGAGTTTATATAGTCCCAATACTATTGATATACTAAACTAAAAATTAAAGATAGCGCCTGATGGTTGTTTTGGAGACTTTGTGACCCCAAGATGCTACCATTTGTTGCAATTCTTTGACAGTGAGCGACGGAGAACTTTCTTTTTCTCTTACCATCCTCGTCACTATGCGTGGTGGCAAAATAACCTTGCATCCTCGTCAAGGTTTGTTTACCACTGTTCCAGTTGTTTTAAACTTCTTAATGATTCCTCTGACAGTAGATATGGGCCGGTGCAGGCAAGTGGCTATTTTCTTGTAGCCATTGCCTGACTTGTGAAGGTCGACACACATCTGCCTTACTTGAATGGTGTGTTCCTTTGTCTTTCCCATGTTGAAGAGTGGATAAGAGAAATGGCCTCTGTGTCACGTCATATTTATACCCCAGGGAAACAGGAAGTGATGATTTACTAATTAAATGTTCCTAGATACTCTGATCAACTTTGTAAACTACTGTAGAAATGACAGAAATACTTCAATTACATTTAATTCCTAGGAATTGTTTGGGGTGCCAATAATTGTGTAAAAAGTCATTTTATGAAAAATAATTATTTGTTAGTCAGGGATTTTTTTTCCCCTTAAAATTCACTTGAGTTGAAGGCTACATTTTTCTACAATTTTCAGTGTGAGAGTATGCTTCTGCAATACAAATTTAATTTATTTTAAGGCTTTTAACACATCTTAACCAGGGGTGCCAATAATTACGGAGGGCGCTGTATTAAGGTCAAGGTCACTGGGGCCAGGTCAAGGGTCAAAATTATTTCTCACCTGAAAAGCGAGACAGTAGATTTAACCATCTCCGAGATACACTGCGGAAGCAAGTTTAAAAGGTCACTGTGGCAATATCAAGGGTGAAAATTGCTCATGTCCCAAAAAAATGCATCCATATGATGTAAATGCCTTCGTTTGAGTCTAATTTCAAAGCTCTAGTGCTAATGGTTTTGGAGATTCCCTGCAGAACCAAGTTTCAGGGTCAAGGTCAAATCTGGCACAAGGACTGATAAAATAGTTTCTGTGACCTCCCAAGAGTCTGCATCTTTATTCTAATAAGGCACCCGAGCACACAAGATGGAGAGTGAGCAAAACGGACATTTTAGTTTCATGGTCACTGGGTCAAGGTCAAATTTTATAATTCTTAATAATCCTCAAAGGGCACAGCTATGGAGCGAATGCTTTCATTTGAACCTGATGTCAAGGCTTCAGTGATAATGGCTTCTCTGATACAAGCTCCAGAATCTTCCATAAGGTGGAAGTTTTGACGATTTAGCCCTGTGAAATATTGAGAACTGCTCAGTCACAGTCCGAACGGCACATGAGGTGACAATGAGCCACACCGGGTCTGTGGCATGTGAGAATCTGCGTAGGCAGCATGTTGGCTCAGTGGGTGACGCTGTTGCCTACTGCAGGAAGGTTGTAGGTTCGAATCCAGCCTGGGGTTGGAACAAGCGGAAAACCCATGAAGGAAGCACTGATCTCCACGGCCGACGGAGCTACGGAGATAGACTTGCACCCTGAGCTCCTTTGATACTCCTCTGGTAACTCACATGTCCTCCCACAGTCCAGACAGCTGCTTGTCAGGCTAACTGGAGGCTGCCCATGCGCCACAGCCCGTGAGTTTGCGGGTGAAGGGTGCGTGAGCTCTCTGATGAATCAAGGAGCTGTCAGGAGTGTATTTTTCCTCTATCTTACCCAATGCATGGGAAAGGCTCCAACACCCACCCGCCCAATCCTGAAAGGGCAGGTGCAGTTTCGATAATGGATGGATGGATGGATGGATGGATGGATGGATGGATGGAGAAAGCAGGATGGATGGTTGAACCATTTTAAAATGGCTGCTGCAGGGGCTTACACATAAAACCATAAGGATGAGGCAGAATGGAAAATAAAAGAAAAGCAGCAGGCAAACAGATATACGGGAGAGCAGAGTCGGGTCCGCGGAGAGTCCGGGCTCGTTATACGGCCGACAGGAGGACTGTGAAATCTCGAGCGGAAAACGTAAACAGCGAAATGCGAGAACACATTTGATTAAAGAAAAGAGTCACAGGCACAGAGGCGAAAGTAGCAGGAAACAAATGAAACCCCAGCGTCTCTCTCTCTCTCTCTCTCTCTCTCTGCACGGGCAGAGGCGAACACAACGCCGCTATCGGCCCATTCGCTCTCTCCTCGCCAGCCTTCTGCTCGGCTCCGTGTTTATTCCTGCAAAGCCATTTCTTTTGTTGAAACTACATCAGGGAACTCGGTCAGCAGATTCTGACAAATGCATTACTGCAGGCAGGCTACTGAAGGTCTCCGCACACGCAGAAACAAACACAAGCGTAAACACACTCGCATACACCAGCACAGCACACAACACACTCTCGCACATACAACACGCGCATAAACACACTCACATACACACACATACACACACAGAGCACACAACACACTCTCTCACACACAGAAGTGGGAGAAAGCACATGTGCACACGTAACAGGAGACGGCCTCAAATACAGACACACGCAAAAACAGACACATGAACAGGCAATCAAGCACACGCATGTGCACAACACAGCACTCTCACACACACACACACACACACACACACACACACACACACACACACACACATACACACATACACACACACTCAAGAGTGTGCACACAAACATTAATAAGTCCTGCTGTTTGGGACTCATAAAAAAAGTTTGTGGTAAACCAGTATTGATTGAATATGAAGGTCAAGTAATCAAACAGGTAAATGATTTTAAATATCTTAGAATAATATTTGACAATTTTCTTAGATTTGATAAACATATTTTAAGAATTTGCAGGAAAATGTCAAGGACTATTGGATTTATACGATGAATGAGACAATTTCTCCCGAAAAGAGTTTAAAGGGACTAATTCTCCCACATTTTGATTTTTGTTTGAAAACATGGGGAAAATCTTAGGATCTTATTTTTAAACTACAATGTCTTCAAAATAGATCTGCCCACTTGCTTTTGAAAGCAGACTTTTTTCCTCTTCACACAGTGTTCCTCAGAGAGCTCAACCAGCAATCTATCTCCCAGAGAGTTAATTATCAATTTTGTTTATATATGTATAAAACTATTAGTGGACTAGTCCCTGATTATTTGAAAGATTTGTTTACATTTAGAATCCCATCAATCTTTAGAAGATAAGCAATTAATTCTCCTCTCTGAGTCCCCAAACCCAAAACTGAAAATATAAAAAGGTCATTTCAATACCTCGGATCACATTACTGGAATAAATCTCCATCCTTTATTAGAAACATCCCATCATTGCGTACATTTAAAACTCAATGTAGAATCTTATCTGTTATTGACAGAATATGACATCTATGTCCCATCGCAGCTTAGATAATTAAGTAAGCACCCTCTCATATAATTTATGCAGTTCCATTTCATCGCTTTTTTTTAAAAATTGCTGTAACTTTACAACTTAATTTTCCGTGTGTACATATGTAATTTGCCTCATTTCACTTTTTTGTTCATGAGTAAAATTTGTATTTGTAATTGTGTTTCATTTATTTTTGTATTGTTTCAATTGCAGGGCCTCTTTGTAAATCAGTTCTTTAACTGAAAGGGCTACCCTGTGAAAATAAGTAGGAATTAAATAAATAAATTCACACACAATTTTATACATACATAAACAAAACACAAACACACACACACACACACACACACAGACACAGACCCAGACACAGACACAGACACAGACACAGACACAGACACACACACACACACACACACACACATTTACACAAAAACACACACACACACACACACACACACACACACACACACACACACACACACTCGCACACACTCACACACACTCACACACACTCACACACAAACACTCCAACGTGCGAATCCCCATTCAAACCACAGCAGAAATCATTAAGCATTAAACAGTGAGAGGGAGGTGCAGCAGTAGCAGATTTGGTTTTCTCATCCACTCAGTGTATAATGTGAGAACAGACCCAGGGCTGATGTGACTGAGCCAGCGGGACAGGAGGAGGGGGAGGGGGAGGGGCTGGGGGAGGGGGATGGGGGGGGCAGGCAGGACGATGCGGAAGGTCAGCCTGTGTCGCCCAGAGTGGCCACATTTGTCACGTCGCTGTCAGGAGGCGTCAGCTTTAGTCTGTTTTCCCGCTGACAGACGAGAGAGCAGAGCTCTCCAGAAGAGACCTCTGCTCTGTGTTTAACAGACACACACCAGACTCCTGCCCCAACACAGCCAAAAACCCGACTCTGCGCCCAGATCCGGCCCAATGCAATCAGGAATGCACCATCGCAAAACAAGAGAAAGGTCCACTATTTATCATAACGGTTACAACAGCAACCCACAGTGGGTCAGGACCTCCGTTAAACCAAGACTTATAACCAGCCACACCGTAAGCACAACTGAAGATCTGTCCCAGTGCTCAGCAACAAACCCCACCTCATTCAACAGCTAGAGCAGGCTGCCCAACCTTGTCCCTGAGATCTACCATCCTGCAGACCTCCACTCCAGCCCTCACATACATACCCCATCTCATTCAGCAGCTGAAGACTGCATTCAGCACTTACTAGAGTCAGGGGAGCCAAATTACGGTAGTAGAGCTCTAGAAAAAGGGTGGGTGACCACAGATCTGCCCAACTTTCAAACACAAAAGTTCTTACCATTGTTCTTTAAGACCAAACCAAAACTCATACTGACACACATAGAGGATTACTAAAGACAATCAGTACTCTTGTTCAATTAAATCATGTAGATTTTCACATAAACATAAACAAATTTAGTAGACAGTTACAAAACAAGATTTTAAGAAAATTCAGGTGCCGATCGAATAGGGAGTACCATACATTATCTGTCTGTGGATGGTAGATTTTTAATGGCTTTTCACCACTTTAATTGTGGATTCTGGGGGGGGTTGGCTATCCAGTCCACTCACACATGACCGCAAATCAACAGCCTCACATGAGTATGTGATCATACACAGACAGTGATGTCCATCAGGCCCTCAGGTGGTCAGGTGCTCAGCACTGTTAAAAACATAACGTAAGGTGGCCAGTGAGAGCACCAGGCAGTGACGTGCCGACGGCAGAATGAAAGAGCTCCCCTCTCAATGTTTCTTTAAGCTAAGTCTGACACACTTCGCCTGATTAGCGACCGAACATTGATTTGTGTACTAGGAAAAGACCAATTCGTAATTTAAGGGGCCATCTTATTTTTGACAGCATCGTTGTACATTGTGTCAAAAACTTAAGAGGTGTTTTTCTATGCGAAAAATTGACGACAGAAAATGCTGATGTCCTTCGAAGATTCTGCACTGGTGTAGGCCAAGCTCCTGACACAGAAAAGATTTGCTTAAATTTAGTTTGCGAAGCTCACTGTAATTAAATCCTCTCACCTGAAAGTTTGGTACGTTTCATACAAACAAGATTCAGAAGTATTCGTCTGAATGCTTATGACATTCTGATGAAATCAAGCACCATCTTTCATTAATTATGCTGCTGAAAAAATGCTAAAATGACAGATGGAAGTCTGAGAAAGTATTAGATTTTTTGCATTTAGTTGCATTATTGCCATTTTTACACACATATCTCTTCTATAAATGAAGCCAATAATCAATCACTTCATCATTATAATTTCTTAATCATTCTATACCATTTATTGGACTTAATTATTCAGGAAATGAATTGTTTGATTGTTAATCAGGCAAATTTAAATTAGAAAAACTTGATAGCAATGATGCGGTAAAAGGTGAGGTAACTGAAGGGCTATACATCTGATGGCAACCTACTGGACAATACCTGATATTTGTTCAAGCAGCCAATGAAAATATGTAATATTTACAAGCATGCCCCAGGTGGCCAATAACACGACCCAATTTTTACACAGTCGGGCAGCCAAAAGGAAAACCAATATTGACACCCAGGAAATTTTGGAGAATTTTTGTTCCTCAGTGTCAGCTGTTCCTCTCCTCCTCGCAACGGTGATGGTGATTCGCAGACTCACTGCAGAAAATATATTATGGGATGTTAAATCTTTAATTAAGCTTCAAATGAGGACATTTGTATGATCTGTCCTCGGGGCTCCACTGGTATTTATAGCCAGTTCATTAGAATAGATCAAATGGCGCAGTAGGAGAAGACTGATATCCAAAATAAGAAAAATGGCGGCAGCCAAATATAATGCATTAATACAGTATAACGGCAGGCGAGCCGTTTTTATATGACGGGATCCTATTGGGTCACTTTTCAGATATCTGGGTCCTGAATCACCCAAGCGAATGCATGAGCACTTTAATGGCAGATTACAAATTTTTATATTTTTTTTTTCTGATGTCACATGTGAATGTACGGCCACAAAAGCGCAGCGACGACCGGCGCCCGGCACAGCCCTTCTTTGTTGCAAGTAGAGTGTTTCCTCGGATCATAAAAATATCCAATTTAGCATTAAATCAAAGCAAACAGTAGCAGTGCAGATTTTTGGCCAGAAATAACGCAGAATTTGAATAAACTCAGGCGACCGCCAGGCGGTGATGAAAGCAATGGGTTCAAGCCAGTTGCTTTTAACAGATGACAAATTCAATGGCAGAAGAGACTGCAACCACATTTAGATCCAAACAGTCGACCGCAAAGCGTCACACTTTCGATGAAGTGTTTCTCATAAAAGCTTTTGGCAGCATGTATAACGCCTTCATAAATGAGACATAATGTCTCCATAAATCATACATAAGCAAATGTCATGCTTTGTAATGGGTGAAATAATACATCCTCATTCAGCCTGTGATGACAGATGTGATCAGCTAATGGCTAAATGCTACAAAGGGTGACATTGTCAGCTAAGTGACATTGTCATTGTCACATCTGACATCACATGCTGAATAAGGATGTGTTATTTCACCCTTTACAAAGCCAGACATTCCTTTATGTATGATTTAATAAGATAAATTCCTTCATAAATGAGATATATTAAGGCATTAAGTTCGCATGTTCTCCCCGTGTTTGCGTGGGTTTACTCCGGGTACTCTGGTTTCCCCCGCCCACAAAAACATGCATCATAGGAACACTCCAAGCAGTACCCCTGACCGAGGCTCTGGCTTTAGAACTGGAGTTGTTCCCCGGGCGCTGCCCTGTGGCTGCCCACTGCTCCTAACTATAGGATGGGTCAAATGCACAGGACAAATTACCCCACGGGGTTCAATAAAGTGTATCTAATCTATCTCATCTATACATGCTGTATGAAGCCTTTGTGAGCAACACTTCATCTAAATTGTGACCATGCAAAGAAACAAACAATTTGCTATCAACCCTAACAGTTAGACCCAATCACAATAGAACTCGCCATCCGATTTCTTTGACATGGGTTGAACACATGATAAAAACCACAAAGCCCAATACACTCACTACAAATCCACTGACTGTTCCCAAACTCTGACATTAATTGGAGAGGGCCACCGTAACACCTTACATTAGTACATTAGTTAACATCAGCTAATGCAGAAAGAAGCATTAAATATCAGTTAATTAACAGTGAACAAATGGATCTCCTAATCATTCACTCATGGTGTTCATGTTAACTAAGGTATTAATTCATACATCATTGAATAGATTGATAGTTTGAGATGTTACTTAAGTGATACTTAAGGGATGTTTTCAACTTCATAATAAGGATGTCAAAGAGCATTAATAAATGGTAATTAAGGTTGCCAAATGCTTATTTAGCTCTCTGATGCATTAGTTAACTGGTAATTAATTGGTAGTTAATGATTATTCCTGCATTAACTAATGTACCCTTATTGCAAAGTGTTAACAAGGACACTTGAGCAATCTTTAGAGCACAGACTGTGAACCTTCACTCCGACAAACAGCAGTCGCCACAGGCAATAAACATCAATACCCAATATTAGATAATGGAGAGCTGAGATGTTCGTCTGCCTGAAAGCCATCTTCACTGCCACACACAAACCTAAGCGTACACCCATTTAATTATTACGGTTCACTATGCTATCACCCGCTTGCGAAGCAAATGCCCCACAGCCACACAATCATTCCCTGTAGCAGTTCACTCACAAAAACAGACTTTTGTATAAAAAAATAACATTTAATGATGGGAAACTTTCGCTCACAGTGAATCACAGGGCATTTGCATCACATAAGCAGCTCTCTCCAGGAAAGAATTCCATCATAAATCGCAAGATATTTACGAGCGTGTGCATCTGCACAGGCGAGACAGGCCATTTAAACAGACTCCTTCCCTGAAATTTTAATAATGTGTTACGATGCATTCCAAGAAAAGCATAATCTTTTCAAACTGAAAAAATATGAGTTAAGAGACTCTGGGAGAGCTTTCCTTGTTTAGAAAGGGATTTCTTGGCTGATTCTTGACCAGTAGGTCAACGATTCCCAGATGAGAAAAACTTGTCAAACATATGGTAGTGTGCACATCTATCCACATAAACAATCTTAGACGGTTCACCCTCACAGGGCTCATTAAAAGCACAAGAGCGGATCCAACAGCTGTGATGTGTAACCACACGATTTCAGCACCAGTCTTAAGAGACCAGGTGCACTGCAGCAGGCTGAAAACATGATCAGGACCAAACTCATTCATTCCAATGTATTTCAGGACGCTGGACACCCGTGAGGACATGAGACAGTGTCCCTCACTCCTCTACGGAGAGGTCTAAGCTTTAAGACTGACTCCTTTTTTTCCCTCCATTCTCCCACATGAAAGGTGTTTACGAGCAAATGTGACACCCTTCCGAGCATTTTTGACGAGTTCGAGCAGAGTTGCAGTGCATACATCCCCGGGAGTGCAGTACTTAAGCTGCTTTCACACTGGACGCGAAATGAATTTTTCGCACGACAGATTACATTCAAAGTCAATGCAAAGACGCGAATACACTCGTTTCGCGTCTTTGCATTGACTTTGAATGTAATCTGACGTACAAAAAATTTGTTTTGCGTCCGGTGTGAAAGCAGCTTTATTCTGTGGTGCTGCGTACGGTCAGAATGCAAAGAGAGGTGTATAAGGATATGGACACAAGCACGATGTGGCCAGTGACATCATAAAATGTGGACTCTGTCCTTCTTGTGACCTCGTTATTGACGACCCCCCAGACTGAGGCCCCACCCCTGCTCTGTCGGGTTCTGCTCTTAAAGGGGCAGGACTGCCTCAGACCACAGAAAGGGACATCCATTCTAAAATTTTCTAAAAGAGGTTTTGTTTATCTCTGACAAACAAAGTCAGACAGCCTGGTTACATTTTGTGCATCATCATCCGTAGCCTACAATTTAATGCACCTTCTCCCTCTCCCTCACACACACGCGCACACACACACACACACACACACACACACACACACACCATCTCTTTCCCCTTTCTCTAATTTAATTCATGTGGGCGTTATCAGAGTCCGGAGACGGACAGAGAGTAAAACTGATTCCTCAGATTTTTACATTATATTCATTCGGCGAACGCTCTTATCTTCAGCTCCGTGAGTGGCCCCTTGGCTCATCCACTGGGACCCGGGCAGTTAGGTGCAGAGGAAACTTCAGGGTAAGCCTGTTAAGATCAGAGCTCCCTTTGGGCCCTTGAGAAAGGCCCTTTGCCTCACACTGCTCCTGGGGGGACTGGCTTCTGCTCTGTCTGACTGAATACAAGGCACTTCGGGTTTAAGCTCCAGTTGAATGGTTGTACTGGAATCAGCGCTGCAGTTTGGCAGCACAGGCTTTTTTTCATAAAGCCCCTCCCTCAATAGCCCATTCGGGGACATGATGGTGCATTAGGTCAGGATCTGTGCTGGATTTCAAGCCTGACTTTAGGTATAGTGACCCGGGGAACAATATATCCGGGGGGTGGGGTGCACCCAGAGAGGGGAAAACTTTCATTCCCCCTGTCACGGCTGTGACCCGTTTTCGCTTGCCTCTGCCTAGAACTCGCCCCCTCTCTAGTGCCATGGTGTCTGTATCTGATTGGATGCAGGATCATGCAGGATCTCCAATCATCCTGTCAGGCTGGAGCATAAAAGGCCCAGAGAAGCCCTTGGAAGACGCCAGTGGACCAGACAGCATTATTCTGATGTTATGCCTGGGGATTTCAGTGCTGCTGTGAGATTATTTGTGTACCGGACTCTGTAGAACTGATATAAAAGCTGATAAACTCCGCTATGTTATGAGTAACATGGATATATTGCATTTTGGAAACAAAGTCTTCATATATAATATGCTGCTAAAAATATGCACCACAAAATGGAATTGGCTGCATTTTCTGTACTCGTGGAGAAATACTTTCACTATTTACTAAATTGCAGAGCATCAGTGTCACAGGAAACATGACTGACAGTAGAGCGTCTATGGTCCAGGGGTATTATAAGATCGGCTCAGGCCAGGATATTGATTTTATTAATATCGCATCATGACATAAATTTTTTGACTATGTCACTTGATCCGCCAGCCTGATACATCCCCCCTTTCGTCTGCAGTCTGACCCACATGGACTCGAAGGCTCGAGCTGGGCCTGGTAAACACGTCTGCCGGGGAGCAGATCTTCAGCTAAACTGTAATCAATTTTACGCCCCAAAAGCAATCAAATTTACTTTTAATTTTCTCTATATCGTCCTCAGGATACAAATAGGAGCTAATTTAGCCCAGCGCGGTGGACGACTATCAGATTTGATTCGATATTCATGGCGAGTACCGTGTTCAGTATTTTGTGATTATTTAAGCCCCGCACCGTACGCAGTCTGATTTATTGCAGGCCCGTTTAAATGATGAGGCTGCAGGGAAGCTGATTAACTCATTGATTGGTCGACTTCCTGCCCTCTCTGAGCCAATTCTGAGAAACCAGCTCAGAGCCTCTGCCCTGAAACTGCCCACAAAGAACATGCCTCTTTTGCGCAGTCTGGATAGAATCCATCCATTTTTTGTAGCAGCCAGAAACTGCAGCTTTTTCAAAATTATCACAGCAATATTTCTGCTCAGAGGCCACAGACCTTCACTCTCCAATCAAATGACCGAGTCTCAAAGTCAAGCAAACGCGATGGCTTGTTCGCCTTTTAGTCAAGTACATGTTTGTCAGCAGATGCAAGCAGCTTGTGAGCTGGGGTCAGTCTCGATGCCACGCCATGCTCCCAGTGTTAGTGCACACAGTTACGTGTCCAAGATGGTTCAGGTCATCATGATGCGTACAAGCAGAGCGCAGGATGCGTGATAAACATATACTCATGCGACGAAGGTCATAACATCAAGGTTTAGGAAATAATAAACAATAAATACTTTCTTACAATCACCTGGATTCCTTAATTAATTGTTTTCTCCCTCATGGCAGAAAAACACTGAAAAAAGTAGAAATGTTCATTGGTGGAAGATAGTCTTGGGTGCATTAGCCACTCAAACACCAACATGATGGCCATCACCTGTAGGGCAATCCTGCACAGGGTAATTAAATTTATATATTTTTAAAATCTCGTTCAGCGCTCTGAATTAATAAGCAGCCCGGCCAGTGGCAGAGGTTCTCCAGGGTGAATGTCCTTCCCATAAGGTGTTTTTCTACCTAATGATTTTTGCCCCGCGTTAGGGCTGGATTATACCCAAGTTTGCAAAGACAAACGATCATGCCTGGCTAACCGGGCACAAATGTGCGAGAGCAGTGAACACACTCAACGTCCATTACAATGCACCAATGGAGTAACAAACATTAGCCCACAAGGGGGCGATATGAAGCTAATCAGAGCGTTTTCATTAGCGCAACACAGTTCGTTATTTCACGCCATAGCGCCCTCCGCTTGTAACACTCAGACCGCATGCATTGAGTCCAACTGCACGTGAAATTCAGCTTGAGTGCCTCAAAGTGTCTGCGTTTACGTAGTCGCGTGGACCATCTTTCTGCCCTTTCTCGCACGAATACGGCTGCTGACTTTTTTGTAAGGGTTGAAAAAAATCAACCTGCACAAATATGTGAAAAACAAATTTAGCGTCATCACGTCACGTCATTCACTTGCCCGGTGCGAATTCATGTTTAATTGAGTCTTTGCAATGACTTTATACATAATTCAACCGCAGAAAAAATTCACTTCATATTCAGTAGAAACGTGACTTCAAAAATTTTTGACATCAGATGTGAACATCACAGTTTTGCAAGTGAAGTATTCATTGCAACATTCAAATCCAAATAGTCATGTGAACAAAAAAAGTCACAGGAAATGGACAATTTCAAGACTGGCTGCCTTTTTTTCCGCACCTCAAACGTATGTAAAGAGCACATTTCCCAGAGTACTGACACAACAGGCTCCGCAGAGACTCCTGGCCCAAACAACAACACCAAGACTCAGTCAGGCAACAAATAATTTCACAAAATCCGTTCACATTTTCAAATATGGTTTCAAAAGAAGAGTCCCAAATGCACTAACTGTTCTCAAAATCCTCTTTAATACCAACGGCAGAACTTTACATTTGTTTATTCATTCCAAAATCACATCAACAAACATGACAATAAATCTAACGCATGAATGTGTCATGTCACCACATTAAAATAAATTCATAAATGATGAAGTAATAATTAAAAACTAATTTATTCACAGCGCAGAATTATCGAGTCTGGATAAGTTTCTGACCTTTAGTCAATTTCATATCTTTTAAATGAAGCAGAATTTTGCACTTTATCTCGCCTATCTGAGGTCTGGCATTGACTGATCTGCAGAAGGGTCCATCCCAGCTGCCTGTCACACGCTGCAGTAACGAAAGGCATCATTATTAACGAGGCTCTGTCACTGGACTAGGCCTAGAGAGCTTGCTAAGCGATGTGGATCGACAGGCTTAAGCAGAAGACATCACAGGTCAGGCCTAATCAATAAGTGATGGATCTGCATAGACATTATGATGCATACAGGCAGAGCACAGGATGTGTGACAAACACATACTCATGCGCCAAAGGGCGTAATATCAAGGTTTAGGAAATAAAAGCCCCAATAAATACTTTCTTACAATCACCTGGATTCCTTACATAATTCTTTTCTCCCTCGTGGCAGATAAATAGTGAAAAAAGTAGAAACGTTCATTGGTGGAAGATTGAGTGGCAAATGCAGCCAAGTCTAACACAGAAATGATGGCCATCACCAGCAGGGAAATCCTGCACAGGGTAATTAAATTTATATATTTTCAAAATCTATTTCAGCGCTCTGAATTAATAAGCAGCCCGGCCAGTGACAGACGTTCTCCAGGGTGAGGCCCCAGACACAGACAGCACTAATACCAGCGAAGCTCAACCATATAATGTCATATAAAATCTGCAGATTATTTTTCCTCAGGGCAAATGAGAGAACTGTACAAACACAATATCAGATGAAATCAGACCGTTTTTAATACTGCAGTTATGAATTTCAACAATTTTCACACAGCATGACACAAAGGACAGTGCTCTTGATTGTTTATTTATTTATTATTTTGAGCATGTGCACTGCCAACCTAGTACTCCTTAACATCACTGTAGGCAATTATCAAATGCAAAAAAAAAAAAAAAAAAAACTGGAGTGAAACCAGATGAATGTCATGCCACGCCTCCAATGGTCTGCATCACCAGCCTGCTCACGCAGTCATCCATTAACCACGAGTTCCTGTCTATAATTATCCACAGCCCTTAAAAAGCCAAGTTTCACACCACTCAGGTGCGCAGTCTTGTAAGCTTTTGCCAGAATGTATGGCGTGAGGTCAAACTAGAGAGCAGACTATTGTTTGTCCAGCAATCTGTTGTGTCATTATTTTTCAGAATTACCATTTCCCATTTGTTGTATTTATAAAAGTGACTTTTGAAGCCCCGCTTCAAAATTAATAAACATCTATCCTTTTTTTGTTTTGCATTTGAAGCCAGCAAAGGTTATTTCAAGTTTTCAGTGCACCGATAAGCTTACACTGAAAAACCATGGCAATGAAAGACAGCATCAAATCGACGACTGTCGAACACAGCTGGACTTTTAGGCGAGATAACATGATTTTCAGGAAAATCCCGTGAACATTGCATACTTTGGATGACAGTTGCCCTATTCTGCCGCCAATGATCATTACTCACCAGACTGTCAGAGATTTGATCGCTGCATGAGGCTCAATCAGTCATACGCTGGTGCAGATCTCCTGTAACAGTATGACATAAGTGTGTTTTCACCAATAGACTTTCAGCATGACTCTTGGCTCTTATAGTGTGAGACTCACGTGAACTCAGCCCAAAGCGTGTGTGTGAGTGCTGTTAGGATGAAGGGAATTATATTACAGACAGTGATTAGATATTTCAGAGCCCACTACAGCTTCATACACACATTGCTGATAAAAGTATGTGGACAACAGCCCAGTTGACATCTCATTCCACAGTCATGGGCAGTCACATATGGAGCCGGTCCACCTCTTTCCGCTATAACAGTCATCCTGAAATGCTCTCTATTAAATGCTATAATATACCGGTGGAGACCTGCTCCGATTCCAGGGTTTCCACTGAACCCAGTGGTGTTTGGTGGGAGCTGAAGTCAGGACTCGCTGAGGACCAGTCCAGTTCATCGCCTCCAATCTGGAAAAAACATGTCGCTTCGTACCTCGTCCTGTCATGCTGAGACAGAGAAGACCACCCCCACACTGATGGAGGCACAGAAACATCAAGAATGTTACTGGATGCTACAGCAGCACGACAATTGAAGAGTTTGTTTCCAAAACGCAATACGTGCTGAGGGAAACAGGGAAATCTGCGCCTTTGAATACAGTGGAGAGACAGACAGATCTGTGTATTAGACCATCTCACATGTTTATGTTAGATCTGGGTGTTGTTTGTGGACTGATACCACCTTCAGCTGAAACATGACGCACTAATGTCTGTCCATTTTTATTTCTTTTCCTTTTATCATTTAGCCAGCCAGCAACAGATAGGGCTTCCCTTACAAGTCCTGTACATGGAGTACACCACATTCCCTTACAAGTCCTGTACATGGAATACACCTCATTCCCTTACAAGTCCTGTACATGGAGTACACCTCATTCCCTTACAAGTCCTGTACATGGAGTACACCCCAGTCCCTTACAAGTTCTGTACTGAGAGTACACCTCATTCCCTTACAAGTCCTGTACTGAGAGTACACCTCATTCCCTTACAAGTCCTGTACTGAGAGTACACCTCATTCCCTTACAAGTCCTGCACTGGGAGTACACCTCATTCCCTTACAAGTCCTGTACCTGGAGTACACCCCAGTCCCTTACAAGTCCTGTACTGAGAGTACACCTCATTCCCTTACAAGTCCTGTACTGGGAGTACACCTCATTCCCTTACAAGTCCTGTACTGGGAGTACACCTCATTCCCTTATAAGTCCTGTACTGGGAGTACACCTCATTCCCTGACAAGTCCTGTACTGAGAGTACACCTCATTCCCTTACAAGTCCTGTACTGGGAGTACACCTCATTCCCTTACAAGTCCTGTACTGGGAGTACACCTCATTCCCTTACAAGTCCTGGACTGGGAGTACACCTCATTCCCTTACAAGTCCTGTACTGGGGGTACATCTCATTCCCTCACAAGTCCCGTACTGGGAGTACACCTCGTTCGCCCACTAGGGGGGACAAGGGGGAATTTTTCCCAATTTTCGCCCCCACCTTGAACAATGACCAAACAAAGCTTAACTACAAATTGGCTTCACCATGAAGTTCATGTTGTGCCAAAGGAGGGACTGAGGGGATACAAAAATGTTTGTGCTTCTCATTCCAGTGGAGAGATAGACAGATGTGTGCATTAGGCCACCTCACATGTGTGTGTTAATGACAGCGGAGAGACAGACAGATGTGTGTATTAGGCCACCTCACATGTGTGTGTTAATGACAGCGGAGAGACAGACAGATGTGTGTATTAGGCCACCTCACATGTGTGTGTTAATGACAGTGGAGAGACAGACAGATGTGTGCATTAGGCCACCTCACATGTGTGTGTTAATGACAGTGGAGAGACAGACAGATGTGTGTATTAGGCCACCTCACATGTGTGTGTTAATGACAGTGGAGAGACAGACAGATGTGTGTATTAGGCCACCTCACATGTGTGTGTTAATGACAGCGGAGAGACAGACAGATGTGTGTATTAGGCCACCTCACATGTGTGTGTTAATGACAGCGGAGAGACAGACAGATGTGTGCATTAGGCCACCTCACATGTGTGTGTTAATGACAGCGGAGAGACAGACAGATGTGTGTATTAGGCCACCTCACATGTGTGTGTTAATGACAGCGGAGAGACAGACAGATGTGTGTATTAGGCCACCTCACATGTGTGTGTTAATGACAGCGGAGAGACAGACAGATGTGTGTATTAGGCCACCTCACATGTGTGTGTTAATAACAGCAGAGAGACAGACAGATGTGTGTATTAGGCCACCTCACATGTGTGTGTTAATAACAGCAGAGAGACAGACAGATGTGTGTATTAGGCCACCTCACATGTGTGTGTTAATGACAGTGGAGAGACAGACAGATGTGTGTATTAGGCCACCTCACATGCGTGTGTTAATGACAGCAGAGAGACAGACAGATGTGTGTATTAGGCCACCTCACATGTGTGTGTTAATGACAGCGGAGAGACAGACAGATGTGTGTATTAGGCCACCTCACATGTGTGTGTTAATGACAGCGGAGAGACAGACAGATGTGTGTATTAGGCCACCTCACATGTGTGTGTTAATGACGGCGAAGAAACAGACAAATTTGTGTATTAGGCCACCTCACATGTGTGTGTTAATGACAGCGGAGAGACAGACAGATGTGTGTATTAGGCCACCTCACATGTGTGTGTTAATGACAGCGGAGAGACAGACAGATGTGTGCATTAGGCCACCTCACATGTGTGTGTTAATGACAGCGGAGAGACAGACAGATGTGTGTATTAGGCCACCTCACATGTGTGTGTTAATGACAGCGGAGAGACAGACAGATGTGTGTATTAGGCCACCTCAGATGTGTGTGTTAATGACAGCGGAGAGACAAACAGATTTGTCCCCCCCCCCCCCCCACAGGGGGGGAAGAGGGCGAGACCAATGACCATTCGGGATTTGATCCACTCCACAGAGCCAAACATGGCACACAACTGCTTGCAACCAATCAGACGACAAAACTGATTTTACACTCATTGAACATATGCCAATGTAATGCTATAAACAGTGCTTCAATGAACATTTTGGGAGATTTTGTTGCCTTGCTGACTCATGTAATAAATACTTTCCTGCTTTCGAACCACAAACATCGTGTCTGTTTTTGGAGGACGGTCATAATATTTGTTCCTGGTAAAACTTCGGATTTAATAACAGTGCCAAAATTACAAAAATTGAGATAATACTATAGAGCAAGAATCCTCAAATCTGGACCTCGAATCCAAGTCCAGCCCAGGTTTTCTGTTATCCCAGGGAAGTAAACGAACAGTTGGTGCCTCTGATTGGCCAGACTGTGTTAACACCTGACTCCCAGGTAAAGAAAGGGTGGAGAACCAGCAGTCCTCAGACCTCCGAGGGTGCAATTTGAGGACCAGGGCTATAGAGCATTATCCCAGTGCTTCTTACACATAGTGCAAAAATCTGTTCTCAGAAATTCATTCTGCAAGTGTATTTTTTCATGGTCAAAGTTTGTCATTTTCTATAAAATGTAACAGGGGCCAGCATAGAAAAACCTGATTTACTCAAAATGAGTTAAATGGATATATAGCATTTTGGAAACAAACTCTAATTGTTCCTCAGATAAACGATGTGATCTGTTGTGAAAAACAGCCCCCGAGTGTCCACATACTTCTGACCATGTAATGTATCATAGACACAGAGCATAACAGTACAAGGCAGCCATTACAGGTTTGGAACAGCTCAGGAAACACAAAGTGCTCGGGTCAGATCACTGGCTGGGATGTTACAGTCTCTCAGGAGTAACGTGTCAGGGCAGTTCCTTTACATCAGAGGAGGGAGTCCTTCCTTTCAAAAATCTCTTCTCTCAATGAGTTCTCCACCAGTAAATTCTTCAGCCCTCTCCAATTATTCAGTGGGTATGTATTTGTGTGTGTGTGTGCGTGTGTGCGTGTGTGCGTGTGCGTGCGCGCGTGTGTGTATGTGTGTGTGCGCGCGTGTGTGTGTGTATGTGTGCGTGTGTGCACGCGTGAGTGTGTGTGTGTGTGTGTGTGTGTGTGTGTGCGTGTGTACGCGTGAGTGCACGTGAGTGCGTGTGTGTGCGTGAGTGCGTGTGTGTTTGTGCGTGTGTGTGTGCATGTGTGTACGCGTGAGTGCGTGTGTGTGTGCATGTGTGTACGCGTGAGTGCGTGTGTGTGTGCGTGAGTGCGTGTGTGTTTGTGCATGCACGTGTGTATTCATGAGTAGGTGTCACCGCCCCAGGACATTAGTATAATCAAAATCGAAGAGCAGGGAAGCTGTTGTAGACTCATGCAGACCTTCCACCTTATTTCTGCGCACACACAGTTCATTTCTTTATTCCACAGGGGCGAACAACAAAAAAAAAAGTAAACAATCGTTTTCCTGTGACTCCATTTGAATTTGCATTAGTTTATAGGTCTGACAATTGCTAATGTTATTTTCGAAATTTCCTCTCATACTGACGTTACAAAAATGATTATGCCCATAAAGCTGCTATATTTTCTACATTAAATGTTCATTTCATGGAAAGTCAGTCCCCAGTGTTCACTTAGGGGTCTATTCTCCCATGCGCTTAAGTCGAAAAAAGCGCGTAGCTACGCGCTTTTCAGCCTACGCGTATTCTCCCCTCGACTTAAGTCTGTGCATTACGCGCCTTGAAGGCACTTACGCGCTTGGGGCGGAGCAAGGCCAAAATCGGGGCGTTTCCGGGCGTTTCTCATGCAAATAACACTTACGCGTATTCTCCCCCTGGCTTACGCGCTTTTTCTGTTAAGCGCTTTTGAGGGCTGTATTAAGATCAAGCGCCAACATTAGGCGAAATTGAATATTGCGTTTGATGTCGGTTATAGGCCGAATTTTAACATTACTTTTATTTTATTTAACATGGTAAAGGTTGAGACATTTAATATTCGATTGTTCTTCCTTATTTCTAAACTACATTTCCTCAAAGCCATGATAATTTATTAAAGGAAATCATCACATGATATTACGCATCAGCCTCTTCTCCAATCAGTTAAATTACAAACGCAAAACAATTAATTAATTCGAGTATAGCCTACATAAGACCATCATTCTACCATGCCCTCAAAATCTAAAGCCAAAATGCCAGTCCTGCATTTGCTTGCACTCTTGCGTGATTGGGAAAGAGTAAGAGGAGCGCACCGAGCTCGAAGACGAACACGCATATATCGGCTTCGTTTGGACATCCTGGGGCAAACAAACATCGAGTGCATCCAGCGCTTTCGTCTGGATCGTGCATGAGGCAATCATCTATCTTTGCCGACTTCTGGATGAACAGCTATCCAGCCGCAGCAATTATCCACAAAACATACACGTGGTCATCAACGTCAGAACTGCGCTGTCGCTTCTGGCATCTGGGTCGTTTCAGAGAATGGCTGGTGATGTCATTCACATCACAGGCGTCTGTGTCAAGGTGTCTGACGCAGTTCGTTGGCGCTTCAAGTTCTTCTCCATGCACTTCCACTACAGAAAGAGTGGATGCCATCCCCTCCTCCTGTGCAGTGAAATGCACAGGGGATGATGGTTGCCCACCACCTGTTTCGTGTACAGTTCTCCGGTGTGCAGAGAACCTGGCTTTTACAGCGCCCCGCAGATCTCTCCATTTATGCTTTAAATCGGGGATACTGCGCTTACATTTCCCCACCGAAGCCACATCCAGAACTATTCGCAGCTTAATTCCTCGGATCAGCCTTTATTGCTGGCTTGCCATACAACACCAACATCTGTGAAATTTGGTTTTCGGCTTTGGCTCGACGTCGTCATCATTGTCTTCAATGTTCTATTAACAAATGCGACTGCCCTGTATGTTCGTGATAATCTAAAAAGTTGTGATATTCTCACGAGTGAGGGGATAGATTTTCTAATTGAGGATATCTGTATAAACTAACTCGAGTCCTAGTAATTTTTTACCATTGGTAATACTGTGTAATTTAATGTGTGAATAAAGATATTATTAAATAGGCTACTCTAGATTGAGCCCTACCCTGGCAAATACCAAAGCACTATCCATTTTTTAATCAATTTTTGCCTTTAAAGAATAGCTGACATGGGAAGAATCATTATCAGTAAAAGGGATAATTGATTATAATAAAGTATTAGGCACAAGTTCAAGTGAATGTGTCGCTCAAATCAAATAGGATGATAGGCTATGGATATGGAATTCCGTCATTACTGAGGCGGTTTCGGGGCGGGGAGATGACCGCGTGCGGGGTAAGAATCCTTGTTGAAGCGTTTCCATGTCCTTTAGTTGCAAACCTGACATCGGAGTAGTTTTCAAGTGCGCAATTTCTAAATGAGATCATATAAACTGTCTTTGATTGTCTTCGTGTGACTAGAATGTTCCCTTTGTCTTCTTCCCTGTCTTCCACGGAACAAACAGGCTGGTGTAGGAGGGGCACATTTTCAATGCTCTGATTGCGCTGATCGAGAAGCGCTAAATTCTTTATTTATTAATTCATTATCGCGGCAATTTGTTTGTATGCATAGCTTTAATGTCATGGTGGCTAGAGTAAGAAATAACAAGTGTTTGTCACTAACATATCCCCCGCTGCCGCAATTTTATATGTTCGTACGGACGGAGCCCAATGCTATAACGTTATCCCCCGCTTCGCGCGAATCGCACGGCGGGGGATAAATAAAGAGATGTCTGAATTACGTCTTGTAAGTGGTACAGCCTACTATTACAGCGGCATGTAAAACCTCGTATCTTCACAATGACAAACTTCACAGGAAAATAAAAAATAGCCTAAATGTAAAATAAAATAATAATAATAATAATAATTATTATTATAATAATATAAATGGATAAATATAGTTTAAAATAAAAATGTTTCATTTTGCACGTAAGAATAGTGGACATACGAGTTTTCGTTTCTTATCAGTTTGGAGATACGAGGTTTTATCAGCAGGCCGACAATATTCAAATTTAAAGTCTGGATTGCGTTTTCCATGGACCACAAATGCGTTTTTATTGTTAATCAGAAAATCCTTTTTCCATGTTTTCCTGATAGCCATAATCAATGAGCTTTGTACACACTCTGCCTCTCTTTTGGATCAGTCACACCTCTTTCATAAGGCCGCCTACATTCTGAAGTTAAGCGCTGTGGGCGTGATCGAAGCGAGTCGGGGAGAATACGCGTAACTCAAAAGCGCTTAACTCGAAGCGCGTAAAAAAAGACTTACGCGCTTATGGGAGAATAGACCCCTTAGTGAGGTCTGTCTTTAATGCAATTACAGAGAGAGCGAGGCTGATCTGGCCCGCTTCAATAACAGGAAATCAAGAAACCAATTCTTTAAAAGCCCCGTAATCTTTGAAGAAATATAGTGTATGGCCGACTCAAGCTGCACAAGGTGGGTCCATGGAGTTTTTGAAAGCCAAGATCTCTCTTCATTCAACATGTGAAGGTGAGTAAGCCTTTGCAGCGAGTCTGCCCTCCAGAGCATTTCCCCAGATGCCACGATGACCTTCAGAAAACCCACAATGCATTGGGGCATTGCCTTCCATCAGATTCACTTTCTGGATCAGGGAAAGAGTTGTACTGTCAATGGGATTTAGTTTTCTCTGAGCCGTAAATATTTTTTCACTTCCCAAGGTGTTTCTAAAAGACATGACTGACCTACAATCGAAGTTCTCACTGTCCTGACCACCACTTCTTTCAGAAGCCAAACTTTCTGAAGCAATGCAGCCTGCAAAAAAGCCTAGAACAAGTCTGACATCCAAAAAAAAAAAATCAACAAGAAAAAAAGCCCAGATTGATTATATCTCTGGGAGAAGGTAACATTTTTTCAACATTTGTTTGTTCATTTCTTTACAGGATAACTCAAAAAGAAATCAATGGATGCCAATGACATTTAGAGTGTTGATTGATGGGGTGCTAAGCAGGGGGTGATTACATTTTGGTCAGGAAATGACTTATATTTTTAATCCACGAGCGTTCTCCTGCGTGTTCAGATGGCACCGTCCAGACTCCTTTAAGACTCATGTTCGATGATGATCCCTCAGTAAAGTTATCGCAACACAGTGGGCGTAATGCAGTCTCTGAGCTCCTCATACTTTTAAATGTTATGCTTATCAGGAAAAACTATTTTCCATTTGGTGATGATGCAGTGAAATTGTAAATTAGCCATAAAGATACACTAAAGGGAAACAAAACAGTAACCCTCTGTCAAAACCATGACAATCCCCCCCAACACAGCTCAACACAGCCCAACACCCCAACCTGCACCCACGCACCACACTCAACTCAATCATACCCCCCAACACAGCCAAACGCTCCAACCTGCACCCACGCACCACACTCAACTCAATCATACCCCCCAACACAGCCAAACGCTCCAACCTGCACCCACACACCACACTCAACTCAATCATACCCCCTAACACAGCCAAACGCTCCAACCTGCACCCACGCACCACACTCAACTCAATCATACCCCCCAACACAGCCCAACACCCCAACCTGCACCCACGCACCACACTCAACTCAATCATATACCCCAACACAGCCCAACACCCCACCCTGTACCCACGCACCACACATAACTCAATCATACCCCCCAACACAGCCAAACGCTCCAACCTGCACCCACACACCACACTCAACTCAATCATACCCCCCAACACAGCCAAACGCTCCAACCTGCACCCACGCACCACACTCAACTCAATCATACCCCCCAACACAGCCCAACACCCCAACCTGCACCCACACACCACACTCAACTCAATCATATACCCCAACACAGCCCAACACCCCACCCTGTACCCACGCACCACACTCAACTCAATCATACCCCCCAACACAGCCAAACACTCCAACCTGCACCCACGCACCACACTCAACTCAATCATACCCCCCAACACAGCCCAACACCCAAACCTGCACCCACGAACCACACTCAACTCAATCATACCCCCCAACACAGCCCAACACCCCAACCTGCACCCACGCACCACACTCAACTCAATCATATACCCCAACACAGCCCAACACCCCAACCTGCACCCACGCACCACACTCAACTCAATCATACCCCCCAACACAGCCCAACACCCCAACCTGCACCCACGCACCACACTCAACTCAATCATATACCCCAACACAGCCCAACACCCCAACCTGCACCCACGCACCACACTCAACTCAATCATACCCCCCAACACAGCCAAACACTCCAACCTGCATCCACGCACCACACTCAACTCAATCATACCCCCCAACACAGCCCAACACCCCAACCTGCACCCACGCACCACACTCAACTCAATCATACCCCCCAACACAGCCAAACACTCCTACCTGCACCCACGCACCACACTCAACTCAATCATACCCCCCAACACAGCCCAACACCCCAACCTGCACCCACGAACCACACTCAACTCAATCATAACCCCCAACACAGCCCAACACCCCAACCTGCACCCACGCACCACACTCAACTCAATCGAACACCCCAACACAGCCCAACACCCCAACCTGCACCCACACACCACACTCAACTCAATCATACCCCCCAACACAGCCCAACACCCCAACCTGCACCCACGCACCACACTCAACTCAATCATACCCCCCAACACAGCCAAACACTCCAACCTGCACCCACGCACCACACTCAACTCAATCATACCCCCCAACACAGCCCAACACCCCAACCTGCACCCACGCACCACACTCAACTCAATCATACCCCCCAACACAGCCCAACACCCCAACCTGCACCCACGCACCACACTCAACTCAATCATATACCCCAACACAGCCCAACACCCCAACCTGCACCCACGCACCACACTCAACTCAATCATACCCCCCAACACAGCCCAACACAGCCCAACCTGCACCCACGCACCACACTCAACTCAATCATACCCCCCAACACAGCCCAACACCCCAACCTGCACCCACGCACCACACTCAACTCAATCATATACCCCAACACAGCCCAACACCCCAACCTGCACCCACGCACCACACTCAACTCAATCATATACCCGAACACAGCCCAACACCCCAACCTGCACCCACGCACCACACTCAACTCAATCATATACCCCAACACAGCCCAACACCCCAACCTGCACCCACGCACCACACTCAACTCAATCATATACCCCAACACAGCCCAACACCCCAACCTGCACCCACGCACCACACTCAACTCAATCATACCCCCCAACACAGCCAAACACTCCAACCTGCACCCACGCACCACACTCAACTGAATCATACCCCCCAACACAGCCCAACACCCCAACCTGCACCCACGCACCACACTCAACTCAATCATGCCCCCCAACACAGCCCAACACCCCAACCTGTGCCCACGAACCACACTCAACTCAATCGTACACCCCAACACAGCCCAACACCCCAACCTGCACCCATGCACCACACTCAACTCAATCATACCCCCCAACACAGCCCAACACAGCCCAACCTGCACCCACGCACCACACTCAACTCAATCATACCCCCCAACACAGCCCAACACCCCAACCTGCACCCACGCACCACACTCAACTCAATCATTTACCCCAACACAGCCCAAAACCCCAACCTGCACCCACACACCACACTCAACTCAATCATACCCCCCAAAACAGCCCAACACCCCAAAATGCACCCACACACCACACTCAACTCAATCATATATCCCAACACAGCCCAAAACCCCAACCTGCACCCACGCACCACACTCAACTCAATCATATACCCCAACACAGCCCAACACCCCAACCTGCACCCACGCACCACACTCAACTCAATCATATACCCCAACACAGCCCAACACCCCAAGCTGCACCCACGCACCACACTCAACTCAATCATATACCCCAACACAGCCCAACACCCCAACCTGCACCCACGCACCACACTCAACTCAATCATATACCCCAACACAGCCCAACACCCCAACCTGCACCCACGCACCACACTCAACTCAATCATATACCCCAACACAGCCCAACACCCCAACCTGCACCCACGCACCACACTCAACTCAATCATACCCCCCAACACAGCCAAACACTCCAACCTGCACCCACGCACCACACTCAACTCAATCATACCCCCCAACACAGCCCAACACCCCAACCTGCACC
Source organism: Gymnothorax reevesii (assembly GCA_029721435.1). Lineage (NCBI taxonomy): Eukaryota > Metazoa > Chordata > Actinopteri > Anguilliformes > Muraenidae > Gymnothorax > Gymnothorax reevesii. The sequence continues at coordinate 13,636,849 of CM056579.1, forward strand.
CACGCACCACACTCAACTCAATCATACCCCCCAACACAGCCCAACACCCCAACCTGCGCCCACGAACCACACTCAACTCAATCATATACCCCAACACAGCCCAACACCCCAACCTGCACCCACGCACCACACTCAACTCAATCATACCCCCCAACACAGCCCAACACCCCAACCTGCACCCACACACCACACTCAACTCAATCATACCCCCAACACAGCCCAACACCCCAACCTGCACCCACGCACCACACTCAACTCAATCATATATCCCAACACAGCCCAACACCCCAACCTGCACCCACACACCACACTCAACTCAATCATATATCCCAACACAGCCCAACACCCCAACCTGCACCCACGCACCACACTCAACTCAATCATATACCCCAACACAGCCCAACACCCCAACCTGCACCCACGCACCACACTCAACTCAATCATATACCCCAACACAGCCCAACACCCCAACCTGCACCCACGCACCACACTCAACTCAATCATATACCCCAACACAGCCCAACACCCCAACCTGCACCCACGCACCACACTCAACTCAATCATACCCCCCAACACAGCCCAACACTCCAACCTGCACCCACGCACCACACTCAACTCAATCATACCCCCCAACACAGCCCAACACCCCAACCTGCACCCACGCACCACACTCAACTCAATCATACCCCCCAACACAGCCCAACACCCCAACCTGCGCCCACGAACCACACTCAACTCAATCATATACCCCAACACAGCCCAACACCCCAACCTGCACCCACGCACCACACTCAACTCAATCATACCCCCCAACACAGCCCAACACCCCAACCTGCACCCACACACCACACTCAACTCAATCATACCCCCAACACAGCCCAACACCCCAACCTGCACCCACGCACCACACTCAACTCAATCATATATCCCAACACAGCCCAACACCCCAACCTGCACCCACGCACCACACTCAACTCAATCATATACCCCAACACAGCCCAACACCCCAACCTGCACCCACGCACCACACTCAACTCAATCATATACCCCAACACAGCCCAACACCCCAACCTGCACCCATGCACCACACTCAACTCAATCGAACACCCCAACACAGCCCAACACCCCAACCTGCACCCACGCACCACACTCAACTCAATCGAACACCCCAACACAGCCCAACACCCCAACCTGCACCCACGCACCACACTCAACTCAATCATACCCCCCAACACAGCCCAACACCCCAACCTGCACCCACGCACCACACTCAACTCAATCAAATACCCCAACACAGCCCAACACCCTAACCTGCACCCACGCACCACACTCAACTCAATCATACCCCCCAACACAGCCAAACACTCCAACCTGCACCCACGCACCACACTCAACTCAATCATACCCCCCAACACAGCCCAACACCCCAACCTGCACCCACCCACCACACCCAACTCAACCATACCCCCCAACACAGCCCAACACCCCAACCTGCACCCACGCACCACACTCAACTCAATCATATACCCCAACACAGCCCAACACCCCAACCTGCACCCACGCACCACACTCAACTCAATCATATACCCCAACACAGCCCAACACCCCAACCTGCACCCACGCACCACACTCAACTCAATCATACCCCCCAACACAGCCAAACACTCCAACCTGCACCCACGCACCACACTCAACTCAATCATACCCCCCAACACAGCCCAACACCCCAACCTGCACCCACGCACCACACTCAACTCAATCATACCCCCCAACACAGCCCAACACCCCAACCTGCGCCCACGAACCACACTCAACTCAATCATACCCCCCAACACAGCCCAACACAGCCCAACCTGCACCCACGCACCACACTCAACTCAATCATACCCCCCAACACAGCCCAACACCCCAACCTGCACCCACGCACCACACTCAACTCAATCATTTACCCCAACACAGCCCAAAACCCCAACCTGCACCCACACACCACACTCAACTCAATCATACCCCCCAACACAGCCCAAAACCCCAACCTGCACCCACGCACCACACTCAACTCAATCATATATCCCAACACAGCCCAACACCCCAACCTGCACCCACGCACCACACTCAACTCAATCATATACCCCAACACAGCCCAACACCCCAACCTGCACCCACGCACCACACTCAACTCAATCATACCCCCCAACACAGCCCAACACAGCCCAACCTGCACCCACGCACCACACTCAACTCAATCATATACCCCAACACAGCCCAACACCCCAACCTGCACCCACGCACCACACTCAACTCAATCATATACCCCAACACAGCCCAACACCCCAACCTGCACCCACGCACCACACTCAACTCAATCATATACCCCAACACAGCCCAACACCCCAACCTGCACCCACGCACCACACTCAACTCAATCATACCCCCCAACACAGCCAAACACTCCAACCTGCACCCACGCACCACACTCAACTGAATCATACCCCCCAACACAGCCCAACACCCCAACCTGCACCCACGCACCACACTCAACTCAATCATATACCCCAACACAGCCCAACACCCCAACCTGTGCCCACGAACCACACTCAACTCAATCGTACACCCCAACACAGCCCAACACCCCAACCTGCACCCATGCACCACACTCAACTCAATCATACCCCCCAACACAGCCCAACACAGCCCAACCTGCACCCACGCACCACACTCAACTCAATCATACCCCCCAACACAGCCCAACACCCCAACCTGCACCCACGCACCACACTCAACTCAATCATTTACCCCAACACAGCCCAAAACCCCAACCTGCACCCACACACCACACTCAACTCAATCATACCCCCCAAAACAGCCCAACACCCCAACCTGCACCCACACACCACACTCAACTCAATCATATATCCCAACACAGCCCAACACCCCAACCTGCACCCACGCACCACACTCAACTCAATCATATACCCCAACACAGCCCAACACCCCAACCTGCACCCACGCACCACACTCAACTCAATCATACCCCCCAAACACAGCCCAACACAGCCCAACCTGCACCCACGCACCACACTAAACTCAATCATACCCCCCAACACAGCCCAACACCCCAACCTGCACCCACGCACCACACTCAACTCAATCATATACCCCAACACAGCCCAACACCCCAACCTGCACCCACGCACCACACTCAACTCAATCATATACCCCAACACAGCCCAACACCCCAACCTGCACCCACGCACCACACTCAACTCAATCATATACCCCAACACAGCCCAACACCCCAACCTGCACCCACGCACCACACTCAACTCAATCATACCCCCCAACACAGCCAAACACTCCAACCTGCACCCACGCACCACACTCAACTCAATCATACCCCCCAACACAGCCCAACACCCCAACCTGCACCCACGCACCACACTCAACTCAATCATATACCCCAACACAGCCCAACACCCCAACCTGCACCCACGCACCACACTCAACTCATACCCCCCAACACAGCCCAACACCCCAACCTGCACCCACGCACCACACTCAACTCAATCATACCCCCCAACACAGCCCAACACCCCAACCTGCACCCACGAACCACACTCAACTCAATCATACCCCCCAACACAGCCCAACACAGCCCAACCTGCACCCACGCACCACACTCAACTCAATCATACCCCCCAACACAGCCCAACACCCCAACCTGCACCCACGAACCACACTCAACTCAATCATACCCCCCAACACAGCCCAACACCCCAACCTGCACCCACGCACCACACTCAACTCAATCATATACCCCAACACAGCCCAACACCCCAACCTGCACCCACGCACCACACTCAACTCAATCATATACCCCAACACAGCCCAACACCCCAACCTGCACCCACGCACCACACTCAACTCAATCATACCCCCCAACACAGCCAAACACTCCAACCTGCACCCACGCACCACACTCAACTCAATCATACCCCCCAACACAGCCCAACACCCCAACCTGCACCCACGCACCACACTCAACTCAATCATACCCCCCAACACAGCCAAACACTCCTACCTGCACCCACGCACCACACTCAACTCAATCATACCCCCCAACACAGCCCAACACCCCAACCTGCACCCACGAACCACACTCAACTCAATCATACCCCCCAACACAGCCCAACACCCCAACCTGCACCCACGCACCACACTCAACTCAATCGAACACCCCAACACAGCCCAACACCCCAACCTGCACCCACGCACCACACTCAACTCAATCATACCCCCCAACACAGCCCAACACCCCAACCTGCACCCACGCACCACACTCAACTCAATCAAATACCCCAACACAGCCCAACACCCCAACCTGCACCCACGCACCACACTCAACTCAATCATACCCCCCAACACAGCCAAACACTTCAACCTGCACCCACGCACCACACTCAACTCAATCATACCCCCCAACACAGCCCAACACCCCAACCTGCACCCACGCACCACACTCAACTCAATCATACCCCCCAACACAGCCCAACACCCCAACCTGCACCCACGCACCACACTCAACTCAATCATATACCCCAACACAGCCCAACACCCCAACCTGCACCCACGCACCACACTCAACTCAATCATATACCCCAACACAGCCCAACACCCCAACCTGCACCCACGCACCACACTCAACTCAATCATATACCCCAACACAACCCAACACCCCAACCTGCACCCACGCACCACACTCAACTCAATCATATACCCCAACACAGCCCAACACCCCAACCTGCACCCACGCACCACACTCAACTCAATCATATACCCCAACACAGCCCAACACCCCAACCTGCACCCACGCACCACACTCAACTCAATCATATACCCCAACACAGCCCAACACCCCAACCTGCACCCACGCACCACACTCAACTCAATCATACCCCCCAACACAGCCAAACACTCCAACCTGCACCCACGCACCACACTCAACTCAATCATACCCCCCAACACAGCCCAACACCCCAACCTGCACCCACGCACCACACTCAACTCAATCATACCCCCCAACACAGCCCAACACCCCAACCTGCGCCCACGAACCACACTCAACTCAATCATATACCCCAACACAGCCCAACACCCCAACCTGCACCCACGCACCACACTCAACTCAATCATACCCCCCAACACAGACCAACACCCCAACCTGCACCCACACACCACACTCAACTCAATCATACCCCCCAACACAGCCCAACACCCCAACCTGCACCCACGCACCACACTCAACTCAATCATATATCCCAACACAGCCCAACACCCCAACCTGCACCCACGCACCACACTCAACTCAATCATATACCCCAACACAGCCCAACACCCCAACCTGCACCCACGCACCACACTCAACTCAATCATATACCCCAACACAGCCCAACACCCCAACCTGCACCCATGCACCACACTCAACTCAATCGAACACCCCAACACAGCCCAACACCCCAACCTGCACCCACGCACCACACTCAACTCAATCGAACACCCCAACACAGCCCAACACCCCAACCTGCACCCACGCACCACACTCAACTCAATCATAACCCCCAACACAGCCCAACACCCCAACCTGCACCCACGCACCACACTCAACTCAATCAAATACCCCAACACAGCCCAACACCCTAACCTGCACCCACGCACCACACTCAACTCAATCATACCCCCCAACACAGCCCAACACCCCAACCTGCACCCACGCACCACACTCAACTCAATCAAATACCCCAACACAGCCCAACACCCCAACCTGCACCCACGCACCACACTCAACTCAATCGAACACCCCAACACAGCCCAACACCCCAACCTGCACCCACGCACCACACTCAACTCAATCATACCCCCCAACACAGCCCAACACCCCAACCTGCACCCACGCCCCACACTCAACTCAATCAAATACCCCAACACAGCCCAACACCCTAACCTGCACCCACGCACCACACTCAACTCAATCATACCCCCCAACACAGCCCAACACCCCAACCTGCACCCACGCACCACACTCAACTCAATCATATACCCCAACACAGCCCAACACCCCAACCTGCACCCACGCACCACACTCAACTCAATCATATACCCCAACACAGCCCAACACCCCAACCTGCACCCACGCACCACACTCAACTCAATCATATACCCCAACACAGCCCAACACCCCAACCTGCACCCACGCACCACACTCAACTCAATCATATACCCCAACACAACCCAACACCCCAACCTGCACCCACGCACCACACTCAACTCAATCATATACCCCAACACAGCCCAACACCCCAACCTGCACCCACGCACCACACTCAACTCAATCATATACCCCAACACAGCCCAACACCCCAACCTGCACCCACGCACCACACTCAACTCAATCATACCCCCCAACACAGCCAAACACTCCAACCTGCACCCACGCACCACACTCAACTCAATCATACCCCCCAACACAGCCCAACACCCCAACCTGCACCCACGCACCACACTCAACTCAATCATACCCCCCAACACAGCCCAACACCCCAACCTGCGCCCACGAACCACACTCAACTCAATCATATACCCCAACACAGCCCAACACCCCAACCTGCACCCACGCACCACACTCAACTCAATCATACCCCCCAACACAGCCCAACACCCCAACCTGCACCCACACACCACACTCAACTCAATCATACCCCCAACACAGCCCAACACCCCAACCTGCACCCACGCACCACACTCAACTCAATCATATATCCCAACACAGCCCAACACCCCAACCTGCACCCACGCACCACACTCAACTCAATCATATACCCCAACACAGCCCAACACCCCAACCTGCACCCACGCACCACACTCAACTCAATCATATACCCCAACACAGCCCAACACCCCAACCTGCACCCATGCACCACACTCAACTCAATCGAACACCCCAACACAGCCCAACACCCCAACCTGCACCCAAGCACCACACTCAACTCAATCGAACACCCCAACACAGCCCAACACCCCAACCTGCACCCACGCACCACACTCAACTCAATCATACCCCCCAACACAGCCCAACACCCCAACCTGCACCCACGCACCACACCCAACTCAATCAAATACCCCAACACAGCCCAACACCCTAACCTGCACCCACGCACCACACTCAACTCAATCATACCCCCCAACACAGCCAAACACTCCAACCTGCACCCACGCACCACACTCAACTCAATCATACCCCCCAACACAGCCCAACACCCCAACCTGCACCCACGCACCACACTCAACTCAATCATACCCCCCAACACAGCCCAACACCCCAACCTGCACCCACGCACCACACTCAACTCAATCATATACCCCAACACAGCCCAACACCCCAACCTGCACCCACGCACCACACTCAACTCAATCATATACCCCAACACAGCCCAACACCCCAACCTGCACCCACGCACCACACTCAACTCAATCATACCCCCCAACACAGCCAAACACTCCAACCTGCACCCACGCACCACACTCAACTCAATCATACCCCCCAACACAGCCCAACACCCCAACCTGCACCCACGCACCACACTCAACTCAATCATACCCCCCAACACAGCCCAACACCCCAACCTGCGCCCACGAACCACACTCAACTCAATCATACCCCCCAACACAGCCCAACACAGCCCAACCTGCACCCACGCACCACACTCAACTCAATCATACCCCCCAACACAGCCCAACACCCCAACCTGCACCCACGCACCACACTCAACTCAATCATTTACCCCAACACAGCCCAAAACCCCAACCTGCACCCACACACCACACTCAACTCAATCATACCCCCCAACACAGCCCAACACCCCAACCTGCACCCACGCACCACACTCAACTCAATCATATATCCCAACACAGCCCAACACCCCAACCTGCACCCACGCACCACACTCAACTCAATCATATACCCCAACACAGCCCAACACCCCAACCTGCACCCACGCACCACACTCAACTCAATCATACCCCCCAACACAGCCCAACACAGCCCAACCTGCACCCACGCACCACACTCAACTCAATCATACCCCCCAACACAGCCCAACACCCCAACCTGCACCCACGCACCACACTCAACTCAATCATATACCCCAACACAGCCCAACACCCCAACCTGCACCCACGCACCACACTCAACTCAATCATATACCCCAACACAGCCCAACACCCCAACCTGCACCCACGCACCACACTCAACTCAATCATACCCCCCAACACAGCCCAACACCCCAACCTGCGCCCACGAACCACACTCAACTCAATCGTACACCCCAACACAGCCCAACACCCCAACCTGCACCCATGCACCACACTCAACTCAATCATACCCCCCAACACAGCCCAACACAGCCCAACCTGCACCCACGCACCACACTCAACTCAATCATACCCCCCAACACAGCCCAACACCCCAACCTGCACCCACGCACCACACTCAACTCAATCATATATCCCAACACAGCCCAACACCCCAACCTGCACCCACGCACCACACTCAACTCAATCATATACCCCAACTCAGCCCAACACCCCAACCTGCACCCACGCACCACACTCAACTCAATCATACCCCCCAACACAGCCCAACACAGCCCAACCTGCACCCACGCACCACACTCAACTCAATCATACCCCCCAACACAGCCCAACACCCCAACCTGCACCCACGCACCACACTCAACTCAATCATATACCCCAACACAGCCCAACACCCCAACCTGCACCCACGCACCACACTCAACTCAATCATATACCCCAACACAGCCCAACACCCCAACCTGCACCCACGCACCACACTCAACTCAATCATACCCCCCAACACAGCCCAACACCCCAACCTGCGCCCACGAACCACACTCAACTCAATCGTACACCCCAACACAGCCCAACACCCCAACCTGCACCCATGCACCACACTCAACTCAATCATACCCCCCAACACAGCCCAACACAGCCCAACCTGCACCCACGCACCACACTCAACTCAATCATACCCCCCAACACAGCCCAACACCCCAACCTGCACCCACGCACCACACTCAACTCAATCATTCACCCCAACACAGCCCAACAGCCCAACCTGCACCCACGCACCACACTCAACTCAATCATATACCCCAACACAGCCCAACACCCCAACCTGCACCCACGCACCACACTCAACTCAATCATATACCCCAACACAGCCCAACACCCCAACCTGCACCCACGCACCACACTCAACTCAATCATATACCCCAACACAGCCCAACACCCCAACCTGCACCCACGCACCACACTCAACTCAATCATACCCCCCAACACAGCCCAACACCCCAACCTGCGCCCACGAACCACACTCAACTCAATCGTACACCCCAACACAGCCCAACACCCCAACCTGCACCCATGCACCACACTCAACTCAATCATACCCCCCAACACAGCCCAACACAGCCCAACCTGCACCCACGCACCACACTCAACTCAATCATACCCCCCAACACAGCCCAACACCCCAACCTGCACCCACGCACCACACTCAACTCAATCATTCACCCCAACACAGCCCAACAGCCCAACCTGCACCCATGAACCACACTCAACTCAATCATATACCCCAACACAGCCCAACACCTCAACCTGCACCCATGAACCACACTCAACTCAATCATATACCCCAACACAGCCCAACACCTCAACCTGCACCCATGCACCACACTCAACTCAATCATATACCTCAACACCCCAACCTGCACCCATGCACCACACTCAACTCAATCATATACCCCAACACAGCCCAACACCCCAACCTGCACCCACACACCACACTCCACTCAATCGTACACCCCAACACAGCCCAACACCCCAACCTGCACCCACACACCACACTCCACTCAATCGGACACCCCAACACAGCCCAACACCCCAACCTGCACCCACACACCACACTCCACTCAATCGTACGCCCCAACACAGCCCAACACCCCAACCTGCACCCATGCACCACACTCAACTCAATCGTACACCCCAACACAGCCCAATGCTCCAACCTGGACCCACACACCACACTTAACTCAATCTCAGCTCGGTGATTCGGCCTTTTCACAACCTGACGCGATGAACACAAACAAACTCCCACACAGTTTCATCAGGACAGTAAGCGGTAGGGCATGCACTGGCAGGAGCACTGAGTACACAGCTGATAGCAGAAGGTGCTAGAATGGCTTATTTCACGGCCACCAATTTCTTTACATGGAACTTTGCAGATGGTTGTGGGGTTTAATGGCTCGAGTTGCCCGAATCCCAGTGACAGAAATGCAGAAAAATATGTTTGGTGATCCATCTTAAAAATGAGACGTTTAATGCTGTTAAAGTGTATTGGGTTATTGTGAGGAGTAGTTGATCTGTCGCCAGGCAATTTTGCTCACAGGTGACAAGAATGTACCAATTTCCTGGAGAACTTCGCTCTACTGGACCGTCAACATCCATCCCTGTTCTTTCAAAAAGAGAGTCAATAATGGGCGAGGACTGCTGAGCTTCAGGTCTGACTCCCCCGACTGCTGTCGGCTGACATTTGGAGCATTGCGAGAAAAATTTGTTGTTGCCAGGGTTTCATACTTTCTTAAAATGTCGTCTAACACATTGTTCCACAGTCACCCATATAAAGTTGGCTCAGGCCATTGTCACCCTGACAGAGACCCATCCCATCATGGTAGGAAAGCTTCACCAGAGGATATAAATGTGATCACACAGAATAACACTGCATAGATACACTGCCTGGCCAAAAAAAAAGTCACACACTCAAATATTTAGTTGGAACCCCTGTAGCTTTGATTACAGGGCAAATTCGTCTTGTCATTGTTTTGACAACTATATGCAATGCCAGAACATTTCTTTTCGATCATACATGCCATAATTTTTGTCCAAGATCTTGTCTTCTCGACATAATGGTTGAACCACGCGGTGGTCTTGAGAACATCCCAATAACTTAAAGGTCAGGACTTTGTGGTGGAAAATTTGTTTGTGAAAATGATACCTCCTGCTTGGTTTTGTCATTCATGGTTTTCTTTGCTTAATACAGGCTAATAACTTGCCCTTTCTGAAATACTGTAACATCTTTTCCACCATCAGGGAATGTGTTTTCCGACATGATTTTGTCAGAAATGAATAGCGACGCACTTCATCAGTCAGGGTTAAAATGATTATTGCCATCTGAAACATATTAATAACCGCAATAATTATCCAATTTCAGAATTTGTTCATTAACTTCCAAACGGTGACTTTTTTTTTGGCCGGGCAGTGTATAATACAGAATAACACTGCAGTGAACCCTCTGCCCGTCAGCGGAAAATTAGCCCAAACCAGGCCAGGGAAATGAACAGAGGCATTTCCATCAGTTATTTTTTATCGACACATTTACTCAGATTTTTGTCACCTGTCTGTGCAACCCATAAGCAGCTGAGTTACCCACTGTCCCTTTACTTACGCAACACTTCCATGGGAGACGTATGCAAAAGGTTTGAGATTCCTGACTGGCTAACCCAGTACAGAAGCACACACACTGGAATTACAGTGCACAGCCTGAACTGTAGCAGCAAAGTCATGTCACTGTCTTTCAGTTCCAAATGAGCAGGTGTAAAGGGCAAGAATCACGTCACTGCCCACTGCATACTCACTGCACACTGCTCTCAGGAATCACGTCACTCCCCAACTGCATACAGACAGCACACTGCTCTCAGGAATCACGTCACTGCCCACTGCATTCAGACTGCACACTGCTCTCAGGAATCACGTCACTCCCCAACTGCATACAGACTGCACACTGCACTCAGGAATCACATCACTCCCCAACTGCATACAGACAGCACACTGCTCTCAGGAATCACGTCACTGCCCACTGCATACAGACTGCACACTGCACTCAGGAATCACATCACTCCCCAACTGCATACAGACAGCACACTGCTCTCAGGAATCACGTCACTCCCCAACTGCATACAGACTGCACACTGCTCTCAGGAATCACGTCACTCCCCAACTGCATACAGACAGCACACTGCTCTCAGGAATCACGTCACTGCCCACTGCATACAGACTGCACACTGCACTCAGGAATCACATCACTCCCCACTGCATACAGACTGCACACTGCACTCAGGAATCACATCACTCCCCACTGCATACAGACTGCACACTGCACTCAGGAATCACATCACTCCCCACTGCATACAGACTGCACACTGCACTCAGGAATCACATCACTCCCCACTGCATACAGACTGCACACTGCACTCAGGAATCACATCACTCCCCACTGCATACAGACTGCACACTGCTCTCAGGAATCACGTCACTCCCCAACTGCATACAGATAGCACACTGCTCTCAGGAATCACGTCACTGCCCACTGCATACAGACTGCACACTGCTCTCAGGAATCACAACACTTCCCGACTGCATACAGACTGCACACTGCTCTCAGGAATCACATCACTTCCCGACTGCATACAGACTGCACACTGCACTCAGGAATCACAACACTTCCCGACTGCATACAGACTGCACACTGCTCTCAGGAATCACATCACTTCCCGACTGCATACAGACTGCACACTGCTCTCAGGAATCACATCACTTCCCGACTGCATACAGACTGCACACTGCTCTCAGGAATCACATCACTTCCCGACTGCATACAGACTGCACACTGCTCTCAGGAATCACATCACTCCCCACTGCATACAGACTGCACACTGCTCTCAGGAATCACATCACATCACTCCCCAACTGCATACAGACTGCACACTGCTCTCAGGAATCACATCACTTCCCGACTGCATACAGACTGCACACTGCACTCAGGAATCACGTCACTCCCCACTGCATACAGACTGCACACTGCACTCAGGAATCACGTCACTCCCCACTGCATACAGACTGCACACTGCACTCAGAGATCACATCACTCCCCACTGCATACAGACTGCACACTGTTCTCAGGAATCACATCACTCCCCACTGCATACAGACTGCACACTGCACTCAGGAATCACATCACTTCCCGACTGCATACAGACTGCACACTGCTCTCAGGAATCACATCACTTCCCGACTGCATACAGACTGCACACTGCACTCAGAAATCACATCACTCCCCACTGCATACAGACTGCACACTGCTCTCAGGAATCACATCACTTCCCGACTGCATACAGACTGCACACTGCTCTCAGGAATCACATCACTTCCCGACTGAATACAGACTGCACACTGCACTCAGGAATCACATCACTCCCCACTGCATACAGACTGCACACTGCTCTCAGGAATCACATCACTTCCCGACTGCATACAGACTGCACACTGCTCTCAGGAATCACATCACTTCCCGACTGCATACAGACTGCACACTGCACTCAGGAATCACATCACTCCCCACTGCATACAGACTGCACACTGCACTCAGGAATCACATCACTCCCGACTGCATACAGACTGTACACTGCACTCAGGAATCACATCACTCCCGACTGCATACAGACTGCACACTGCACTCAGGAATCACATCACTCCCCACTGCATACAGACTGCACACTGCTCTCAGGAATCACATCACTTCCCGACTGCATACAGACTGCACACTGCACTCAGGAATCACATCACTCCCCACTGCATACAGACTGCACACTGCACTCAGGAATCACATCACTCCCGACTGCATACAGACTGTACACTGCACTCAGGAATCACATCACTCCCGACTGCATACAGACTGCACACTGCACTCAGGAATCATATCACTCCCCAACTGCATACACACTGCACACTGCTCTCAGGAATCACATCACTCCCCAACTGCATATACACTGCACACTGCTCTCCACAAGGCCCTCAACCTGCAAACAAACTGCTTGTCCTCTTTAATCTATAAATGAAAATAAATTAGCACAACCTGTGCTCTGAGCAGGCTTCAGCACGACACGTTTATGTCACTTCCGATGCACCATTACGTATTACATGCCAAATTTAACGGACAGGAAGAAAAAAAATAATAAAAATAAAATCGTAACAGCAGCCTGTGCTTAAATTTGGAGCGTATCTCTGTCTGCACTTAGCAACACCTCATTTACCAGAGATAACAGCTCCTGGATGTTTTCACGCTCATTCTCTTGCGCGCCCATGTCTTTTCCCCTCCAATTCCAATGAGATTCTGCCTCAGACGTACTGTCAGGTCTTACTCGTGTGCGGGATGTGTGTCCCCACTGATGCGGCCAATAATATTCAGTTCTGTAGGTTTTTCACTGCATTGAGTTGTGTACTTTGAGTCATTTTGGACCATAATTACAAAACTAATATCTTTTCTCTCCAGCATCAATGAGTGTCGTCTCATTATTTTTTGTCACACTCACGCTGCACTCTCACAGTGACTCATCAAAGAATTAACCTCTCGATGTCTGATCTCTGACCTCGATGCAAATCTCTGCACTAATGGTGAATGCAGCATTCTCGCTGATGTATCTCGCTGCAGCTAACTTCAGCCAATCACCGATGAAGGCGTTCCAGATCCATATTTGTGTATGACAAACAGGTTTACTCAAGAAGATTGCGCACCCCGATTAACTTTTCATATTTCACTGAAAGATGGATGGTTCGTGTGTTATTTTTATACAAAAGCAAAGCTACTATCAATATGTGAGGGGAAACACTAGTTAAAGGACCATGGACCAGAGCTGCACTGTCATTACACTGCATGTAACTAATTAAACTCTTTAAACAGCCTGCTGTATTGCTGCATTTAAACATCTGAAAAGGTAAAAAGCCACAAAGTTAACTAATAATTTGAAGGTAATCTACAATACGGATAGTGAGGATCAGAAATATTTTAATAGGGATACAATTTTAAAGGGATATAATTTCTATGTGGTTTCACTCAACATGCATATATATATATATATATATATATATATATGTATATATATATATATATAGTGTTGTCCATAAGTGTTCGGACTAAGATGCAGTATTCATTTTGACTGCGTTACCTGCACTGTGAATTTGAAATAAAACAATCAAGATGTGCTTGAACTGAAAGATTTCATCTTTCATTTTTTAACCAAGGGAATTACAAGTTTTCCATGAGTCTAGTCGGAATCACAACCATTTTTATTCAACCCCAACTCGGAAAAAAAATGCACGTGCTGCCTAAATAGAAAGGGGAGATTTCTAAATTCCCTTAAACTTACACTCCATTGCAGATTTTGCAGACAAGATTATTTCATGTTTTTTTATGGTCAGCTTCATTTTATTTGTAGATATATATATATATATCCCATCCTGCTATTCAGGCTGGCAAGGCATTCCAAAAAGGTTTGGGACAAGAGCAAAACTGGACTTTCAATGAGATAAAAAGTCTGAATAATGATATGACTGGAAATAGGTGATGATAGCAGGTGAGTTTAATCGTGATTTGGAACAAAAGCAGGGGTTGAGCTGTTTTCAGCTTAATATCGGTCAGAAATAATTTACAAAACACTGTCTTCAGTTTTAATTTTAATTTAACACACTGTCCCAACTTTTTCTGATATGGGGGTGTGCATAGCCCCCAATTTAGAAAACTTAATCTGGCAAACGGCCAATCATGAATTAAATGATCTATTTAATAAAGATGACAGGAACTCCAATGGCAGCAGACAGTCAGCTTGTGAATGCAGGAGTCAGACATCCGCACGGAGGGAACCATGTGAGAGCTACAGGCTTTTACATTTGTGTCAGCCCAAATACACACACACCTCCCTGTATGACATGGAGGGGATAAGAAACACTAGGCTCCCTTCCCAGAATGCATTTCAGAGCCCAAGGCACTTCCTACTGCTGCCGTGTCACGCAAGAGGGATGGTTTCAGCAGCCGGGGCCGCGACGACATCTCGCCCTGAATCAATCTGGACCTGAATTAATGGGGTCCATTAAAAATGCAACACACATGGGAGGGGAGTGATTCCGAACCCCAGGAAATGTGCTTTAAATGGAGAGGAAGAGAGAGATGGAGTGGAGTTTTGTTTGATCACAGAGAATGCAATTTATGTCTTCCCTACTTTCCTTTCCCTCTTGTGGAAAAAAGCGGAGTTTTACACTGTACGGATAAACACTGTTTCTCATCATATATATACACACACACACACACACACAATGTTTATATATTATATATATAGAGAGAGAGAGAGAGACACACACACACACACAAACACACACACACACGCAACGTTGTATATATGTATATACATTATTCTACTAGGAAGCAAGTTGTCAGAACTGCTCTCGAACTGTCATGCAGCTGTATTAATGGGACCTTGTGATAATTTACAGTTATTCCTGCTCCAATAACCATCCCAATGAGTGAATCACAGAACACTGAATCCATGAGGTGTGGTCCCCCTCTTGTACTCCAACAGACAGCCATATTCGATCTTTGAGAACGCAGAACTGGCCCCCATTTTCTAACGTAGAGCAAATGTCAGGCAACTACAAAATAAGCTGAATCTGGGTGAACTTCTCCATGCCTTCTTTGGCAGCACACAGCAATCACATCTCATTACTTTCAACCATTATGGCTCCTACACTGCAACAGCGGCAGTTTACAGCTTTATCGCCACATCTTCACATTAGAAACTGCAAACTGAATAGGACTGCCAGTCAGAGAATTGATGATGTTGAGGTGAGGTTAAGGTGAGGAGGTTCGGGCTTTCAGTAAGGGTGCCCCTGGGCACCTCTCTCTGTGGGTGCTCAGGGTACGCACCTCCACCCAGGAGGAAATACAAAGACCAGGACACACAGGAAGAACTACATCTCCTAGCAGGCCTGGGGTCACCTTGGGATTCCTCTAGGATTAAGCAGTAGTAGTTGCTGGGATGAGGGACATCTGGAATACAATTCTTGCCCTGTTGCCACCGCAATCCTGAACTAAACCAAATAGCAAGTTGATGAAACAGAATGGACTCTCTGTATAATCAGGAGCACAAGCAGAGCTGAAAACACAATGGCAGACACACCTGAGAGATGCCTGAGAGACACTCAGCAGCAAGCAGTCATTAGAAACTGGTGAGGTCAGCACAACTGACATTAGATGAGTTATTTTGCTGATCAGGGGGTTTGGGAGTCATGTGGGGTGAGAGAGCCAATCAGCTGCATCCATCTCATTATGGCCACACTTGAGCTTGAACCATCAACCTTCTGAGCAACTCCTAAGCCAATGGCCATCAGGCTATAGGCTGTGTCATACAGGCTCTGAAAACATGATTGAAACATAACACGTTGCCCGGACACGATTTCCTGCCTCTACGTCACAGCGTTAAGGTCAAAGGTCAAATCCAGCAAAAAATGTGACGTTGCACATCTATGTGTCACACTGAGCTACCATACCAAATTTGGTGACGCTGCGATAATTAGTTGCCGAGTACTGGCCCGGATGATATCATGGACGGACGACGGACGACAGACAGACAGACAGACACGCAGGTGACGACAATACCCTTCCGGGTCGGAGTCGGCCGAGGGGTAAAAAATGGACATGATGCAGCACCCCCGTGGTGTACCAATAACTATGCTTTTAGCACCATCTCTGATGATCAAAAAGGAATTTTGCTTTATATCAATAGGCATTCCACCATAATCACCTGCATGTTTTGTATCATGTTCTCGCATGAAGCATTAAGGCACAAGCGCATGCTCAGTTTCAGCAGGTGCGAGGATGGGATATAAAACCCTTGGGTGAAACGCCAAGGTTCTGTCAGAATGAGATAATCACATGACCAGTTTGTGTTCAGATACGATTCACAACAGAATCATTCCGGACACGGCAGCCTGTCACCAGTCAGTAGCACACAGCATCACCACATCACGCCGTACAGAGATGCCTTTGTCCCTCTTAATCTGAAACCATTTGCCCAGGCCACTTTCGAACCAAAGCAAAAAATTTGCCTAACTTATTTAAAAGGGATTAGCGTCAATGCATCTGCCTGAAATATGGGCAAAATGTGTCCGGAATTGTACTGAGCAAAAACAAGCACCCCATGAACAGTCAACCACAATATCATGCGTAGTTTACCTCGCCATTATTGTTTAAGTCAAGCCTTAGCCGTGCTCTAATCAGAGCTGAAAAATAACTTCCTGTTTACTGGAACATAATTACAGGACGCATATAAAACTGATCTCTTGTGACAGAAGATATCTGGAGATTAAATGCAGCATTTGTGCACTGATGTGCGAATGAATATTGGCTACTGAAAGGGCATAGTACAATTATGGGATGTTCAAAGGAACACAGTTAAAGGCCTCATATTGTGCTCCATTTTATATTTCAATTTAAGACGATTCCATGGAGTCAACAACACAAAGTTCTGAAGCCTATGGCATAAAATAAATGCTAATTCAGTGTTCACAGCCAGCCTCCAGCCTCTCATTCTCTCTCCTCATTTTAAATTGACATGGCGGTGAGTTAACCTTATCAAGACACAAACATGAATAATGGGAGCTTAAATTGAAACCTGTTGGCACTGGGCTGTACCATGCAAATGACCCCCTTGTGACATCAGTAAGGGAATCAAATTGAAATGGGTTGTTAAATCGCATGATTTCTCAAGAATGGGGCAACAAAAATGATTCTGAGACTATCAGGTTTCATGTTCTGTCAAGTGTTATGTATTGACTGACCAATATGTCTCAGGAAAAGCAATGACAGATGTAATATTTGTCATGAGGGCCAGCACAACAAGATCACTAAACAGACCTGGAACTTGTGTTTATTGAAAACCATTTTGTCCCAGAATCCTTGGCGTGTGCACTTCTCCAGAAGGGTCAGGACATCTGAAGCAGTTCAAACCTCAGTCAGCCAGAGCTCTTTCCCAAAACCATCCTTTAAACATTCCCACCGCACGTCCACTTCCTGCTTCCGTCAAACATCATGCTACTCCTCCAGCTTTCCCCTAAACCTCGCTAGGAACTTACAACTACTTCTCGCTTCCTCTCAAACATCACAGTATACTTTCTGCTTCTCCAAAAACCCCATACTACACTTCCCATTAAATCTCACAATAGACTTCCTGCTTCCCTTCAAACCTTAGACTATACTTCCTGGTTCTCTTTTTTTTTTTTTTTTTTTAAATTTGGCATCTCCAATCCCACCCGAATCTGGAATGCCTAATTGGTGAACTATGTACAAGTCTTGCTCATATGCGACCCCTTGCTGCCAACTCAGGATAGTGAGACAGTTCACGGCTCTCCTCCGAAGCACGTGTCCGTCAGCCACTGATTCTTATACACTCATTGGTTGAATCCTCGTAAGTTCAGAACGAGAGCGGAGGATACCCGAACATGAACAAACCCAGAGTCTTCCTGACGAGCGCCCGTCTGGCCAACAGGAGGCGCTGGAACAACGAACAAAGCTATTTTGGAATCCCCAAATCCGGCAGTCCCTTCCCAATTTGGAACCCTGTAGCGCGATGGCCAATTGTGCGCTACTCTGAAAAACCTGCCGACCCCTGCCGGTGGGTACGCCGGGGCTCGTACCCGCGACCCTGGTTCCCTTTTAACCTCAGTTTACTTCCTGCTTTGCCTGAAACCTCATACAACTCTTCCAGCTTCCCCTAAAACCACATACCTCTTTTCCTGGATCCCTTCAAATCTCACAATACACTTCCTGCTTCCCCTGAAATCTCATACTTTATTTATTGCTTCACCTCAGATTGCACATATACTGAGAACTTCCCCTGGAATGGCTCTGATACCAGACGTGCGCTCAAGGTAACAAACGTTTGCAGATGATGGCTAACAGTAGGGTTAGCGGTTTGCCTCCCACCCTTGCATTGCTGCATGGTGCACGCATACGCCGCGACGCTGCAAATCAAAAATGCTGACCTGGCCTCGCTGTGTTGTCAGCTCATGACACAAAGGCTAGCAATGGATTTTTAAATCACTACTCCCCATTTCCCCAGGGTCCCTGAGTTCTCTCCATCATCCTTGCTGCCCTTTAACAAGACACGAGCCATTACAGTTTATGTCTGGTGCTACGGTTTAACATGCACCGCAGATACTGACTGCTCCTCCTTTCACCATATTATTCACTAACTACTGGTTTCCTTTCCCATTAAGTCAAGAATTGCAATAAAAATAACATAAGTTCCAGCCACTGCTTCTGAGCAGATACCCCTCTTAACATCTCTTGACTAATTTCCCACCATATCTCAGTGAACTGAAGTACATCTAACTTTCTCTCAGGATATGTGGTCGGATATGGTCTGCCTGTGGTAACCGTGGGAATCGTGCAGCTCAGGGAGGAACCTGTGCAGAAGCCCACAGATATGCCCCAAATGTGATACGGACACCTACAGCTCGTCTGCGATCGCCTCCCTTGGCTTGAGAGTCAGGACTCAAGTGCTTTCAAACACATCGTTAACTACATTTGGGGGCCGCCAAGCTGTCACGGAATTACAGGCCCATTACATTTTTGGTTGTAACTCTACAACTAAATAAGATAAAATCAAGTATGATATGTTATATTGAAGGTATTAACTTGTTCTTTAATATTATTAAGTGAAAATATATTTTTTGAGAAATTTTCATAGAAGAAACAAGCAAAAACTACTCTGTCACGGAATTACACAAAATTGACGTGGTTTTTTTTAATGTTGTGTTTAACTATCCAGAAAGTGATGTTCCTATCATAGTTAAGTTATGAAACTTCAATATGTTCATATTTAAGGTGTTTTTTGTTAATACTGCAAGTTATAGAAACAAATATTGACTTTAACCCTGCTTTATGGGCAAGAAATTTCATAAAGTCAATGTCACGGAATTACAAGAGGCAAATTGTCACGGAATAACAACAATAGTATTAATTAGTTTCAATGTATTTATTACAATATATTATACATATATACATAATTATTTACATTTTTACAGTTTAGCAATATATTACAGTAAGTTTTCCACTTAAAATGACCAATCATAATACATACTTGAAAATTTTTTTTTAATCTCCATGTCAACATTGGCTTGGCGGCCCCCATTTTTGGTTCTACCATGTGTAGACAATATGAACTCGGCTTAAGAACTTTCGGACCTATGACTGTTTTATACACACACACACGCATGCTTAAATACACACACAGTAACACCCAAAGAGCAAGTGCACGCAAACACACAAACAGGAAGGCACACAAGCGCGTACTCGGACCGTCTCGACAAGTCAGTAACAGAAACTCATGGAGAAAATGCATATGCCACTAAAATATGTTCAGAACACATTTTTCAATTTGCGAATTCAATTGCAATTCTTGTATTCCACACTAGAATGAGATGAGATTAAAATGACCCACGCCAACATAGCTAGATATGGAACAGATTTTCTGTTATCATGCAAGGAAAATCAATAGAGCCAGACTTTTTGACAACATAAACTTGTAGCAAGCAGAGAGGATCACCAAAAACTGGTTGTTTATGGGCAGCAGGCTGATTCCAAATCCAATTCTCAAACATACAGTGAGCACCATAATTCATTGGACAGTAACATTTTTTGTTATGTTGGTTCAGTAAATTCAATCATCGGCTCTCAATCCAACTGAACATGCATTTCATGCACTGAAGGGGAAACTGAGGGGAAAAAAAGTCTTAAAAACCAGCAGGAAGTGAAGACGCTGCAGTGCAGGCCTGGCAGAGCAGCACCAGGGGAGAAACCTGCTGTCTGGTGATGTCTACGTGTCACAGACTTCAAGCGGTCATTACATGCAAGAATACACTGGAAAATATAAAAAAATGAGTAGGCCTGTATAATTTTACTTTTTGTCAAAATCTCTGGTGTTTTTCAGCACCTGAAAATGCGTGGATTATGTACAAAAGGTGCTGCTGTTTATACATGGTTCCTCCAATGTGGATCAAAACACCATCAGATTTCAGCAGACAGTCTGTACTTCGACCTTATCATCATTGTATCCCCTCAAAGTGCTGGAGTGCAGAACCAAAATGATCAAGGCGTCACTGTCCGATAAATTATGGTGCTCACTACAAGCAACGGCTCTTTCTCAACTCAGTGGCAAAATTGGCAGTTGAGAAACCTGATTGATGTGAACATGGATCATAACTAAATTTGAAGGACTTACAAATTAAATGTAGGCCTATGTTTGAGCTTACAAAAAGACCAAAGGAGTGTATCGGGCTTTTTTAAGGAAAATGTTCAGTGTAGAATTACTGTGTTGCACATTATTCTGTAGGCCTAGAACTGACTCAAGAAATATTGAGATCAAAGGGGATGGCAGTGAGCTAAAGACTACTGGTTGTCTTATTAATATTTTAGCCAGTTTTCCCAGACACAGAGTAATCCTAGGCTAAATTCGGTTTTCAATGGAAAATATCCTAACAAAACTTTCAAGTCCTGGACAACACCTAATCCATGTCAGCGAAATCGGTCCTTTAATTTCCAGTAGCAGGTTAGGGGAAAAAAATACCACACACACACACACACACACACACACACATATTCATGAATATTAGCCAATACTTAACGAAACATTAATGTGTCACGCAATGTGCCAACAATCAGCAAATATATCTTAGACTACCTCAGGCTACGAAATGTAAGCAAGTACAACTTCAAATAGATCCAGTCTTAACATTTACATCAAGCGGCCAAAACTCGATCACCTAGAGACCGAGAGGAACATATTGAATGAGACATTAAATCACTTGAGCGCACGGACTCTCCTTTTGGTCATGGCAAATAACCTCGTGCATGAACAAGTTCACAGAGCCAGTCCTTGCAGGCGTCGCCTGAGACGGACTGTAACACAGAACCAGCATCACACAGGCAGAGCAGATTGGGAAATAAAAGTTGGAACTGAATGAAGCCCGACAGGCAACATCTTTCCTCAAACATCACAGTATCGGAGAGCAACGGGAAATAATGCGTGAAGCAGCCCAGTGTTTCTGCGGTAACTTTCGTCGCGTCACAGCATACTGGCCACAACCATCACTGCGAGCGATCAGCCGACGGATCGGTGTCGGTTTTGCATTGAGCTCATTCGGTCACTTTAACGAGCACGAGTTTAAAAGCACAAAACCGTTCCCTTACCGGTTTCCTCCTCCGCCTGGAGACACGAGGGGATGCTCTTTTTCCAACCGGGCATGTCCTCCGCAGTGAGCGCATTCAGACGGTTTCAAAGGCAACCATTTGGCTCATTTTAAACCTTCAGCGCGGGTTTCATCAGCGTTTATCCCTCTCTAAAGTCCTTTCTTTCCCCCTGTTAACGAGCGTAATCCACTGCCGCGTTTCAGCCGAATGCTGGCTGTGGTCAGAGCGAAGGACGCAGGAGGCGCAGGGAAAACCTCAAGACAGCGCCGAACGCGGGGACAGATAGACCCACCTCTCCGTTCTGCGTTCAGAGGCGAGACACCACAGCCGAATTTACCGTGCAAAGTGATGAGAAAGTTGCATTCCTTTCTGCTTCAATGAATCGTTTTCTTGATCGAGTTTCATCGAGGACAGGTACACCTATTTTTCCTCCCAGTTCCAAACACTAATGGGAAGCGAGGCGCCACGGTTTGGGGATTGGTCCAGCCCACGTGATGACACAGCCCAGTGCGCCTTCATTGACATATGCGCGTGTGATTTCTAGCGAAGGTGAACGGGAAAAATTTATTTCGTATGACGATGAAGCGGTTTTCGCAGCTGCAAGATGACAACTAACTAATCTGAATCTTGCAAGTATCATAATCCATGCACATAAATAGACCGTTTGCAATCGAGTTAAAGCCATCTCAGAATGTAAATGTATGATAGAAAGAATAGCGTCATTTTGCATTTTTGCAATAGCGTATGGTCACCATGTACAACTAGACCTGGCTCATGTCACAAATGTTCCAGAAATTGCGCAGTAGCGTGTACACTCTTTATTTTTATAAGAACCTTTTTATTAGAACGTCAAAATGTCATGTGCCATCACACACAAATGTCAAAATGTCAAAAATTAATACCATATTCAGTGGCCTACATCCCGAGGTTAGGAACTCGTAACAAGTTCACAGAATGAAAAGACTCGTCACCAAACGGTTATGTTCCAGAGAATGTTTTAGCAGTCGGTTAAAATGCTAATTGCACAAAAAAAAAGAAAAAAAGTGCAACGACTTTAGCCAAATGAAAAACCATTTTCAACAGACTTGTCAGCTGAAAAAAGTAATGCCTTAACACTAAAAGGTTCAAATCCTACAAAAATGTAAGAACATTCAGGTTCAGGTTATGAGTAATACGTGGAAAAAATCCTCTGTGCTATTATCGACAGTATGATGGAAATGTCTTGTGCCATCACACTCTTGTAGCGGTAAGGTTTCGCCTGAACTGCAGTGATTTATGGGACCTCTTCAAAAGCAAAGTTTTCTTTCCAAAAATTGTGCTTCAGAATACACTCAGCGAAACCCCAGATATACACCGATCAGCCAAAACATACACCCACAGATGAAGCAAATGACGTTCATTATCTCGAAACAACAGCACATACAAGGTCTACAGACAGAGCTTAAACGGTTAGTGAACAGTCAGTTCTCGTAGTTGACTAGTTGAATGTGGGAGAAATGGGATCTAACTTTGAAAAGGGCAAAATCTTTATGGCCAGATGACAGGGTCAGAGCATCTTCAAAACGGCAAAACTTCTGGGGAGCTCCCAGTCAACAGTGATGATCACCGACCAACAGTGGTCCAAGGGGATGAATCAGAATCATGAATCAGAACCCGGCAAAAGGGTCTTGGGTGCCCAAACCTCATGGGGGACAAGGCCAAAGACGGCTGATTCGTCTGGTCCACAGCAACAGAAGGGCGACTGCGGCTCAAGTCAAAGAGAATATTTAATCATACTTGAGTGAACAGTGTGTCACAACACCCAGTGCATCACACCCAGCTGTGCATAGCGTTTTGTAGCTGCAGCTCAGTGGCGGCTCTAGAACAGGGAATTGGGGGGCACAGACACGTCCCTTTTAGTCCTGGCAAGTTCTCAATCATTTTCCTTTACTGATGCGTTTTCCAATTATCGTAATTGGCGATGGAAATGACGACTAATCAAGAGATCCAAGCAAAGATCCGGTTTTATTATACTTCTCATCTACTCCAAATTAGCCGGAACAAACCAAATGATTAAGAAGGGGTTTCGGGGCAATGTTGCATTGGATCAAGAGTGGCATTTGAATCTAAAGTTATATGGACACTCACCTATTCTGTAATTATAATTCTCATGATATTCATAAATCTTACGATTGTATTTTCTGACGTTTAAATCGTAGCGTACATGAACACTAGCTCTGCTGTGATTTATAATCCCTATGATATATTAACCATAATCAAACTGTTTTTCTGGAAGTTGGGGGCGAGACTTTGACAAGCGATTTCGCCTCTCCCGCGACCCTTTCGGTCATGATACATGTTGTGTTGTGTCGAAATTGTCATGAAACGACTATACAATCATGCCGAAATTAAAAAAAAAAAAAAAAGCACATATAATGGTCATGTGAGCATTATAACTGGACCTAGGAACAGTTAAAGGGCGTCCCCTGATGAAGTGCATCCCATCTTTTACATCACGTGGATCGACAGGGTGTGTGTCCCCTGCTGACATGGGAAAGAGGTGCACTGTGTTAAAACACCAAACTGGTGGAGGCAGTGTGATGCTCTGGGAAATGTTCTGCTGGGAAGCCCTGGGTCTGGGATTCCAGTGGGCGTCAGTTTGATGGAGCTGTTTTGACGGAGCGAGGAGGACCTGCCCGACATTAGGATGTGGTTTTAATGTTGTGGCTGATTAGTTTTAGCATGTCATTCCTGGATTTCATGCAGGCTGCATTGTGAGGAACGTGAAAACTTGACAACTTTGTTATCCACGGCTTTCGAATAAAATCTGAAAAGTGGTCTCGGGTTCGGCCGTATTTCTCAGGTGTGGCCGGGCAGAGTAACACACCTGTGGGGATTGGGAAATGGCGCCATTTTCTCTTGCTGTGCTGCCGTTGGAGCTTTTGGGAATTTTTCACTCTATTCCTGTAACATCACACCCCCAGCCACCCGCATCAGGCCCCGGGGGGGCTCCCCGCACCCCACCCTGGGCTGGAGCTCAAGCCTGACTCACCGGGGGCCATCGGGGAATCCTCCGCATCCAGGAGCATTTCACTCTCAAAGCACACGGCTTCCCGAGGTGCAGATTACAGAATGTCACATCGAGCACAGCGATGAGTCCAGGAGGAGACGCTGTTTCACAGACGGGCGGAGAGTCAGGACGGCTGCACTCCTTCGTCTCCAAGAGAAGTTTGCGTCCATATGTGGGGTACACTGATTGGTTGCTGCAAAACAGGAAATATGCACAAATTATTCAATCATAAATCATATATGTACAATGATTGTTTAATGAGAGACAGGAAAAATCCACTGATTGGTTGATGAGAAGCACAAACAGTGCACTGATTAGCCAATGAGAAACAGAAAAGAAATGCTAGTTGATGAGACACAAGCGGTTGGATTTATTTTAAAAAAAAAAAAACAATCAAAACACAAAAACATTTATATTTCACAGTATTTGATGTGGAATTCATGCGCACAGACAATTTCCCTCATGTTGCTGAATATATCCTGGTAAAAATCCTTCAGTGAGCACAAACTGGTGCATGCATGACCTGCTCAACCAGGGTCATTTTGGCTGCATGTGCTGCGACAACACTGCAGTCTTAACACAACAGAAACATCTTTCTCCTGTTTCAGCGTGGCAGTGAACACTGGAATCCCTGAACTGTAAAAATCGATGGCCCCGGGCCACTGCACTCCGAAGGGTGAGGTGTACTGCCAAACTCTGACCTCGTTAGCAGGCCCAGCATTAGTGACTGCAGTATTTTTAGCATCAGGGACAGATTTGATATTATCACGGCGAACATCTTATCCCTCTGAAGTACCAGAACTAAAGCATACAGTCTTATTCCTGTCCACCTTACCAGGATGGGCAAAAACAAAGTGGTCAGTCAACATTAGTATGCTACACACACACACTCACACACACACACACACACACACACACACACACAGAATTTAGCTGGGTTTTTCTTAGGGTATTTTTTCGGCAAAAAAAAAAAACCCACACACACTGAATAACACAGAAATACATAACTCGTGCAAACATTTGCTAAGAGATATACTGTACGTCCATATTCAACTCTCACAAAGTACCCTCCCTCAGCCTTGATTAGTCTGACATATCCTTGGCATTCTTTCCAGCAGTTTTACGGGGAGAACTTCCCGGTCGCTCATTCCAGGCTTTCACGGGTTCCTTCATGAGATCTTCTGGACTTGATAGGCGCACGTCTCTCACTGCCCAGTCAAGTTCATCCCACTGCAACAAATCAGGCAAAGATGAAGATAGATATTTTAGTGTCCTTTTATATGCAGGGCTTTGAAGATAAATGGCTTTCCGTCTGCCTCTTTCCTTCCTCCATTTTCCCCATGAATTGACCAATAGGAACTGTCGGGACTCGGGAATCAGAATAACTTCTGTAGACGGCGTTAAGGCTAAACTGTCATCTTGTCTCTTTCAGGCCAACTGTTAAGGATTTGGCGAGGGAAACACTTGGAGCACTGGGAACTTGGAAAACTCGGAAACAAGACTAGGAACTGAACTCGGAACACTCGAAACTGGGAGAGACAAAAAGGGGAGAGACGCCAGGAGCGGGGATCCAAAAATAAATTATTAAACAAACAGAAAACCAGAGAAGGGGGGGGGGGAAAAAAAAAAAAAAAAAAAAAAAAAGGGCACTCAGGCCAACATAACCACCATGCAACTACACTGGGAAGCAGGGTCTAGGGGAGGCACAAGACAAGACAGTGGGCACAGCTGGCAGATGGCTAACACAGATAGCACAGCTGGCCGGGAGAAGGGTAAGAGAGAACATCAGGAGGGGGGCAGACAAGACGGCAGGAACGTTGGCTGGGAAGCCGGCGAAGGCGGCCGGCACACTGGGCTCTGGAGACGGCGGAGGAGACAGGCAAACTGGGCTCTGGAGACGGCGGAGGAGACAGGCACACTGAGCTCTGGAGACGGCGGAGGAGACAGGCACACTGGGCTCTGGAGACGGCGGAGGAGACAGGCACACTGGGCTCTGGAGACGGCGGAGGAGACAGGCACACTGGGCTCTGGAGACGGCGGAGGAGACAGGCACACTGGGCTCTGGAGACGGCGGAGGGGACAGGCACACTGGGCTCTGGAGACGGCGGAGGGGACAGGCACACTGGGCTCTGGAGACGGCGGAGGGGACAGGCACACTGGGCTCTGGAGACGGCGGAGGAGACAGGCACACTGGGCTCTGGAGACGGCGGAGGGGACAGGCACACTGGGCTCTGGAGACGGCGGAGGGGACGGGCACACTGGGCTCTGGAGACGGCGGAGGGGACGGGCACACTGGGCTCTAGAGGACAAGGGCACCAGGGGCTGAGCAGCAGGAAGGGTAGGCTGGGCTGGGTAAGCCGCTGACTGGAACACAGAGAAGAAGTGTGGGGACCAGAGGATAGTGCACAGGGCCGGGAGTAGTGATGGGAGCGGGAGTGGGAGCGAAGTCAGATCTGGAGTCTTGCTGCAGAGGCTGACAGATGTAAGGTAGGGGGCACGGACAGACACAGGTGCAGGAACTTAATAGAATTAACAAGGGGTGGAACACGAGGAAAACCAATTACATGAAACAGATAAACATTAACACACAGACGAGGACCACAAGACAATCCCAAAGACGGGATAAATAAACTGGGTAAAAAGACTCCTAAGTGTACAGAATAAGAGCCAGAATAGATAATAAGAATGCAGAGGGTCTGCAGAAAATTTGGCAAAGCCAGTGAATAGAAAAGCAAGGGGCGGAGACAAGAACAGGGCGACTGCTGAGAGATCATTAGTCAATTAGTAAGTGCAGCGATACAATCCCGGGTGCTCGTCAGTAGATTAGTATTATATACAATGTTAGTTGTGGTTAGTAATTTTAGAGAAAACAACAAACTGTTAGTAATTGTTAGTACATATAGGAAAGCAAGGGGAAACTAGTAAACAAGAAGGGAAGGAAGGATGAAACCCAGAATCCATTAAATCACCCGAAACAGTGTCACAATCAATTAAGACAGAAACTGCTACAAACAACGCGACCGGGGAGAAAGCAAAGACAGTACATGGGTAAAACGTGGACTGGACTAACACGGGGGAGGAATAAAATGTGAACTCTAAGACATGGACTAAAAACTGACATACCAAAATAATAAATCCCTAAAATTAACTAACCAGGCACACAGACCACGGAACACAACACCAACAGCACAATAAATATCATCACTGCAAATATAAAAATTTCTGCAGTCTCTACTGCAGGGGTGAAAGTAAGATTAGATTCTTGCAGGAACTGTGTTTGCTACTCAAACATTTTTTTGCTCACGTGCTTTGCGCGCTCGCATCACATTAAAGATATTAAAGACAGCTCTTTTTTGACTTTGAGATTTTTAAATTCAGTGCAGGGCCGGCGCTCTCCCTGAAAATTTGGGGGAGAATATCCATCCCTATATTGAGTACAATTAGTCCTGGCTAATTCTAGATGGTTTTCCTTTATTAACAAGTTTTCCAATTCAAGAATAATCAAATGGCAATTGAAAACACGGCTTCTCTCCCCCATGCGATCTAACAGTGACAAAATAATGGGCTGTATTCAGCACAGAACAAGTGTTCGCCACTAACATGACAATATCCCCTGCCGCCTCAATTTTATGTGTCCGTACGGGCCCAATGCTATATCCCCCGCTTCGCGCTAATCGCGCAGCAGGGGATAAGAATAATTTAATTATAAATAGGTCTATGCACTGGCCCTCAGTAACGGTAATCTTTTTTCCAGCGAGAGCGGCATTGCAGAACTCTTTTGGAATGAAGGTAATTTTAGCGACAAGTATGCACACCTGTTTTTGCAGCACAGTCAGGCAACTCGCTGTAAAAAATAGACAGCTGTCCGAACAGACGAAACCACATATTTGTCACCGGAATTACCTTCATTCACTGAAGAGTTTTGAAATGCCACTCTCGCTGGAAAAATAAGTAACGTCGCTGAGTGCCAGTGCATAGACCTAATTATAATTAATTATTTTTCTGAACTGAATGTAGCCAATTTGTCGCTGTTAGATTGCATAGGGGGAGAGAATCCGTGTCTTCAATTGCCACTTGATTTTTCTTAAATTGGAAAACGTGACAATAAAGGAAAACCATTCAGAACAAGCCAGGACTAATTGTTGCCAATAAAGGGATGGATTTTTGCCAAGGCAATCGTCAAGGCAAGCACCGGCCCTGAGTGCACGTCCTTGAGTGCATGATGTATGATGTTAGACACATAACGTAATTTATGGCAAAACATTTATTTATTCTGCATCTTCCTCCATCTGTTCCTGATCTGCCACCGTTTTATCATTTCTCTTTCTTTTAAACATATAATCAATTTTTCTTTGCATTTTGAACAAGTTCTGTTTTACCGTTCCCAGTCAAAAGGCTGCACGCAACCGCCAGCACCCAGCCTGGCATCACCGAGGCAACCAGCATCAAATCAGAAGAACGCATTGAGTGTTCCCACTTTCCGCATGTGTTTATTTGCGGAAGTGAGTGGTGGACTCGCTCGCATGACAGAGTCAATCATGATTTAGATTGCTAATCGTGAAACCTCACAATTTATTACTTGGGGATTTTTCTTTTGTTTTGTTTTTTTTTTTTTTGCAAAAACGACTGCTCACTGCTGTCTGCAAAAATCCACAGCACTTGAGACTCTACCATTGGATTAACGTTATGATGCAGAGTGTAGACTGCCTACAAGTTGCAACATGTCACGGTAAGCGAGTAGCCGACTACAAATGATAACGTTTGTCCAGCGCACTAAAATCTACTTCAGCGTCACAGGCAGGACATTCTGTTGACGATTTTCATGTATACATCAAAATTAAATTTTTTTCAGAGAAATTCCCTTGAAAACTGAAAGGGCTTGCGTTGTGTGCAGGGATGAAAGTTGCTTTTCCGAGGCGTACCCCTGCGTACCGGCTGTAGAGGACTGTATATCTCTTCCCGGTAAGGCGTACCGCTGCGTTCCGGCTTACTTTCACCCCTGCTCTGCTGGTATTATAGTGCTATATTGAGAAGTAAAATATTACCAACTGCGGCCTTTTTGGTCTGTTGGACCAGGGGTGGGCAATCCTGGTCCCGGAGGGCTGGTGTGTTTGCAGGTTTTTTGTGTCGCCTGCGAAGCATATCGGCACATAGGGATCACTTTGTCCGGTGTCTGTCTGTCCGTCTGTCTGTCCGGTAGTCACACTTTCAGTTGGTAGTCACACGCAGGCAACACGTGTGTTCACCTGAACACTAGTATTTCTATCAATTACCCTGACTAATTGAGCTAATTGGTTGCAAACACAAATATACTGTAGATCTGTGCAAAGATTCGATGGAAGGAAAATGTTTTATGTTCGGAGACAAGAACAGTCTTTGGTCATTCATGATCATTTTAAGAAATGCGCCTGAAGTGTCAGATTTCATTAATAGTTTGTCTAATTTAGATAATGCACTAATTAAAGGCCAGAAGTTGGTGTGAAAACCAGGGACAGATATGGCCCTCGCTGCCCACCTCTGTGTCAGACAAAACAAGGCAAGGAAGTGACACAGCTTTACTACTTTCAAGAATCTCCAAGAGGATCAGAAAATGTCACTTTACGGTGCATCAAGCAGAGGGTCACTAAAATAATATCTTTTCTTGTTGGGGTATGATCACATTTTTGGAAGCAAAATAATATCTAAAAACTTGTTAAAACAGTTGTTGTTGTTGTGGAGGGAACAGAGGCGGACAGAGTACACAGCTTCATTACTTAAGCAAAAGTACTGATACCACTTGATAAATTTTACTCAAGTAAAAGGAAAAGTTCTACAGTCAGATTGTTACTTAAGTTCTAAATATTGTGTTATTTCTGCCACAATTCTTACCTTTTCCTATAGAAACCTACTGAATGGAGCTTTTATAGATACTTTAAAGAGGTGGTTCACTCATCTTGAAATTGAAGGAATCAATAAAAATATCCACCCCAATTATTATATCAGTATTTCGCTTTTGGTTCAACTCTACTACATCGCCAAATTTTGGTTTATTGCCGAAAATGGTAAAGCGTCAGGGGCGCGGATGCCTGAAGCCACACGTGCGTAAAGCCACCAAGGCCAAGCCGAGCACAAGCAATGCCTTACGTTGACGTTCCCGTGCCATTCTTCTCTGTCGTACTGTTAAAATTGGTGCTGGGATGTCATGACATGAAGGATGTGGAGCGGCAAATATACTTGGCCCTGCATGTGGCTGCAAACACGAGACTGAGAGCCTCACTCTCTCTGCTGGCCAGATGCATTTCTCCAGCCACTGCCTGCTAACCTGTGGCTCACTAAACTTGGAGGGCAAGGTAAAAAAAAAAAGTGCCGATTTCGGGTTCTTGGTCGGACACGTGGCAAAACTTCGCAATACAATAAGGGATTTTTGCCCACAAAAGAGCGAGCAAAGATGACAGCACAGACCAAACTAGTGCTGGTCAAACAAAGTTGGCTGCATTGCTTGTGGTCGGATTGGCCTTGGATGCTTTACGCACATGTAACATCAGGCATCCTACAACCCCAATTCCAAAATAGTTGGGACTAAGTGAAAATTGTGAATAAATTCAAAATGCAATGACTTTCAAAACACACCAGCCAGTATTTTATTAACAGTAGAACAGAGATAACATAGCAAATGTTAAAACAGAGATATTTTACAATTTTATCCACAAAATGAGCTCATTTCAAATTGGCTGCTACAGGTCTCAAAAAAGTTGGGACAGGGGCCTGTTTACCATGGTGTAGCATCCCCTCTTCTTTTTAACACAGAGTGGAGGCATCTGGGCATTGAGTCAACAAGTTTCTTGAGTTTAGCCATTGGAATTTGATCCCACTCTTGTTAAATACAGGCTTCCAGCTGCTGGAGAGTTTTGGGTCTCCTTTGACGGACTTTACCTTTAATTATGTGCCAAATGTTCTCAATCGGTGAAAGATCAGGACTGCAGGCAGGTCAGTTCATTACAAGGACTCTTCTACTACGAAGGCATGCTGTTGTAAAAGCTGCAGTATGTGGTTTTGCATTGTCCTGGTGAAATACGCAAGGCCATCCCTGGAATAGATGTTGTCTGGAGGGGAGCATATGTTGCTCTAAAACCTTTATATACCTTTCAGCATTCATGATGCTTTTTAAAACAAATAAGTGTCCCACACCATATGCACTAATGCATCAACTACCATCAGAGATGCTGGCTTTTGAACTGAACACTGATAACAGGAGGGATGGTCTTTCTCCTCTGTAGCCTGGAGGACACGATGCCCATGATTTCCAAAAAGAATGTCAAATTTGGACTCGTCTGATCACAAGACACTTTGCCACTTCAATACAGTCCATTTTAAATGAGCCTTGGCCCAGAGAACATGGTGGCGCTTCTGGATCATGCTCAACATTGGCTTCCTTTTTGCATGATAGAGTTTTAGGAGGCATCTGTGGACGGCACGACGGACTGTTTTTATAGACAGTGGTTTCTTGAAGCATTCCTGGGCCCATTTAGTAATGTAAACATCAGAATCATGCCGGTGAGTGATGCAGTGGCGTCTGAGGGCCCGAACATCACGGGCATCAAGTAAAGGTCTTCGGCCTTGTCCCTTACACACAGAGATTTATCCAGTTTCTCTGAATCTTTTTATGATGTTAAGCAATGTCGATGATGAGACCTTCAAAGCCGTTGCAATTTGACGTTGAGGAACATTGTTTTTAAAGTATTACACAAATTTTTTAAGCAAGCCTTCACAGGATGGAAAGCCTCCGGCCATCTTTACTTCTGAGAGACTCAGCAACTCTAAGACATCCCTTTTAGAACCATTCATGTTACTCACCTGATGCCAGTTAACTTAATTACTTGCTAGATGTTCTTTCAGCTGATTTTGTCATATATTAATTGCTTTTTTAGCCCTTTTTTGCCTGTTTTCCAACTTTTTTCAGATCTGTTGCAGCCAGAAAATTTTAAATAAGCTCAATTTGTGGATAAAAATGTCAAATGTCTCAGTTTCAACATTTGAAATGTTATCTATGTTCTATTGTAAATAACATATTGGCTCATGTGATCTGAAAATCATTGCATTTTGATTTTATTCACAATTTACACTTTGTCCCAACTATTTCGGAATTGGGGTTGTAGATGTCGTCACATGATCACAACGTGGCTGCGCCCCTGTCGCTTTACAATTTTCGGCAAGTAAACCGAAATTTGGTGATGTGGTAGAGTTGAACCAAAAGCGAAATACTGACATAATAATTGGGGTGGATATTTTTATTGATTCCTTCAATTTCAAGATGAGTGAATCATCTCTTTAAAGTATCTATAAAAAAAGCTCCATCCAGTAGGTTTCTATAGGTAAAGGTAAGCACTGTGGCAGTAACAACACAATATTTAGAAAATTTACTTTTACTTTGATACTTAAGTATTTTTAAAAACAAGTAGTCCAGTACTTTAACTTAAGTAACAATCTGACTGTAGAACTTTTCCTTTTACTTGAGTAAAATTTAACAAGTGGTATCAGTACTTTTACTTAAGTAATGAAGTTGTGTACTCTGTCCACCCCTGGGTATGAATGACAGAGTTACCGGTGGACTGTGAATCATTGCTGAACAGGCTGCAAAGATTGAACGAGAGCCACACAAATCCTGCTGTATGGGCAGAACATCAATCTTGTGACATCATCATTATGTCCTTTATGTAGTGATTGATAGCATTGCATCGAATACTGAGTTCATTGTCCGGGCTTTTACTTCAGAATTCATTGGGTGACATTCCCTTACTGCGGAAACACCATTGTCTCTGCCAAGCTGGTTGTTTTACCATTAGTTGGTGGGAAAGTGTGTTTTTTTCTTTTTCTTTAGCGTACCAGCCCTATGAGCCGATAAGCTATTTTCGTGGTGTGGTGTCCGTCGTCTGTCGTCTGTCTTCCCTCGTCCGGAACATTTTTTATCTTTTTTTTGGACTGATGAATTTTTGTGTAAATTTGTCATGACATACTACCAGACCATATCTCCAGACATTTTTTCGGATTTTTGATTGTATCATTTTTGTCCTTTTTATGGGCCCTTGAAATTTTGGCCCCAGTGTTAAAGATAGGGCTGAAAAATTTGAAAAAATTATTTTTCAAAAACGGCATGATAAGATTTTTTCTAAATCAGGCAATCAACTTACCTTGATACCGTCAATGTACAGTGCGAGCAACATTTTGATTGAATCAACAGAATTGGGTCTATTGGGGGCGCTGTACTTTATGAATAGGCAAGATGGCCTGTGGAGGCCAAATGGTTGCAGATAGAGATGAAGTTTGTATTATCGACATATAGGAAGTCACATATGACCTATATTTTGGCAATATTAAATCTGACCTCAGATGACTTTGATAAGTCAAACTCGAGGTCAGGGAAAATATTAACAATGTTAAAAGATATGACTTGAAATTTCAAACAAATTTCTCAAAACCTGTCTGATAACTTTTTTTCTAAATCTGGCAATCAACTCACCTCTATACACTCAATGCACTGAGCGAGTGCCATTTTGATTGAATCGACGGAAGTGGGTCTAATGGGGGCGCTGTACTTTAACATTGGGTCTTATGGGCAAAATTGCTTGTGGAAGCTAAATGGTTGCAGATAGCCTGTATTGCTGACACAGGAAGTTATATACGACCTATATTTTGCCTGTGTTAAAATTGATCTCCGATGACCCTGATAGGTCAAACTTGAGGTCAAGCAAAATGTTACTATTTTCAAAGGTGTCTAGGCTTGAAAATATTGAAGATTGGGAACATATATGCATTAAACTTTAATAGGAAGTCATATATTAACTTTCATTTGGTGGCCTTGAACTTGACCTTCAGTGACCTTCAATGGCCAAACTTCTCGTGAAATTTCAATCACTTATATCTGTAAAATCGTTACACATAAAGTGTAGGTGTGTATTGGAGATGTATTGGAAGTCATATATGAACTTTCATTTGGTGACCTTCGTATTGATCTTCAATGTGAAGGTCAAACTTGATCTGGTGAACTTTTGACTTTTGACTCTTGACTTTTATCACTAGAGAGGTTACAGGTGGAGCCTAGGTTTGTGTTAATGACACCTAGGAAGTCACCTATGAACATTCATTTGGTGACATTCAATTTGACTGTTGGTGACCTTTGGAAGTCAAACTTGAGTTAATACAATTACAATGACTCGTATTGCCAAAACAGTCACAGATGGAGTCTAGGTTTGTATTGCAGACATATAGGAAGTCATATATGAACTTTCATCTGGTGACCTTCATATTGACCTACAAAAGTCAAATATGACCCAGTGAAAATTCAATGACTTGTATCACAAAAATGGTCTCAGATGGAGCCTAGGTTTGTGTTATTGACATCTAGGAAGTGACATGAACTTTCTTTTGGTGACATTCAACTTGACTGTCAGTGACCTTTGAGGGCCAAGCTCAGCAGTGAAATTACAATGACTTGTACCACCATAATGGTCACAGATTGAGTCAAGGTTTGTATAATGACATCTAGAAAGTCATATATGAAGTCCATTTGCTGACCTCAACTTGACCCTCTGTGACCTTTAAAGTTCACAGTTGACATAATGAATTTTCAAAGAGTGAATCTCAAAGCGTAGGCTGCAGCCTTTGAAAGTTGCATTTTTAGGGGTCGTCACCTAATTTCATCTGCTAAACTGACATGACGTTATTTCAACTCTGTTAAACAGCTTTGATTTAAGCGAATCATCTCTGGTTTACCGAAACCTAAACTTAACTTTAACCTCTAATCCTAAAACTGGCCCCAAACCTTACCCTAATCCAACATGTAATGTTCTAAATGTTAGCTTGGTGGATGGAAGTACGTGACGACCCCTAAAAATGCAGCCTTCGAAGGGTACAGTCTAGGCTTTGAGATGGACCCAATGACTTGTATCACAAAAACTCCTTCAGAGCTTAGGATTGTGTTTGTGTTACAGGAGGCCTTATGAATGCATGTGAACCTTTATTTAGTGACTTTGACATTAATTTTCATTGATTTGAATGTCAAACTTCACATGAAATTTTCATAACTTGTATCATCGCTGTAAGACTGCTTGCCTGTAAGCTACAGGACCCTTTGTCCTTTTTTTATTTAGTTTTTTTGTTTTGTTCATTGCCTACATTACAAAAAAAGTTATGGACAGATTTTTTATCCCATTTTTACCAGAGGTGTGCCTTGGCCCAATGTCGAACTGATTTCATTTTGAGAGTGATTTGGGTCAATTTCTGGATTCAATAATGTTGTATTCACTTATGCGGCGGCGCATAATAATGCCACATCTGTGTGTCACAGACGCGAGAGGGACTGTCGGACCTCGGGGGAGTTTTGAGCTCTTGTTGGAAGTCGTGTCCAGCTGAAACCCGGGATCTCTTTTCGTAATTTAGTGGATTTATTACGCAGCAATAATGTCCTCTCTTCATAATGTCCTCCAGGTCATTGGGTTTGGCAGGGAACAGTATGTGTGCAGCCTGTCTGCCTTTATCAGTGTGTATTTACATCTTTATAGG
Source organism: Gymnothorax reevesii (assembly GCA_029721435.1). Taxonomy (NCBI): domain Eukaryota; kingdom Metazoa; phylum Chordata; class Actinopteri; order Anguilliformes; family Muraenidae; genus Gymnothorax; species Gymnothorax reevesii. Next base: position 13,674,642 of record CM056579.1, read on the forward strand.
CTGCACGATTTATAGCCCTTTTAGAAAATAATCGCTGTATTTTAGGGCAGCAAGAATAATGTTATGAATGAACAAATGAAGCTGTCATGTATAGTACTTGGTCACAAATCTTTTGCATTTAATGACTGCCTGAAGTATGTGACATGAGGCGGTCAGTAAATGCTGGATATCCTTTCAGGTGATTCGGCGCCAGGCCTGCATCACAGCCATCTGAAGTGTCTGTGGGGCTCTGTGGGAGTTTGGCTTGTCATCTGTATTCCTGTCACTCATATTCAGGTTTGGTGTGAAATCCAACCTGCTGGATTACAACGGCAAAACTCCAAAGCCTCCAAAAAATGTCACAGTTCCAGCTCGTTTGAGTTTAGTTGTAAATGCTTCAGTAAGGTTCTTGCCTCAAGAACTACGGGATGAAAGGGAGGATGTTGTTATTTTGATTCTAAAATAGAAACACTGATGTTTCCTCTGAACGCCTGAGCTTTGAACTGTTTGCAGAAGATGGTGCACCCACCCTCCTGACTGACTGGAAGCATGAAGGTAGCTGCAGTGAGGGACAGAACGAGCCCAGTGAGTTCTGTGGCACAGCCTGACTGACAGCTCGCAGCGGAGATCCAGAGGGAGAGGCCAAGCATTTATCCCGCGCTCAGATGCGTCGGTTTTCTGTTGAGCTATACGACTTAAACTTCCGGAAACACGGACAGCATGATTTCCGTTTTTCACATTAAAGTTGCTGGATCAGGAGCAGCTGAAATTACGCAGAAACAACAATTAAGCCGCTTTCACACCGGACGCGAAACGATTTTTTTGCGCGACAGATTACATTCTAAGTCAATGCAAAGACGCGTGTTTGCATTGACTTTGAATGTAATCTGTCGTGCAAAAAATTCGTTTCGCGTCCGGTGTGAAAGCAGCTTGAAGCTGCTTGAGAGGAGAATGTAAATTGACGAGCTGCGCTTGCCTGTCCCACCTTTGAGCCCGAGCGCACTAAAAAATAGCGTCATCATCATGATTCATTTAGAACTGCCACGCCGAATAAACGGACCAGCCGAAGCAAAGGAGTCCACTGCAAAAGCGCGCGGTATTTCCCTTTCATAAGCGCGCTCTCGCAGAAAACTGGCCAGTGAGGTTCACCATCCGCGCTGCAGGATGCGGTCATTACCTCTCCGATAACATCAGAGCGTGAAGTGGATCATCTCGTGGCTTGACTGCCAACGACTCATTGGCTGACAGTTATTGTCAGCTTTGATGGATATTGATGCGAACCTGTTGTCTCTCTCGCCGGGACGCAATCAATCACCAGGAAATGTCTGCTGCTGTCAAGCTAACACACACAAGCGCACACACACACACACACACACACACACACACACACACACATATAGAGTGATATAATGAGTGAGTCTCCAGTGAGAGCGGTCTCAAACCCTACATGCAGCGCGGTATGTTTTAGCCGGTCACACTCTGGGTAACTCTGATTAAGGGCCCAGTACCTCACGAACATTCTCTTCCCCGCTCGTTATATTATGATGCTCCAGTGACGCTCTGCCCAAATGACAATTTGCAAAGCAAAAGAAATCCCCTGGCTCCATTAGTTGACACTGTTTCCAACGGGATTGGGGAAAGGGAATCGTAATTTCTGTACAGTATAAATTCAGCGTTATCGATTATCTCCTCGAATACGAACAGTCCCGACCATAGCGCAATACATTTAAGCCTGGCAAAACATTAGTATAATGTTAATTAGTATAGCATGGTATTACATTAATTTGATTTTGACATGAGTTAAGTTGGTGACTAAGCTTATGTATGTGTTCCTGTGTCATGCACTGACACCCTATGTCAATGTCAGTGTCAGTGCTTCCCAACCCTCCCCTGCAGTACCACCTGTCCTGTCCTGCATGTGTTAGATCTCTCCCTGCTCCAGCACAGGTGATTCAAATGATCATGTTGTCATCAATCAGCTAAGCTAATCAGATAAGATATACTTTATTGAACCCTGTGGGGGAATTTGTCCTCTGCATTTGACCCATCCTACAGTCAGGAGCAGTGGGAAGCGCCCGGGGACCAACTCCAGTTCTAAAGCCAGAGCCTTGGTCAGGGGTACTGGTTGGAGTGTTCCTATGATGCGTGTTTTTGTGGGTGTGGGAAACTGGAGTACCTGGAGGAAACGCACGCAAACACGGGGAGAACATGCACACAGAAAGAACCCACGGATTTGAACCCACAACCTTCTTGCTGTGAGGCAGCCACGCTAACCACTGTGCATCACTTGTGCTGGCGCAGGGAGAGATGTAACACATGTGGTACTGCAGGAGGGGTTTGGGAAGTACTGCCTAAGCATATTGAGGCTGCCAGGGCAAGGAGTAGAGAGGAGGACCCATTTGCTGGGACGTGGAGTTTATTAAATAATAATAATAATAATAAATATGTGAGGGAGAAACATCAGGAGAACATAAAGGGAGGTGCTCCAAACTCAACAGGGGAATCCAGACGAAAGCTTCCTGCCCAAAGGAGGGAGAAACTGAGGTATAAATACTCTGAGGTAATGAGAATAATTAAAAGGAAACAGGTGGGCATAATCAAGAGAGAGGGAAACAGATGATAGGATAATGGACGCGGGGCAGGTAGCCGGGGGAGGGGCATGTCCGAGGGGAGGGGCGCTACATCAGGCTACTGCCTTTGAGCACCAGCATTCTGATGGACCCACCAAAGCCAGCCACGTGGCAAAACCCAGTGCTTTTTGTCTGAAATTTTTCATTTTCATATGGACGCTGAACACTAGCCAGCTGTTTGATGAATAAAGAAGCAGACTGAAGTTGTTCTGACACAAAGAGGACAAAAAGCAATATTTAGTTTTTTTTCCACAGCTGGTGACAGCTGACATTGTCTTAAATTCCAATTGGTTGGATGCCGTTGGAGGTTGCTGAAGTCGGCAGCCTCCTCAGAAAGTCCCGCCCACTCTACTCCGGCTGTCTAGAAAGGACAAAAATTTTCAACACGTTTATTAAAAGACTGGAGTAAAATGCAGTATTCAAATTGCTCTGCGGTGTAAGCAATTGTAGCCAAAACAGTGACTTCCGCAGGATTTTTTCCCCCATTGAATCAAGGGAACTATAAACGTCTTCGGTTTCGCTGAAGGGCTGAGCACATACATCTGAATGTGCAGAACAGCCAGTGGGAACGCTCATCTCCGAAACTGCCTGTAATTGGTCTAACTCGTAGGCTAAATTTTCAAAAGTCTGAAAACAGAGCAAGGAGGAGGTGGTGAAGTCCAGTTTAAGCTCAGACCATTTAAATAACGAAATGTTGAAAGGTTATTAGCTCCCGCCGCTCGCAGAACGGGAGCTATGGTATCAGGCTCCGTCCGTGCGTGTGTGCGTGCGTCCGTCAACACATTTTGCTTTATCTCATCAATGATTTCAGTTACAGTCTCCTAATTTTTACTGGACATGCATTTCATAAAGCCCTACACATGATGTGCCTAAAGGTGACCATAGCCTATTTTGTCAAGGTCACTGGCCTAAACATTTCACCAAAAATTTTGACATGTTGCTTTTTCTCATCAACTATTTCAGTTTCAGGCTCCTAATTTTTATTGGAAAAGCATCTCTTAAAGGCCTACAAATGATGTGCCTAAAGGTGACCTTGGCCTATTTTTTCAAGGTCATTGGCCTGAAAATATCACCAGAAACTTCAACATTTTGCTGTAATTCATCAATTATTTCAGTTTCAGCTCCTAATTATTACTGGACATACATCTCATAAAGGCCTACAAATGACATGCCTAAAGGTGACCTTGGCCAATTTTTTCAAGGTCACTGGCCTAAGAATATTCCCAAAAACATTTGACAATTTGCTTTATCTTATCAACATTTTCAGTTTCAGGCTCCTAATTAGCTCCCGCCGCCCGAGTGGCCGGCGAGGTATGGTATCAGGCTCCGTCCGTGAGTGCGTCCGTCCATGCGTGCGTCCGTCAACAAAAACTTTGACATTTTGTTCATCTTAACGGCGGGAGCTTCTGGGCGCCAGTGCCCGATATTTATAGAATTTTTTCCCCAATAACGCCAAAAAAAATGCATTGTGGTTTTATTTTTTTGCTTCCCCATGTTATACATATATATGAGAAAGGTATTTTCTTGAGAAAAACATCCATCCATCTATTCTCTATACCTGCTTATTCCTCACCAGGGGAGCTGGAGCCTAACCCAGCTGACTATGGGCAAAGGCAGGGACCCACCCAGGACACCTCACCAGAGCACTGCAGGGCGCACACACCATTCACACCTATGGGTCATTTCAGTGTCTCCAATTAGTCTGATATGCATGTCTTTGGCCTGTGGGAGGACACCCACGCAAGCGCAGGGACAGCATGCAAACTCCGCACAGAAAGGCTGGATTCGAACCCAGGACCTTCCAGCCATGAGGCAGCAATTTTTAGTTTTCTGGGTGATTGCTTAATTTCACCTGTGGTGCATGATACATTTTTCAGAGGTTCTGCCTAACTATAGGCCAACATTTCATACACCTGACTCTCTCTGCTCTGGGGTCAGTGAATCATTTCGGCCGGAATGTGTTTCATCCCAAAAACACCTGGAGCTGTGCCCGTTATGCCAGCAGCCCACATCCCTTGCTCCAGCGCAGTTTCAGTTTCCTGGATAATGTCCATTTGCGGGACCACAAATCTCGAGTAAAAATAGAAGTAGCGAATCTGGTGCAGTACAGCAAATTACTGTGTCTCTGAGTTTTTCATGGGTTTGGTCCAGCTCGGGCAGCACCTGAAAATCTACTTGAATGTTCAGTTATATTATGTCAATGTTTATGGCAAATACTGTGTGGTCGTGTTTACAGTTTGCCAATAAAGTTAAATTTTATGTATGCAGATTCTGTGGCATGTATCATTTGTTGTCACCAAGTGTTTAATGATTAGCTTCATTATGTGGCATTTTGTTATCCAAGAAACCTTAACTGAGTCATGCTTTTCACCTGCCACAAGGGTACTTTTCTTTTCTTTAGAATTGCATTAGTTTCATTCAGACAGCCATTGTGTCATTGAGAACAAATCCTTATCAACTGTGAGGAAGTTTGACCTTGTTTAATTATCGAAAAGCAGTCCCACAAACCCAATAAAGAACATCAGCTGTCTGGATGGAGATAGTGAAATCGGACGATGGGCGAGAGAGAAGAGTCAGAGATGAGAGAATGTTTGGGGTGAAGATGTGAAAGATAATTTAGACGCCTAAATTCCGAACAGTGATGAGTCTGTTTGATATTTTCACTGAGCTGTCGCGGCTGGCCATTTTCTGCGCTGTCGGGGCCGATTTCAGTGCCGTGCAGAGGACAGAGAGTTCAGCGTAGATGGAGGTTGCTCGACTTGGAGACAAAAAAAAAAAAAAACAGAGCACTCTCAGTGTGTGCGTATCACGTGTATTGACTTTCCCGGGGATCGATTAAAAAATGCATAGCGCTTGAACCGAAACGTTTCAATTCAGATTCTCTGCGTGAATCAGAGAGACGAGGAAGAACCGCGAGGCAGTTTATTTATTTATTTGTTATTTGTATTCAGGAGCCTTTATCGTTCAAACGAACGCCCTCTGTTGCTCAGTGCTTCAGGGCCATTGTTGCCAACGGTACTGAGTTCTCAGAGCTGAAATCTCAGCAAAATGACACAATTAAGCACAATTTTCTTGGTAAAATGTCTTTGAGGAATTGGGCTTCAAAGAATCCACTCACCGCAGAAATGGTCCCTTGAATATATTTTCCCTTCGTTTTTTACAGGACAATACAGGCACATCTTTGAATTTCTTTTTCAAAGTGTGATAAAATGTAATCATGAATATCAGAGAATACAGATCCGGTACAATGATTTTAATGGAATCAAAGTAGGGAGAAAACTGTACATCAGTGCTTCTAAAGATCGGACCTGGGGACCCACAGTGTAAAGCAGGGGCCTTGTTCAAACTTGAAAACACTGGGGGCTTCAGTCCCCTTGACCCAACCGATTTTTTGGGGGTGTGGGGTTCCTCCCCCGGGGAAATTTTGAAAATCTCGCTGTTAAAGACACAATTTTAAGGCTGCTGGACCAGGATGGAGAGCACTGCTATACATCACTGTGTCTTCCGCTGATTACTCGTCTTGTCATCTAGGTTGTTGTGGGTGCTATAAAAAGAGCTAGTTATTGTAAATTGTCAGGTATTGTTATTTTATGACACTCATACAAAGTCAATGAGGAACCTCTATAGCAATGGGTTGGTTAAATTGAGATCCATGTATACTCGGCGGCACAACCTGGGCAACTCTTGACGTAATTTCGGTTCCTCTCAAGCTGTGTTTTACCTGCCAGCGCACAATCGATCGTTTCCCCTGTTGCCTTTGATTTTGTGCTCAGCCCAAGTGTCTGAAGTCTGTATATGACTGTGGCTGGATGCATGTTTCTGGAAACCCCGTCATGCTCGAGTGCTGCTTTCCAGTTGGTAAAACCACGTGAGGTAAAAACAGCATCCCTCTCACCGGCAGTAACATTTCCTGCAGGGAAAGCAGAAGCATGGATCTGCTGAACTGAGTACTTCAGCCACGGTCCTGTACGATACCAGGCTGGATTGATTGATCGCCATAAAGCTGGGTAGCTAGCTAATATTTGCTGAGATGGAGCATTGCCATTCAAGTCGCTAACCGCGTGAGGTAGGGCTGAGGCAGCAGACAGACGGAACTGGTTTGGGGCGGTGCTTGTGGAGGGCACTGGAGCGTTAGTCATAGCTTCTGGTGTGCAAGCTACGGCATCGCTTGAGGTTGAAGCAGCACAAGGCTTGCTAATAGGTTTTAAAAAATGATACATGGCTCAGAACTCGTTTGAATAAATAAAAAAATAAGTAGGTAAAACTGTGAGTCTCTTCGAGCTGCTCTGCGTTCACCTATGAGGAGAAAGGCTTCACTGCCTGGTGAAGTATCCGTACTTCAAACTTAAGCAGTAGGACTTCAGTTTGGAGTCGGTCTCTAAGATATGCACCAAATCAGGCATTACAAACTATAATTTTATGCGCTGCTTTGTCATTGGCAGTTTTTTTGTTAACTTTTGACTGAGTGGGCAAGACTCACGGTTAGAGGGCTGAGCCCAGCCCTGCCCCTCCATACCACCGGCCCTGAGCCCACTCCTGCCCCACCCTACCGCCAGCCCTGAGCCCCCGTGATTTCACACTAGTAGGCGAGGCTACTGTTGTTGATTGCGGGGGGGGATTCTGGAGATCCGGGGCTATTGGCCAATCATTCGGGGCTTCAGCCGGGAATGCCCGGCGCTAACGACGCCCCTGGTGTAAAGTCTACTGGATTTTGTTCCAAGTATAACTGTAATCGTAGTTTTAAACAGCTGTAAATTTGTCTTCATTAATTCCTTTTGGTGTTTAAAAAGGTATTTTTACCCTCTTTGGCCACATTGTCTGACCTAGCTATCGCTGTGCACCAAGCAGGGATAAAAATTCTGCTTTATCGCAAACGTTTGCGAAAAGGAAAATGTAACACCTCCACCGCAGTCGTAAGCGCCGAGCGACGTATCCTACCAGATGAGCCTGTATGGCAAGCCCAGCTCTGTAAGCACTCGGGTCTTATTTTAGCACCTCTGCTCATCTCTGTGTGGGCTTCTGTGCATCACTTCTCCCTCACAGCAGTCGTGTGTGAATCAGCACTGACCTTTGCCTGGCATCACAGGCTGCCCAAGTGTGCAAAGCAGCTGGGAAAAAAAGCTCAAAAACCTTCACTTGAGGCTACATTGCCCCTGTATCATAAAACACAGGAATTCACCATGAAATCCCTCTGACACCTGTCTTTAATTGAGTGCAAGAAGAGTTTCTCATAAAAAAAACTGAGTACACGATACACTCCTTACAAAACTTTGGTCTCAGGCGAAAAAGAATTGTACAATCACTGTACAAGGTGTTCTCAAACAGCTCCAAAACGTCTTCCTTTTTCTGGTGCCAATAACAAGGTGGTAAGCAGCACCGAGAAGAGTACAAATTACGAACAGTGATGTACCTACCCCAAGCACAAGCCTTTCATCTTGACATTACACCGCAAAAAGACATGTTCAGAAGGCAAGTCTCTTACCTGTCATGTGATACAGACATATAAATAACCCTGTTTTCTCCCATTTATTCTGTTTACTTTTTCCCATCCGAAAAATTAGGATTAGGTTTCAAGGTAAGATGGTATCTCCTTCCGAACATCCGTAACAATGCGAAAGCATTATTTCGCTGGAGAATAGTCAGAGTTCCTCCACTTCAGCCCAAAATGACAGGAACATTGGGGCTCGTCTGTATGAGCAAAGATTCCTCTGAGGAGGACAGAACATAATACTGACGTACTATATGTACAAGCACAGTTCCAGAGGAATTGGGACCATGTGCAAAATGGAAATTAAATTTCAGCCAGAAGAAATTTGCAAACCCCTTTTAAAGTGTAATCCACTGAAAGAAGCGGTGTTGGAGCAGTAGTAATAGTAGTAGCAGTAATAGTAGCAGGAGCAGCACTGGTGGTAGTGTTAGCAGTGATAGTAGCGGTGTTGCAGCAGTAGTAATAGTAGTAGCAGTAATAGTTGCAGGAGTAGCACTGGTGGTAGTGTTAGCAGTGATAATAGCAGTGTTGCGCCAGTAGTAATAGTATTAGCAGTAATAGTAATTGCAACAGCACCGGTGGTAATGTTGGCAGTGATAGCAGCGGTGTTGCAGCAGTAGGTGCTGTAGCAGTAATAGTAATTAGAGCAGTTGTGGTTGTGGTGTTTGCTGTAATAGTAGGGGCGATAGTGTTATTAGTAGCAGTAGCAGTCGTAGTAGTTTTGTATCTTTGCACATTCCTCCCTGACAGAATATGTTTCACAAATTGTGGGATGATGGTAAAGCTCAGAGAGACAAATTCGTATGTCTACAAAGTACTAGGAGACGAAATTAACGAGTGAGATCTTTATCTTTACAATACACTGAGACACAACTCACCATCTTCCTTCCCACTCAGGTGCATCATACTCCGCACTTCAGCATAAATCCATTTGCAGGAATGTAATTGGAAGATCATGGTACTTTGATGCAGAATAGAAGATAGGACAATGAGACGAGTTTCGGAATGATGAATATTCAGTTTGAGGCGCAAATGGTGGAAAGACTGATGATTTTTTAAATAGATACATTGCTTTAGTACCTATCATTAAGAGAAAATGTGCAGCGTTGGGATTTCTAACCATGTCATTGAGAATGTAAATGATCACTCTGTATCGAACATCCTTCAATTTAACGTCTGCGGCTAAACACTCTAATATACGACCCTCTCTTCCTGCAGTCGTCAGTGAGAATATGGGGGTGCCATCTTTCCTGCTCCTCAGACTCAATATTGCTCTGAAAAACACATTTATTTTCATAGAATAGCATCTTAGTTCAGCGTAGGTTTCCAGTTATTTTCTGAGGCCAGCGGAGCGTTAAGCTCAAAGAGAGACTGCAGATTCATCCTTTACATCCTTAAGCGGCTTAATTTAAAGTGCCAGACAAGCGCTCTTTAAATAGCTCAGCGCAATGGATAAATTTCCAGAGGTGGACAGTGGCTTCAGAAATTGGGTTTTAGTATCATTAGTGTCTGGGCAAAGCTTTTCATTAGAGCCACTGCAGCCATCTTCCTGCTGTGTCGTAACTGGTGAATATGGCTGCTGTTTGAATATGCTGCATGACAAGGGATTTTTCTGCAGTTTTCTCAAAGACTCTGGGGGAAAAAATGGCTGAAATTCTCTCTGATTGTAGATGTCTGCTTTCTGTTTTATAACTGCCGTAGAATGTGAGTCAGTGTGATTGTCAGTTAAGGGCAAAAAGCCTGATTTTATTGATTTATTTATGTTCTGATTTTTTTATCATTATTCAATTATCATAACTTAGTCAAATAAACAGACAAACTACGGAGGTGTGGAAAGGGGATAGAAAAAGGAACAAGAACACAAGAGAGAACCAGGGAAACAGTCAAACGCTGTTGCATGAAAATAAAATTCAAACCCCTCATGGCAGAAGCTGCCAATTGCACAAGATGTGTCAATATTTCTGTGGTCCCTGTCTTTCTCTTCCACATGTCTTGTTCAGAGAGAGAGAGAGAGAGAGAGAGAGAGAGAGAGAGAGAGAGAGAGAGATCGATCTGTCAGGAGGGAACTGGGAGAGAGCGCAAACTAGCTTGCAGGGGAAAAACAGAAAGACTATATTTAATTCACAGAGGACTAAAGCCACACTGGAGGGGAATGATCATCCTGCTGCTTTATATTACTCTGTGAACTTTGGAGGACAAGATGTGTCGTGTAATTAGAGTGAACAAACTCACCCATTTAATTTCAGTGAAATTAAAGTTTTGCAGCAGCCCACTCACTGAGTTTAAGTTGAAACGAGTATCACCACAAATCAGAAAAAGTTGGGAGTGTGAAATTAAAGGTAAAACTAAAAAGCAGAGAGTTGTAAATCATCTTTGACCTGTATTTCACTGGAAACAATAAAACAGCAATATGCCAGCAGTCATACCACAATTTGATCTGCTCCAGCTGCGTGGCTGAAGCTAAGCAGATGTGGGCTTAGCCAGTACTTGGATGGGAGACCACTGAGGAAAACCAGGTTGCTGCTGGAAGACGTGTTGGTGGGCCAGTAGGTGGTGATCTTCCCTCTGGCGAAATAAGCCCCAATGCCCCAGTGCAGTGACGGGGACACTGTACTGAAAGAGACGCCGTTTTTCGGATGAGATGTTAAACTGAGGTCCTGACTCACAGTGGTCATTAAAGATCCTATGACACTCTTTGATAAGAGTAGGGGGTTCCCCAGTGACATGGCTAAAGTCCCAACTTGCCTCATTTGATCTGCCACCTAATCATCCCCTGATGTGCAATTCCTCCTGTCCCTCCCCACCTTTTCCCCCAGGGCTCCTTTGGAAAAGAGATTTCAATCTCAATGGGACTTCCCTGGTTAAATAAGGGTTATAAATAAATACCTGGAATATATTATGCATTTAAGGTAGCATATGTTGCTCCATAATCTCAGTGTACTTTTCAGCATGACTGGTGTCTTCACAGAAGGGAAAATTACTCGTACACCTTTCCAAGGCCCCTGACTGAACCCCATACCATGACTGACTATGGCTTTTGGACTTGTTGCAGGCAACAGTCCAGATAGTCCTCTTGTCCTTTTGTTTGGAGCAGAGAACAACCATTTCTTTCAAAAAGGATTTGAAACATAGATCTGTCTGACCAAATTGTAAATTTACTCTGAGAGATGGCCCATCACAGAAGTCACCAAGCCCAGGAAAATCAGCAGCACTTTTGTGAATATATCTGCATGCTTCAGTACATGAGAAAGGTTTGCTGAAGTAGTCCTGAGCCCTTGTGGTTCTTACCCTTATAGAAAAGCGATTGTTTTTGATGCAGTGGCGTCTCAGTGATAAAACAGCACAGGGGTTGAGCTTGGCTTGGACCCTTGTCCTTTAAGCACAAAGATTCCTCAAGATTACTTGAATCTTTTTTATCATGTTATGCACCAAAGATGGTAAAATATTCAAATACCCTCTTAGCTTTCTTAAGGAAAGTTTTTTTTTTTTTTTTGCCATCCCATCTTTTTTGGAATGCATTGCAGGCCTGTATAGCTGGAATAGATGCACATTTGTAAAACAATGAAGTTGACTCGATAAAAAATTAAATATCTTGTCCTCATATTTTCTGTAATGAAATGCTAATCAAATTGAATTTAGAGATCATTGCTTTCTGTTTTTTGTGCATTTCTTGTACTGTTCCAGTTTTATTGTCCCAGATTTTCTGAACGGTCAATTAGGGGACACTAGATTTGGGCCATATCCATCCGCGAATGACTCTGTGCGTCTGTCCGGATCCATTCTTCTGAAATTATATGCAACAGCCTTACCACTTTGCATTGACTTTATGACCTTGACCGAAGCTCCAAATTTGTTACCTTTTTTATGACCTCTAGCCTTTGACCCTTTAGCAATGACCTCCATCACAGATTTTCATTTCTGGAGCGTAGCCTATCTCAAACGCTGTTGACTGTGGCCATTCAAAACTGCTTGCTCAAAACCCCTCGCGTCGGTTGGCCATATTCTACAGTTGTAACTTTTGAATGTTTTGTTGACCTGTGGTGACCTTTGATCTTTTCTCCTATGACCCTGAAATTTTCTGCAGTCTTCATTTTTATGAAAAATCATCCCGTCTTTTAACTTTTAATGTAGCACATCCAGTCTCTTTCAGTTTAGGTCAAGGAAACAAATGCAACTATTGAAATGGACCTGCAGCCAGTACAGGACATTTTCTGTGACCTTTCACTTGTGACCTTTACTTCAGTTCCATCTCTGGAAAATACTTCCCAAACGAATTGCAGTGGCTTTTCAAATGGGTAAATCAGGGAACTGTTGAATTAGGCTAAGTCCGTTTGTCCGTCCGTCTGTGGGTTGGTCCTTTGGCAGGGGGACTTCCGCAATCTCAGACCAGCCTGTTCTGAAATAGAATTTTACTTCCCTCTACAGTGCAGAGCAAAGACATACTCCTGCCAGACTGATGAGAAACTTCATGTAATAACTCGCTCGCTAGCTCAGGGAAAAAAAAAAAGAGCGAGAAACACAGCAACAGTCGATGGTGAGGTGCACAGCCGCAGTGCCGAAAGGACCAGAGGATGACTGCGCTGTCCCTGAAATGAATGAGCATGCTATTTCATTTGGATACAATCACGCTGATTCGGTCTAATCAGCTCAGGACCGAATCGCAGTAAACACAGCAGGTGCTATTATGTTTCATAATAGCATAAGAGGCACGCAGGCGCCTTTGTAAGCATTTCTTGGATTAGGTTGTGAAGCTAGATCAACTGCTAACAATAGATCAGATGAATTTAATGAGCCTTTCGCTACGTAACAATTTCCATCTTGAATTGCGGATGTACTTGAAAAGATTTTAATGTTCCTTTTTGAAGTGAGCAGTGTTGGAGACACCTACTAACGCAACTATAACATAAATACAAGTTTGCAAGGATGACACCAAGACTGTGGTTTGGATTCCTGATGCTCTCTCTCTCTCTCTCTCTCTATCTCTCTCTCTCACTCAACTTTGGTTTTTTTGGGTCCAGGACTCCACAAATGGATGTTGAACTTCCATTTTCCAACGCATGAAACATCAGTCTCTGCATTCTGTCAATCAGACTATGTCAATCAATGTCAGCCTCTCATTTATTTTCCATTGATGGCCTTTCAGCAGCTGGATGACCAGTGAAAGGCAAGGAACTTACAATACAACATTTCCTGTGTCTGAACTTCGTTCACCAAATTGCCTTTGACTGCTGGGGACAGTGTTAATTAAAGACTTATTTCTCATAATAGCTGGCATGAATGAAACAACTGTTTTGTATTTTCTGCAGTCCCTGAGCTGAATGATTAATGCTGAACTCTAAAACAACATTCTTTGTCTTTAATGCTCAAGTTAATGGCAGGAATTCTCACTGCGAATACTTAAATTGTGGAAGACAGTCACAGAGATCAGCATTCTGATTTTCTTATAACTTTCTAATAATTGCAGAAGATGAGTAAAACTGGGCCTTATGCCTGATCTTTTCTCGTTGAACTGAAATCTGTTCCGGTCATGTTCTGTCGTCTTATCTGCTCTAGGTCCCGTTCCGTACTGCCAATGGAATCCTCCTCGTGCCGGCGTTCCAGTCCACGTCGTATTTTCTCTCGTGCACACGCACGGCTTCTTGCTATTGGCTGGCTTCGGTATTTCCACTTTCTCTCAGCATGGTTCAGGTTTCGGGTCTTTCAAATCTTAGTGTCAATTCACTGTTTTCAGTTACTTACAGCTACTAACATTCACCGGAGGTGTTTTTATTAGACAGGCACTTTACCAACATTACAGAGCGTTAAATGTCATGATGTCCTGCTTTGATATTATATCAGATCTTGCTTTACTTTGTTGCATAACTTTTTCACACTTCCTTCCATCTGCATAATTCATTGGTACTTAGCTGAGCACGCCCATTTTCTTAATGGGCTCGTTATGTCATTATCCTTGTCCAAGGTCTCACGCTCAGGCTTTGTTCCCTCCCTGTCCTGCCCAGGTGTTCCTCGTCTCTGATCAAGCCCTGTTCCTCTACATTCTGCGGAGGCAGTTCAGTTTGCAGTCGGTCTGTTGTGTCTCATGTCTGTTCGCACTCCTGTATGCATGTCTGTTTCCATGTGTGTTTCATGCTCTGGTTCATGTTTTCTGAGTTCTGCCCCCGTTGGTCTCCAGCTCGTTGACTGCAGTATTTCGTTGGCCTTGTCCCCTCCTTTATTCCTGTTTTTCTCCTGTTCATTCATATGTTTCTGTTGGCCCATGTGCTTTTTTTGTTTGGATATTCAGTGTTTAATAAGTATCTTTGTTGGATTCGTCACTCCCTATTGGTGTCCCTCCTCTCCGTGAACCTAACAAAATCTCTTCTAAGCGCTGTTCATCTTATCTTCTGTCAGGATATGAAAAGGATTATAAGAATGTTAAATCTGCCCAAAAGGAAAAAAAGTTAAACCGCGGAGGATAATGCGCAGTTTTTGGCATTATTGAGTATATCTTACAATTTTCTGTTTGGGCTTGTATATAAACCTCATGATTGAAGCATAGGTTTTAATTACAGGCAGGGGAACATGAGCACAAAAAATCCTAAATTTATTAACTAAAGAGGAATGGGATTGATCCATAAAAGGTATAAGATGGTGGCGATGGTCAAGCGAAATTACAGACAAACTGACGGGAAGTTTGCTGAAGGGCGTAAAAGCAAAGTTGCAGGTGTCACAGCTGACTTTGGCAAAGGGTGTCAAGATCGAGGGGGTAGACTCAGGTGTAGGCCAGCCAATGAGAGCTCAAAACAGTTCATTAGTCACAGGCTGCTGAGTTCACCACAGAAAGAGCTTACAGGGCGAGGCAGAGGCAGATTCGAAGAATACAGGCCGAGGGCCGGAGCAGGTGTTTCAGTCAGACACAAGCAGACGATCCGAGACGGCAGCACAGAGTAATCCAGAGTCCAGGCCGGTCTTCAGAACCAGAATGCCAATCAGACAGAATAACTAAAGTCCTCAGAGGTGCTGCAGTTCACAGAGATAACCACGACGGACTGACATGTGGACAAGTCAGGACAGGCTGAGACTAAACACACAGATAACTGGCCATCATACGAGACAGGTGCACACAAAATGGGGGACAGGAGAGGAAGTGACCATATAAGGGCAGGGAAATACGACAAATGACCAAACACAACAAATGGCACATGGCTGGTAGTACCTGAACTAACCAGTAGGGGAATTACTTAAAACAGTTCGAGCAGACGCCCTGACAGGTATCTGAGAGAGCTCTCATGGCTGAATACTCTAAACACATTTCTTTCTGCTGTTCTGAATCGTGTGGAAGGATTTAACGAGCTTTGGATACATATTGAAACAATGAATACACTCAATGTTGGGCCATTCATTCATCCATTCACCCATTCATCCATCCATCTATCCATCCATCCATCCAATCATCTATCCATGCTCAAAATAAGTTATTCCTGACTATAGACTGTATAAAAAGATGGACAAAGCAACTGTGACGTTACCCATTGGTTTCAGCATACTGTTTAGGAAGCCTTGTTTTTGACAATTAGAACAGCACCATTTTGTTATTTTGAAACCAGATGTGATTCCTATTGGACGAGAGCGTGAATTGAAGATCCAGGGATGAGCGAGAGGTGGATCTAAGGGCGGATCTGACCGTATCGGACAAGGACCAGAGGATAGCCACGCCCCTAAAGCATATTCTGGCTTAATCCTTTAATCTAGTCTATTTGGGTGCATAATTTATAAAAATGAACATCATGATATATCGAAGGAGACTTGAAACTTGCGAAAGATACCATAAAATAATGTGGAAAATCATTACTGAGATAATAAATTAATAAATAAAGTAGGAAAGAAGAGTAATTTTCTCATAGACTTCCATGGCATTGAACTTCTTTCTGCAAACACCAATGTCGCCATTTGCTGGCCACTAAATAGAATGTGATTTTAAGGCTCTTCCGCATTGGCTTCACTTTTCAGACTCTAGTTGTTCCTGACTCGTATTCTGGGAGGAGCCAGGGCTTAACCCTGCATCTGAGGAATAAGAGACAGGAAGGCATCCCACACAGGCAGCCAATAGATGGGAGGGAAAATTCAGATCAAATGGGCCCAGTTTAGCAGCAGGAGAAATGAGTACTTCAGTGGCAGCTGCGGACAGAGGCAGACTGCAGACTGCAGACTGACTGCTGTTTGAAGAGGTGAGGACGGTGAACATGTTCTCTCTCTCTGTTATTTACCCCGTAAGACGAAACCAGCGACTGTGAGCGGATGCAACATCCATCTCGATGATGTGAGGATGTATTGCTTTCTTTTGCAGCTGCTGAAACCCCTTCAGACCTACATGTTTCATCCTCTGTTTAAGTGGGGAAGGTACAGTGAGAGCAAGAGTTTCACTTTCAGGAACGCGAGGGAATGAATTCCTGAGAGGACATTTGCACACAGAAACAGCGAGAGACAGTGAGAGAATAGTTTTTTAGTAATCGCACCCACTCATGGGCTTATCAGAAGATTTCTTCTCCATGCAAGTACATTCTCTAGAAAAAGGGTCCTTTGTTTGTCTTCGCACCATTGCAACTGCAACAACTAACCATTTTTAGTTCTTTTTAAAACCCTCTGTCGTAGGGATAAAATGTCTCTGTTCCCAGATTAGACCATTTTGCCAGATGAAGTGCCCAATAATGAGACTCTCGGCTCTCTGTGGAATCACAAGGTTTTTTTGGAACATCCTCTGACAGGTGTTTGGACCTCGATGGAGGGACCCGCCTCCATCCCTCCAGAGGCCAGTCAGTGTCCTGCATGCCTAGTGAGGGCTAAAATCTGATCCTCTGCAGTTGCCAGTCAAATATCCTTCCATAACAATTGATATCCCGTCAGGTGAAGTCCTCCCCGTCATTTTGTTTGAACAAATAGAAATTGATTTGGAGCACAGTCTTTCAGTCAGGAGTTAGAACCGACTTGTAAAAATCAGCTGCACGAGTTCATGAGTGAAACTTCACATGGCAGCACTTCAACTCTCGAGCACCAGGTCTTTTCACCTTTGCCACTGTGCTTGGTGTAGAGTCTTGGTCCACATGATAAGGTCAACCAGCAGTTAAAACATCTTAAGACTATTTGTCCCTCTGTTATACTGCAGTTAACTGTTTACACGAGTTGGTCGACTGAAATAAAGATATTGAACAAATACTGAATAAAATATATTTTTGGTTTTAGCTGAAGAAAAATAATGCACAGCATGTGCTGGAAATATTGCAAACTAAGAGCTTGGCACAAATAGTAAAAATCCCACATAGTGAATAATACCACATAGAACTACTTTCCATTGCTGTGATACATAATCTTTTCCACATTCTGTCAGGAGTAAAAAGCCTGTCATTGGTTTGAGAGCTGAGCTTTAGCATCGTATCCTCTCAGAAGTGTCAAGCGTGTCCCCTACTTCAGACGAGCTCCTCCTGCCTCCTGCAAGCCATCGCAGCAGTTATGAGAGTCTGCTGTCTCAGCTGACAGGGATTAATTTGAGAAATAAAACGCTGCAGGAAATAAGTACATACTCACCAGGCGCGGATCACATGTTCAGGGTCGGACAGTAGAAAGTACAGGAGTCTGGTGTAAAAACAAAAACTGCCTTTGTTGCCTGTTGGTGTGTTGCTTATGCAGTCTGTGTTGGAGATCGATCAGGATAAGAGCAAAAGTTGGCTCCCTGTGTGTTGTAGAGGATTTCGTGGGGATCAGACTTTGCTTAAGCCATTTGATCCTGAGCGGTTTTTGAAATGTGAGTTTTGTGAATTAAAAGTAGACAGTAAACTCATCTACACCAGCATGATCGTCTCCAGTTGCAGCGGATGAAGCGGCTCTGAATCTGAATTAACGTCCGCGAATCGATGATTGCAGATCCTGCCAGACTCTGAGGTTAGACATAACAAATGAAGGCGACAAGACCTGAATTGTCACAAAGTTGGTATCCAGGAGATTCCCTGAAACATCTTACTCACCTACTTCTGCAAATGTAAACCGAGCATTCCAGATGAGAGGGTTATCATCGCGTGATTAAAATACTGGAATTGCACCGGATGCATACTTCACAGGTGAAATGGTGCTTGGTTTATCCACAACCTACCCAGGAAACTGCCCAGTTCTGCCACCACAACTGTTTTTACGCAGAATGATGGGAGGGCCATGAAGTGTCCTTGTTTGTCAAATAAAGTACCGCCCTCTTCGGTGTGATGCATCTGTGATTGGACCCAAAGATGGACCCATCTTGTCCTAATAAAGCATAATGTGACTACAAATATGTAGATATAATGCATTATTTTTAGCCAAATTACAATCTAAGAAAATTTAGCATACCGCCGTGGCGCAGTGGTTAGCACAGCCGCTTCACAGTAAGAAGGTCATGCGTTTGAATCCAGCCTGGGGCCTTTCTGTGTGGAGTTTGCATGTTCTCCCCGTGTTTGCGTGGGTTTACACCAGATACTCCAGTTTCCCCCACCGACAAAAACATGCATCATAAGAACACTCCAACCAGTACCCCTGACCAAGGAACTGGCTTTAGAACTGGAGTTGGTCCCCGGGTGCTGCTCTGTGGCTGCCCACTGCTCCTGACTATAGGATGGGTTCAATGCAGAGGACAAATTACCCCACGGGATTCAATAAAGTATATCTTATCTTTATAGCACTTTGCATAGTTTTTTTATCCAGTTTTTTTATCGAACCTGCTGCAGTGAGAAATGGTTTGTTGACATTGGGCAGTTGACAGTATGTTGAGTACATACTCAAAGCTCCATAGTCAGCAAGATTTTACCACGCTGTAGATGTGAAATACTGGGTCTGCCTGCCGAGCCCAGTCTCATCCCGACCCATCGATATACGATGCAAAAGGAGGCCGTTGTGATTTCTGCTCAGACTAAAGGTTCCTGAGTTCTGTCCTTGTCAGTGGGGTTGTGTGTCCTTCACTCAACGGGACTGATAACTTTGTTTTCATCCAGAAGTGCAGCAAAATGTGGATTTTTAACATTTTTTTCAAAGAAGCCATTTGGAATTTGATTGCAATTACAGAACTGCAGTGTCTCAGACTCACCTGTCCTGCCCTCATCATGACTCCAGTCGTCTTCGGGGTGTTTCTAGCTCGCGCCTCACTGAGTCGTAGCCTCGTCCCAAATCACTCCTCCTGCTCTCTCTCTCCCGCTCTCTCTCGGCAATGTGACCTTTCACCTAGCATCTGCCCGCATTTGGTCATTTGTCTAATTCGCCTGCCCTAATTAGGTCACTTCCTCTCCTGTCCCCCATTTTGCGTGCACCTGTTTTGTATGATGGCCAGTTCACCTGTGTGTTTAGTCTCAGCCTGTCCGACACACTGTGCCTCACATTTTCACCTAATTAAGTTCTTTGGAATTTGGCAACAGGCCATGAAGAGTTGATATTTTTTTAGCAGGTGTGCAATCACAGATATTTAAATCAAATATATATATATATAAATATATATATTTATATATATATATATATATATATATATATATATTTTGGAAGGTTTGTTTATATATATATATATATATATATATATATATATATAAACCTTCCAAAAATATACTTTTTAAAGGATGAATTCAGTTGTGATAATGGAGTGACTGACAGGATGGGATCTTATCTGTCCTCATTTCCTGAATTGAATGGTAGCGCAATTCTATATGATTATTTTTAGCCGCATTTTGCTTCTGAATGCCTCATCTCTGTTTTTATTATGCTAATCTCTGCAAACGGCTCGGCGCAATCAAGAGCAGCTTCCTGCATTTTTTTTTCCTGACTCATAATTTTGAAAATTGCTAAGCTAATTTGTGTTTGTGAAAGTGTGACTAAATTCTGCCGGTCGGACGGGAAACTGAAAAACAGATGAATGCGAAGTGAGAGTAAATGACAGGTTGCCTGTGTATGAACAGATTTAAAACTTTCTCTTGTTCAACTTTTTGTCAACTCTTTTTGAGCTGTCTGCACCGTAATTATCATTCTTTTGTCCGTTATAATTTGAGCACCTTAATCAATACTGCCCTCATATAGCTACAGGAATATTTATTTAGATATTATTTCTTTTATTTTTCGATCATAATTATTAATAGTCAAATGAGTTATCTTTCCCTTCTGCCAATACTGTGTGAGAGTAACTCAGTAGCATTTTATATTCATTATTTTTCACTACAGTCTGTCGCCCAATAAGCCTGCAGTGTTGATATCGTGCGCCAAATGATCTTTTCTCAGCTCTAATATCTTTGCTCTGCATGCTTATCATGCTTACACCACTGATTTTTGATGAAAAACTTTTCTATTTGAAGTCAACTGATCAGCGACTTGGCTTGACCTCATTTGGTCCGGTTCTGGCTCTGCAAAATGACGGAAGCTGGTAGAAAGTTCCAGTTACGTCCTGAATGTCTGTCAATTAGTGTTTTGCCATCTGCAGTTTAACTGTCAGTATTAGTTTCAGTTTCATTTTGTTAATTGTTTCTTTTTACTTAATCATTGTGTCATGGCTTCACCAGCCCCACGCTCTTGCACACCTGACCAGCATCGGTAACTGTTTCCTCTGTGTATTTAAGTTCCTGTTTTTTGTCTTCCTTCCACTGGACTGTTAACCTCCAATCTCATTTTGTTCCTCTATGGCGTTTTCTGTGTTCACAGTTGTGCCCGTTTCCAAGCTGCAAGTCTCCCCCTTGTTTTTTCCCGTGATACTCTCAGTCTGCACCGAGTGCTTCCCCAGCCTTGTGTCACTCACTGCCCCCGGCGAGGCACCCCGATGTCTGGCGTCAAACTTCCCCTTAACCGTTTAATTTCATGCTCAACCGTTTGGTGGAGCAAATCAATGCTTTTTCATTGCTATTAGCTTAGTGAGGGATTTTAAGAGTTAACTACACTCTTTAGTTCCACTTTGGATCTTTTTTGCCCCAAGCTGACCTCGGACTGTCTCAAACATCAAATCTGCCTCCTCCCTCTTACTTGGCTGCTTTATAATTATCCTGAATAAAGGCACTCGATGGGGTTTCCTGTGAATCCCTGTTCAGCCCCTGTGGTCTGACTCGTCTCTGGCTCAGAAGGACTGAAACGGGAAAGCAGCTGTTATCTGCAGGATTTATCGATGCCTGGAATGCCAGAGCGTACTCCAAGACTCCAATTTTATGAGATTTTGCTATTTATTGCGATTTATTTGCTATTGTTTATCTATTGCTTCTATTTGTACTTATTTATTTTTGTATTTATTTTAATTTATTTATTGCTATATATTTCAAATTGCTCTTGGTCCAGCTTGAGCCTCCGACTGTCCCATGTCCTGAATATATTCTCTTGATTTTGTTGGATTGTTGGTTGTCTGTTTTATGTACTGATGTATGGATTGGAAGCTACAAATGAATTGCTCCTTGGGAATAAATAAATGTGTCTGAATCTGAATCTGAAGAGAGATGATGTTGCCACCCCTGCCATATAGATCCAGCCCATCCTCTGTGTTCCACTGCAAATGACTTCACTTGAATTAATAATCTTATTTGAATTTGCTTTATATGGTGCTCAGAATTTTAGGATGAACTGAGATTGAGGCCGGCCTAGTTGGCAGCAAATTTATTTTGAATCATGTGATCATCAGGGTGGAGTCTGAAGCGGTCTGTTCGATGCTCTCTGTCTCTAATATAATATAATATAATATAATATAATATAATATAATATAATATAATATAATATAATATAATATAGGCTTAATATTGATGTTAATCTTTCAGGCAATATTGTATTCTAAGCTTAAATATAAAAACAAGAACAACACCAGATAACTAACTTCATTTTGCAGCAATGACAATGGCTTAGCAGTACAAAAGAAGAGGGGATAGAGGGAGGGATGGAGGGAGGGGACGGGGTTGCTGTGTTTGTGGAGATGAGCACACAGTGGGTGAGAGGAGGGAACTGAGCCTGGGCATCCTGTCAACCACCGATACCCACTGCACCATCACGCTGCCCATCAAAGATCGTCGCATTTCAAAACTAACTCTCTCTCTCTCTGTCACACACACACTAACACACGCACACATACTGTACACACGCACTTTCATACTGCATCGGCAGTATAGGATTCAATCGATTAATAAACTGACTGCCGGAACGGGCTGTCGTGAAGCTTCGGAGATGATGGTAAATTGCCTCATACAGAGCTGGTAGTGGGGCTGTGCGTCCTTCACTCAGTAGAATTGGTAACTTTGCTTTCATCTGAAAAAGCATAATTGCCTACATAAGTTTTGTTTTCATTTTTTCAAAGAAGCCCTTTGGATTTGGATTGTAATTATCGTGGTGAAGAAGTAAATGCATTCCTGTCTCAACCTCACCTGTCCGACTGTGATCTCATATCCTGTCCTGTTTGGAGCGTCTCACTCACGCGCGTCTCATTAGCGTTTATAAACAGAAATATGACTGCAGACGCATCGAGTGGAAATGGCTGCTTTATTTTTGTCTGTGTGCATCATTGGCTGTGACATATGCGCATCCGAATGAGTTTAGAATACCGTGGTCTTCAAAGAACTCTCTCTTCCGGACTCTCAAAAACAGCAGGATTATTGCATTAGGAGCCGTAAAGTGTTTTTTATCCCCTACCTGTCAGTTTGTGCTGAGCAATATTGGAACCGAATTCCAGCTCGCCGGCGGATGTAATGAAGGGGAAAGCGGCCGCAGCGAAGATTGCGCTGCTCGCTCTCAGCCCCCAGATGAACTAGCCACTGCTGCTCCCGATAAGGAGAAGACAGCAGTGATTAAGATGTTGGAGATTATTTTCTGCGAACGCTAAAACCCATTTCACACGACGCTATCTGGCTGTCTTTTAATTAAGATATTCAGACATCTTGAAAGAACTCATTTGGGCTCATCAACCTGGCTGTCCTCTGGAAAGGATTTATTTTGCACGGTGAAGTTCTTTCAGCCCCGTTTCTTAACCCGTACATGTTCTAACATTTATTTAATTTATTGATTGATTTTTTCCCCTTTTTTGCGTAATCATCTTACGTGGACGGGAACGTGAGTCAATTGTCTGTGCGACATGCCATGGAAATGTTCTTCCACGGCAGGGTTTATAGAGGCAGATTTGATTATAAAACAACCAAAACATTCAGAGTCGACCGACCAACAAAGAATAAATCCTCACATCGATTACTCAATTGACGGTTTGTTAATTAGCCCTTCAATTTGTCTTCTTATTGTTTTTTTGGATTTTAATACCACATGAGTTTGTAACAAGTCTGTCACACTTCCTGCCTCGACTACATGTTAATGAAGAACTGTAGGGAGTGCAGTCATTGTGGACTCATCCTTCACCATATAAAAACCTTCAAAGTTAAGATTGACGCACTGAGCAGAAAAATAGCTATTAGTCTGACTGCTTTGCCGTCAATCATGGGATATTCTGGGCCAGATCTCGTTCTGTCTCTGTCGCAATGTTAGCTGAAGGCCCGGAACCTGGTGTCAGGACAGTGCTGAGATGGACCCTCAGAGCTAAAGAAATCACTAGAGTGGACAACGTCATTGGCTGAACCAACGAGAAAACATGAAACGTGTCTGCCATCTTGTGTAAGGAATCAGCAGGGGGATTGCGCAATCAAAGGCTGTACATGTCCATATGCGACTGGATAAAATGAAATGAAAAGCCCTGAATGTCTTTCACAATAAAAATATTATGTATGATAAGTGATAAATCTGTTAATGGTAGTATCATTTGCGTCAAGTTCACTTTTGGGTGTATTTTTAATAAATGCTCATATACAAACTTCACGAAGGTTGATACGCCCTTAGAATCTCACTTAGTGTAAAAATCATCAACATAATCTCTGTTTTCCACCTCTAAACTACCTTAGTCGAAGGTTTCTCGCAGTTCCATATGGAATGCTATCCTTCAGTAAGATGGTGGACGCAAATCTCGCCAAAACTGGTCTCGTGTCCACTCTAGTGTTTTGTTTTGCTCTGTGGATTGACCAGTTCTGAATTAGTATTTCCCAATGTGTGCATGTGCGGAAATACGAAGGTCAATTCAGTATGCGACCAACACGGTCTGCGACTCAATAAAAATGTAGAATCATGAAGTCAGCAAACGTACTACATTTTGTATTCCAAATTTTACGACATTTTCACAATGGTGTTGGTCGCCCTCTGAATTGACTTCCGTGTCTCTGTGCACGCACACGTGGAGAAAAAGACTAATTCAGAAGGGGTCTCTCTCAGTACATGACACCGGTGATGAGTTATTCCCCGACTGCACAGCTACTCACAGGGCCTGAGTGAGGAATCCTGAGAGAATATGGCTCTGAACTCCACTTTTATTGAGCACATATGCAGCTGGGCCCCTCCAAGTTAGACCCCCAAAAGTATCACCACCTCTCAGCTCACTAGCGACAGCCCTGGCTGTTTGTCGTATAAATTCTGTCCTCATGTGTCTCAGACAGTCACTGCGGAGGAGGAAACCAGCAGTGAGAAAGTGGAGAACCAGGCCTGCTCTGTGCTGAAGATGAGAGATGGATGAGTGACGGAGGGAGAGAACGAAAGCAGCTGGGAACACATTCAGCACTGGCCTGTACAGCTGAATGAATCTTTTGTCCCTGTCGTGTTCTTCCTTATCATCAAGTGTGTGGAATCTTGGTTCCCTGCGGTTTTACAATAAAAACTTTCTGCATCTCGTGTTTTATTTTTGTTTTAAGGTCTTGCAGTTTTAACTTGTGCTCCCTTCGGACGAGCAGAAAGATGCGGTAGCGGCAGCACGCTGCTCTCCACCGAGAGATGCCGTCACATCTTGCTTTTCCCCTTTCTTCTCTCATGTACCCTGGCTGAGGTGGGCAGGCAAGTCAGAACCTGTTCTTATTTTTGTATCATTTAGTCCAGAGTATGGAAGCATCCGGACCGCAGCCAGCAAATGAGAGTGTTTCACGTATTTTCAGGGATTCTCTGAGCTCATGGAATGATTTCCTCATGGCAGAAACTGACTTAAGGCCAGAATTTTGAGCTATAAGCTAAAACTTCCAATGGAGCTCTTATTCGCATGATCAGCAGCTAAACTTTACTTCGGACTGAGTCGACCATTTATTATTCCACCCCTCCTGTGGGGGTCGGGCGAGGGCATTGACCTTTGACCAAGAGTGACCTTGAAAGGTCAAACCAAAGGTAATGAGATTTCTGAAGGTTATATCTCAAAAACTACTGCAGAGAGCTACTTGGTTACTATGAATCTTACCTGGGAAGTCATATGGGGAGTAAAATTAAATCATGACCTTTGACCTTCATTGACCTTCAATGGTGAAACCCAAGAGCACATGTGTATCGACTCATCGAACAGATAAAATTATTGTGAGGGTCAGGGTTTGCCGTGCTAAGCACTGCTTTTTGTTAATGCAAATTATTATTATTTTTTTAATCGAAATCCGGCCCTTGTTTTCTTTCCTGCGCCCATTGGAAGTACAGCCCTGACCAAAGAAGGAGGATTCACCCGCTTTCCTTTTGGTTCGGTTGTTGGAGAAGGTCGATGTAAAAGTAGGTCGGTGTCGTCTTTAGTCTTTATGGAACTTCCTCACCCTGCTGTGGTCGGCAGCCTCATCTTTTTTAGTTGAAAACAAAATCTGTATGTTTTCAGCCTGTCCGATCGATATTCACAGATGACAATGACTGAGTGAGTTAATGAGTGAGTGAGTGAGTGAGTGAGTGAGTGAGTTACACTATTGGTCAGCTGGCTGAGTGTTCTTTTCTCATTGGCTGTCGCTCATCGCCCTCAATTTCACAAACTGACTATATGCAGTCCAGCCATATTCTAGGTTTTGACCTGGGCTTGTTGCTAATCTTCTGTCCTTTGTAATAAATGCATGCTCGGTGGCAGCTTCAATTTTGACTCAGTGTACCCTGTTATTACTATGGGCTGACATTTAGGCTGTAATAAATGCATTGGGAAAGAGGAAGGCCCCCCGACAGTTCAGCAGTCCATTACAGACTGATGAGAATGCTCTTATGTTTAACCGTAAACGCGCCCTCTCTTCTGTGTGCCTGGTCTCTGTGGCGTAATACAGGAGAATTAAAGTATTATTAAGGGACGGTTTATATGGTGATGATGGGAGGTCAGGAGCAGGAACTCATCTCCCTCTCGCCTTTTTTCCTGTTTCTTTTCATAATGGAGATCTAACGCTGAAATGCCCCCAGTAGAGACTCAGGCACTGTACTTCACACCACTGACAGTGATTTGCACATTATCTCAGGAGAGGGTGATGTGCCCCAGTGTAGGAGCACAGCATTTATAATTCTGTTTTTTTAAACATCCTCTTTTCCCAGTGCAATTCCTAGGCAACGGCACAGCCTCTCTCACGAAAACAGGATCGCGTGAGAGATTACTGCATTAAAAATATTTATGAACGTGACATACGTTTCAAAACAGAGTAGTGTCTTCGTTTTTATTATTTTTCATATTTGACAATGAACTCTTTTTTTTTTTTTTTTTAACCAGGTGGCTTCATTGGAAATATAATGATGAGACGGATCCGTTTTCCTCTCAAGTGTTTGGGGTTTTCTTTGTGACTCTTTCTTTTATTTCACTGCAGAACCAATGAAGGCAAGGTATTCAGTTCTATCTGATTAACTTAATTTTCTTTGCAAATATACATCCAGTCCTGCAATACAAGCCTGCAACACATTCCAATAAATGTTTCGACGAGAGCCATAAAGGGTTGGTAATGATAAAAAATAAATAAACTAATTAATTAATTACATTTGAATAATTACGTAATTTGAAAGAGCTGATGTTAGCGAGTGACTGTAATCATGATCTGGTACAAAAGCAGCATCCAGGAAAGGCCTCATCCCTCAGGAGCAAGGATGGGTCAAAGATGGGCAAAGATGGTCAAAGATGGGCCAAAGATGGGGAAAAGACGGGCCAAAGATGGGCCAAAGAGGGGTCAAAGATGGGTCAAAAATGGGCAAAGATGGGTCAAAGATAGGGCAAAGATGGGCCACAGATGGGTCAAAGAAGGGCAAAGATTCGCCAAAGATGGGCTAAAGATGGTCCAAAGATGGACGAAGATGGTTCAAAGATGGACAAAGATGGGGCGAAGATGGGTCAAAGATGGACAAAGATGGGGCGAAGATGGGTCAAAGATGGACAAAGATGGGTCACAGATGGGGCGAAGATGGGTCAAAGATGGGCGAAGATGGGTCACAGATGGGTCAAAGATGTGCGAAGATGGGTCACAGATGGGTCGAAGATGGGCCACAGATGGGTCAAAGAAGGGCAAAGATTCGCCAAAGATGGGCTAAAGATGGGCGAAGATGGGTCAAAGATGGACAAAGATGGGCCAAAAGATGGGTCAAAGATGGGCGAAGATGGGGCAAAGATGGACAAAGATGGGCAAACATGGTCCTAAGATGGGCCTAAGATGGCCACTTTGCCAGGCAGTTGCTTGAGAGAGTCAGTGAAGGGTTTAAAAACAATGTTCAACAAAGAAAGATAGGAAGGCATTTGGACATTTCACCCCCCTACATTGCTTACAGAGTAAGAGATACAAGTCATCTGGAGGAATTTTTATTTAAAGGGGAATGCGCAGGCCAAAGCTGAATATCTGTGATCTCAGATCATTCAGACAGCACTACATCAACAACTTTCATTTATCATTTAGAGGAATAACCACATGGGCTTAGAATTACTTAGGCAAACCTTTATCAAGTACTTTGGTACATTTTGCTTACATCTGCAAACGCCTGTTGAAATTTTACAGTGCAAAAAGGAAGCCTAATATATTGGGGACTGAGTCAGTCAATGTAGTTTTTCTTGTAGTTTGCCTGTCTTCATTATTTTTCATTGACTGTGCATTCACTGCGTTTATTTCATAAATGTCATATTTGTTTTCATTCCCCCAGATTCACTCACTCACCCTCCCCCTTTCTGTTTTTCTATGAGCACACTTCATTTCTTTATTAGAAGCCACACCTCCCTACATGCTCTATTAAGTAAGTAAGTAAGTAAAACTTTATTTGTAATGCGCTCCTCCCAGCACGTATGCATGGAGCGCTGTACAATGGTTAAAATAAAATAAGCCAAAAAGGAAAGAAAAGACAATAATAAAATAGTAGAAAGCGAATAACAGTCAGACATACAAGGTACAACAATACGAGGACACACTCTATTCTTGCACACTCACCTGTTTTCCATTGCAATCTGCCTCCCTATTGCCATTCTCCCCTTGACATAATTCTCTTCGACAACCGATTTTGCATGTCCCTCAAGCTTTGTGTGACAAGTGATTGGTTTATGATCTTTGGACTGGTTCTGGCTAATGAGCTGGATTACCCTTTCTGTGCTGCAATATCGCTGTGTGTTATCAAAACCCAATCTTTAATAAGAGCTTTGAACTTAAAATCTGCCTGTGACTGAGTTCTGACTTTGCCGCCTGTCATTATGTTATCAGTGTCCAGAGCACCGTCGACTTCTCTGGGCTCAGGGACATCTGCGATGGACAATCACACAGTGGAAATGTGAGGTAGCGTTCAGGAACCAGAAGCGAGACCAAAAATATCCATTAAACTTCTTCTTTATTGGATCTGGGGTGGAAACCCCTGCAGGGCAGTAAACAACAGAACACAGTCTACAATCCAAAATCAGAATCCAGTAGTCGTGATCCAATCCATACACAGGGCGGCAAACAAAAAACTCAGGGTTGGGCAAAGCAGGTACGGTACACGGGCACAGGAATATCAAAGGTAAAGCCAAAATCTGGGACGTTCCAGTCAGAAGTAAAAAAAAGGCTTATTCTAGTGTTTTATAATTTACCATGGTACACAGGACTGGGCAGAAGATATTCAGTATTTCCCCCCCCCCCCACAGTTTTGCTGATAATATCTTGAATCTTGTTTTTCAGTCACTATTTGTAACCTCCTTCTGTTTTCGACACCTCACTGTGGTTTGTTTCATTCATTGCCTCTGGGTATTTGGGATGGTCAATTCATGTTTGTAGCTGTGTACCCCTAACAATAATACTTTTGTATATGGAGTGAATAACATTCATTTTGTCGCATCTCCAAGACATTGCAGTTGATTTGCATCCATTTTGGTGGGCAGACTCACTGAAATCATTTTACTGTTGGATATTGATCACTTTGGGACCACAGTTTTGAAGTCGTGTCACAGATTGAAGTCGAGGCCAACACTAACTGGGCTCAATGCTCTTGAGTGGACCGTTCCAACACTGCACTGATGATGTGATCTATAGAGTCCTGTGTGGTAAAATGTTCAAAATATTCTAAAATCAGTGTATAACTAAAATCACAGTTCAACAGAGAACTGAGGCATTTTCACATGGCCCTTCAGAATCACTGAAAGAGAAAGTAGCGCTGTGAGACAGGTAAAACTCATAAATCTGCCAACAGACCAGATAAAACTAACTCCAGTGGCCTGCTAGGGGCCGGAATGTGTAAGCTGGTCTTCTGTAATGACCATATTGGTATTCAGGTAATCAGAGGCCTCGTAACTATAAACCGGTTGATTCCGGAGAAAAAATAACTGAGGCTCCAGCCTAATTCTGTCGCAAAATGATGGAAACCCAGAGGACAGCCGAATCCTGGTGACGCCCAGTTTTTGGGAAGACAGGTTCTGTACACAAGCAACCTCAGGTGCCTAAAATGGCTTCACACTTGTTGAAAAAGGCAGTTTCGGCAAATTTGTAACTGAGGGTTTTAAAATTTCACTTAAGATGACATATCAATCAGGAATGAATAATGTTTGATGAGGCGGACGGTGTTAGGTGTTCGGTGTTCGGTGTTAGGTGTTAGGTGTAAGGCCTGGCCTGAGTGGGGCTCAAAGAATAAATAGAATAGGATCGAAGGGGAAACCTGACAATCTGTGGTCAGTCTGTGTCAGGCAATTGATTTGCACTTGTTTTCGCTTTGTTCATTTTTGTCTTTTTGTATATAAGTTTCGGGTTTCATTTCCCTTTGAGTGGACTCTTGTCCTCTGCCTTTTGTGTTTCAAGTGTCTGTTTATAAGGGAATCTGTTCCCAGGACTTGCTGTCCCGGCGAGAGCTGCTTCTCCCGGTATTGTTTTCGTCCGAGTCCTGCGTGCTCTGGTCCCTTTGCCTTGGCACCACCGTATGCCGTACGGCTTCTGGTTTTCATTTATTTTCATCTTCTATCCAAATAAAACTGTCATATACATTTTTTTTTTTTTTGCCAAATTTTCATATATAAATCTCAGCCCCAGCTTAGTAAGGCAAATACCCAGGTCTATGATCTTGCTAAAGTTGATTCTACTGTTATAAATATTACAGTCCAGGTCAATTGAAGAGCCAAGTGCTAAAAGTACTTAAGTCATATTTTCACACACTATTGGCCCATTTCCACCGCAGGAACTTCAGGGTAATTTTACGGGGCCGGGGCCATTGTTCGGTGTCTCCACCGCTGGAACCACCCCCGAAGGACAGGGTTCCGGAACTTTTACTGGGGATAAAAAGTCCCTGCCTCGGAGTAGGTACTCTGAACGGCCCCGAAAAACTCCTGGGTGGGGTTTGGGGTTTACTTGGTGCTGATTGGATCTACTCAGGGCGGGATGTAATGTCTACAGAAAGCGACAAAATAGCCAGCATTTTTAAAACTCAGCAGACGACAAGGGGTCGCATTTTTAAAAGGACGTCACACAACTTTACAGGAACCTTCCTCCTACTTCGCCATCTCAGTGGAGACACGGCAGTTGAGAGGCCGAGTGAGAGGACGTTCCTGTAGTTCCTGCCCCCCCAAAAAATATCGGGGACTTCCTCAGTGGAAATGGGCCTTGTGATGTCAGGATAAAAAACACCTTTTATGGTGAACTGATATCATCCTCTCAATTTTCTCAAACTTTAATTCATGTGACGTCAGTGCTTTTTGCAATGGGGTCTTCAATTAGCAGATTTAACGAATCTATCATATATTCAGACCCTTATTTTCTCAAAATAGGCATTTTGTGACTATAGTGCTTTTAGAACTAGGGTTTTCTATTGCTCTACAGTGTTACGCTATAATTTAATCTTATACTTTGTCTTTTAAATTTCCTGGACTTGCCTTTGTTTCTCAGATATAATATAAAATGTAATATAATATGCTGCCCCCTTTATCAGTGACGCAGCATCAGTTTGCTCGACTCCTCCTCTCGATATTGCATCTCTCCCTCTCATATCCGATTATTCAGGCTTTCATTTCCACTGCAACACTTCACAGTCTGTTACTCCCCTTACGCTCCAGTTCTCATCTTCTCCAGTTTATGCATCTCACACTTTTTCTTCTTCATTAATAACCATCACTTCCATTCTCTCCAGCTCTGTGTACCTACGGATTGCGGTGCACCATGTGACATCCTATCTCCGCTCTTTATGCATCAGAAGTAATGATAAATCACATCATACACGGTCGAGTCACATAATTATGACCGCCTCCTTCTCTTGATGTCAGCTCAGCAGAGCGTGGCCAATGAAAATAAGGCATGTGTCGTGAGCTGGCTTGGTGGGTATAGAAGATGAGCTGTTGGAATTCTGCAAAGATATCGATCATTGCTGTCATGTATCAGGTACACCCAGACATGCTGACTGTCTTTCCTGGGGCGGACGGGCACTTCCAAAAAGACAATGTGAGGTGTCACACGGCCGGAAATGTCCGACAGAGGTTGGAAGAGCACGATCGAGATTTCCAAGTACTTCCCTGGCCCCCTAATTCCCCAGACCTGAACCCAAATGAGCATCAGTGGGCCCACCTCAATCATCATGATCGCTCTATGGGACCTCCACCGCACCCCCTCCAGCAGCTGTCGGATGCACTGCAGTCCGCATGACTCCAGATACCTGTGAGAACCTTCCAGCACCTCACTGAGACACTCCCCGCTCCCACCACCACACCCCCTCCAGCAGCTGTCGGATGCATTGCAGTCCGCATGACTCCAGATACCCGTGAGAAGCTTCCAGCACCTTACTGAGACACTCCCCGCCCCCTCCACCACACGCCTTCCAGCAGCTGTCGGATGCACTGCAGTCCGCATGGTTCAGATACCTGTGAGAACCTTCCAGCACCTCACTGAGACACTCCCCGCCCCCACCACCACACCCCCTCCAGCAGCTGTCGGATGCACTGCAGTCTGCATGACTCCAGATACCTGTGAGAACCTTCCAGCACCTCACTGAGACACTCCCCGCCCCCACCACCACACCCCCTCCAGCAGCTGTCAGATGCACTGCAGTCTGCATGACTCCAGATACCTGTGAGAACCTTCCAGCACCTCACTGAGACACTCCCCGCCCCCTCCACCACACGCCTTCCAGCAGCTGTCGGATGCACTGCAGTCCGCATGACTCCAGATACCTGTGAGAACCTTCCAGCACCTCACTGAGACACTCCCCGCCCCCTCCACTACACCCCCTCCAGCAGCTGTCGGATGCACTGCAGTCCGCATGACTCCAGATACCTGTGAGAACCTTCCAGCACCTCACTGAGACACTCCCCGCCCCCTCCACTACACCCCCTCCAGCAGCTGTCGGATGCACTGCAGTCCGCATGACTCCAGATACCTGTGAGAACCTTCCAGCACCTCACTGAGACACTCCCCGCCCCCTCCACCACACCCCCTCCAGCAGCTGTCGGATGCACTGCAGTCAGCATGACTCCAGATACCTGTGAGAACCTTCCAGCACCCCACTGAGACACTCCCCGCTCCCACCACCACACACCCTCCAGCAGCTGTCGGATGCACTGCAGTCCGCATGACTCCAGATACCTGTGAGAACCTTCCAGCACCCCACTGAGACACTCCCCGCCCCCACCACCACACCCCCCCCAGCAGCTGTCAGATGCACTGCAGTCCGCATGACTCCAGATACCTGTGAGAACCTTCCAGCACCTCACTGAGACACTCCCCGCCCCCACCACCACACCCCCTCCAGCAGCTGTCGGATGCACTGCAGTCCGCATGACTCCAGATACCTGTAAGAACCTTCCAGCACCTCACTGAGACACTCCCCGCCCGAACTAGCTGCTGTCCCTGCTGCAGACGGCGGTAACTCTGGATATTAACTACTGGTCATAATAATGTGACTCGACTGTGTATGATGGAACACATGATGCAAAACCTCTCCATGAAAAAGCAAACAATAGCTCTCTCTCTCTCTTACTCTCTCACTCTTACTCTCTCTGTCCCCTCTCTCACTCTCTCTCTTTCTCCTCCTTTCTCTGTTTCTGACACCTCATCTCTCATTGGCTCTTTGTGCTAAGCTCAGCGAGAACTTCAGGTGAGGTCACAAGTGTAGGTCATGCAAACCTATTGACCCCCTTCTGAAGAGCAGCATGGATTAGTTTTTATATTTAAACACATGCCTTTATTTTAAGCCACGGTACTTTTGTTTCAGGGGAGTGCATTCTCTCTCTCTCTCTCTCTCACATACACACACACACACAAAATATGCTTTAGGTAAAGGATCACTGTGAGACTGTCATTGTGGACATAAGTCACAATTACAGCTAACATAAGCGAGGATGCAGGGACACCAGCGGTCGTAAACGTCAGATGTTATTTAATGACCGCGAGCGATGGGTAAATCTGATCTCAGAAGGTGTACCTCGGAGAACAGGGCTCTAACCAGGCCTGCAAGTCTTCATTACACAGGCTGTCCTGTTAGGGGGAGAGAGCCTGATTTAGAGGACAGTGACATAAGGCTGTGTGAATCTCCTTCCCCTCAGAGAATGGGAGGAGTCCGACCACAGAGCGAAAGAAAACACTAGAGTGGACAATGTCATTGGCTGAACCACACGTCTGCCATCTTTTGTAAGGAATCGCAGGGGAGATGCGCAATCAAATGCTGTGCATATGGTTATGCGACTAGATAAACTGACATGAAAAAGCCTGAATGTCTTTCACGGTAATAATATTATAAGTGATAAGTCTGTTAATTGTAATATCATCAGCATCAAGATCACTTTTGGGTCTATGTTTCACATATGCTCATCTACAATCTTCACCAAGGTTAATATACCCTTAGCATTTTACTTCATGTAAGAATCATCAACATAATCTCTGTATTCCACCTCTAAACTGCCTCGGTCGAAGGTTTCTCACAGTGCCACCAGGGACGCTATCCTTCGGTAAGATGGCGGTCAAGACTCTTGCCAAAACTGATCTTGTGTCCACTCTTGTGTTTTCTTTTGCTCTGTGAGTCCGATCTGCAGCTTCGAGGTTATTGAGGCTCAGATCCCAGCTGGCATGCAGCTGTCCAGAGACGGGTCCACATCTGAATTGTTCTAATTTTTACAGCAAGGCTGCCCAACCGTATTCCCAATGATCTACCGCCATACAGCATCTTCTCACCCAGAGCAAACCAATTAAGCACTCCTCGTTCAAAGTACGGAGACCTTGTTGTGCTGTCGTTTAATTGCCCTAATCAGGAGTCAAATGTTTCAAATTAGGACTGGAGCGGAGAGGCGGAAGTTGCAGCGGTAAGAGAGTAAACGGGCGCATCTTAAAGCGTAGACTGCATCCTTCGAAGGCTGCATTTTTAGGGGTCGTCACTTACTTCCATCCTCAAAACGGATATTCACGGTAAGGGACAAGGCTAATTTTAGGGTCAGGTTTGGACTAGGTTTAGGGTTTGTGGTTAGAGTTAAGGTTAAGGTAAGGGAAACCAGCGACGACTCACTTGAACCAAAGTTGTTAAACGGAGATGAAATGATATTACGTCAGTTTAGCGGATGGAATTAAGCGATGAGGCTTTGAGATGAGATTTCTTTTCCCCATGAACTCAGGAAGCTGATTGCACCAATCAGCTCTGCCTGCTTAACAGGGGTCGGTCTCAGGAGTCAGCCACAGATTAGAGAATCAGTTACGCAGGTTTACTAGAAGATTTTCTCTTTCTGCTGCATGTTTTTGTGTTCGTGTAAGCGATTGACAGTGGTATAATCTATTGCAGGGGTCCCCAATCTTTCCTAGAGAGGGCCGGTGTGGGTGCAGGTGCAGGGTGTGGCTACAAACAAGGGAACTCATGAGGTCATCATCAAACAGAGTGGGGGGGAAACACCGGCAGGTGTAATCAAACAGGAGAATGGAAATACGAACAAAAAATAAACACAACAACTGCAATAAATGTTAGAATATACAGTAAAGAACAGAAACATAACAACAGAATTCACATACTAACAATTCTACCTGAAATATTATGCTTATTAGCAAACGCAAGAAATTGAAACAAAACGCCAGCGACATGCCGTCAGAATTATAAAAAACCTCTCAGTAACCCAGGGGTGGGCAATTTGGACCTGGGGGGCGGGTGTGCAGCGGGCTTTTATTTCTATCAATTACCCTGACTAATTGAGTTAATTGGGTGTACACACAAATATAGATTTGTGCAAAGAATAGGTCAAAGAAATTTGTTTTATGTAGGGGAACAAGCACAGTCTTTGGTGGTCATTCATGATAATTCAAAGAAATGCCCCTGAAATGTCAGATTTCATAAATTGTTAAACTTGTTGATCAAATAATTAAAGGTCCGAAGTTGTTGTGAAAACCAGGGATAGATATGGCCCACGTCGCCCACCCCTACAGAACCTCACATTTTAAGAAACCATAATGCTCAATCACAACCGTTTACTTTTCCTAATGAGCAAGCAAACATTAATTTCTCAGTTGCTGTGACAAGCCATCAGAATTACAGGCCCATAAATGTTTAGATGGAATTACTGGTCATTGCATCAGAACGTTATGAGGCATTTTCCTGTCCACATTAGCGAGTCCTTAAAACACCGATATGTGTTTCAAATATTCTGAAGTCATGAAACAACACATACATGCAAACTTGCTTCCTACACTCATGAGAACTGTTCTTTTGCTGCACTATGGTTCGATATGCTGATAAGGTCACATGTTCTCAAGGTTTCATATATATTTTTGAATCAAGATTTTCTGAAGTTTGAATTTAGGGCTCAGTGTGCCGTTTTCACCGTGTAAAATGCATTCAGCAGTTGACTCACAGAAGATCTGTTTGAAACTTACCCAGACATTCGCTTACATTGCACCTACACATTTTGCAGGTTATAAAAGTTGAACGGCTCAAAGAACCTATCCAATGCTAGATGTTTGTAATATTATTTTTTCCCCCTCAATTACATTTACATCTGTAAAATCTATGACATTTTAACTGAAAAGTATAATTAGTTTGGTCCTATTTTCTTTTCGCTGTGCGACTCAAAGTTGTGTTAACGAGAAGTAGCAACATAATCTCACTCTGGAGCGGCTGAGTTTGTATATTCTGGAAGAGACCCACCCCCACTAGGTGGTCGGACCGATGGGAGAACGTCCATTGGTGAATTAAGGTCATGACTGAGGTCAAAGATCTACTTGTGTTAAATGATAATTACACAAAAACCAAACAAGGAAATTACGAATAGATACAAACCCGTTTTTCACTGAGTCTGTGAATATCATGGAATGTTGGAAACGTCTTCAAATTTGAAATGCGTTGTTTACATTTATGAGAGGCTGTGGCTTTTCCATGCAAGTGAATGGGGAGGTTAATTTCAAACAGCTCCCCGCTGTCACAGAGCCATGAAATCTTAGGGAGTCAATTTCTAAATGTACAGTTGACATGGACAATAGCCCAATATTAAAAGTCATAAAAATATTGCTTTCAAGTTTAAACATCCCGAATAAAGCAAATGCCATCTTACAATAAAGTAGACTGCTGAAAATGCTAAAATGGGAGATGGAATTCAGAGAAAGTTTTGGATTTTTTTTCTCTCATGACTAATTTCGATTGTTGCCATCATTACAATATCACATGTATTCCATATAAATGTATTTTATGGGTGATCGCTTATTGGGCGTTCTTTATCATTATATGATTTATGACAGTTTATGTACCATCATTGATTATTCAGGAAATAAATTGTTTGACAGTTAATCAGGCATCAAGAGAAAGTTGGGGTTCAAGAGTTGATAGTATACTAATCGTGGATTAAAACGTTCCTGAAGGACTATCGCACCTCTGACATTGTGGTTCTGTATAATACTGAGGAGAACTCACTGATGTCATGCGTTGCATTAAGCGACAGCTATCTGCCTGTGTGCTCATTTACACAGCAAATTTATCAATAATCTCCTGCTCTATCTTATCTGAGCCATTTCCTGCATGAACTAAATTAACCCTAAAGAGAAGTTTCCAGGTCTTGTGTTTACCTCTCATTGTTTTTAATTGCCCACTGGTTTTTTTTTACTGAGTTTCTCAAACCATGAAAGCATATTCAGTCAATCACCTAAGCGACAATGTCTTTTAATTAATTAATTTTATTACTTATGTGTTTAAGCATGCATACAGGCTTTAGGGAACAAAGTGATCATAAATTCATCATAATTACCAAAATATGACATCTCGAATGTATCATTCTTGCTGATGCACTTAACATCTTGTCCACAAGAGGGACCTCTAAGATCTTCAAAGAAAATTTCCAGTTGAAAAACAGCAGACTTGGAAATTTTCTCTCTAGTTATGATTGCTTCCAGCTATGATTCAGTAACCAGCGAGGGCTGTGTATTGTGAAGCGACGTGTTATAATAAAATACAGCAAATATGTTTGGTGATGGAACATGCTATGGCAGAGGTGGGCAGCGAGGGCTGTATCGGCCCCTGGTTTTCACACCGTCTGGTCTTTAATTAGTTGATTGTCTCAATTAGCCAAACCATTGATGATATCTGACGTTTCATGCGCATTTCTTTAAATTATCATGAAACTACAAAGACTAGTCTTGTCTCACTTCATAAAACATTTTCTTTTTATCGAATCATTGCGAAAATCTATATTTGTGAATGCAATCAATTAACTCAATTAGTCAAGGTAATTGATAGGAATAAAAACCTGCATACACACCGGCACTCCAGGACCGTGATTGCCCATTCCTTTGCTATGGGAATCTGTGGGCCTATTTGCAGAGTGCTTGGAGGCATGTGAAACATGCAATTTGATTTTTATTTTAGTATTTACATTTAAAATTCTCATCTTTTCCTGAGCAAATAAAAGCTTTTGATAAACTGCTTCAGGTAAACTGAACCCTAATAGTGATATTTGCCTGTAGATGCTACAGTACAGCCGCTGTCGCTAACATAACAAGCCCAAAATTCTCTCAGAATCAACAGAAATGATAAAAACATTGCAAAAATAAAACTCAGGTTTCAAAAAGAATTTTCCTTTCAGTAACATAAAAAGTTTCATATCTACAATAAAAATCATTTTCATTTCCCTCCATTTCCCTCCGACGTCAAATTATTTAGGGTACTGTATTTTCCAGTCTCTTTCAGCATTAGAATTGATGGTCAACTAAAGTCTTCAAGGGGAAGCAGGATGTAATAGCAGGGGATAATCTGGAGATCAAATAAGTATTTTCCAAATCAGCTGTATTGTTCAATTACTAAGATTATTTCAATTAGATTTATGCAGCAGGATGTTTACCGTGGTGAACGAGGATTCAAACTGGCAACCGTCTGGTTACAGGGTCAGTTCCGTGCGCATTCCGCCATCTTCCCCACGTGTTGCTTTCCTGGGTCTACGTGTGACCCAACACCGGGCTATTTCAGCAAGGACTGTACTATCCCTGTCCCGGAGCATGAGCGCTCCTCATCATTCTCAAATTACATCACATCTGTCAACCTCAGCACGTCTGAGCGCGAATAGACCCCGTCTCAGCTTTCAGAATCTGGTTTTGTTCTCTGAGCTGCATTCACCTGCACTCGCTAGATCACTCAAACTTAATGCCAAGACTGAAAAACATTGTGTTAAAACCACAAGAAATACCGTTGTCTGAGGCCCTGCCCACGTGTATGCGGCTACTTTTGAAAACGTAGCGTTCACGTTTCGGCCTTTCGTCCACACATAAACTGCGATTTCAGTCGCTGAAAACCGATGCCTTCAAAGGTGAAGATTACTGGCAGGTTTTTAAGGCTTGTCACAGGCCTACATGATCTTAGATTAAATTGTATCATCACTGCCTGTTGGTTTGTTCTGCTCTTGACAGCACTTTAATCGAGTTTTTGCATCTTCTTGTGGCCAGAGGTTGTTTTTATTTTTTATTTTTTTGA
The DNA here is from genome assembly GCA_029721435.1 of Gymnothorax reevesii. Classification (NCBI taxonomy): domain Eukaryota; kingdom Metazoa; phylum Chordata; class Actinopteri; order Anguilliformes; family Muraenidae; genus Gymnothorax; species Gymnothorax reevesii. Next base: position 13,713,849 of record CM056579.1, read on the forward strand.
AGGGAAGAAGAAAAAAGCCCTGTTTTTAAAAACACACACAGATGTGTGGACGAGGCCTGATAGAGCGGTAGAAGTAGCCTTCTGACTGAGTTCTTCATTGTCCAGAGGAAGATTTGGGGGTAAGAGAGTATAAGTTCTGTTTTTGTCTTTCTCCTGCCTGGACATCAGCGAACACATTTCACTTGATAGTTCAGAGCTGTCAAACCCCTGTGCGGGACACCTGAGGGCTGCTCACACTGCATTTCAACCAGAATTTGGTACTCTTGACTCAAATAATTAGGAGTATAACAAGGTCTTTAACTGTTGAGGGAGGTGTGCTTGGCCAGGGGGTAGGACTGAACCCCTGCAGTAGGGCGCATCTCCTGTGACAGCGGTACGCAGTCCTGCTCTGAGGAATGAGGTGTGCTTTGATTGTCATTTCATCTGAGATCTACTTCCTCACTGGACTATAATTCTAACCAGCAAATCCAGGTGCTGCGAGCACAATAATCCCACTTTCTGAACCTGGATATTACACCTTTGTCGATGCGTAGACCGACGTTCAATTCTTGGTCACGTGGACACTTACAGACCTTTGCCCAGAATCCTCCCAAAGAAACTAACCACCTTTTTATTCAGTTTTTTTTTATTCAGATATGGTCTTAAACCATATCTCTGATGTTTAAGTTCATTGAGCCAAAAAACAAATCAACCATAAGTGTGAGATCTTTTAACTGACAGAAAGATTTCAGGCCTAATAATCAGATTAGCAGTTGTGTACAGGCGGTCAGTTTTTGCAGCGCGGTTGTTTGTTTGACAGCTGGCTCAGATGGCCCCAGCTGGCAGGGTTTGGCCGGGAGGGAATAATGTCCACTTCAGAGGCGTCCAGCCAGCGCCACCCTGCCAGGCCACATGCCCCTCTCTCTCCGGGGAGACCTAAATCTGCCCGCTTGCCCTCTGCACTCAGCTGACCCTGCGGCGGCAGTCCTTACACGGATGGGCTCCTCTCTCAGGCCCCCTGGTCACTGGCCTGGCTTTCGAGAGCGGCTGTTCGAAAGGGAGAACATGTCAGTAAAAGCAGTAATGCAAAGATTATAGTTTCTGTTTTCTGGACGTGAAACCTCATGCAATTACGAGATGTCTACCTATTTCACCCTGAGCCGCCAATATGCTCTTTTGATTTGATATGAATTACTGTTTATTACTCCTATCAGTTTTTCGTATTTTAAGCGGAGAGATTCCTGTGGGGATGTGTGCCTGTTCCTCCCGCTGTAACAACAGCTGTACTGAGGAGGAGTGAGAGAGGAAACAGCTACAGGCCCTGGAGCAGTTCTGGGGTTAAAGGACTGAGTTCATCCACATCTCTTCAGATACAGCGCTGGACCTCTAATCCCATCTGGGGCTCAAATCTCAAACTGTTGTTTCCCTTCAAGAAAACTTACACTATCTGTAATTAATGTTTTTATCTTTTTTTCAGTCTTTTAATTTTAGTTTCTTCAGTGTCTCAAAAACCCTGCCTGCCTTGTCTAGCTCCAAATTTTGGATTGAAATGTTGTATCGTATTCTGCTTATTGATATACCCTCAGTGTATTTATGGATGTCATACACATTGCATATGATACAGAGGTTAAAATAGATGTACATTCTGAATGTTATTCTGTTGATCTTAAATGTGTACAGTTCTGAAAACATTTATGTTTTTATGTCTGAAGTATTGTCCTCAGTCAAGCACTTTTGGTCAGTGTAATGGTCAGTGTATGTGAAAATCACACTTGTACCCTTAGGGTGCTGTAATAAATCCCATCCCTGGGGTTTACATGTCAGTCATATTTTTCCGTGGAATACACTAGAGGTTTAATTTAGAAGTCAAGCTCGTGGCCTTTTGAACACCAGGACTGTTTGTTGTCCTATCAAAAAACAAATTGGCAACTGAACACCATCAAAACACTTGAAACTATGCACGCTGTCTTTGCAAATCCAGCCACAGCAAGCTTATCCCAGCTCCTAGCATACCGGGGATAGTAGCAACATGCTAGCATGGCAGTAGAGATGATTTGTGATTCCCTCTATGATCTTTGGCACTCACTTTAGTGTCACTATCACATATGAATGTATTTATTTATTTATTTTCTCGTGGACCCCACGCTACGATGGCCAGTATTTCTATTCAAGGAATCTTCTCTGCTTATGCCTGTGATCTTTAGCCCTGGTCCAGGTAGGCCATAGAGTCAGCTGGTTTCTGTTTTCCGCTTAATATCAATGTCTATCGACTGAGCCAGTTGATTAACAAAGTGCTGACACCTGCTATCATTCAGAGTGTGGCTTACCAGAGCATGGCTTTGGTAATTAACATGTGACCCTCTCCTGAGTTCAATAACGCAAACCACGACTCTCTAACAAAAGGTTCAGTAGTTTTAAAGGATGAAATATTAGCCAATCAGGAAAGGTTGCGGGGACTCAAAAGTGAAAAAGTGATCAGTCCAACAATCCAGTACCCTATTCTTAGTTATTATTGGCTCAGTAGTTATGAAAAAACTAATATTGACCAATCGAGAAAGGGGGTGGAGCTTCACCTTTTAGCATGTGATTCTTTCCTGAGACCAATGACACAATTCCCAAATCCCAGACAAATGATTCAATAGCTAAGAGGGTTCAGACAATCTGGAAAGGGGGTAGATAGTCGCTAGTGAATATGTCACCCCAAACAGCTCAGTGGTGATGAAAGATCACATATTAACCAATCAAAGGGGTTGGAGCTGAACGATAAATATGTCACCCTTTCCTTCTGAGTCCAACAGCCTAAAGCACAACTCACAACCCTCTGGAATAAATCATTTAAAAGTTATAAAGGATCAAAGAATGGAGCTTTGATGAAAATTCTGATAGGACACAGAGTCAACCTTGTTTAACATTGAAGGCGCTACCTCCTGGAGAGTCACTTGAGCGCATTTGACTGTCATCTGACTTCGAATCTCATGATTGCTTAGCCGGTGTTACGGATCAACTGGGGTGCGTTCAAAGTCAAACCGGTGCGCATCGTTTTGTGACGGTTTCCGGGTTCCGAACGACCTGTTTCCTCCAACCGGTGTGCAACGGCGGTGTCTGAGGTATGTTTTCTCTGGTTTGGTGGGTGTGTCAGGGGTGTTATCCAATCAGCTGCAACATGTATATAAACGGTGCCATCTTCAAGAGGCAGTGACACAATGAATCCAGAGGGGGTAGTATATAACTGCTTCTCTTGCAGCTTGGTATTCACTAGGGTTTATGACATCAAACGACATGTTTGTGGTAAGTAGAAGTTTAAAAAGTTTAAAAGTGAAACATGAATTTGAACCTATTTCATCAGGCTCTGAGAATTCTTCCAAGAGAACACACTGTATGGCCCTCTCGGCTGCCATAGTTGCAACACTTGAGTGACACCACGGGGTGTTCAGCGCACTACTGTTGCCGTTTAAATATACGCTTTTCTACGTGTTGCCGGCTTTGAATGCACCCCTGGTTTCTCCGTTAACTTGTGATCTTTGTTTACAAAAGTCGGGTCTTTCTCGCAGCAGTATAACATTTTCCGCTGGCCTTAGCTGTCCGTGCAAATGCCTTAACAATAGCAATCCTATTTTACTTGTTATCTATCCATCTGATTCAAGTATTTCATTGATTGTTGACAGTTGTGAAGCCATGATGACAATTAAAAAATCTAGGTTAGTCTTCTTGCTCTTCAAAATAAAAAAAGTAACCTCACCCTAGATTCAATACCGATATATGATAAAAACACACAAGTCACAGGTAAACCCACTAGGCCTTCGTAAACCTAAAATTTTCAACTTCAGAGGCGCAACAAACTCTGGTTCAACTAGAGATGGCAATTTCGACGCAGATTCGAAACTTTCAGATTCAGACACGTTCAAAACTTCCTGGTTTGACACGAGTTTACGACTCTGCTTCAAAACTTTGGTCCCGTGACTAGTGACAATTTCCCTGCTCCTCCCCCCCGGCTATGATCCATGTTTTTTTTTTTTTTTTTTTTTACACTTCAAAACATTTTAATTGCTGCAGTAAAGGTGCTTGCCACTAGGCTGTGCACTACTGAAGTAAATCTGGATTCGAAACAAATCAGAACATTTCTAAACAGTGGTCGTTTCAGACATGGATATACGTAAACACTAGATGGCTCAAGCACGCTGCGAGCCAATGTGAAGTAACGTCGTCACAGGGCGGCCATCTTGGGACAGGGCTACTCGATCACTCATAACATTACAGCCAATGGAGCACGGACTTTGAAATAACTGTAAATTGCTCAACTCTCCCAAATTTCAACTGATTTTCAAACAAACGGCTTGGTTTGTCGGGTAAACATCAGAGGTGTAGTTGTTTAACTGCATACTTGTTGTGTTCCGGGGTTCAGGCCTTTGGCCAGGAGAGCATTTATGGTTTTAACAGTTTCATGTTCCGAGTTTCATAGTTCATGTCCATTTCTCATGTCACAGTTTTAACAGTTTCTTGTATTAGGATTACGCATTTCATAGTTCACATTCCTTGTCCATGTTTTTACTTTTCCATGTTTTTGTTTTCGCCAGGTCTGCCAAGCCACTCCACCGCTTGTCTGCGTTCCGCCCCGTGCCTTTGTTGTTGCACATTTCAGAGCTCTGGTTGGCTTTAGTATTTTCCCCCTTCCTTCTGTGCTGTGCTGGATTCGGGGCTGTCTAAGCTTAATTGACAATTAACTGTTTTTAAGTACTAACATTTACAAACATTCACTGGGTGGTGTAATTCTTTTACACATAGTACACTCATAGTATATTTCTCTTGTATTGGTCTCAAGAGAAATTGTGCCAGCCATCGGGCTGTTACTACATGGAACACTTCACATAGTATATTTCTCTTGTATCGGCATCAAGAGAGGTTGTGCCAGTCGCCGGGGTGTCACTACATATAGTACACTTCACTTAGAATATTTCTTTTGTATTTGCATCAAGAGAAATTGTGCCGGCCGCAAAGCTGCCACAACCCATTGAACACTTCATAATTTATTCTGCATTTAGGTTAGCCGATGCCTGGCATGGTTCTGTTTGGGGGGTTAGTAGCAGCTCCCTGATTTTGGTTCCACGGTTGGATGAGCAGGGATCTCTCAGAACAGAGCTATGTCACCAAACCCACTGTATGCTTGTATGCTGATATGCCAGAATGCTTTCAATAAATGTTCTCTTTTTGACAAAGTGGTCCTATCAGAATTGTCCATTCAGATAATGAGAGGGGTGGCGTTAGGAAAAAGTAGCAAAAAAAAGTCAATGTTCTTTCACGATGGTTTCATATGGCACAACATGCATTTCCCCCCTTAATTGTCTTTACAGATTTGCATTACCTCTGAATGCTAATCAGCTAGCATGGCTGTACAATGAACATACAGAATGACTGTAAGAAATGCACAGTACACAATTATTAAGTGTATAAAGAATATGATGTACATAATACCATTCATGACTGAATCAGTTGTCTGTGAATGTGTAACGGATAAAATTAATAAAGCCATTTTCTACAGAACACAGAACAAGAGAAGTTGGAAAAGCTTGTGTGCATTCTGGTTTAGGAGTAAGACAGAAAAAAAAACAGCCGGAAATTTGTTGGTTTAAATCGAATGCATCAAAACCAGTTCTGTTATAAGCATTTTTGAAAATCCTGAAAAAAATCCTGTCCTTGGACACTGATTTTCATATTCATCCACAATACAGCTTACATTTCAGTATATCTACAGGGTGCCTGTTATTGTTGAAAAGGAGAAAAATACATCATATAATTTTAATACAAACAAAGTAATGACAATATTGAGCGCTACCTTTTAAAACAATGTTTTTTTTTTTTAACAAACTATGTACAAAGCTTGCTCGTATGCGACCCCTTGCTGCCAACTCAGGATAGTGAAGACAGTTCACGGCTCTCCTCCGTGGCACATGCCCATCAGCCACTACTTCTTATACACTCATTGGTTGAATCTTCGCAAGTTCAGAACGAGGGCGGAGGAGACCCGGACATGAACAAACTATGAATCTTCCTAACAAGCGCCCATCTGGCCAACAGGAGGCGCTTGAGCAACAAACAAAGCTATTTATTTATTTCCCTGTTCCCGGAAGTCCCTTCCCAATTTGAAACTCTGAAAAAGCTGCCGACCGGTGCTCGAACCCGCGACGTGATTGCACTGAGATGCCTTAACCGACTGAGCTATCTGGCAGCTCAAAATTATGTCATTTAAAAGAAAGCAAAGAGATTTCCTTAATGACAAAAGAAGGTATTTAGTACATTTTCAGATTAAATCGACACACTGAATCACGATTTGAACATTCTCATACACTTTGCACAGTTGTTTACAGAATTTTTAGCTTATAAAAGCAAGTCACATTTTGCCCATTTTTGGCATGTCCCACTGACCGCATTAGTCCTCTTGTACTCAGAAACAGCAGGAGTTATAGCGGAGTGCGATTTTGGGTGGTGTAAATGACTTGCCCCCTGTGGGGGTAAACTAATCCCACAACCCCCAGAATAAAAGGAGAGACAGCTGCACAGTCCATCCGCCATCTTGCTAAAATACAGGATAAAAATGTCGGCCAAAAATAAGTTATTTCTTTTTTTAGATTGATGGGGCACAGTCCGCCCTCGCTCCCACTGACAGATGCCCAGAGAAACAAGAGAGGTCAACAAAAAAGCCAGATGAAGACCTTCCCCCATTTAAAAGCCAGGCAGCAAAATCTACGAGTGCTAGATAAGATATGTTAATAACACCCACACTCCCACAGACACTTATGCGAACAATGACTGAGGTGAAACTGTAGCAGTAGAGAGGCAGTTTGGACCCAGATGCAGGCAAACATATGAATAGTAAATGAATTATATCAATAAAGTTCATTTAAACACAAAAACAAAGAGCAGGCTGAGGAAAAGACCGCGGATTACAGACTGGCGCAAGACCAGACTGCATTACAGACTGGCACTGAAACAGAGGGGGTTACAGACTGGCACAGTAAAAGTCTGGATTATAGACTGGCAAAGTAAAAGTCTGGATTACAGACTGGCACAGTAAAAATCTGGATTACAGACTGGCACAGTAAAAATCTGGATTACAGACTGGCACAGTAAAAGTCTGGATTACAGACTAACACAGTAAAAGGCTGGATTACAGACTAACACAGTAAAAGGGCTGGATTACAGACTGGCACAGTAAAAGTCTGGATTACAGACTGGCACAGTAAAAGGCTGCAGACTGGCACAGTAAAAGTCTGGATTACAGACTGGCACAGTAAAAGGCTGCAGACTGGCATAGGAACACTGGATTACAGACTTCCGCAGGAACAGCGAATAAACACAGAAAGCGTGAGGTACTTTTGCACGATACAGAGAATAGAACGGGTGCCAAATATACAAAGGAAGAGGAAACCAGAGGAAACAGAGGGACATACACTATATACCCACAGACAGAGTGACCAATCAGGAGCACCTGGGGGGAGACAGAAAACCCAATGAAGGCGGTGAGAGACGAGACAATACAAGGAGACACTCACAGAATAAGGAGACACTGAGCGGGGGGACGCAGCGCCAGGAGAGAAAGGAAAAACAAGAAACAATTCAGGACCACAGGAACTGAAAATAAAGAGAAATCAAACTTACAAGGAAACTGGAGAAAAAAAACCAGGACATGAAACAGGAAGACAGACCATCAAACCCAAAAAAGAAAGGCAATCCATCCATCTATTCTCTATACACACTTCTTGCTTACTAGGGGGGGGCTGGAGTCTGTCCCAGCTGACTGGGGTGAAAGGCAGGGATCCAGCCAGGACTGCATGCCAATTCATCGCATGGCACACAGACCATTCACACACCATTCACACTCCACTCACAGACCATTCACACTCCACTCACACACCATTCACACTCCACTCACACACCATTCACACACCATCTACTCACACACTTATACCTTCGGGCAATTTAGAGTCTCCAGTTAGCCTGAAATGGTTTGACTCATTTCAAAATTTGCTCAAAAAGTGAAATATTCCACTTGTCAAGCAAACGGTAACATAAACCAAACTCATATATTCATCTTGACATAAAAGATATTGTTTTGAGTGACTTTAGTTGCAAGACTGACAGGCTTTGTGAGAGAGCCTGTTTTCCCAAGCGTAGCTGTCATACGGGCTTCAGCAAAAAGTAGCCAGAACGTAGCACCTTCTACAAATTCAACGAAGGCTGCCGGTGCCGTTCCTCGTTTGGATCATAACAGTAACGTTAGTGAGCTGACAGAGGGTACGGATATGGGCGGCAGGTGGATGTGTTTCTTCGAACGAGACGACCCGTTGAGAATTCACAAGTATTCTAGGGCTGTGACAGGACACAACCCCGAGGGCTGGCGGAGAGGAAGAGGGTGGGGGTTGGCGGGGTCAGTGTGGTGATCATCCTGGCTGAGGTCCACTGCCTGGAATTGGATCAGAAGAGTCAAGACCCTCGGCAGGGTCATGACCCCCAGCAGACCCTGTGGACTTCCACTGAGCGCCTGTGCAACCGCACCTGTCAATCCCTCAGCTCTGGACACTGACAACAACAACAATAACAACAGCGACAGCAGCGACAGCAGCAGGCCGCTCTTCAACACACATATACAAAAACAGCACAAACACAGCAATAACTGAAGCACCTATTACTAAAACCCCATAAGTCACACTTTTGGTGAAATTGAGTTAAGACCGTTGCCTTATCACATTTGACAAGGTCCATCTTTGGGGTACTAAAAAACCACAAGTCATGTTCCAAGTTCTGCGTTATTGGCAGTTAAAGGTATCACATATCGAACACTAAACCCACTTATGTACTTATTAAAGTGTTAATAATAAACAAGATTTTGTCACAGTGCAGGGTTTTTATTTATTTTATTGTAAATGGTAACATTTTGTTTCAGGGTTGTCACGTAATGTAAGCCAATAACCCTAAGTACGGGGTTAAAACCCCACAAGTCCAACCACATGTGCTTAGAACCCCAGAAGTCCAATTTTTTTTGTCCATTATTCCTTTTAAGGAATAGAATATATAATCAAGTAGGGTTCTCTGAATCCAGTGGTAGATCACCTTAACTTTGCATATCATACTGAAGCACTGTCAACACTTTCTTCTGTGTCTCTTTCCGAGGATCTTCCTTCCACTTCCCTGAGTCCTGGACCGTATGAGCCCTGTCCCTCACCATGAGCGCTGGCTGCTGCTGTCCTGCTGTCCTGATCCGATCCGGTTTGGCCCTGGTCCAGTCCTGCACCATCCTGGACTTGCCACTTTCTGAAGCTACCGTTGCCACTTTAGATGGACTTAAATGGAACTCTTCTGTCGTTTCACTCCATTTTACTTTTTGTTCTTAATTAGCTAGCCCGCGGAGGATGGGCTCCCCCACTCTGGCCGGGTTCCTCCTGAGATTTCTTCCCACTGGGGAGTTTTTTCTCACCACTGTTGGAGGATTTTTCTCCCTACTGGGAGTTTTTTGCCTCATTTGCTGTAGTGGGGAATAGGCTGGGCACTGCCTTTTTATTTCTTTAAACTCTCACTGTAAAGCGTCTTTGTGACAGTCTCTGTGAAAAGCGCTATACAAAATAAATTGAATTGAATTGAATTGAATTGAACACTTTTTCATGAATTAAAATGTTTTCCTTGATTTTCTAAAAACTATCAAATCGTAACTTGTGGGGTTTTAGTTATCAGTGCTTCAATTCCTGCCATCATCTCACGATAAGTCTCAAAAACAAGACAACATGGCGATCCATCGAGAAACACAAAACAATCAGCACTTTTCTCGTCTGGCTTCAAACCAGAAACACGCTCCGTGCACGCGCTCCAGTCACTGAAAAGCACACAACCGGGATGTTGTGAATCGTCCTGTAACCTAAAAAATCGACAATTAACAATGCCCACCCTGCGAGGTTATCCACGTCCAGTTCTGTTCTCAGAGAATTTCTAATGCTTTAAAATATGATAAATTAATTCCATGACAGGGATGGCGTGCTTTTTCTCATTATAATCTACATTTAAGCGATACAACACAAGAGGCCACGTGTTACAAAAATTAACTTAATGGGTGATTTGACGGTTTGACCATACATCATCACAGCCATGATTTTATTTAACATAACACACATGCCTCAAGTGTACCATTACTTTTGTACAATGGCACTGATTTTGTTGTAGCAGTTTGATGGCTTTTCCTCAATTAAACGTTGAAGAGGCCTATCCCAGCGACCCATGGATGAGAGAGAGGAATTCACCCTTGACATTTTGCCAGTCCATCTCTGGGCACACACACACACACACACACACACACACACACACACACACACACACACACAGGCACATAACTAAGGCTAATTTACAGTCTTCAATTAGCTAAGCATGCATGCCTTTGGACTGTGGGAAGAAACCAGAGTTTTCAAAGGAGACTAATATAAACACGGGGAGAACATGCAAACTCCACACAGAAAGGCCTCAGGACAGATTCTAACAGACTTTTCTAAACCCCGTGAGGTAATCTGTCCTCTGCATTTAACCCATCCTATAGTGAGGAGCATCGGGCAGCCAGAACCCCAACGCTACTCTGGCCACGTTAGGACAAGCCATATGTAAACTATACTGACCAAAACTTCCAAAGCAACACTCGGGTTTATTGCAACACATGTAATTTTCTTACAATAAATTTAACAATACATAACCACGGTGGGGACGTCGGTTGTGTTAGTCGGCTTCACGCAGGCGGTTGCGTACGGTTTGGTTGCTAATTCAATTTCTTTTGACGACCTCTGGTCTGAGCAGCAGTGACTGTATCTGGCAGGAAGCGATTGCGCAAGTGCTGGAGGCGAATATGGCGATCCTGCTGAGGGGTGCTGACACGTGGTCGATCACCGGTGCTTCCTGTTTCTTTATACCGGCTCCAGAGACGTGATATGGTCGACACGTGGACGCCCAGGTTCCTTGCAACCCGTCTTTGTGGCATTCCACCAGTGAGCATACCAACGGCTCGCTCTTGCTGATTTTGTCCTAGGCGCGGCATGGTCACACGTTGACCCAGGATAATGCAAAGGAATATTTAAGTTGCCCATTGCTACGGCTATTTATTGACCAAATTCTCGAAGGATTAGTCAATGAGTTCTACTCAACCTGACGGGATAGGCAAAATTCTAAAAAATGTGCAATCAAGCGGAACCAGCTTCCCACACGACAAAATCAAAACAATTTTCTGAGCTTTTAAGCTGTAGCTGATGTATCATGGCTCAAAACCAATATCCCATTTTATGTACACCACATATTTCAAAATTGCATGTGTTGTGTTCGAAGTTTTGGTCAGTGCACATAACTCAGTCCCTACAAGGACTAAGTCGTGTATCTCCCCGATCCCCAAATTTTAAACAAAATGCCCACTGGCAGCCACACTGGACGTCCAAAATTGATGAAAATCGGTCTTGAGCATTGTCATATATATATCTTCGCCTGTGTAAAATTTGAAAACATTCCTGTAATAATTGTGGTTTCCAGAGCCCGGAACATAAAATCCCTGGAACTAAACCATAGTATCTCCTGACTATCGTCGTCGGGGAGATACAAATAGCAGCCATCTTCAACTTTGTAATTCCCATGTTGCTTCCATTTTTATTTTCTTTGGGTGGATTATGTCTGCAGACATGAATCCTGCATCCTTACTGAGGAGCAGTGAGGTGTTTCTTTCGTCTAGCAGTGATGAAAATCTCAGATCTTTCAAATGAAATTGGGCTCGGGGTTCAACCAGGCAATATCGTAAAGACAAGAGAAACACACATACACAAACTTACACATGCATACACTCAAACTCACACACACACACACGCAAACACAAACACATGCAGAAACACACACAGACTTTCCTCTCTTTCTTTACCGGCAGCATTATCAATAATTCAGCAGAGGAATATTGCATTTGTCCAACCACACACGCTCACTCTCTGGAGAAAAAAGCTATTAGCATGATGAGATTTTTCTCACAGTCAGGCTAAAAGGCTGGGATCATTACCTCTAAAGCCTGTGTTAATCTCAGAGGAATTTTATCAAAGGGCAAATCTCCAGATGTGCTGCTTCATTTCACGTTGCGCTGCTGACTGCACACAATCATTTCATTATCTTTTAAATCTCCCAAATTATGCTATTTTTTCAAGTTATTGTACTGTTGGATATTCAACATCAAGGTTACATTAAGGTTTCAGCATAAAAATCTATTCTTTAGCCATTAGCTGCCCATCACTCTCTTCCCTCTGAAGAACAGACCCCTCTATGCTAATGAACCCTGCTCCGATTGGCTGGTGTTGTGAGCAATGCAAACGACCACCTACATCGTGTGTCAAAATATAACGGCTAACATCAGAACAGGGAAGAGAGGTGGACGTCACAAGCCGAAAAGTCAGCAAGTGTTGCTCTGTGGTGGCAATTAGACAGATAATAGGCACTCACAAAATGAGTAGCAATCAATGCAGTTTTACCAAGATGGTTGATCTCTTGGGACCCTTCTCAAGAAACAAAACAAAAGGAAGCTCAAGACCAAATTTTAACAGTTAGTTCATCCAATCATCAATCGACAGCTGGTAACTTTGATAACTGGTTTCCCTTGACCATGTTTCTAAGAGAAAAAATGGAATAACCTGACCAAATCTGAACTTGAAAGGACCATAACATTACATTAAAAGTCATTCCAAACATGACAATGGAAGTTCCCCACCCACTCGTCCACACAAACTTCATGTTTCACAAAACCCTACTCCATGATCAGATTATCACTCAAAATTTGGTTGATCTTTCATTAAAATTCAATCCTTGGTATCGCTGCCATCATTTCCTTCAACATACCTTCAGGATCAGTCGAAACAGCCCCAAGAATTTAGTTCTTCCTGGTCTGCAGGTGCCAGGCTCTGTAAAAACACAGTGCCATTGATGCGATGAGCCAATCGGTTTAGGAAGAGCACCCTGAGACCACAGAACGTCCGCGTGGAGAAGGTGAATTTTTCACTGGCATTTGGCAGACACTTGACATGTCACTGACAGAAATTATTTCCAGAATTTATTATAAGCCATTATAAACTAAACTATCTTGAAGGCAAACTGTATACTTCTTATTGAATGTCCGTTCAGTTCATTGCTTTTTAGCTAGCCGTGTAAATATCAGTAATCAATTTCCTGGTTATTAGAATATTGATAGTCACTTCATTTGGATTTGAGGATGAAATTGATTCGTCATTTTGAAGTCCTCTTTCGAATTATTGCAATTTTGTATTTCTACTGAAAAGCATTTGCAAAGTGATTGTTTGAACTGCGAAGTGAAATGCTAGACTTCTGTCAACCCAAGTTCACCAAGCACTAATGTACATGTTCCGGGTAGTGACTACAGTCACCTCTGAATATTGAAAGCAGACATGTGCAAATAAAAAATAAGAAAACTTCATGGGTAACCTGCTCTGAAAACAGATAGGAGCTTATCTCTTAAATTTACATGAGGCAGTCTAACTGGTTTCCCCTCCATTTTTGGCACTTTGCTCCCGAGCTGAGCATCCTATATTTCACAAGTCCACCAATCCAATCACCAGCTTACTCAAGCAGCTCTCAGTGGGAAGCAGGTCTGGAATGCAGGCAGACCAGTCCAGCAGCCACACGCTCCGAGTCATGCAATTATCACTCATGCGAATGTCTTTGTCATTGTCTTGCAGGGGTATAGCTGAAATTATGTCATCTTAAAGGCAGCATATGCCTGTCCAAAATGCATATACTATGTCTTTCAGCAGCAATGGTATCTACACAGATGTTCAGATTACCCAAGCTATGGGCCTTCACACACCATCATACCATGACAGATGCTGGTAACAACCGTGATAGTCCTTTTTTATCATGGAGAACACAGCATCCATTCTTACCTTAAGCAATTTGACATGTTGGCAATTCCACATCAATAGCAGCTTTTTGAGCAACAGAGAATGGATGCAGCTTCCATACGTGAACAAGGTCAGGGGTATTTGAACCAAAAATAGGCTGGATTGGAACATAAAATATTAGTTTGCAGCAAGCACCTGATGCCAGTCGGATCTGCATGGGAATCTTCGTGACATAATTATGCGTCAGGAGTGGGCTTGCACAAAACCCGTCAAAAGAAACAAGCAAAATAGAGGGAAAAAAGTGTGTTTCCAGGAGCTGATGCTGTGGTTGAAACGTGTCGGTTCGCTGCACGGTGATTGGTTCTGTGGTTCCTGAACTCAGCTAATGAACAGACACAAACCAAACTGGCTGTCTGTAGGTTAGAAAGCCCTAAAAGACTACTGAGGTTTGTATGGGCCCTAAGGGGGGGGGGGTATGACCCTCCCCCATCACTTGACAGCCTGAAGATGCAAGATAACATGCAGGATGGCTATGGTACTGGAGCACCCGAATATCCTCAGTGAGTTTAGTCGTGTCCTCCCCAGGCCTGTGTACAACAGATCTAGGAGAACAGTGGAGGACGTATCTTTTTTTCCAAGTGTTGGATTGGAACGGACATGGTCAGTCTCATCTGCTCCACGAACTGCACAACCTGTGGACAGAGGAAGGGGTAATAACATTACGTAGCTAATTCTTGATTCAGTGCCACTCTTAACCACATAAAACCTACAGAACTGTTTTTGGTTCTTTCAAGTGCAGCTGCTACATTCCAACCTGTGGAACTTCAGGCCAATTTTAAATTCTCATGGAGAGCCCAAGGCTTCCTACGATCCAGATTACGTCCTGCTGAAATTCAGGGATATCTGTACAACGCGTTGTTGACGAATATGATATTTTCCATCTTATGTAGTGCTGTGGTAAAAAAAAAAAAAAAAAAAAAGCATCTTGGATTTGAATATTTCTCTCAATATAAGCGTGGTGAAGCTTCAGTGAAGCGCTGCAACCTGCAGATACAGAAAATGTAAACGACATTTTCCTACAATATAAAACAAAGCTGTCTCAGACTTTGAATTTTCTTCAGAGAAAATTTGGGCGAAAAGTTAAAGTTTATGAGCTTAAAGAAATAGTGATATACAACTGAGGAACGTGGCATGGTCAATTGCCCAAATTAAAAAATCTGCCCTCAAATTTCTTTCAAATGCTCATTGCATCCATCGTGTGAGAAAGAAACTAGTTCAATACCGAAGCTTTCGGGTCATTCCGAAATTAGCGCCTTAATTTTCAGACCTGACAAGATGCAGTAGTTGCACAGATTTAGATAATGTACTTACAGAAAAGTGCTTGATAGCACCCTAAGCTGGGAAATGACGGTGATTCTATTCTTAGGTTTGTATGCTATGATTTGGAGCTATGTGGTAATTTTAGCCGGTGTATGGTTACTGCTGATCCAGGGGCTCCACCGTCAACCTGAAAGTTACTATTATCCATAAAAACAACCCATGGTCCTCAATGCCTGGCATAACATTACGGCGACCGCCAAGATTACAATGACAAATAAATAATAATAAAACAAATGCCACAGGGGTTATTTATTATGACAATGATGAGTATGATGATGATTATTATTCTTAGTAGTAGTAGTAGCAGCCGCAGTATTATTGCAGGGAAAGGGAGATAGGCTACGTTGGGTTGTTGGTCAGAAACCGCTTTCGCTTTGGAGTAAGGGCGAGTTCATTCACATTCAGATACCGAATTAGACTGTTGCAACGTTCATTGGGCCACTTGGGCAACTCAATGGCACTGCAATGATGGGGGATGCCCGCGTCGGGCTGTACAGCGATGAAGACGCACGCTCGAACGTCGCGGTAGATTAATTTCAAGAGTTCAATCCACTTGTATTCCGTGGGCGTCCGGCTGAGTTTATAATTAGGGGCCTATTACACATCTAGTTAGAATATTTCCAGGCTAACTGACCTTAGCTATGGGTTGGGAATGGACAGGTTGAGGAGTGTAATGTCGCTGATTGGAGCTCACAGGATTCGTTATCGGAGTGGAAGGGGAGGAGGGAGGAAACCGAGGGAGGGTTTGTGTGTATGTATGGTGGGTATGTATGTGTCTCTCCCGCGGCCATGTTAACCACGAAACCCTGCGCCGCCGTCTATGCGACTGGTAAGGAAACCTGGAGCAAAAAAAAAAAAGAAAAACATTTTTTCCCAATGAGTTTCGGTTGCCGATTGGATGTAAGACATGCGCTTGACTGTGCTTTAACTGCACTAAAATAGTGACATCCATGCGTCGTAAATCTGTGAAGGTTTGTAATCTGTGAATAAGATTGTACATACAAATGTAATATCCCGCAGAATGGGGCTTTGGTGGTATATATTAGCAAGCTAGCCATCTATGCTGTTGCTTGGGGGACGTAGTTATTAATGGCGATTGATGTATAACGTTAATTCTCAGGGGGGAAAAACATTTACTGTAAATGCTGAAAGGGCGTGCCGATGTTTTCCAATTGTCAGTTTCTTTTGTCATCTGATTTGAAAGCTTTTCACAACCAGCAACGAGCAGCTAATCTTTGGATGCAGTTTTTCCTTATTCTGACCAATTTTATCTGCGCTTTGCAACGTTGCAATTAAAGGAACAAATGCATGATCCGATTGACAGTATTTTGCGGTCTTGCAAATTTGAATGTTACCTTGTGATCTTTAGTGAGCTGCACGTTCGCCTTGTTCAGGTACCGCGATCTCTGAAACTCGTGCCATGGAAGGATTTAATGCTACTGGGTGTAGAGCAGTTTTACAGTCCATAAATGCATGCTACATTGATATGACGTGCACGTCAGCTGTGTCCGCTATATCTTGTTGTTTTTCTGTCATTTTTTTAATCGTAGGCACGGGGGGTGAGGTTGCATGTCAGCTACGGTCTTCCCCCGGAACCAGCGTTGGGGGTCCCCGAGACGGAGCTGGGTCCGACCCGCCGTCACCCGTGACATTACCGGTCCTCAGGAAAAACGCACAAACGGTACGATTGCATTGTAGCTAATTCAAGCCTTCTGTATGGCCCACTGGAGTCGGAGAGAGATCTGTTTGGTACAGCAGTGTTTAGAATACCCGAGAAGCTCGTAAGTCAACGGACAGATGTAGGTTGCTGAATGGGATTAGGCGTTCAGTAGTGGTTTGGATTTCATAATGCATTAAGAGACTATTCTATAGGGTAGTGAAAATTGTGTCCAATTGGCCCTCGCCATTTCCTTCTTGATCTGACGAGCCCAGTGCTTGCGAATGTGACACTGGCCCACGCGCAGCAGCCTCCTTTGTCTCGGTGTTACTGTGTCACGCTTTTCAACACGTTGTCACAGGCGCAAAGTCACGTGAGACAGTTTCGGGCAGAGTGTAACAGCTGTGTACGGGGCTGATTTAGTTGCACCCCCCTGGCAATCTGTCTAAGATCGTCGGCAGATTGGGGGCAGGAGCTACATCTTGTGTTTTTCAAACTATGTTTTTCAGGCTCGCTTCCATGCTATTATCAGTGCTTAGGTAAAGCGAAACCGGAGCGTCGGTCATCGCAAACTACAGTCGCTGTCTCGGCTCCTCATGTTTTTGTCCAGTGCGCGCGCATACGCACAAGCGCGTACGTGCACGTTCAAAGACAAGTCCTGCAGGCGATAATGGCGGATCACAATAGTGTTTTTAGAAGTGGGGATGAAAATAATAATAAGAAAAAAAATTATTATTATTATTAATAATAATAATGATGATAATAATAATGATGATAATAATAATAATAATATCCACTGCCTGACCAAAATGAAGTTGTTCGCTCTAATATTTTTTGGACCGTCTTTAGCTTTGATTATGGCATGTATTCGTCCTGGAATTGTTTCAACAATCTTAAGCAATGTTAAAGCATTTATTTCTAACCACAGTTGCATTGATTTTTGGCCGAGATGCTGTTTTGATGATGGAAGAGTCTAACCACTCTGTTAAGTCCTCTCCAGCGCAGCCTAAAGTCTTCCTATTGCTGAGGGTTGGGATTCTGTGGTGGCAACTTTATGACTGAAAATTATTCCTCATGCTTGATGAACCAATATTTCACTGATCTCGATTAATCTTGGCATTGTTATCTGAAGTCCGCCCCTGCTATCAGGGGTAAAAAATCCATTGATGGGACAACCCGGTCACTCAGTATATTCAGGTATTTCTGCTGAATAAATTTTATTGCTGCAGAACAGTGCTGAGCCCAGACTTGACCAATTGAAGTAACCCCAGATCATAACACTGCCTCCGGAGGCTTGTACTGTGGGCACTGTGCATGACGAGTGCGTGGCTTCAGGGGCTTCCTTTCTTACCCTGACGTGCCCATCACTCTGGAATAGGGTAAACCTGGACTCATTGGACCACATGCCCTTTTTTCATTGATCCACTGTCCAATCTTAATGCTCCCTAGCAAATTGAATTTATTTTTCCCCAATAAGCCTCACTTTCTTGTGGCTTTCCTGTGGCCACACAGCTGTTGAGTCCTGAACACGTTAGTCCTTGTTGCAAGATGCATGTGGAAATGTGCTTGCTTTCACATTTAAACAAAGTCATGAGTTCTACTGTTGATTTTTTAGGGGCTTCACCAACAATTTTGATGATTTCTGATCACAATGTCTCATGATTTTTTTTCAGCACTTTCACAAAGTTTACGGTTCTCCACCATCCTTCCAAGTTTTAACAGTGTGTTGCACAGTTCTTAACCCCAGTACAGTGATCTCAGCGATATCCTGAGTGGTTTTCTCCGCTTGATGCTGGCTAATAATTTGTCCATCATGAAACACAGTAACATCCCTTCAACGACCATGTGATGCATCTTCTGACATGGTTCTCTGAGAAATGAGAAGCATCAGTCTTATTGCCAGCTGAAACATATTAATCACTGGAGTAAAGATACAATCATAGGCTCATAAGTATTTGCTCATTTAAATCCAAACTGTGACTTTTTTGCCCAGGCAGTGTAATAATAATAACTATTATTATTATTATTATGATTATGATAAATGAGAATTCTTGCAGCCATGGACTACACTTGGGCAGAGTGATGTGCAGCGAACTGTGGGCTCCTGAACGGTCAGGCAGGGATGATGTAATTAAGCCGCAAAGACAAACTGAAATGGAAAGATCAGCCCGACTCAGAAACCCTGCAGTTGTCTGGGCTGTGAGCGAGTTTGCACATGACCTGCGCGCTGAAGTAGTGTCTCTGCCTTACGTTCAGCCTGTTCCCAGCAGAAACTGTTATTTCCAGAGCTTATTTTGCATTAAGAATTTGGCAAGAAGCCAAAACCTGTTGCATAATTGTTCAAGTGCTTAAATCTGTTAGATCATGGAGACAGTGATTATGATTTGATGCCTAACCAGTATTTTGACCTTGTATGAGCAAGGTATGGGTATTAAAAGAATGTTAATATATCCAAAAATGTTTGCATTTAAAAAGAAGATGAAAACTGCAAACTTGAATCAGAAGTGACGTGGTTTGGAGGAGTATTTCTCCATCTGTCCCCAGCTGCTGATCTGCCGCATACTGCTGACACATTTGCTACATGTGTGTGTTTCTATTTTAGGATCTCCTGCCGCGATCATGACTATATTTTCTTTCAAGTGAATGTTTCACCGGAATAGCTGTAAAGCATTTGTGGTTTATTTTATTTTGGTTATGCATTATCCGTGTCCATTCATTTTTTTGATTAAATGCAGAATACATTTTAAATTGCTGAAGTAAGTTCCTTGAGTATTTTTGTGCTGCAGCGCTCCTTTGTCAACCCCTAGTTATTTTTCTTCCCAACATTCGACCCAAACCTATCCTGCAGCTATGGTGACTGGCACTTCTGCTGGGTCAGAAATGTTTAACACATCCCTGTTAAAAATTCTTGTGTCTTTCTTAATTGCAACATGTTTTAAGTTGTCAGTTCAAGATTGTCATCTTCTCACCAGAAGAAAGGACTTTGGTCGATTTGACAAATGAAAGCTTGTGGAAATAATGGGAGTCATGATGATTTCACAGAGATAGAGTCGGCTGGTATGCACCACAGAAGGATGACTGTAGTTCACTAGCCCTTGCATATGGTGCCACAGTATATGACATCTTTGTTTTTTACTGGTGCCAATATGGCCGTGTTTGGTTGGCTGCGTTTGCTGAAGGGCTGAGGACTGCTGGCTTGTCCTCTCCCCCTTTACCTGGGAGTGAAGTGTGATGATCGTCTGGCCAACCGCTGGCAGTAATTAGTCACTTCGATGCCTTGAAGGGAAGAAACTATGTGGAAATAAAATAAAATGTCAGATTTACTTGATAGCGTTATGTCAGCTGATTTTAAATATCTGAGTTAAGTACTCTTCATTAATCTAATTTATTAAACTGGCCTGAAATATTGGAATTCATTTCTTGAAAAATAATGTGTGACCACTTGACATAACAATTCTGGTAAATCTGAAACTTCATTTTGAGTTCGGGGCTGGATTTGCATTTGAGGGCCAGATATTGGGATTCTTGTTGTGTCAGAAAGGAAAGGTTTGCCTTTTCTCCATCGAGGAACTGTTAGTTCTTACGGAGCCAATAAGATGGGTGTGAAAAGTGTGAATGATGTTATTTGATGTAGGGAATCACGTGTGCGTACTCTCTGGAGCCATTTTTACAGATGTTGGCCTAATCTGTCCCTGTGTCTGAATCTGAAGCTTTGCGCTGCTGCTGCCTGAGAAAAGGGATTGATTAGTCTTTTCATGTTGGAGTTTGTCCCCGCTAATTTATCTCTATGCAAAATTTAGCCAAGTCGCGCATAATTCTGAAGCCACTTCAGCTTGTCGTCATTCCACTGAAAATAATCACCAGGGATCAACACCTCATGGAGAAGCTGATTGAAACCTTCACTTCATTTTCCCTTTTCTTTCTCTTACGATGTTGCATTACCAAAACTGTGTGCTACTCGGGTTTGTGTTTGTGTTTAGGACTAACAACACTCGTGAGTTTCCCCGTTACTCGGACATGCTAAGAAAAAAAACTCTATCTTTCACATAGAGGCAACATCAAGCAGAGACACAGGATTCGCCTTTCATTTGGCTATCAAACACCTCCTTCTACTCAGCTATGTTTGTTATGTTTGGGACTACAAAAACCGAAAATGAGAAGATGTACAAACATGCAAAGTCACTACCTGTGTGCCTTTTTCAATTTATAGCATAACTTTTCCCATGAAAGCTGTAAAAAGGATTGTGTCTTTTCTTGCGTCTGCGTTTTAGTGTTTTTGGTTGCGAATTCGACGGGGCGACGCGGTGCTCATGCGTACAGCAACAGAGCCCCACGAACCGTAGGGAGGTCTGACACGCGAGACATTATGGACGGGACCCCAATCATCAGACATGACATGGATCATAGAGAGAGAGAAACCTGGGCAACTTAATGATAATTTTTCCATCAAAACTGATTATATGCACCGCAGATGACAAATTTTACTGACTTGACAATTTCATTACTTGACAAAGAAATATGCAACCATCCTTTACCTACTTAATTTTATTAAATAAAGTCAAACCAAATACTTTTTGCATTGAATGACTTAATTTGAATTTATTAATTTGGGCGCAGTGCGAAAAATGGACATTCGTTGGATATCAGAGATTTTACCCTGAAAAAAATGCATCATACTTTTGTACATTTTCATGAAAAAAAGCCATCCGGTGTTTCTGTTATTAAGTCAAGTGTCATTACCCAGATTTTTTCTGTTTGTTGGCCGTATTTGTGGATTCGCTGTTTGTGTGTAAACTGCCCTTTCCCTGGTAGTTATCTAAAATAGTGTCACTGTCTGGAGGAAGGCCAAAGGTCAGCATTTAGTGCATCCTGTATGTGGAGGGAAGTTTGGATTTTGTCCTGTTGCTGTTATTCCTCATCGTGGTAAACATCTGTTGTCAACATTCCTCGCCTCTAGTTTGATTTACTGACTCGGCCGTTATTGGCCACGAGAACGAGACATGATGTTTGTTGCTGTGGGTAGGTGGTACTACATGAGGTCTGTACATGAGGTCTGTACCCTATCTAACCTGTATTCTGTCGATGCGCTCTAGTTCACTTGCATTCGTCGAACAATTTCCACCGGAGGACTGCTGCAAAGGTGCAATGTTTTCTAACTGTCACAACCCGCCTGTCTGCTTAATCGATTCTTCCCCTGTTCCAGCAGTCCTGCGGATTGTTCTGGTAATCAGTTGATTGGGTCGTCCTTCCCCTAGAGCTATCAGTAGTAGCCGCTAGCTGTCCTGTGTATATAGGTTGTGGGCTTTTGTCTCGGTTGGGGCTGGATTGTCTTACTAAACAGGGTGACTCTAACTGCTCTAAATTCTATGTTTCCTCCCTGGAGTCTCTCTTCGGCAGTTAAATTATTAGGTACAGCAGATTCGCCCTGCCTTCTTCCAGTTCTGTTTATCCTCCTCAATTATACACTGCCCATTCAAAAAAAGTTGCTGTCTGGATGTAAATAAACAAACATTACGATTGTTTCAGTATTGCAGCGATTAATATGTTTCAGCTGGCAGTAATTATTATTTTAACTCTAACTGATGAAGCGCATAGCTTCTCATTTCTTGTAAAACCATGGCAGACGGGGCGTATTATTGTCCTGCATCAAGTACAGAAAGCACTGAATGAGGAAAACCAGCACGAGGAATCATTTTCACACACGAATTGGCAGCACAAAGGCCTGACCGTGAACACACTGACAGTTATTAGGATCTGCTCGAGAAGACTTGAGTGGTTCAACCATCTCAAACATTAGGGCAACTTTGATTGAAAATGCATGTTCTGACATTGCATATGGTTGTCAAAACAATGTTATGAAAAATTTGCACTGCAGTCAAAGCTACAGGGGTTCCAACTAAATATTTGAGCTTGCGATTTATTTTTTTTGTGGACGGGCAGTGTATTCGTGCGCTGGTGACTAATTGTCGGTCCTGCAGTTGGCTCCAATCTGCCCAGTTCGTTACTATAACTACAGAGCATTGCCCGGCCTAAAGACCTAAAATAGCAAATGTTGAATTGCAGGAAGTAGGCCCAATGACCTCTGGTGTGTGCTGGCTGTGCGCTGCTTTGGGTAAAGTGCCCACCAAACAAACATAACGTTACGAAACGTTTTAAAAGCTGCATCAAAGTAGTGCTGTATTCAGGGATGAGCGAGTTTGTACATGTACAGTATATTACCATCTCAGATAGTGTTTGTCCAAGTACAGTTTCCATATTTCAATTCCATTGAAATTATCATCGTAAAATCAGCTCTTAAGCAGTCCATTTGATCCGACCCTAAATGGACTCTATAGGACTTAATTTGCCTCTCTGAGAGTTGGTTTAGCTCTGCACATTTTATGGTGTTCGACAGCGGATCACTTGTTCAACAGGCTGCTGTTTCAGACCGATATGCTCACACAAGGCCTGTCGGTCTGCTCGCTGCATTGTTTTCGATGGCGGTGTAGAGAGCCTGCGTTTCTCCTCGCTGGATGATAGGCGGAGAGACCGAACAGGAGGCGTGCTGGAGGCCGACTGCCCTGCCCTCTCCTCAGCTGGGGCCTGCCTTTATTAGGGTCTGACTGAGCGCTCTGTGGCTGTCTGTCAGCGAATGTCCTCCCTCAGGTATTGCCTAATGCCCACGCTAACAGGACAAAACAGCCCAGCTCTCTGCCCTAGTGAGGCTGCGGAGGCCCGGCTCATTGATGCTTTGCTCTTTTTAGGAAGTTGATGAGACAGTGTTAACATGGGGGGCGGTAGGAAGGAATCTGTAAGAACATAACATAACACAACACAACATAAAATAACATAACATGAGTGGCAAGAACAGGCTGTTCTGCCCAACTAGGATCGCCAGTTTCTTATTTCTATAGCGAATTTCTAATACCTCAGATACTCCATGACTCAACGGTGTCTAGCGCTAAATCAAGCCTGCTTTTGAAAATTTCCAGGGTTTCTGCCTCAACAGTATGGTCAGGCATGCAGTTTACACTGAGATTACTCTCTCATGAGATTACGCTAATGATTCTGTCCAGCTAACTACTCACTACAGTTTTTTAATTAGCGGTGCGATCATGGCAAGTATTATATGTAGCGATGACATAGTTTATGACCAACAGGGCTGTGCTTCTTTATTTCGGCGAAGGAGGTTATGCAATTGGTAGTGTTTCTTGGTCTGTCGGGTTGTTAGCAGGATCGTGTAAAAATTACTGGCCCGATTTTAATGAAAGGAGTGTGGCGCGGGCTAGAGAACAACCTGTGAAGTTTCGGAGCTGATCCAAATCATGGCGGATCCGCATATTTTTTACTTTTGATAACATTTCGAGACATGGCATTTGGCCTCCAAGGCATAATAAATGCCAGACATCTTAAAATCCAGTCGGCAGTAGTGAGGTTGAATAGTGACACAACATAGCGAGTTGCAGAGATACGATGGCTGGGTAGACTTGGGTATCACAGAAAAGTGAGCGACTGGCCTTGGCAGAAGTTTGTGCTCTGAGTGCCTCTGTAGGTTTGTAATGCGAACTATTGATGACAAGAACAAGATGACTTCAGCAAGCTCACCGCAGGCTGCACATATATTAGGACGCTTCCTGACACTGGTCATTTCCTGGAGAAATGTGCAGACCTCAGCTGACCTGATCCAAAAACCAACCAGTGGCATTTTAGCTGTATTATATCTATATTTCACTATTTCACATACATATAGCGCTGTCCATAAGTATTGACACAGTGAAGCTTTTTTTTTTTTTGCTGTTTGCACAGGTTTTGTTGCTGGACAGTTTTTTTTTTTTTTTTGTGCTTTTGCGTTAATGAAGGCACTGGAGACAGTAAGAGGGAAAATGTAGGTACCTTACTGAGATCGTGTTTTTTATGTGAAACGGCTCTATAACTGGAATTTACTGGGCCTATGTCAGGAGCGGCTGTAGAATTATCTTCAGCAACTGAACCTCAGAGATTCGAGCAGAAAATGATAAAGTATGTTACCTCCTTGCTGATGTTAAGGTTCTCTCGCAAAAACAGCGAAGGATACGGCTAATTTAAACCCGTCTCTTGTGCGTGTCCTGTTGTTGGCCACACGCTTAAAATACTCCAGTACGAAAGGTCACCTTGGAAATGTGCATCATTCTTGAGCATCACAAATGCTGATTGACTAACAAGGTGTGGGGCTAAATTGAGCACAGGCACTGGTTGCAGTTACATTGCCATAATGACTGCGCAGGGTTATTTTGTAACATTTTTGAGGAGAAAATCCTGCCATTAGATTATTTATGGAAATTCAAATTTGACCTGGAATGACAGGATGATTCAGCTGGTCTGAGAGGAAGTGGGAGAGGTTGTGAAACGCAGTGAACATGCTGCGGTTCTCTTTCATCGCATTCGAGACACATCCATGTGGGCGTTTTAAGAAAATATCTTATTTTCTGCTCAGCACCGTTGGCAGAATCACTCAGACACCCATCGACAAATGTTGAAGAGCCAGTGATTTCCATAGACATTAAAGGTCCCCGATTATGCCTCCAGCTAATCAGCCATTATGAGCCAGGTCAAAATCTTCCCTTCCTGACATCACGAGGGGGAGTGACCTCCCAGAATACTGAAATCTGATTGACTGCTTGGCTGAAGTTGATCAGTTCTGCTTGCCTCTGGTTGGTTCCTTCTCCACGTGATGTCTACAGGGGAAAGATTTTGAAATGGCTTGTAATAACTAATTGGCTGTGCACCTGGTGGCATACAGTATTATTGGACCTTTAAAGAGTCCCACTTTTCCTCGATTTCATCCGTTCAGAATGACCACATGTTTCTGTAAAAATGTACTTGCTAAATTATTGCATCAGTGACTGCTTGCCTCCACTTTCTTGAAAGCAATTTTATGCTTCATGACTTAATGCAGTTCCAGTGGGTGTGGTATTGTTTACGTATTCTGTCAATCATCTGTTTTACTCCAATCAGCAACAGCCTTATGCGAGTGCGCATCCATCGCAGTTCAGAATGCGCATTCACACTCGAAGGCAATGGGATCATTCCCCTCTATCCCTTCAAAAACCGGAGAGAGAGATGTTTCCTCTGATACAGCATGTCAAATCACTGATGTTTGGTCTGCTCCAGTGTTCAGTTTTTTTTTAAAGGAGGTAAAACCTCATGATTTATCCTCTGCAGCTTGTTGTTTTTTCACTCAGTGCACAGGCTGGGTTTTCCCTGAGCTGTAGGGGCAAATTCCCCAGACTTGGTTGCATAACCCAAATCCTGATTTCACTCTAACTTGTAGTTGAGAATATCCCTGTGCCAATGGCTCCGGCGAGGATAACAGTAGTATATCTGTGAAATAAATTTGGTGTTGTGACCTTCATACTTGAGAGATCAAATCTATAATTCATGAGCGTCTTCCTCTCTCAAAGAGAGCACCGGACATCGCAGGTTTTAGTGGCCGATTTACTGTACTGTGGCCGCACTGTCGAATTCTGTGTCAGTTCAGCTCCACCAGAGCGCTCATCAGTCCTATTTTGGCCTGCATGTGCTGAGTGAAACTTTGTGTCGGCTTTTCTCAGAACGTGTTTCTTTGTCTGATTTTGGGTGAATTTTGCAGCGGCAAGTCAAGAACAGACTTCTTCTAAAGAGAGTGTATGTGGATGGTCTTTATCCAAAATTGAACCTAGGCCTGGGCAACAGTATCAGTGTCTGAGAAACTGGGCTCTTATTACTGGTAAAATAAGGATGGGATGAGGGTAAGAGCAGTTCAAGAATGTGATGGCCAAATGTTGACCCCTGACCCCTGACTCCCCTCCCTGTTTTTTTTTTACTGATCATTTTCATATAGGTCATCGGGAAATTGTGCCATCTAATGCCATTCAATACATTTCAATAATTTTGGGCATTCGGTAGCTTTTTTTGCATCAAATACTGAGCTGTAGGCTGTGACAAGAGCTCAGGCACCTTTTGTTGTGAAAAAATGTAAACTAGAGGCACTCCGAGAGTGCAGACCTCAGCCATGGCAGCTTAGTCGAAATTTGCTGAGTGAGCATCCCACCAGATCCCACCCGAATCTGGAATGCCCAATCGGTGAACTATGTACAAAGCTTTGCTCGTATGTGACCCCTTGCTACCAACTCAGCAGAGTGAAGACAGTCCACGGCTCTCCTCCGAATCACGCACCTGTCAGCCACTGCTTCTTATACACTCATTGGTTGAATCTTCGCAAGTTCAGAACGAGTGCGGAGGATACCCGGACATGAGCAGGCTCAGAATCTTCCTGACGAGCGCTTAAGCGCTTAAGCCTCTGTAACTATTATATTCCCTTCCCGGCAGTCCCATCCCAATTTGCAACCCTGTAGCGCTATAGCCAATTGTGCGCTACTCTGAAAAAGCTGCCGATCACTGCTGGCTGGTACAAAGCAGGGCTCGAACCCGTGATGTGATAGTCACTTCTGCTTCGCAACGAGATGCTTACCGAGTGAGCAATCCAGCAGCCCCCACATAAGAAGTTTAAGGCATTTAAATTTAAGGTTGCTGTGGCGGCCATAGTGTTTTGCTGATTGAGGTAAAAATCAGTAGAGTCCATCCCTGATGTAATAGCAACCCAACCATGACATTTCAGAGATATTTGTTCATTACTTTTTGAGTTATCTTGTACGCAAACAGACAGACAGACAAACCATCGCTGGCAGAATCATAACCTCCTTGGTGGAGGTAATTATGCATTATGCAAATATACCCCTCAGCGAAAAGTGGTTTTGCTGTGGCCAATCAGTGTAGGATAAATATCAAGAACAATGCACTCAGAAATCACACATATGAAAAAATGGCTGAAAAAAGTAAAACCCTTTCAAATGAGGTGGTGCCTTACAGGCTCATAAAATGTTTCTCTTGCTTAAACCAGTGTTTAATGGCATTATTTGCTTGTAAAAGGTACTTTTAGAAACCAAAGGGCATTATTTCTCTTGTCAGGGTATGCTTGGGAAAATCTGTATTTAAGTACAAGAAATGTACCACCACTGTACCTCAGAGTTAAAAATAGAAAATGGAAATGAAATTTACAGCCCGACTCGAAGCGCTCTGCAGATGAAGATAAGACTGCCCTTTTATTCTGTCGTTTTGGTTTTATTTTTTTTTTGTATGGATCTGTTGGCCTGACAACGCAAAGATGAGCTACAAAACAATGCTTCAAATAGGGTATTGATATCTGCTGTGGGATCACTGTGGTGACTCATCTAAACCTGAGCGTATCGGATGACCGTCAAGTTATACAGTTTGTTTTGTGCTGTCTTTATTTAACGGCTTGCCTGCTTCATTATGTACAGACTTTCAGCGTGTTGCCTCTGGGCATGGGACATGGGTATAGAAAAGCAAGGTTGTATAACCAAATGCTGGAATAAGTAACCTGTGTTCCTCCAGGTCTGTATGTTTCTACTTTGTAAGTCTTTTTCATTTTTTAACTATTTATTGTTGCTGTATTGTTGCCGTTTTTTGCTCTTACTGACTGAATCCTTATTTTGTGTATTTATCAGTCGTGAGCATTTTTTTGTTTCACTGATCCTATTCCTCACGACTTTCATGCTACGGCACGGTGTCAAATTAATATATGAACTGATGTGTGTCTGTGGACCCACTGTCCCCTGCTTTGAAAGGACTGTTGAAAAGCTGCGAAATTTAATAGCGGCCTTTTTTTTTTCAGCTCGGCGGCAATAAGCACACAATGAACGAGCTGAGCGGGACCCCCCAGCAGATCCAGGTCCAGCAGCTGTTCGAGGAGAACAGCAACAAACGGACTGTGCTGTCGACGCAACCCAATGGGCTGACACCGGCGGGCCGGCCGGGGCTGCCGGTTCCGGACCGGCTACAAGATGGCGGCATCCAGAGTCGCCAACTCAGCTCCAGCTCCCTCAAGCCCTCGGACAGCAAAGCCAAGCCCAGCCCAGTGACCCCCGACCAGGCCGCAAAGCAGCATGGGTCCAAGCTCACTCCATTCGAGCACCAGGAGATCTTCAACTACCCCGAGGTCTACTTCTCCGGGCCCAACGCCAAGAAGCGTCCCGGCGTGATTGGGGGCTCCAGCAACTGTGGCTATGACGACGACCAGGGCTCCTACATCCACGTGCCCCATGACCACATCGCCTACCGCTACGAAGTGCTGAAGGTCATCGGCAAGGGCAGCTTTGGCCAGGTGGTGAAGGCCTACGACCACAAGGCCCAGCAGCACGTGGCGCTCAAGATGGTGCGCAATGAGAAGCGGTTCCACCGGCAGGCGGCGGAGGAGATCCGCATCCTGGAGCACCTGCGCAAGCAGGACAAGGAGGCGGGAGCCATGAACGTGGTGCACATGCTGGAGCACTTCACTTTCCGCAGCCACATCTGCATGACCTTCGAGCTGCTCAGCATGAACCTATACGAGCTCATCAAGAAGAACAAGTTCCAGGGCTTCAGCCTGCCGCTGGTGCGCAAATTCGCCCACTCCATCCTGCAGTGCCTGGACTCGCTCTACAAGAGCCGCATCATCCACTGCGACCTGAAGCCCGAGAACATCCTGCTCAAGCAGCAGGGCCGCAGCGGCATCAAGGTCATCGACTTCGGCTCCAGCTGCTACGAGCACCAGCGCGTCTACACCTACATCCAATCCCGCTTCTACCGTGCACCCGAGGTTATCTTGGGCGGCCGCTATGGGATGCCAATTGACATGTGGAGCCTCGGGTGCATCCTGGCAGAGCTCTTGACCGGTTACCCGCTCCTGCCGGGGGAGGACGAGGGCGACCAGCTGGCCTGCATCATCGAGCTCCTGGGCATGCCCTGCCAGAAGCTCCTGGACTCCAGCAAGAGAGCCAAGAACTTTGTGAGCTCTAAGGGCCACCCGCGGTACTGCACTGTCACAGCCTTGCCAGACGGGTCGTCCGCATTGACTGGCGGACGCTCACGGAGGGGCAAGCTGAGGGGCCCGCCGGGCAGTAAGGAACTCCCGACGGCACTTAAGGGCTGCGAGGACGCCCTCTTTTTGGACTTCCTCCAGCAGTGCCTAGAGTGGGACCCAGCCGTGCGCATGACCCCTGGACAGGCCCTGCGACACCCTTGGCTCCGGAGGCGCCTGCCCAAACCTCCCGCCGGCGACAAAACTGCTTCCTCCACCACCTCGAAGCGCATCACGGAAACCTCCGCCGGCACCTTGATGTCTATTTCCAAATTACCTCCGAACTCCAGCTCCATCTCCAGGTTGAGAGCTAATTTGACTCAGATGACGGATGCCAATGGGAATTTACAACAGAGAACGGTCTTGCCAAAGCTGGTCAGCTGATCTCAGGTCAGCATTCTTGTACCTGTACCACCCCGTATTGTTACTTTTTTTTTTAATTATTGAGATCTACTACGAAAGATGGTGCAAAAATATCTAAGTTGAAAAATGGTTATATTGTCGGCGAATGCCGTTACTCCAGTTCATGTGCGAGGTTTTAGGTTGTTACTGTTTTTTAAAAGTGAAATCTCTACGGCTTTTTTTTGTTTTGTTTTTTTTTTATCACTTTTATGCTTTGAAAGAATATGAAAGGTATTTATACAGACCTATAAACAGTAATTTATTGAAATAGCTAAATAGAGGACAAAGGGAACTGTGCTCTTAAAGGTTTTCATCTTGAGACCTGCTCAGTTTTGGTAAAACTCATAATTTGCATCTGGATGAATTGGGCCGGGGTGTTAAATTCTGAGAGCCGTGCAATACATTGTCAATTGCTTTTATGAAAACCAGAATGAATAAAATTAGTCCAGTCATTGAGGGACAGGTTCAGATGCCTACTGTTGGGTTAGGAAATGCTTGCAGCTCGGATCAAAACACATTACAGTGTTTTGCGTGTATTCGCGTCTTTGCGAATTTGAACTTTGAATGTAATCTGTCGTGCAAAAAATTCATTTTGCGTGCAATGTGAAAGCAGCTTCAGTCAAGTTTGACTGGTCTGGCCAATCGAGTGTTCTTACTGGTCAGGTAATTGCCTGAGAGAAAAACAGAAAACTAGGATTTGGATTCAAGGGCCAGATTTGATTTTCTCTGCCTTGCAGTTTTATACTTCTGTGTTGTAGTATTGAAGGCAGGGATATATGGAGAAGGTTTAGAAAACAACAGCGATTCATACATCAACATTCATAAATACCAAAGTTTCTGTGAGTCTACCTAAAAGATTTGATATGTGCCTAAAATTCTCTTGACATTCCACATTCGCCAGTGGGAATAAATTAGCTTGTGGCAGCCTATTCAAGCTGTAAAGGGGGCATATGAAAGGCATTGTGAAAGTTGAATTCTGGGAAAGGACAAGTGTGAGCATAATATGTCTGTGGTCATGGCAGGTGATTTTGTCCCTGTCCTTTGGTACAGCTGCTTCATGCACAGGTGGAACTATTGGAGGGAAAATAACTCTCTGGTGCTTTTTTATAGTCTGTACAAGTTGCTGTTGCAGTTTTCACTCGGACAAGTTTTAATTACTGTGTTTCTGGGAAAGGGAGCGTGAAAGTCGAAGAGCAGAGTGTTTAAAAACTGAGGGTCAAGAATGGAGACCTTGCTGTAGAGATGGAGAGAAGAAAGCATCAGAGTGGGAACTCCTGGAGTTCAGTGTTCAGGGTTTTGTTGAGGTCAGCTGGATTATTAAGTGACAGTAGTGTTTGGGTAGGAGGTAGACCCGTCTAAATTCATGGGTGGACGAAACACACAGCAGGATTTGTGGCCCCATGAACATGACACCCCTGGAAAAAATAAAAGATGGAAATAGTAATGAGCTTGTGAATTGATGTTCCCACTTGAGGGTCACACCATGCAGGTGAGGGAAAGAAATTACTGATGGTACTGAACAATGAATTGTGCGCGGTCCGTCCAAAGAAGCCAGAATTACTATTTAACTCAGGATTATTTGCATCACGCAAGACTAGATCAAATGATGACTGTCATTGGCTTTCAGTGTGTGTGACTTAAGCCATTTGAGAGCTTGTGCCACACAGGAAGATCTGTCGGTATTTGGCTGCTGACCCAGTGTTAAAGGGCTGTACTCTAATAGCATCACATTTCTGATTGCCGAGCCTAAACATTGAGACTTTCAGTTTTAATTGGAGAGCAGCTCTGTTCATTCTGAGCGAACTTACCAGGTACACTGCTACCCTTCAAAATGTTTAACTCTGCTAATACTGATGGACCTCACCGTGTGGAACGACAAGATAAATACCTTTGAGCATGTTCCCTTCTGAGGTCTGTAACGTAGTGACTGCCTCCGGCAGACACAAAAAAAATAGGCAATTTTTAAGACCGAAACACCTCACTTTTCTTTCATTTGTGTTTTAATCCAAAAACCCTGTCTGAGCGAAACAATATGGAAACTATCATCCTCCCGAGATGCTAAAAAGCCTGTTACTGAAGGAGCATTTTATCATTTTTTTTGTTCTTTTTCTTCGAATGGCACAATGGGAATTATGTTTTTAAAGTATTGTTGGAGTTTTATTTATGGATATTCCACTGACGATATCTTGAAAAGCTAATATAAAAAACTAAGACTAGTCGGCGGTCTGAATGTTTTCCGTTGGCTTGGCAACTTCGAGGTGTACTCCAGGCTGTGGTGACGCAATCGCGGAGCGCGTTAGACGGCGCCTCGCCCTGAGGCTCCCTGTTATTTGGAAGGGAAGTAACCTGCTGAGTCAGCTGTGTTCACACCGAGACACGGGAGACGGCAAGACGGCCATTTCAGGATGCTGTGGGGGGGGCAGGATTGCACAACAGCCAAAAAACAACTCATCGCTATGGCGATGTTACTCCATGATTGTTCTCTGTTGATGAAGTCCGTTTGCTGCTGGTATAGAAATTGGGTGGTTGCACTTGGTCGAGCTCTTAATCCACATTACCCTAAAGTAATTTCACCTTAGATGCTATCATATTGCGTTGTTCTGTTATGTGATGCCACATACGGTTTGGAATACTCTTCACTATTATGGTAAAAATGTATTGATGGAATTCTTTGTCATCCATTGTGCTCTGGTCCTGGATAATGACTTTTCTTTTTTGTCGTCCGCCATCTTACCATGAGCAAGAGAACGCAGTGTCCCATCTGGGCATGTGCGGGGAAATCTGCAGCGCTGCTGCAGCACTGAACTGGAGGGGTGTGACGCTGGCATTGCGCAACTGTGCGGACGTGTATCCAGCCGGCCTCTTTTCTGCATTTGAATACGTTTGCCTGGTGTTTCGGAAAAATTGGAAAGTAATCCTGCTCAGTGTGAACTCTACCCATCTGCTTTTTGCTAGCAGGCTTCGATGCGGCTGAGCGAGGTCATCAGACTGCCATAAAAGTATTCACATCTGCCCAGGTCTCCTACAGTGCCCCGCCCCTCTTACACTACGCCACACCCAAGTGCTGCTGGGTTGCACAAAGCCGCCCAAACCGCTGCTCACTGCCGCCGCCCCAGTGGCCAAACCACACATCAACCCTCGACCGACAGATGCACACAGTAGCACAAATAGGAAGCTTTTTACCTTGGTTTTTATGTGGTACATTTGTTTGTGTTTTCACAGTACTGGAGAAATAATGTTCTCCTTTTGTGAACAATGTGCCTTCGGTTGTCAAAGCAGTTACTTTGCAACGATGACCTGAGATCCCCAGGGACATATGTGCGGTGCTCCTCATGGTTATTCTTTGCAGTACTGCATTCTACCCATAACACCTACAATGGTGGCTTCTAAGGAGAGGAAGTGAAGTCACAAGAATAGGACATGTCTGCACAGGAATAGGAAATGACTACCCACAGTTAACACTGCAGTCGTTACCACTGGAGTGAGAATATCTTTGGTGCCATTTGTTGTGTAGTGCTGACAGTACGGTCACTGAACAGTATTTTTGTTTTTTAATTTATTGAAAATAATGTTCTTTGTCCTAACAGGGTGAAAAATTTCGATTTTTACTGCCATCGTCTATGTCTCAGCATCAGCCCATTAGCGAGGCTGTGTCGGTTCTTCAGTCATTCATATCTTGCTCAAAGAGAAGAAAAGAGCTACCGTTGTCGATGTTTTTTTTTACCTCAATATTGTTGTGATCTGTATTATGGCCCATATCAGTCCAGGGGAATCTGCGGGTACGAGAGCGCATACCGTTTCTGCGGCTACAAGGAGATGATAGCCGATTCACTCAGCCCTGCGCACCTGCAGAGGAGTCACCTGGCCGGCTCTGTACTACCAGTTCCGGGATTAGGAGGTAAAAGGAAGTGAATTGCTAGCATGGGGCTAACCCTGCGCTGATGGGGTTGTGGTGTAGAAAATGGGTAGCTTGACTCTGCTGAAAATATTCTGCCGAAGAGTAAAGCCGCTTTCACACTGGATGCAAAACAAATTTTTCGCACGACAGATAACTTTCGAAGTCCCTGCAAAGACGCAACTACACGCGTTTCGTGTCTTTGCATTGACTATGAATGTAATCTGTCATGCGAAAAATGAGTTTCGCGCCCAGTGTGAAAGCAGCTTAAGAGCGAAGTCCAAATGTGGTGCAGCACTCTGCAGTTGTGTTGGGAGCAATAGTGCAATTATTGTACCCGGCATAGGTTTAGCTGGTGCTTTCTGCTTCCAGTTCATGTGTGAGTCCTGATGATATTCGGAGGTCAGCTGCTGTCTGTCTGAAGAGTGTTGTAAAGCGAAGGCCTGATGCCTTTTCTATTAAAAAATGAGAAAGAGAAAATATAAACCGAGTGACAAATCCCTCGCTGTATTTTTATTCTGCCACAGAGAAATGTACTGTACATTTGTGAAATTTACGCAGGATTTCGTGTGAATGTGTACATATGTATGTAATGTTCTTATTTCTGGTGGATACGCTGCTCAAAATTTCACATATGCACTGTAGTGCACTTTTAATTTTGGCGGCCATTTTTATGACATTGTATGTATTGTACAGCTGATGGAAGTGTAAACTTTTTTTCTAGTGATTATTTGTTACATTTTTTTCGCTGTGGCCAGATAATATTAATAAAACATTTTTTGAGATTCAGTTTACCTCGTGTTTTTTTTTTATATATATATAGAATACAATACAAGAAATACAAGAATACAAGAAAGAATTCAAATGAAGAGGTATAGACTGTGGTGTTTTGCGTAGCCCCCTAACCACACTTCTCTTTTTCTAGTCAATCATAGTTGCTTTGCACATAATTAACACACAGGTGTTTAATTAACATAAACAGACTAAGTGAGGTGTGGGGCCTCCAAAATCTGCCAAATCAGCTTCAACATGCCTCAGCTCGGAGTCTACGAGTACGAAACTTCACTGGAGGCGTGGAGTACCTTTCATCCGAGAGATATTGTTTCATTTGGCGTTTTGATGGTGACAGAAGCTACTGTCTAACACGTTGTTCCAAAATCTCCCACATGACTTCAGTTGGGTAGAGGTGTGGTGTCTGAAGGCACCGGCATTTGCTTTAGATAATTTTCATACTTATGAAACCATTCAGTGACTCCTTGTGCCCTGTGTAGCTTGGGCCATTACCATCTTGGAAAAGACCACTCCCGTCATGGTAGTAATGCCTCATGCTTCAAGTGCAATTTGCGAAAACCTGCAGGATGACAGATCTCCAGGAACAGGGTTGGGCAGCCCTGCTCCAGCTGTTGAATGAGGTGAGCTTCATTGGGATTTAGTGTGGAATGCGGGAGCAAACAGGTTTTCTCATCACATTCATGATAACTCTGACAATAAATGTCCCTCTGAAGCTCAACTGATGTCGTTATGTTGCTACAGTTTGACACCGAGGGACTTGCTGACTTGTCAGCTTTTACTGTCTTGTAGTTGTCGTGACAGCAAACTGTATCGCAGTAATATTA
Source organism: Gymnothorax reevesii (assembly GCA_029721435.1). NCBI lineage: Eukaryota > Metazoa > Chordata > Actinopteri > Anguilliformes > Muraenidae > Gymnothorax > Gymnothorax reevesii. The sequence continues at coordinate 13,749,592 of CM056579.1, forward strand.
CTGGACTGTACAGTTATGGCGTTATGCGTAACAGCACATTACAGTGGACAGTTGGGGAAGTTAATGAAATGATAACTGACTCATTTTGTGCCATGGTACAAATTTATTTGTGGCGCACTGCAATACTAGGGTCTGAAATTCTGTCGGAGTGGGAGGTAATATCGGTGTGTGTGCTGGACCTGACGTTGTGTCCTATGATATAAATTTTGACTCTCATTAAATCCAGCTTTTACATTAGATTTTTTTTCAGAGTGTAAATCACAGTTGAGGGTTGTATCATTATGCACCAAGAAAACAACTGATAAAAACTGGGGGTGGGTGGGGGGCTAAGAAATAATTTCATGTTGTTTAAGCAGAAAGTAAAATTTGGATGAGGACAATAGGGCTTTTTTGAGGCTATGGTGCTCACAGCGATGTCTAGCGTGCAAATGACTTTCAGAGAACATATCAGGTTGCATAATGAAGTCCTGCAGAGTCTTATGATACATTCCAGTTGACTTTAGACATCATTAAGGTGCCATTGAAGGGTTTTGCATAACCAGCATGAGGTGGTACGAAAAGCACTTCATCATGAGCTGTTCTTAAATATGCCCACAAGGCTTATTACAGTTTGTCACTGTCTGTCTGTAAAATCATAAATTCTGCCTGTCAGGGTCGTTCGAAAGGTATCCTTCGGTGTGTTTGTTGTCTGTCTTCTTCTCTCGATGAATATCGTAGTGGTATCTTGGCTGCAATTTTCAATAAAGATCTAAATCTTGGTATTTGCAGTAAGATTTGCGTCAGTTCATCACTGAAATGAGATCTGATGCACTGTAGATGATTTCAGACTGTCATCTTTCCCACGTCCAGCAGCAAATGTTCACATTTTGCAATTTTACTTCCAGGATAACAATGCAGATGTGGGGAAATTCATCTCGGGGGAGGATCAGAATTCATTTTTCAAGGAGCTTTTCTCATATCGTGACATTACATTCATCCAGCAGACACACTAATCCAAAGTGACGCACAGGAAGTGCTTGAAGTCACTGAAACAGCTACACAAAATATCAGACTAAGTACAATTCCTACACGGCACCAATCAGCTCCCCTATGAACAAGTAGCATGTACATGGTTGGCATACCTCAGCGACACTGCCTGGCCAAAATAGAGTTGCACGCTCTAATATTTCGTTGGGCCGTCTTTGGCTTTGATCATGGCGCACATCCCTCATCGCTTTATTTCAAAAATCTTATGCAATATCACAACATTAATTTCAGAGTTGCGTCAATTTTTCGGCCGATATGTTATATTGACGACCGTATAGTCAAACTTCTCCATAAAACCTTCTCCAGCATATTACAAAGACTTTTTAATTGGTACAGGTCAGGACTCTGTGGTGGTTGATTCATATGGAAAATGATTCCTCATGCTCGATGAACCACTCTTTTACAATTTGAGCCCAATGAATCTTGGCATCATCATCCTGGAATATGCCTGTGCCTTCAGGGATTAAAAAGCCCATTGATTGGTTACTGGTCACTCAGTATATTCGGGTGGTTCTGCTGAGGTTATTTTATTGCTGCAGAACAGTGCTGAGCCCAGACCTGACCAATTGAAGTAACCCCAGATCATAACACTGCCTCCGGAGGCTTGTACAGTGGGCACTTTGCATGAGGGGTGCATCACTTCAGGGGCTATCTTTCTTACCCTTTCTTATTCCCATCACTGGAATAGGGTAAACCTGGACTCAATGGGCCACATGCCCTTTTTACATTGCTCCCCAGTCCAATCTTTATGCTCAACAAGCATTTTAGTGATCTTTGATTACAATCATTTCTGAATTTTTTTCCAACCTTTCTCATTTACGAAGTTGATGGTTCGCCACCATCCTTCCAGGTGATGCGTCATACGGTTCTTAACCCAAATCCAGTGATTTTTAGCTGTCTCCATAGTGATTTGCTTTGCTTGATGCGGGCCAATGATTTTGCCCTCTGAAAAACAGTAACATCTTTTTCACGACCACAGGATACATCTTCAATTCTCCAATGATGATAATGCACATTTCATCCCTTTTGTGTATTTTGCTGATGTGCAGGAGATTTGGGTCGGTTCGGAGGTGTGGGATACAGTGCGTGTGTAAATACAGCATTCGTCACTATGTGATCCATTTTATTCCCACATGGATATTCTTTCACACAAAAACTTTTAAATGTACAGAAAACATTGAAAAATATTAAATACACATGAAAAAGTGATTTTTGCCACCTGATAAAGCACCTGTGCAAACACTTGAGATTTTTTTCACATTGGCCTCCAGGTAAAAACCGTAGCCTTCAGTTGCATCATCAGATAAACATGGGAATCACTATGCAGGTAGTACTGAGCACTGAGAAATGCAAAGAATGTCATTTTCATTCCTGAAATGATGTAACAGCAGCATAACATCTGTCAATCATTCTTGGGAAAGGAAGAATGTACCACAGTGGGCTGGACATGAAGGGGGTCAAAGGTCACCCCTTTTTTTTCTTTTTGTGACTTGTATCCATTGTACAGGACCAGCTGGGTAATACTGCCTCCTGAGCAGAATATACAGATGGCCAGATTGCACGTGTCACGGAGGTCATAGAGAAAGCCAAACTGACTCCTCACTCTTTTGATCGGGAACATATGATTAAAACATTCAAATGTGGACGTAAAAAACATCACTGGCGAGATGTAGATCACCGATATAGAACTGCTGACTGAACGTTCCAAAACATCTATTCTTCAGACTGACAGTTCCAGAACAGCGAAGACATTTGAGGAGAAATAACAGAAACCTCCCTCTTCATTAGGTGAAAAAAAAATGTGCTTGTTTGTCCTGCGATGGGATGAAAAATTCACCAGGGAGTGATACGACTACCCAAGGTGCGTTACTTCTGCCCAATGCATGCTGGGATATCCTCCAGCACCCCCTGTGACCCAGATCAGGAATAAAAGGAAAGAAATTCAAGACGTGAGGAAAATAGCCATTTTAAAGCTAAATATGGGGCTGAAGACTCAGCGTGCTGTGAATGTTTACATGGATTCCATTTAAAACATGTAAACCTATTGCCCAGAGACACCATCAAAATTATATGCGCTTCACTAGACCGCGACATCCGTAGGACATTATCTCTCCCACACAAATCGAGGTCACCTTTGCTTACCTACCTGGGTATGGTGGCCTTGTGTCAGGATTTCTCCACAGATTTCCCCATGATATTTGTTTGTCTGTGGGTGTAACGTCATTCTGGTGGTAAAACGATAAATAGCCTTTTTCGGGCCGTGAGCAGGAGAGATGTTATAAATGTGTTTTTAAGGGTCTTCCAAAGAGTGCAAGCACCTGCGGGGCATACGTGTGTATGTGCATGTGTGTGCGCATCTTCTCTCTGAAGGGAGGGTTTTAAGGGGGGGGGGGGGGGGGGGGGTGTATATTGATGATAAACTCTCTTCAACATACAACCCAACTTCGCATTGAGAGAACATAGGAATTCAAATAACATCAGAGTAGACACAGAGAAATATGTACTTCATGCTCAGAATTAATAAAATGCATTTTAATACAAGACTAATTACTTCAGAGTGAGAACTGTGGAAAAAAATATGAAAAACAAAAATATTTCTCTCCCACGTATTTAACCATGACAATGATGAAAGTGAATTTACTGCACATTTAACTCACTGAGTATTCAAAATGTACAAGAATACATAGACTGATATCAACTCTGTGAAAGTAGAGAAGTGTTTTCCCACACTAAAACATGGGGAAGGCATCGCTGATGTAATTTAAGAGATGAGATGCACTTCGATAAAACAGTGCCGTATGCACACGGGCAGCACCGCTGTGCTGCGCATCAGTTAGACAGCGGCACCCAACAGGAAATATCTGCTTCCTGAATGAGGGAAATATTCCTGAAAGAATGTGAGAAGATACAGGTCTGATTTGGGTTTGTGAAAGACATGCATTTGCACTGCTATTCATTCCACACAGTTAATTTATAAACCCTCTTTTGGGTTCATTTTTTGTTCCAAATGTTTCATCATAGTACTTTCCTATCCTGCAGAGGAGTGCCTCCAAATGGCCTGGAGTTTCATGAAGGGCAGCTCTGTCTGTCGAATGAAGTTAAAGGATAACAGGAACGAGTTTACTTTACTCAATATGCGGCAGAATGATTTTTTATTTTATTTTTTGTCATTGAAAAGTTTGTGTGAGCGCTAGTTTGGAAGAATTGTCCAAGATGTTTACCCCCTCAGAAAGCGATTTTCTGAGGGGGAATTGTTGTCCTCATGTTTCTCAGTCCGTGTGTGTGTGTGTGTGTGTGTGTGTGTGTGTGTGTGTGTGCGTGTGTGTATGTATGTATCCGCAATACATGTAAAAACAAGCGCATGCACAATGTAATGCCTATTTGCGCCACTAAATTCAAATTCAATTTATTTGTATAGCGCTTTTCACAGATAAACTGTCACAAAGACGCTTTACAGTCAGAGATGAGTTACTGAAAGGGCAGTGCCCAGCCTATTCCCCACTACAGCAAATGAGGCAAAAAAAAAACTTCCAGTAGGGAGAAAAATCCTCAAACAGTGGTGAGAAAAAACTCCCCAGTGGGAAGAAATCTCAGGAGGAACCCGGCTATAGTGGGGAAGCCCATCCTCTGTGGGCTAGCTAGTTAATAAGAAGATAATGACAATAGAGTTCCATAAAAGTCCATCTAAACAGTGCTATCAGTTGCTGGAGGAAGTGGCATGCCAAGGATGGTGCAGAACTGGATCAGGACAGCAGCAGCCAGCGCTCATGGTGAGGGACAGGGCTCGGATGGTCCAGGACTCAGGGTTGTGGAGGGAAAGATCCTCGGAGAAAGACAGAAAAAAGTGGGGTGAAGCACTGGATTAAACTACTGCATATTAGTACTAGGGTCTGCAGTGTCGTAACAACGAGCACCGAGGGGTTGTTAAGTGCCAAGGAACATTGGTTTTCCTCCGGCAATGAAATGCCATTCTTTTTCAGCACAGTATGTGAGTAATTGTTCTGTCTGTTGAACATGTCTCAAATAGGTCTCAGAGCGCATTGTGAGCCACCGCATGGTGCTCAAGAATCACACGGATGGGATACAGTAAGTACGGAAACGGTAAGTACACGTACGTGGCAACAACACAGATTCATACACAGATTCAGTTTCAGATTTTTACAGTTCTGCATGAGAAATCTGTCCTGCAGCATGGTGTGGATTAAAACAAACATTGCAGGATAAAACCGTGGACAGAACAATAAAACAGTGAACAAGAGAAAAAGATCACAACAATAAACAGATGAAATAAAAGCTATAAATATGCATGAAGTGACAAATAGTGTTAACTGATTAAAACGTCGGAAAAAATAAAACAAGACACAACAAAGGCTGGATTAAGCCCTCATTTTAAAGTGCAAATGAAAGGTTTATTTCACAGTGATAGTTTAAAGGGATAGTTCTCTTTTTTTGAAGTGGGATTGTATGAGCTACAAATTGCCACTACTTACATTAGATGCAGTAGAAAGCTCTCTGATCTCCTCCAGGTAGCTGCTCCAGCGCATATTGCTGGATGGAGATTTAGGCGATACACCATTGTGAATTGTCCCAAAAGTAACAGTGTATCTTCGTGGCCTAAAAGAGGTCCTACCTGAAAATAATACACCTCTTTAACTGTACAGTATATTACAAAAATTTACAGCGCTTCAGCTGCTCAGAAAAAAAATGCAGCTGCTCTTGAACTAACCAACTGACATTTTCCTTCACGCGGGCGCATCGGAGTAAACTGCGCTCTGTAGCGATCAGCTGTTTGGTAATAATTGTGCTGGTGATAATAGGGAATTTTTTTTTAAATTTGAGATGTAATTCTTTGCCATTGAAATGCTGTCTGCCACAAACTGCTCAGAGTCTGACCCAAACAGCTGATTGATACAGCGCACAGGAATACGGCAGTTGGTTAGTTCAAGAGCAACTGTGTTTTTTCCGAGCAGCTGAAGCGCCGTAAATTTTTGTAATAGCATGCAATTAAAGTGGTGTATTATTTTCAGGTAGGACCTCTTTTTGACCGCGAAAATACGCTATTTCTGTGTTTCCGTTCACAACAGTGTATCGCCGAAATCTCCACCCAGCACTATGCGCTGGTGTGGCTACCTGGAGGAGATCAGAGAGCTTTCTACTGCATCCAATGTAAGTAGTGGCAATTTGTTGCTCATACAACCCCACTTCAAAAAAACTGAACTATCCCTTTAACCCTTCTGTGACGTTAGGGTCCGAACGGACATGTTTCAAGAATGTAAAATGCAATTAATGCCATCTAGTTTTTTTTTTTTTCGTCGGAATAAAGCTTAGAGAATGTGCTCATGGCGGCTATTGAAGCACAAAAACATTATGTTCACCATTTTAGGCAATTCTGAATTTATTCTAGAAAAGAAGGTCCAAACGAACCCGGTATAGAAAAATGGCTATAGACATAAGTTTGCTTCATAGAAATGCTATGGCTGGCTCTGTGGATCACATGTGGCTCATTCAAGGTTTCATATTTGATCAGAAAATTCACTCACACACAGAGACGCGAGCGCATACACACTCACACTCACACACACACACACTCACACACACACACACACACACTCACACACACACACACACACACATACACACACACACACACACACACACACACACACACACACACACACACACACACACACAGGAACATAGGCCTACAGTACAGTACAGTGCACACCGTAATACAACATTCCCACACAAACCCAGACATACATGGAACCATTGTATCATCTTCTCTTTGATCCTTCAAACCTCCCTCTCCTAGGGCGTAGTTCCAGGCTGGATCCCCTTCCGCAGAGATCTACGCCTCTGCCTTCTGCCGACTAACGTATTCACTTTTGGTTTATGGTGGCCTGACTGTACATTGAGCCGAGCGCGGCGGTCATTTTTATGGTCTTACTGCCTTCTGCGGCCCGACCGGCCGGTGACCCAGTCGATAGCGATCCCCGAATCCCATAATGGTTACGAGCCACCCAGGTGGGAGCCGACGGTTTGATCCCTACCCCACTTAGCTATGGGAATAGAAACTTTGACCGTTTTCACCAGCCTCGCCTGTTCCCTCTGCTTTGGTGTGGGCTGTCACCCACGTACCGTGTGATGCCCTCAACTTACATGCATCAAACAAGCCAACTAGACGGTACCACGGCAGTATGTCAGTTCATACTTCACACTGTTAGAAAATTTCTCTGTAAAAAAACAGAAAAGTGCCTGCAGCAGAGTCTCGAGAACTCCTGTAATTTTACTGCACAATTCAAAAAAAAACAGATAAAATGTAAATTGTATTAACTGACTATCTGTATGTGTTAAAAACAATTTCTTCTTTTAAAAAATTGAAAAGTGCTTGCAGAAGTATTGAGAACTCCTGTAATTTTACTGCATAATTCTTATACTATCTGTATGTGATAAATGAAATTTCTCTTTAATGACAGATAGTGTTTGAGCCGGAGTTTTGAAAAGTCCTGCAGTTTTACTACATATTTCTTGTCACAATTTACAGTTCATCTGTTTGTTAACAGAAAATCTGGATGCAATAAATAAGGTTTACATGTAAAAACACAAACCCTCGAGACTCTGTTGTATTTACAGAAACACCAGTCCATCAAACAATCAACTGAAACATTCTGTAATTTTAAGGGTTTATTTATTTATAATATGCAAAAAAACTTAATAACATGCATGTAATTACAGACTCAAATCTTAAAATTTACTCATGTTCAGCTAGGAATGCAGAGTTCTGACTAAGCACATTTACACAGGAAATTCACATTCCCGCTGAAAAGTGTTCCTGGGTTTAAGCACAATCAACAATCTACAATCCTTCAGTAACACGTTCTCACTCAGTCTGTGACGGCAGGTACAGACCAAATGAGAAGACACTAGTGGAAGGAGTGTACGTCAACACTGACACAAGTCTAAGGGTCAACATTTCCATCATGTCCTCCTTCAGTCAAGCAGACCTAAAATACATCACTAACTGACCTGACAATCCATGGGCTGGCTATTCAATTTCGCAAATTTTCCTCCATACCAAATGGACCTGGATGAAAACATGTACCACATGGTATTATACTGTACCTGTATGTGACATAAATCAACCATAAAACCCTAAAAACACCAACATCAAAAGTATCAGACATATCATATGTAACAAAAAATGTATGACATATACATAGGAGCCAATGGGGCCTTCTTCGTTCAAAAAATAGTCAAATATCATCACAAATTAATGTACATACCTGTACTTGTACATGATGCAAGTGGAAAAAATTACAGGCAAAGAGGAAGCAGTTCTTGCCAACCAGTGGTGAGCTTGTCATCGTTTCTTAGCCCGGCCTTCACCCACAGCTTATTTACAAAATCTGCATCACAATTTCACATAAATGTACGTGTACAAATTTCAGAAATTCTCTTTTCAAACTTTGGAGTTAGTAAAAAAACAAATCATCTGAATTAGCTTTAGATTCCTTGTATCGAGAATCCAGAGCTGACAACAGTAAAATATTCATATATGCCAGTGAAGAAAAACACATCGTAACTCATGTTCCTTGGAAAATATTATCTTGGCTCAAACCTAAAATCAAATCTGTTCAGATCTGGAGGCATAAAACTTCCGATGGTAACTCTGATTATGCAGTTTGTGCCAACTGGCAGTTTATGTGGAATTGAAGCACCTATTACTAAAACCCCATAAGTCACACTTCACTTGACTTGCCTTGTGGGGTTTTAGTGATCAGTGCTTCAATTGTCTTTCACCGGTCATCTCTGAAACAGTTTCATCTTTGACATTTAATCACAACTCAGACACATTAACTTGAAAAGTTTTAACTCTTTCTAGGATGTATTTTTAACTCAAATAGCCTCTATCGTAATCAAATAACACAGCATCGCAAGGTTCAGCAATGACACCAGTATTACTAAAAGGGTGCAGGGCATCACAAAAAAAAAAAAAAAGTTGGTTGATAAAAAAAGAGGAACATTTCAAAACTAAAGGGCTCGGATAAAATTAAGAGGTCACAATTACTGTTAAAACTTAGCAGGAAACAGGGTCCCAAAGTCTATGACCTGAGTAAACATAATGCACCAAGTCTGTTACCGATCGGTATGCCAGTCCGACTGGAATTCCGTGATCCCGCGGAGGAGGGCTACCATCCTGGGAGCAACGGTAGATTTATTTCTCTTCTCACCTCCACTCTTCGTAACTACTGGCCCCTCAGGGTTGATTCTGATCAGCTCTCTAAAAATACAAGAACAGAGGTCATTTTGGGTCAGAATCTGAACATTTCTAAATACATGAATAGCAGAACTCAAAAGTCTAGCCGCCGCACAGGGTACGATACACCACCATACAGTCTTGGTGGGGGGCATTGAACAATGAGCATTCCGAGAGAATTCTGAGAATTTACAAGGCCAATTTCCAATTTCATCTCTACATTATTGCACTGAGAAGGAAACTGTGCTTACCTGCCAATGGATTTTCAAATGATTAGAACAATTTTTTCAGTCAAGGAAAATGATTCAAAAGAGGTCATGACTACTTATCAGTTGAAAGGAAATTTTTTGTGCCTCCTAATTTCTAGTATACACAAAGCTATGGAGTGTACTGCGAACACACAGCTCCTCATTCTATACAGTATGACCCTGTGACCTCTGGGACTAAAGCACGCTCATTGCCATGATAAACAGTGGCGGTGCTGGCATAGTGAACTTTTCTCACAAGCATTTATTTTTTTCCCTCAGGGTATTTCCCTTAACTTAGCACTGACCGCTGAGGGATCTGTGAGTATCTTCTGCCTTTGATCTTCCGCCAAACCCCAAAGGGATCAATAAGGAACTTGGTCTGCAGGTACATATGGATGCGCAGATTCAAATTTGTTTGAGGCGTCAATACTCAACATTTTAAAATTACACTATACGATGCTGGAGAGCTTTTGAAAGCAGCCAAAATGCTGAAACATGAAAATAAAAAGCTTTGCCCGTAATTTACTACAGTACTACAGTACTACAGTACTACTTACTTGAGCAACACACTTAAGCCCAACAGCCAAGTGGTCAACTCTTCAGTGTATAATGCTGGGTACAATGATCTGGCGTCTAAGGCCTGGTATTTCAGTGGAGCTACACTGTGAAAAGAGCTCTGAGCTACAAACAATGAAACATTGAACCATGATACTGAATTTGTTTGAAATTTTTAGGGTTTTTTTTCCAACACAAATTACAAAAAATAGCTTAATTTTCCCACTGTTGGACCCAAGCATAAAAAAACGACCACTTGTGAGCTTAAATAACCCTAAACCCGGAAATAAATCAAGTGAGCATTAGTGCCCAATGCACTATTTAAATACATTAGCATAGATCAAACCTCTTGTGATAGAAAGCAAAAAAATATCCACGGTTTATGATCAAATACACAATGTACAGAAGCGCGTTCGATGCAGATTTTGAAGTTGCACGGTGACTAGCATTAAGCTTCTCGAAGCCTCCGCAAGTTTTAAAATGTTTGTTTATTGTAATAGATTTTTTTTTTTAACATTAATCTGAGTGGACATTTCTAAAAATCCTGATTATATAGGAGTGGTGACTGATCATTTGTAAGAGGGATTGAAAATGAGCGGGAATTATACACGAGGACGAACTGTACCTCATACCGCTTCACTGCTCCCGGTTGTTCCCGGGTAAAAGCAGAGTACAGATGGCATTAAGAGCACTGAATGAGGAGAGAATAAAAGGCTGGGGCGATGTGAAAGGGCTGGGATCTCTCCGAATACATCTCTCCTGCCGGGGTGTGTGTCTCCAGCCTCTTACACACATCTATCTACAGGTCAGCACAGCCCCTCCAGCCTCCGGAGACACTGCACTGCAAGTCCCATCGCGTAAGGGAGCTCGGCTGTTTTATTTGTGTGCAGAGAACGTCCATAAAGCATTGAACATTGTGGCGCCACAAAGAAAAATATCACTTGAGAGAAAAAAACACATTCTCTGCACAACTGAGCGGAAAAATGTATTAAATGTCCCGACACTGAGCTCAGTATTTATAATATTCACTTCATGGGGTAATGACCTGCATAAAGACTGAGTTTCATCATTGCACATAATTATTTTAAAATCCAATCATTATATCCCACGGCATTTTGTATTTGACTGCAGGAATTCACTTTTGATTACAATAATTCAGAGCTGAAAATATCGAAGTCACATTTCAAACTGAATGAAATCCGACGGCATGAAAATGCTCATTTCACCCAGAGATGGGATCCTTGTGAGTGACCGCAGTAGTTTAGTCCTACATCAGAGCTGGCTTTGAAGACACAGCCTCTGCTTTAGGACTCTACTCTGGAAGGTTCTACATGTCATGGTTTGTGTGACGTGCATGTGTTTTGGACTTTTCTTTAGTGCTCTCGTCCTGGGACGAGATTGAATTCCTTTTCTATCTGTAATGTGAATATAGGCCACTAGATGGCAGTATTTACCTTTTTTTTGTTAAGCTCAGACTGGAGTCATGTTTAGACATGTCCTGGACATGTCTGGGGCAAGTCTCAGAAAATTTAAAAAAAGGAGGTCTAAATGTGGGTGGGGTCTGCAAAAGAGTATATAAGGAAAAGAATTGAGACAGTAAAGTAGTAGGAGAAATTGCAAGAAGATGACCAGACCTGCCATTCTGTTCAAGACCTGTGACGTTTTCTTTTGTGGATTTCTTTGCCTAAGTTTGAGAATTTTCTCATCCAGGACATCACCAAGCCGCCCCACGAAAAGGGACTGTAAATATTTCTTTTTGTTTTTGTTATAATTCAATCTTGGTCTTCAGTTTAGTTAGTAGTTGTGTTTAATTAAATGTGTTTAAGTTTTTAAAACTGTGTCTGTCATCCCTTGCTGTTGCTGTTGTGTGTAAATGTAATAACAAATTGGGGCCATAACAAATTGGGGGCTCAAGTCCGGGACAGAACATTGTGTGAGTAATTTATTGAAAATCTAACATTTCAAATTGTGAAATTGTTTTTGTGAATTTTCCTAGATATATATTGACAACAGCAATGGATGATTTCTTGGCATCACCAACCGTAGGGGTTTTGAAGTCTTTTAAAAAGACAGAACTGTTGGAAATATGCAGACATTTGGAGCTGACAGAGGTAAAACCAGCCATGCGAAAAGCAAGACTGGCTAGAGAGATAGTTGAATATTACATTGATGAAAATGTGTTTGCACCAGGAGATCTGGAACAGTTTCCAGTGGAAAATCCAAATATAGAAATGGAACTTAAATTAAAAATGCTAGAGATTGAAAGGGAAGAAAAAGAAAAACAAAGGCAGTTTGAGTTGGAAAAATTAGCTAGAGAAGAGAAGAAAGAAAGGGAAGAAAAAGAAAAACAAAGAGAATTTGAGAGAGAGAAAGAGGAAAGAGCAGAAAGAGAGAGACAGAGACAGAGAGATTTTGAATTAGAGAAGTTGGATAGAGAAGAAAGACTCCAAATGGAGAAACTAAAAATTAAAATTGAAACTAAAAATAAATTTTGTGCCAGTCAGGAGGTAAAACTGGTGCCTCCATTTTCGGAAAAGGACATAGACAACTATTTCCAGTGTTTTGAAAAGGTAGCAAAGAGTTGCCAGTGGCCAAAGGAACACTGGCCTCTGATGTTGCAAACTGTCCTCAAGGGTAAAGCTCAACAAGCCTATTCGGCTTTGTCTGCAGATGACTCCTCTGATTATGAGGTTGTCAAAAAGGTTATTTTGAGGGCTTATGAGTTGGTTCCAGAGGCTTACCGACAGAAATTCAGAGGTCTGAAGAAATCTGAAAATCAGACTTATGTTGAATTTGCTAATGAAAAGCAGGTTTGCTTTGAGCGCTGGTGTACTTCTATGGAGGTCAAGGATGATTTCAACTCACTAAAAGAGATGGTGTTAGTTGAAGAATTCAAGAACTGTGTTAAAGATGATGTTAAGACCTACCTTAATGAGAAGCAAGCACTGAATTTGCAATCAGCTGCCAAATTTGCAGATGAATATGTTCTCACACATAAGTCCAAATTTCAGTCTAGCAGTAATAATAGATGGTCCCAATTTCAGCAAAAGGGTTATGGTGATACCCAAGATTCCTCACCCAAAGACAAAGACAAATCTGGTGATGGTGCTCAGAAATCCAGTAACAGGCCTGATCAAAGTGTGAAAGCTGACAGTGACAAAAGTGGTCTAGTTTGCAGTTATTGCAAGAAATCTGGTCATGTTACAACTAACTGTTGGTTCCTAAAAGCTAAGAAAGAAAAAGAAAAGGATACCAAACCAAATGCCTTTGTGAAAACAAGGTTAGAAACCCCTGTAGTAGATAACCGATCTGCTAAATTGCCTGCTTCTTGTGGGGCTAAAAAGCCTAATACAGCTGACTTTGTGAGGGAGGAATTTCTTCCATTTGTGTCAGAGGGATTTGTGGCTCTGAATGAGCATACTACTCCTGTCCCCATATATATCCTAAGGGATACCGGAGCTTCTCAGTCACTTTTGTTGATGGACTCCTTGGAGTTACGTGGTGAGACCGCTTCAGGGGATTTCATACTTGTACAAGGTATTGAAGGGAGGACTGTATCTGTACCCCTGCGCTCTATATTCTTGAAGTCAGATTTAGTTACAGGACAGGTAAAGGTGGGACTGATGTCAAGTCTACCAATAAAGGGTGTTTCTCTGTTGCTAGGCAATGACCTGGCTGGGGGCAAAGTAGTTCCCCCTGTACATGTTACTTCACAGCCGAGCACTGAAGATGGGGATGAGGACCCATCTCTGTATCCTTCTTGCGCAGTGACTCGTGCTATGGCCAAGAAGGCTAAAGAAGAAGATGATGTGGTGCCATCCAGTACATTGAATAGTCAGGACTCAGGTGGTTCGCCTCATGACTCTGATTGGCCTACTATGGTTTCTCCGTTTGAGGACTTATCAGATACTTTTATCAGTTCTCTATTCGGCCAGCCGGATGGGTCTGGTGATTCTGATGTGTCTGGAGACTTGTCTCTGTCCAGAAAGCGGTTGATTGAGGAGCAAACTAATGATCCTGAAATTAGAGTACTAAAGAGGAGAGCCCTTCCTGATAAAGAAATAGACGCAGTTCCAGTTGGGTATTATCTCAAGGATGGTGTGTTGATGCGGAAGTGGCGCCCTCCTGATATCCCTGCCAATGCAGATTGGGCAGTGGTCAAGCAAATTGTTGTTCCGAAGGTCTATAGGAATGAGATCTTAACAATGGCTCATAGTTTACCTTTAGGAGGTCATCTTAGTGTTAACAAGACTGTTGATAAGATCATGAAACACTTCTTTTGGCCTGGGCTTCGGAAAGACGTTTCCAACTTTTGCAAAACCTGTCACACTTGTCAGGTAGTTGGGAAACAGCAGTTAGACCCACCTGTAGTTCCATTGCAGCCTATCCCAGCATTTGGGGAGCCATTCTCTAGGGTCATTGTTGATTGCGTTGGTCCATTACCCAAGACTAGATCTGGAAATCAGTACTTGTTGACAATCATGTGTGCATCTACCAGATTCCCCGAAGCCATACCTCTACGTAACATCAAAGCAACTGCAATCTCGAAGGCTTTGATAAAGTTCTTCACGTTGTTTGGCCTTCCCAGGGAAATTCAGTCAGAATAAATTAGCAATTTCACTTCCGGATTGTTTCAGCAGGTTGTGTATGAACTAGGTGCAAAGCAGATTCTTTCTAGTGCCTATCATCCAGAAAGTCAGGGTGCCTTAGAGCAGTTTCATTCCACTCTCAAGACAATGATGAGGACTTATTGTTATGACCATGAGAAAGACTGGGATGAAGGGGTTCATTTGCTGTTGTTTGCAGCTAGAGAAGCAGTGCAGGAGTCTACTGGATTCAGTCCATTTGAGCTAGTGTTTGGTCATGAAGTGAGAGGACCTTTGCTATTATTGAGTGAACAATGGCGAGAGGAAGAGCCGCAAATCAGTCTGTTAGACTATGTTAGCAAGTTCAAGGAAAGATTGCGTGCAGCTTGTAACCTTGCCAAAGAGAACTTAAAATCAAGTCAGGGAAAAATGAAAACTTGGTATGATCATAAGGCTAGAAGCCGTGAGTTTAAACCAGGAGAAAAGGTCCTTGTGTTGTTTCCCTTGCAGTCCAATCCATTGCAGGCTAGATTTCATGGTCCTTATGAAATTCTGACAAAACTCAATGATCTCAATTACATTGTGAAGACTCCAGATAGGAGAAAACCAAAACAATTGTGTCACATTAACATGCTGAAGCCTTATCATGACAGAAATGCTAGGGTTGCAGCTGTCACTTCGGATTCTCCAACGGTCGAAACGTGTGAAGATGAGGGGGAGTTTCAAGATGATGAACCAAGAATTAAAGCTGAAGTTCTTTCATGTAAATTGTCAAACACTGAAGTGTTGCAAAATCTTGATGTAAAACTCCAGCACTTAGAACCCTCACAGAGAGATCAGTTTGAAAGGTTGATCAAGAAATATGAGGATTTGTTTCCTGATGTTCCAAAGAGAGTTTCTATAGCCTCTCATGATGTAGATGTTGGTGATGCCAAACCAATAAAACAGCATCCATACCGGATGAATCCTGAAAAGAGAAAGATTGCTGAGAAAGAGGTTGAGTACATGTTAAAACATGATATTATCAGACCCTCCAACTCAGATTGGAGTTCACCCTGTGTGCTAGTTCCAAAACCTGATGGAAGTACTAGATTCTGTACAGATTATCGCAAAGTCAATGCTGTAACTAGAACTGATGTGTTTCCAATACCTAGGATTGATGATTGTATTGATAGTGTAGGGCAAGCAAAGTTTCTGACCAAGATTGATTTATTGAAGGGTTATTGGTGTGTGCCTTTAACTGAGAGGGCCAAGAGCATCTCTGCTTTTGCCACACCATCTGGATTGTACCAGTATGAAGTCCTACCCTTTGGCATGAAAAATGCCCCAGCCACGTTCCAAAGGATGATACAGTCTACAATCGCCGGATTGCCACACACGGGTGCGTACATCGATGACCTGATCACATGGAGTGACTCCTGGGAAGAACATCTAAAAGATGTAGAGACGTTGTTCCAGCGCCTGACCCAGGCTAACCTGACTGTTAACCTGAGCAAGAGTGACTTTGGTTGTGCTACTGTCACCTATCTTGGCTACGTCATAGGCCAGGGTAAGGTGGCACCCATAAATGCTAAAGTCCAAGCCATCATGGACTTTCCAGTTCCTGACAACAAAAAAGCTTTGCGCCGCTTCCTTGGAATGATCGGGTACTACCGCAAGTTCTGCAAGAACTTTGCTGAGATTGCTCTCAGTCTAACTAACTAACTGAAGAAAGGCGTAAAGTTCACCTGGGATGATGCATGCCAGAGAGCCTTCGATCGCCTGAAGTCTCGGCTGTGTCACTTCCCCGTGCTCAAATCTCCTGACTTCAACAAACCGTTCTCCATCGCGGTCGATGCTAGCGACCAAGCTTGTGGATCTGTGCTCCTACAGAGAAGTGACTCTGATGACATTGAGCATCCCGTGGCATACTTCTCCAGGAAGTTCAATCGCCACCAAAGGAACTATTCCACAATAGAGAAGGAACTGTTGGCTCTGGTCCTTTCTTTACAACACTTTGAGGTTTATGTTTGTACAGGACAAAAGCCAATGATTGTGTACACTGACCACAATCCGTTAATGTTTTTGAGTAAGATGAAAAACAAGAATCGGAGATTGTTGAACTGGAGTTTGATTTTACAGGAGTTTGACTTGGAAATTAAGCATGTGAAGGGTACAGACAATGTAATTGCTGATTGCTTATCCCGTGTTTGAATATGTATATATATATATATATATATATATATATATCCTGTGTTTATTTGAATATTGTATGATATGTATATATAGACAAGTGTTCACTTAACCATTTTGTATTGAAAAGAAAAATTTTGCCTTTATGAGTCAAAATTTTTCCCTTTTGGAATGGAGGTGTAATGTGAATATAGGCCACTAGATGGCAGTATTTACCTTTTTTTTGTTAAGCTCAGACTGGAGTCATGTTTAGACATGTCCTGGACATGTCTGGGGCAAGTCTCAGAAAATTTAAAAAAAAGAGGTCTAAATGTGGGTGGGGTCTGCAAAAGAGTATATAAGGAAAAGAATTGAGACAGTAAAGTAGTAGGAGAAATTGCAAGAAGATGACCAGACCTGCCATTCTGTTCAAGACCTGTGACGTTTTCTTTTGTGGATTTCTTTGCCTAAGTTTAAGAATTTTCTCATCCAGGACATCACCAAGCCGCCCCGCGAAAAGGGACTGTAAATATTTCTTTTTGTTTTTGTTATAATTCAATCTTGGTCTTCAGTTTAGTTAGTAGTTGTGTTTAATTAAATGTGTTTAAGTTTTTAAAACTGTGTCTGTCATCCCTTGCTGTTGCTGTTGTGTTATAAATGTAATAACAAATTGGGGCCATAACATATCGGATTCTTTAACCAGCTGGCTGATTGAACTGGGGCGGCGCTTCCTTGGACTCCAATAAGCCGGAAGTCCGCCACGCTTCCTTTGCTAGAGTGTCTGTTTGTTGCTAAGCACTATAGCCGAAGATATCTCTAGTCAGGATTTGTGTGACTTCATATCTTCCAGTTATTTTTGGAGTTCCTTCCTCTTTAGGAATTTTCCCTTTTGTACCTTTTCTCTCTCTCTGATTGCTTCCGTTTGGAAGCGCGAGTACTTTCTGGTGGTCTGTGTTATTCTCGGTGTTTCTATTGTTCCTGTACTGCTCGTTCTCCCCCTGGCTGCTGCACCTGGCCGCTCTATTTTACCAGCCGTTACACTACAAACACTGATGGAATTTCTACTTCCTCCTCCATAGCCAGCGTACCCGTAATGAAAATGTCTTATTGTTATGTCTCAGTAATACAGTACTATTAATGACATAACTATAGTATGATTATAGTTTGCAGAGTATAACTGGAGTTATACCATAGCCATCACGTTATAACTAATGTATTGCCACAGTCAAAAGTGCCATGATATTACTATAGTTCACACAACTGAATTGCTGTAGTTTCAATTACTATGGTAGCACTACAGTAATGACAGTGTTGTGATTCTGTCTTGTTGTCATGTTTATGTTCAGGTTCTGTGTTCATGATTTTGTCTTTTATTTATTCTTTTTGGTTACTGTGATACTCAGGTTTTTAGTTCATTCCATGTCTCAGTTCCATTGCATTTATCTCCCCTGTCTTGTGATCTAGTTGGTTCAGTCCGTCTTCCCTGTTTGCATGCTCACTGACTTCGGGTGATTTAAATGAATTCTGGAGTTTAAAATATTCCTTCGCATCTTGTTTACTTCCTTCGTCTTTCTGTTCTGATTACAAACAAGACTAACATTTGTTTTTTGTATCATAGTCTACTAACACAACTAATCCATGTATATAGATTGCTAACTTAGAAACGAGCACTCCAGTTAAATCTGTAAAGTTGCACCGCTACTAATTTATACTAATTCCTTCTCAGCAATCGCCCTGTTCTAGTCTCCGCCTCTTGCTCAGCTGTACCTGTCTCCCCCTACGTTTCTGCGAGATCTCTCACACATGCTTAATTACTTTCCTGCACTCATTATCTGTGCACTTAGAACTCCTTGACCGGAGCTGTTTTAATGTCATAGGCTGTTTGCGTGATTCCCGTCCGTGTCTTGGCTTTCGCCAATTTTCGTGGTAAGGGTTTCCCTCGTGAGGATGTTTTGATTTAAGATGGCTCTACCAGTGGATTTAAACACACTCATTGGAAGGTGAATGACCCTTGTGTTGTTGACTCCATGAGTTTATTGCCTCTCTGTGATGATATGAGGCACTGGTGTTACACTATTTGTACATCCCAGGGGAAATGGAAAACCTTGAAAAGTGACCCACACTAAGGCCCGTATTCAGAAACGACACTCACACTAATTGAGTGTGAGCGCGTACTAAAACTTGGTTAGTGTCAGGTTATACTAAATGAGTCAGAGGTTGTCCTAACCCTCGTTTGCTTTCAGAGACCTCACTTACACTGAAAATAGCGTCTCTTTCTGATTGAAGGTTGAGTGCAGGAAACACCTCCCTGGAGCCGCACTAATTTGCGCCGGTATTCCGTTGTCATGGCTTTCAGGTGGTTACAAACTTTAGAAACTCTGGATCATTTACAGCCACGAACTCGACGCTATCGCAATTATGCAAATTTTAACTCTAATGATGATAACGATGCCGGTAACTTACTAACTGACCACCGGGTTTCAGTGTTTACGAACTGCACTGTGGTGAACTCGAGGTTAGCATTTGTGTACCCACCAGTGGCTCCTGGTGAACTGGCAAAAGGGGAAGTTCAAAACCATCCCTTAAAAATAATGACTGGACATGAACTGTTTTCATTCATTTAAATTTCCATTGCAAAAACTCTCAACATTATCAGGTGTGACCAGTTTTCTTTAATGACGCATACCTGTCAACTCTCACGCATTCGGATTTCTCGCGCTTTTCTTTACTCGTGGTTTGGAAAATTCTGCGCTCAGCGGCTCGTGGGGCGCATGTGGGTCGGTCTGCGAGGCTCATAAAGCTGTAAGTCACGAGTCATGTAGCAGGAAATATCCGGCACGTTTCACAGCTTGTTGCTTAGTGAGCCTCGCGGGCTGTCCTGCACCTTTCGCGATCCAGGCGACCTCAGAATTTATGAAGACATGCTGATATTTACCTCGTCATTTTCGTGTGAAAGAAACGCCTCGATTTTGTGAAGCAATGTATGACGAGGCTATAAAATTAATTTGATTGTCGTTTTACCAATTAGTCTGAGAAACTTTCTAATCAAGAAAAGTAAACTGCGCAGGTTTAGGTCATCCAGCACTGAAGGGTGAAGATGGAGTGTCCCTTTGCAATATCCTACGCACCGCCTGTGGTACCCAGTGCCTACTACTGTCAGTTATGCTCCAGTGGCGTTTGTGAATAGCAACCGGCGAGGAGTGGGACCGCTCTCTCGGTAAGTGGTCGGTCGATCTCTTTCTCACAGTCCAGTTACATTTCAATCGTACTCACTGTATGGTGAGTGGAGGGTGAGTGGAGGGTGAGTGTCGTTTCTGAATACGGGCCTAAAGTTCCCTCAGAGTAAGAGCAGGACTGCTACACTCCTCCTCAGTGCAGAAGCTGAGTGCACTACTTCCTGATCTCACCAGAGGAGGCGCTGTACCTCTGTAGACTCACTGCTGGCTGAGTCCTATGGTTCCCAGAAATTAGGAACTCAAAGGTCAGGCCCATGCCTGTTACAGTTTAATAGTGAAGGGCTTTCTGGGAAATGGGTCACTGTGGCACAGCAGTGATACAGAACAATATGTGACATATGAAGCAGTACTCTGGCCTAAGTAGATGAAAAAATAAATTACGGCAGTTCAATTTATGTATTTGTCTCTTGTTTGCATTTCGCCCGCATGAGCAAAATAATGCTGGCATTTGCCTTTTTTTTGCATTGATTCTCATCATCGTTTGAGATGTTATCAAATCTCTGGAGAGCCCATGTTTCTGACAGTATTTACAGTCCCAGCTACCGTCCTGGGCTTTTACAGAGGGTTTAATCTGAATGACCTTCTCTCTTTTGAATGCAGATTTTTTTTTAAGAGTACTTTTTTTCAAAGTTTGAAATTAGAGGTCCAGGATAAAAGTTTTAGTTACTGGTGGTGAATATCACATCACATTGTCATAAACTGGTACCTTTTTTTGCCTGTTATTTTAACTGTCATGTCACAGTCAGTTTATAACAGAGTGCAAATGACGACTCAAATCCTTACGCTCCTGCATATCGCTTGTGTAACTTGAGAGGGGTCAAAGCTGCATAAATACCCTGCAGGCCAGCCTGGTGCAGCCGTAACCCATAACCCTCTGCTGCGTGCAAAGCCTGCACCACTGCAGTGACACATGCCAATGTCATGGTTCTGTTTATGTTAACTGTAAACCACAGCTACAGGTAAAATTACAAGGAAACAGTGCATTAATTTTATTGTTAAATTTAGTGAATTGAATGTTCACTTTTTCCTGATTCTCCTTCTTAACCCGTGATCTCGCACCATCATGTGGTGTTTGGGCCAGAATGTCCCAGTTCCATTGCACTCCTGCGGAGTTACTCTAAAGCCCCTCTGGTGAAGCGAATAATCCCAGCCCATCCAAACAGGGTTAAATCAGACCCACCTTCGATATGTGCTGGACAAATTTAGTCAAATTTGGGGAAAAAAAAGTTAATTCGTATAATTACATTTTAATACTTTCAAAGAGAAATTTAGGGATATTAATATTTTAGCTGCCTTCCAGCTCTTACATAAAGCATGTTTGTGGATAAACCCAAGGGTAGTTCTTCAGAGTTGTCTTCGATCGATAGCTGCAGAATTGGCTGTTTTCAAATGCAGTGCTTATACAACAGTACAGGCAGCTCTCTACTGTGTTGTATCCAGGTCAAAGCTGACACTACCCCTACCCTGCACATGCGTTTGCACTGACACCAGTCACTGATATGAGCCACGACAAAAAAAGCAAATAGACCTTGTGACCTACTTCTGAACAAGATAAGAGCACTCAGTGTCATTCGAATGACCCAGTTCGCTTCATTAAATGTCGTCAACAGCATTGGCAACGCTAACATGTAGCTGTGTGTCTGCAGCAGGTGTGATTGGACATTGCATTCAGGGGTTAAAGCTCATTATAGCAAAAGACAGCTAGCTACAAAAATTCATTGGCTTACTGTGGCAACAACTTTTAATGTGGAAACTTTTGCACATAACATTAAAAGACCTTGATCTAGAGATGCTGTGTACAAAATTTCATTGGAATTGGTTGCACTTTGTCGGACGAGATAGAGTTTAAAGGTTTTACAAAAAAAAAAAAATTACAAATGGAGAAAATCTAGTCATATGGCTTAGATCTGTGTAGACTAACAGAATCCTGAAAAAAGAAAAGTTTGGTTTCTGAGACCTACGATTCAACAGTTACAGGCCAAATTGGAATTTTCATTGTCACACAGCTATCTTCTGGTCGCTCAATGTAAAAATTCCAAAATAGTGAAAGGCGCCATCCCAGCTCATGATTGGTGAGAGAGCAAAGTTTATAGGAAAATAAAAAATGTTTATCAAGTTATGCTCCTGATATAAACTTGCTCACAGACAGACAGATGGACAATTGGTAGAACAGACAGGAAAAGCAATAGCTATATTCGGGGCATTATATATCGGAAGGATAAAAAGTAACGAGGTAATTAGAGTGCAAAATCTGGTAGGAGAGCAGTTGTAAAGGGTTGTTTTTAGCATTTATAGGTGTGCTCACCATTACAAGAAAAGGGCGAAGAGAACTTATGGCATTGAAGGTTACACTGAAGTGGGGCACACTGTGTTAGTAGAGCGTCACTGAGAGTCACGGCGTTGCGGGACAGCTTGACACACGGCTCTTAAATAGCGCGTCGGTGTCATCGGAACCGCGAAAGCGACAGGTGGCTGCTGATGAGGCCAGACCTACTGATTCTGCTGGGATGTGATGGCCTAGATTACTAGGGGCGGGACAGTTTTCCGTCTGGGGAGACCCATTTACGTCAACACCCCCCGCCGCTAAACCCCCTGACCTCGACCAAACTCCGTGTGAACCTGCGCTTCCTGTCTTCAGACGAGGCCAGCTGGCACTGCTCTGAGCGCGCTCTAGTCCCGTATTTATCCACTACCCTCTTCCTCTCCTTCCCTCCGTTCCTTCCTCTTAACTGGACCTACAGGGGCAGGCAAGGACAGTAAGTGAAGAGTGAGGACTCTAGGAAACACAAAATAGACAAATGACCTGTCCGGACTCCTTCAACCACCCGAAACACCATAGTAACCACCTAGCATGCCCTAGCAACCACCTAGAACACCATAGCAACCGCCCAGCAATGCCTTAGCAACCACCCAGAACACCATAGCAACCACCTAGTAAAGGCCTACCAACCACCCAGAACACCAAGCAAACCACATAGCAACGCCCTAGCAACACCCCGGAACACCATAGCAACCGCCTAGCAATGACCTAGCAACCACCTAAAACACCATAGCAACTGTCTAGCACGCCCTAGAAACCACCCGGAACACCATAGCAACTGCCAAGCAATGCCCTAGCAACTGCCTAGCAGCAAACTAGGCTTCCCATGTTTTGAATACGGCAATAACCATAACTTCATTTTTAATGGTCACAGAGACATAATCCCACACATGTCCAATCAGCAGTCAAATCTGATTTTTAAAAGAAACTAACAGTTCAATTACATCACCCCAAAGTGTGATTAAAATCGCCTTTTCCCACCCCATTGGCTTTCAAACCCTAACTTTACGGCTCAATCCAGGGTGTCCTGATAATTCCAACTGTCAAAAATCAGTTGAAACTGTTGTGAACCTCAACTGAGAGCTATGTTCTCACTGCAGGCCTTAATTCCGATTTATTGCTCAAATTGGACTTTTTGTTTGGCTCTTCACATAATACTCTTTGATTCAATGCAACACGGCTGTTCAGACCTAGCCTGATAAAACCAGAATCTGCTACTTCGCTTTGCTTCGTACACAGAGTCTGGCCAGTCATCATTGACAAGTGTTTACTTCCTGATGGGTGGACGCTTGTCTAAAGTTTAAAATCATTGGTGTTCCAGTAAGCTAATCACTAACGTTTAGCGATGACGTATGTTATGCACCGGCTCAGCTGCCTAGTACTTCTGCTGTTAACACAGTCCTTCATACCAGGAATGCAGCAAAAACAGACTGATCAGTTCAATAAAGTTAATGCTGTACCCATACATATGCCCATCTACCAAATTTTAGCCTTCACTCATTCACTTAAAATAACCAAAGGTGCTCTTTCTGTTCTCCTTACAAGAAGCTAACTGTTGAGCTATCGTTTTTCCTGCAGATATTGCTGCTGTTAAAAAAAAATTGTAAGAGACCCAAAACCAACAGCAAAATCGGTGAGAATAAGGCATTAATTACATCAAAAATCTGCGTTGACACGAAAACTGAACCGTTAACCATACTTGCGCTAACATCATAATGAGCTCGCTATCTAACTTTATAGCAACACAGTTTGGTTCTAAGCAGCCATTTCATTCAAGGATCATAACGTAACACTGAGACAGTGAATAGGTCTTGTGACGAACAAAAACACGGCTTTTAAAGAGTTCACTGCTAACTTATAGCGTTACATTCGCAGGCAATGTAACACTAGAAGCTACAAGCTAGCTTAGGTGGTTCGGCTGTCTCTCACACAGATGAACAGGGTGCCTATTTCATGATGGCTATTAAATACACTTTTGTAGTATGACAATCTTTTTGGAGTAGCGCTACAGCATCATTTACATTCAAAAAACTAACCAAACATTCATCTTGTTGCTGATACCTGGGATTTTCTCCACAACAAAGCGAACTGCCTCCCGTGCATCTATGTCCGAAGCCATTGTTGATTTCTGAGACTACAATTTCAAACTCAGAGCAGCTGCTACATCATGGCTCTCGGCCACGCCTTCTGTTCGCTGGTTGGTCCGGCGTATATTCTGCCGTGGTAAACGAGGCAGAGCTCCGAGTGACCAGACTGAGTGGTGAAGCGAAATGAAATTAAGCGGAAGTATGAAGGCTGGCGGTGCCAGGCTAGTTCAGACCACGGTCACCTTCAAAATAATCCAATATGAATCCGACGCAGTAACACATTTGAAAATGGCCCAGATCGGATTTGAAAACATCAAATTCCATGTGACTTGTCCTGTTCACACTGTCATAAAAGAATCTGACCGGAGTCACAAAGGGGGGAAAAAATTTGATTTGAGCCACATTTACCTACTGTGTGAATGTAGCCCTTGCTTGTTTTAGTGCAGCAACGCCATTGGCTAGATATGTTTTATGCCAGCGCCATATACGGCGTTGGATGAAAGTGATTCATTTGTCTCTGGTAATACCTGCCTGGCAACCAGTCATGAGATGATTGCAAGTGGAGCTGCTGTTAGTCTATCAGACAAGCCAGCAATCCTAATTAGACCATTATCTTTTGGATGTCATTAAAATACTCGTATTAGGCGTGTTTCTACTGGGTACTTTTTGGAAAGCGGCTGAGTGTTTTGGCCACGCCAACTTTTTAGTTCCTCTCGGCCCATTAGGTACTTTAGTAGCGGCTCACCAACGGAGTTGGAGTGTGACGTTAATACTCCTGCGACACTTACGTGCTTTCGTTGAGTTTGGATCCTTCCAGGCTCGTCTGGACCCTCTTGCCCCCAGCAGACGAACAAAGTCTGGACCTCGCAGACAACCCACTTGTCAGTCTTTCTTTTAACTTTTTCCATTATTGTTTTTCTATTCCTGAATTTGATTCTCTCAAATGTCGCTCTGCTTATATCTTGGCGATGTTTATACTGTGGTTTGTGTTGAGTTCTACTCACTTCATATCCCATCTCAACAGTATCCAATCAGCATCGACTAGTGAGTAGCGGCTCAGAAAGCGGCTGAGAAAGTACCGACCCGAGGTCTGAGCCGCTTCGTGAGCCGCTTATCGGTGAATGTGGGCGGATCCTCTCCCAAGCCACACCCATAGCGGCTCACGAGGGCAAAAAGTACCGAGTGGAACCGCGCATAATGGCTTGGTTTGCTCCCCTTTGACCTGAGTCTGAGGTAGGTGAAGCTTGTCTACTGGTTATGTGTTTAACAATTTTTCTAAACTAGCTTGTTAGCATTTCATCACAGCTGCTGCTGAATTATTTAAGTGTAATTTTACTCAGGGATACTGCGTTTGTGCAAACCACATAATTCTGTGTTTCATTATCTTGCTCACTACCGAGCTCATGGGCTAATCTCAGCTAAGTATCTCGGTAAGAGTACCACACGGAACCGGTGGGCACAATAAAATGAAATTCAGAAATCTTCGGCTTACCTTAATGCTTGATAAATCAATTACTGGGGTGTGTCCAGCGCACATCCAGTAAAGAGAATATACACGTTAATTTCTCGTGTGATTTACGGTAATCGCATGGAACGGTGGCAGCCATGACGATACTGGAGAGCTGCCAACCAGTTTGGTAGCGCGAGGCGCGTCTTTTTTTTTTTAAACCAACGCTGTAAAAGGCGCTGGACACGTCTTTGTGGTGCGAAGTAACGTTCCTGTCACTCATCTGCGAACATTCTGGAATTAACAGTTTCAACGAACTAGTCAGCAAACTTTCAGGTTCTCACATGCCTGGACAGCAGGGATGAGACTGACAATGACGTGAAGCGCCTTTTTCGAGGCGCTACAAAGAAGCGCACGCAAAAGCAGCGTCCAGCACGCGTCTAAATCATTGACAAATATTAACGAAACAGGCGCCACACGCCGATTAAGCGCGTTCGGTGTGATCGGCCCCGAACCCTTAAATGTTCCAATTGGTTCCACTGGTTTACACCCTTAGCTTGGATATGAAAAAAAAAAATTTTTTTTGCAGGAGTGACAGAATCCCAACTGCCGCTGTTGTATGCCATTACCACGTACAGCAGCACAAATTAAACTGTAAAAGTTCTTGACTGGATGTCAGCTTGACTTTTCGCACCCGAATGATTTGGTACCCAAACACTGAAAAGGTTGTGATTTCAGTCGATATTGGAGGCTTAATATGGTACCATTTCCACTGTTGCCCCAAAACAAACTCGACAATCAGCGAACATAATGCATCATTTACACTCGCACTAAAATCTGTTTGTGAAAACTGAACAGTTAATTTAAAAAAAAAAAAAAAAAAGGGTCGCAAAACAAGCCACTGCACCTGTAAAATTGGCGTGAACAACATTTTCGGCGCAAAGTCGATGACATCTGACCTATTGTGATTTGAATCACTGCAATACGAGTAATAGCGGCCGTTGTGGCGGTTTAACCCATTTCAGACAGGTGACGCGAATCTACTGCCTGCACCCAGGCCAAGAGGCTCCATCCCTAAATACCTTTAATGTTGAAGTACGATCAGGAACCAGATGCGTGAACCAGGAAGTGCAGTAGAGCTTGTTTTAAGGGGGGGTGGGGGTGGGGGATGACCCCGGCAGAGCAAAAAACAGTTCAAAGTCCACAATCCAAAATCCGTAATCCAGTTGGGCAAAAATAGAATCAAAACCAGGGCAGCAATCACAGTCACAGAAATGGGTCTGGTACACAGGAATAGTACTTTCAGAGAAAGTAGCCAGAATCCACAGGACATAATCCAAATCATTATCAGGGCAGCAAACAGAAATCTCGTAGTCGGGCAGAAAAATGGTCAAAACACAGATGCAACAGTAATCCAAAAACAAAGGCAAAAATCAAAAGTCGGGCAATCCAGTCAGAAAGATAAACACTGAGAAATCTGGGCAAGAAACGTAGCACTAGGGAGAACGATCTGACACTGGAAGTGCTTGAACAGACATCTTAAATACACATCTGGGGTGAGCACATGACAAGGGAGAACAGGTGTGATCAATGAAACAATAATCAGGACTGACACATGAGGAATAATCTAATTACTTGAATTTGGCAAATGCCAAAACGCAGACAGGGATCACAAGACAATCCTATGAACAAACAACTGCTCCGGTTAAGGAGTACTAAAGTGTACAGTCTAAAGAAAAGGGAAAGCCTGAGACATACGTGGAAACTGCAGTAGAGATAATTAGTGATAGGCAAGGAGGGCGGAGATACAGATTGGGCGAATGCTGAGAGATCGTTAGTCTATTAGTATGTGCAGGTATACAATCCCGAGTGCAAGTTAGTCAGTTAGATAGAAATATACAATGTTAATCTTGGTTAGTAATCTATCAAAAATAATAAACTGTTAGTAGGGTTAGTAGATAGTAAAAGAGAGAGGAAGGAAGCACACGAGATAATGAAGGAAGATTGAAAACCCAGAAACCAATAAATCACCCGAATGAGTGGCACACAAGACTAGGGACCGTGAGCAAAGACCTACACAAGACAAGACAGGGGAGACGCAGTGCAATACAAGGAAATGAAAACATGGCATGGCTGAAAATAACTGTGAACATGAAAAATAATAAACGAGAATCTAACTCACCAAAACACAATACGTTATCCTAAGAATGGTCATAAGGCAGGCAGTGGTCACTAAACACAAAAAGCATACATGGCTAAGCCAGGCACAGAACTTAAACATGACAGCAGAATGCAGAATCACAACATGAAATATAATCACTGACAAGGATGAAAGTGCTATTCATGTACAAAAGGTTAGGGCTATGGTTCGGGAGCTGCAAGTCGTATGAACAAAGGCAGCTTAACAGAATTGTAAAGACAGCCAACAGAATAATTGGTGCCCCTCTCCCCTTCCTGATGGAGATGTACCAACAGTGCTGCCTACATCATCAAGGACATTCACCACCATTCTCATGGCCTGTTTTCCCTCCTGCCATCCAGAAAAGGGTACAGAAGCATCTGTTGCAGGTCCAAATGGGCCTGCGAATGGACTGAGTTCCCGCCCAACACCACCTCTAACCCCCCCCCCCCCTCAGCTTGACAACTAGCCACCTGTCAAGGACAGATTTTGAACTGTAATGTAAACGGCAGACAGATCTTAGACTGCAAGAGAACAGTCAGTTCTCGTATACAAGAAGTTGGATGTGGGAGAAACTGAACAACTTTGATGAGGGCCAAATTGTTATGACCTGGTGAACAGGTTACAGCATCTCTGCAGTGGCAAGACTTCTGGGGTGATCTGTCAACAGATGTGAGAACCTATAGACAGAGGTCAAAGCAGGGGTGTAAAGTCCAGGTTTAGAAAGTAAAATTCCTCCCCAGAACTTTACTCCAACCACCTGGATTTACTTCGGACAGGAGATAGAGCCAATATGAGTGATCGGCTCATTCTGTGGAGGGAGAAAAACCTGGCAGGACTTCTATTTTCTGACCCCTGGATTTTACACCTCTGGGTCAAAGGAGGGACAGACCATGAACCGAGGACAGGGTTTTGGGTGCCCAAGGCTCATTGATGCACACTGGCAATAAAGTTTACCCTGTCCGGTCCGGCTACCCTGGGTCTGGAAATTCAAGAGGACGTCAGATTGATGGGGCTGTTTCAGCAGAATGAGAACACTGCACAATAGTAGGCTGGTGGGTTTAATATAGTGGCTGATCAGTTTATATAAGGCCCCCCCCAAACTGAGGGCCACTGGAATCGCCATCTCTTCCCACCAGAGCCGGAGAATCCAGGTTCAGAGAGTAAAAATCCAGCCCAGAGTTTTTTCCCAGCTTAATTTGACATTCAGCACAATTCCTCCTCCAGGAGGTGGAACTCATCAGGGAGAGTCAGGCTGATGCGTTCACGGGTGCCGGAGAAACATGTCTGGACTTTTACTCTTTGACGCCTGGATTTCCCTGCTCTGCCTCGCACCCTTTGTCATACAGCACCCTGGTCTTACTGCAGGGGGAGAAAAAACTGCACCCACACCAGGCCTTTTCAGATAAGTTTGGACACCCCTGATTGTAATGAGACTGAGGTAATGTGACGCACTGTCCGCATTATCACACAGAGCACAGTCATGCTTAACGCATCTGCCTAATGGCATTTTTACACTCGTGTGCCGGTTACCAGGCAACCCTCCCAGCTAACTGAGGGATGGGCAGGGACAGGCAGTGCAGGCTGTTGATTATGTAGCAGCAGTAAAACACAGACTGGGTCCAGCTCACTGCCCTCAGGGGCAAATCTCCTGAAAAGAGAGTTTATACAGCGACCTCTGCTGGTCGGCACTTCACTGGAGCGCTCCTCTTGCTGTTTTTACAACAGGATTACGGTTTTTTGTGCTTTATTTTTGCCTGAAATCATCTTCAAATTAGCGTACTCAGGAAAGCAAAATGCCCCAAGGAAATGCCAAACAGGTTTTAAAAACTAACGGTGAACTCAGAGGGCGAAAACCATCTGAAATGTGTGACAAACTTCCACTGATGCTTTAAAAAAATTTTACACCTTTACTGTGATGTCAGAGAAAAAAAAACTGAATTATTCCAGTTCACCCCAATATTGAACATACCCAAGCTGTACTTTTCTGTTGGGATAGTATAATGTACTTAGGAATTATTACGTTTAAAAATTCTCTTCTCTTAATCCTTACTTGAAAAACAATTTTTCTCATTCAAAAAAGAAGTTGGCTCAGTGGTCATCACCGGCGCCACCCAGTGAGGAGGTTCTGGGTTTGATCCCGGGTCAGAACCACTCTATGGAGATTGCATGTTCTTGCCTTCTTCATGTGGGTTTCCTCCAAGTTTCCGTCACCCTGAAACATGTGCTCTATATGTTATGATCTTTGATTTCTGCCTGTTCTGGTTTTTGTTTATTTCCACTTGGTTTGTTTAATTTATGCTTTCAGTATCTTCTACCCATTTATGCACATCGTTTTCCCCAGAGATGTCTTGCGTTTCCATGTTCTTTGCCAGTGTACGCCCCCTGTCTGCGAGCTGTCACATTTCAGGTGATTTTGGAAGTTACTGGTGTTTCACAAGTTTTTTTCATGCCTCGTTCACTTCCTTCAGTGCTGATTACTAATTACCTCTGCCAATGAAGTTGGGGTGGAGGTTATGTTTTCGCCCGTCTGTTTGTCTGTCTGTCTGTCTCTGTCTGTCTTTCTATTTGTGAACAACATAACACAAAAAGTGAAGCAGGGATTTGTCTGAAATTTTGTGGGTGCGTTGCTATTACATCAAGGATGGACCCGATTGATTTTCACCGGGATCAGTGAAACAATATGGCCGCCACGGCAGCCATCTTGAAATCGTATGACACGCGATAACTCTTCTTTGCTCCCACCCATGAAGATTTGGATTGCGCTGCCTTGATGAAGGTTTGCACTCGAGAAGTGCCTGTAGTTGAGTACTAATTCCACTAACACTATGTTTTGTCTTGTTTATCTACTAACCCCTACTAATGTACTAATCCTGTAAATAGCTAAAGTACTAACTTGCACGATATGTGTAAAATTATCACTGCACAGACTATTGACTTTACTGATTCTCTTCACATTCCACACTAATCTGTAACTCTGCCCTCTTTGCTCTCCCAGTGCTTTGCCTTTGTTCTGCAGAAACCTGCAACTATCTCTGATACTAAACTGTTTCCTCCATCTCTCCCCACTGAGGCACTCCTTGAATGGAGCGTTGGTTGAAGATGTCGTGTAAAAACTAGTCTTGGTCTTTGTTTCCCATTTTGTTTTGTTAGATAACCTCTTGTGTTTTCCCCTCAGTTTATGTTTAGATTATTCCTCACACCTGTTGTCCCGCCGAGCTCGTTACCTCCCTTGTGTACAGTCCCTCACTTCTGCTTAGCTCTTGTCAGACTGTCGATCAACTTTTCTGTACGCTGAGCTCCGTGTACACCAGTGATCTGTTTGTGATTCTGTGACGCCCTTCTGTTTGACACTGAACTCTGTCTTTGCCTGCCTGGTTCTTTTTGCTCATGATTACGACCCATTTTCTGCCCGACCACGATCAGTGTATCCCTGCCCTGGCTTTTGACATTAGGATTATGGACACTCTACTTTCCCTGTACACTTGCCTGTACTTTTAGGGTTTTGAACCCTTGCCTGTCTTTGGACTCTGTTTTTTGGATTACCCCTCTGTACCGTCATTGTGTTTACCTGGCTATGGACTCGGACTGAATAAAGACCATGATTTTGGCACCTCCGAACTACTTGCTGGTGCATTCCTTTTACCAGACATTCTAGTATAGAAACACTCCTACCAGTGTCCCTGACCAAGGCTCTGGCTTTAGAAGGACATGCTCTATAGGAACACTCCTACCAGTGTCCCTGACCAAGGCTCTGGCTTTAGAAAGACATGCTCAAAAGGAACACTCCTACCAGTGTCCCTGACCAAGGCTCTAGCTTTAGAAAGACATGCTCTGTAGAAACACTCCTACCAGTGTCCCTGACCAAGGCTCTGGCTTGAGAAAGACATGCTCTATAGGAGCACTCCTACCAGTGTCCCTGACCAAGGCTCTGGCTTTAGAAAGACATGCTCTGTAGGAACACTCCTACCAGTGTCCCTGACCAAGGCTCTGGAATTGGGAAGACATGCTCTATAGTAACACTCCTACCAGTGTCCCTGACCAAGGCTCTGGCTTTAAAAAGACAGGATCTATAGAAACACTCCTACCAGTGTCCCTGACCAAGGCTAAGGCTTTAGAAAGACATGCCCTATAGGAACACTCCTACCAGTGTCCCTGACCAAGGCTCTGGCTTTAAAAAGACAGGCTCTATAGAAACACTCCTACCAGTGTCCCTGACCAAGGCTCTGGCTTTAGAAAGACATGCTCTGTAGGAACACTCCTACCAGTGTCCCTGACCAAGGCTCTGGCTTTAGAAAGACATGCTCTGTAGGAGCACTCCTACCAGTGTCCCTGACCAAGGCTCTAGCTTTAGAAAGACATGCTCTGTAGAAACACTCCTGCCAGTGTCCCTGACCAAGGCTCTGGCTTTAGAAAGACATGCTCTATAGGAGCACTCCTACCAGTGTCCCTGACCAAGGCTCTGGCTTTAGAAAGACACTGTCTATAGTAACACTCCTGCCAGTGTCCCTGACCAAGGCTCTGGCTTTAGAAAGACATGCTCAAAAGGAACACTCCTGCCAGTGTCCCTGACCAAGGCTCTGGCTTTAGAAAGACATGCTCTATAGGAACACTCCTGCCAGTGTCCCTGACCAAGGCTCTGGCTTTAGAAAGACATGCTCTATAGGAACAATCCCACCAGTGTCCCTGACCAAGGCTCTGGCTTTAGAAAGACACTGTCTATAGTAACACTCCTGCCAGTGTCCCTGACCAAGGCTCTGGCTTTAGGAAGACATGCTCTATAGGAACAATCCTACCAGTGTCCCTGACCAAGGCTCTGGCTTTAGAAAGACACTGTCTATAGTAACACTCCTGCCAGTGTCCCTGACCAAGGCTCTGGCTTTAGAAAGACATGCTCTATAGGAACACTCCTACCCGTGTCCCTGACCAAGGCTCTGGCTTCAGAAAGACATGCTCTATAGGAGCACTCCTACCAGTGTCCCTGACCAAGTCCCTGGCTTTAGAAAGACATGCTCTATAGGAACACTCCTGCCAGTGTCCCTGACCAAGGCTCTTGCTTTAGAAAGACATGCTCTATAGGAACAATCCCACCAGTGTCCCTGACCAAGGCTCTGGCTTTAGAAAGACACTGTCTATAGTAACACTCCTGCCAGTGTCCCTGACCAAGGCTCTGGCTTTAGAAAGACATGCTCTATAGGAACAATCCTACCAGTGTCCCTGACCAAGGCTCTGGCTTTAGAAAGACACTGTCTATTGTAACACTCCTGCCAGTGTCCCTGACCAAGGCTCTGGCTTTAGAAAGACATGCTCTATAGGAACACTCCTACCCGTGTCCCTGACCAAGGCTCTGGCTTCAGAAAGACATGCTCTATAGGAGCACTCCTACCAGTGTCCCTGACCAAGTCCCTGGCTTTAGAAAGACATGCTCTATAGGAATACTCCTACCAGTGTCCCTGACCAAGGCTCTGGCTTTAGAAAGACATGCTCTATAGGAGCACTCCTACCAGTGTCCCTGACCAAGGCTCTATCTTTAGAAAGACATGCTCTGTAGAAACACTCCTACCAGTGTCCCTGACCAAGGCTCTGGCTTTAGAAAGACATGCTCTATAGGAGCACTCCTACCAGTGTCCCTGACCAAGGCTCTGGCTTTAGAAAGACACTGTCTATAGTAACACTCCTGCCAGTGTCCCTGACCAAGGCTCTGGCTTCAGAAAGACATGCTCTATAGGAACACTCCTATCAGTGTCCCCGACCAAGGCTCTGGCTTTAGAAAGACATGCTCTATAGGAACACTCCTATCAGTGTCCCCGACCAAGACTCTGGCTTTAGAAAGACATGCTCTATAGGAACACTCCTATCAGTGTCCCCGACCAAGGCTCTGGCTTTAGAACTGTAGTTGGTCCCTGGGTGCTGCTCGTTGGCTGCCCACTGCACCCAAGTTACCACTGTCGAATGGGCCAAATGCAGAGTAAATATTACCCCTTGGAGAACAACAAAGTGCCTTAAGAGATGCATCATGCTTCATGAGAAAATGAAGGGCTTTCAGTGAGTGTGTCGTGAGGGCTATGTACATGAACATGCTTTCCCTGTGCTGTTCATGGGATCACATAGATTACCTGAGCAGTACACATTGACATATATTTTATCGGAGCTGTGTGTTTGAGACGGCACCCGTTGCAGAATGAAGAACACCTCGTTCTAGAGAGCCGGCCTGACCTGTACTGTATGTACTGGAAACATGCACAGGCTTTATTTAGACACAGAAATCTGTACCACCCATACTGTAAATGCCAGATGTCAGTTTATATTTGCAGACTGCTTCTCTGCATTTTCTCCCGCATCTCAAATTCCTCGGAATTAGATCGACGAAACAGGACTCCCCCAGTCACTCGTACGGCGCAGCAGTAAACGTTTTTTGTGTTGACGTCATTCAGCGAAAGCAGAGGATGATTCAGCGCACGACCTGAATGCGTTGTTATTTTAATGATGTTATTATAATGGGTAATAGATTCTGCATCATATTCTGAGCCTTACCCATAGCCACTCATCTCGAGCACCAATCAGAGTACGAGTCAGCCTCAGAGTGTACATTAGTGGGAGTAACATTAACACTTTTATGTGATGTTGCACCTTAAACTGAACGTTAAAAATCTTCCTTCCACAGTAAGACATTAGTCTCTGTTCAGCTCGCGCTTCAGAATACGGCTGTCCCATTGTACTGATGTCCATCCTTATACAATGCATCTATATGGCCTTACCTACAGCGATGGAGGTCCCAGAGCAAACCGGCCCATTCCAGGCTTCTTTCCACACCCCAGGGAACTCTGGGTAATGCCACACAGGGGTGTCTGGGTACTGCTGAGAAGTGTGCAGGCCTGTCTTTATTTATTACCTGCTGCAAGAGCGTGAGCTTGTGCTGTTTTCACCTTGTGAGTGAGTGTGCATGTGTGTGTGTGTGTGCGTGTGTGTGTATGCATGTTATCAAGGAAAAATATAGCCCTAGTGACACCTACTGCAGCAGGAAATTCCACCGCAGCAGTTTTGAGTACTTTGTCAGGTGTTCATATGTACTGGATGCCAATCTGTCAGTGTTTGTGGACTGATTTTGTCAGTGCAAAAGCATCACAACCATGCAAGAGACAGTCACAAAACTTTAGTTGAGATTTTGTTGAGGGCTTTAGTTTTTAGTTGCGATGAAAACGAAGCCTGGGTTCGAAGGTGAGTGCGATTTGAGCGAGGTCACCAGACACACGGGGGGTCAGAGGAGTAGTGAGCGTAATCCCATCACTAAAAGGCCTCCAGTTTATTTATTCTCAGGCCTTCATCGTCCTGGTGGTGTTAAACATGAGCATAGAAGCTGTTTTGCAGATGCAATGAAAAACTCAAGGTTTTGGTTCAAATGATATTAAAAATAAATCATAAATCCATAAAATTTGCAAAGTTTTGAGTGCAGGGCTGTCTCTATGTTTTGACTGGGCAAGTCACGCAATGGCAGCAAGAGTCTTTGAACTACAAACCTGGCTTCCACTAAAGCGTGTGAAATATTCTTCGACTTATCGAAGGTCAAGTTGAGTCACTCCTCGCACAGCAAACGACATTGATTACGTGATGTCCCACGCCACAGCCTTGCGATAAGCCTAATGATCAACATGTTATTGCGCCGCCATGCGGCTGTGTTGTGACCCCAGAAGTGAAGGTGTGGACCCTGAGGTTCACGATACGAGCTCGCAGCTCACA
The DNA here is from genome assembly GCA_029721435.1 of Gymnothorax reevesii. Lineage (NCBI taxonomy): Eukaryota > Metazoa > Chordata > Actinopteri > Anguilliformes > Muraenidae > Gymnothorax > Gymnothorax reevesii. The sequence continues at coordinate 13,785,421 of CM056579.1, forward strand.
TCGGATACTAACAGGTGATGGGAGGGTTCGTTTCTCAAACCTCTGTGATCTCTGATCAGCAAAAACAAACAAAAATACAAGTCAATCAATCAACTGGGGTCGTGCAAGATAGAAAAATCAAAACTTTCAAATTTTGCTCAAATAATGCTTTTGGGTCACTGATTACAGAAATATAAATTTTAGGTTGATTGGACAAATGTTTATTTTGTAGCCCGTTGAGCCCAGATCAGTCCACGAAAAAGCGACTAAAAACGGGGTCTGTGTGTGGAAACTTTTTTTCAGGTGACTGCACGCTTATCCCTAAAACAAATTAAATCAGACTAATCTGGCATGTCCACTGCTTAACTCTCTTCAGTTTTGAGCTGATTGAGCAAGGAATACATTTTTGACAGAGTCCTGAAATGCAATCTCTATGGATGTCATTTTCCATAATCAGATTTTCCAGTATTCATGCCCTCTAAATCACAATTGCCACACTGCTGTTCATAAAACCCTTTCATTTATCAGATTCAGCAACACGTCTGCTACAAAATGGCAAAATAAAATTTTGGTTAACTTTAATTCGATCCTGCTGGGAGCTCCAAACGTGAGAGCCACTTGAGGGCCTAAATTGACCTCCTGACACTTCCAAGCTACGAGCCGCAATCAACAACAAGACAAATAGCATCCATTCTAGACAGAATCTTCAGCTGAAATCAAGTAAAAACCCGAATTACTAGAAAACGTTCTGGTCCGGTGGTTCTCAGGATCATTTGTGTGTGCGTGTGTGTGTGTGTGTGTGTGTGTGTGTGAATGTGTGTGTGAGAGAGGCGATTTGAGTTATAAATTTTTGCTCAGATGCGATTCTCTGTCTGCAAAATAAATTTTTAGGCCCAAAATGAATAAAAAATTGTTCAGTAATTCTACCAACTTCATGCACTGATAAATTCCAGAGCTGTTCACATACTAATGAAATGAAAGAGAATTCATTTTATATTGATATCTGATTTCTCAGCACTGAGGTGCTTGTAGTGATTTCAGAACTTTAAAATTACAGGGGAGCGAATTCCTCTCAGTCAATCAACAAGACACATGGTAACAATGACATGACCTTAAGAAACCCACATGTCCCAGGTCTTTTTTGTGGCAACGTGGCAATTAAATCACCAAATTAATATTCCAATCCAAATATACTGACCTGATTTCAGATTCAGAAATATGACCTTTTTGACAGAACTATATGTGCTAATACCATCCTCTTACACTGGTGTAGATTGTTCCAGAATTGCGACCGCACCTTCGAAGGTACCCATTCTGATTCGCTCATGAGAGATCCTCTATTTACATCTGTTATCATGCACCCCTCCACCAAGTACCCTGCACATTCACTGACAAAATAACTGCTCCAGCAGCAATTATTCTGACATAATACAGTCTAAGAAGATGAGATGTGAGATGTCCATTTACTGCAGTAGAACATCCAGTTGCAATCAAAATTATTCAACCCCCATTGCAAATTAGGTTTACTGGCAAACTTTACAAACTTTCAGCTGTTTGCAATGAACAAATCAAAGAAGAACAATTTAAATAGCTCAACACAACAAATATTACGAGTGGCTTCTCCAAATTCAACACAAAATGCCACTTTTAATTCACTGCTGCAGGCTCAAAATTATTCAACCCCTTCATGACAAGCTTCTTTAATACTGAGCAGAGCTCTCTTTTACTGCTATGACCTACTGGAAATGTGATGCATAGTGCAGACAATAGTTTCATTCCCAAGGAATCTTAGCTCAGTCCTCATGAACAGTGGCCTTCAGTTCATTAATATTGTAGGGTTTGCATGCGGCAACTGTCTTCTTCAAATCCCAGCAAAGATTTTTTATGGGATTCAAGTTAGATGAATGTGATGGGCACTCTAGAATCTTCCCAGAATTCTTCTGAAACCAAGACTTGGTGGATGTTGAGGTATGCTGAGGATCATTGTCCTTTTGGAAGGTCCAATGATGCCCAAGCGTCAGCTTCCGTACAGACGGCAGGACATTTTCTCCTTGGATATCCTGGTACTTGACTGAATCCATCTTGCCCTCCACACTCTGCAGGTTTCCAGTGCCAGAGGAAGCAGGGCAGCCGCAGAGCATCAAAAAGCCCCCACAATTCTTCACTGTAGGCAGACATACCACTGATTCAGAAGCCCAAAATATTCCAGTTTCAGTTCAGTTCCACAGAACAGTATCCACAAACTTCTGTGGCTTATTTATATGATTTTTACCATAATGGAGCTTGTGCTTTTGGCTCAGTTGTGGTGTGTGTCTAGAAAGTTTAGTATGCGCGCCACTGAAACCTCAGTGACTCCTGCCTCCAAGTCTTGCTGCGGGTCTCCTGCAGTCACTAGAGGGTTTTTGACCACCCGTCTCCTCAGGAATCTGGTGACAGACATTCACAGCTTCCTCTTTCTGCCACATCCTGGTACTGTAGCCACTCTTCCTTTAACTCTGAACTTGCGATCTATGCGTCCAACTGTATGTCTGCGAACATTCAGTGCCTGATTTGCTGTATTAGGTGTGCCTGAGACGACACCTGATTTGCAAATACGCTCTAATGACAGATTCTGTTCGGGGAAGTTGAATAATTTTGAGACTGCAGTAGTCATTAAAATGGCATTTTTTGTGAAATTTGGAGAACCTGTTTGTAATATTAGTTGCGTTGAGCTATTTAAAATGTTCTTGTTTATCACAAACAGCTGACAGTTTGCAAATTTTGCTACTAAACCCAATTTGCAATGGGGGTTGAATAATTTTGATTGCAACTGTATTCTTTTCACTAAACACTACCAGCCTTTTCCCACTAACACTGTAGTACTTCTCTAGCAACAATGGGATGGAATTGTCCACAAAGATGCCTTGCACAAGATATGATTTTTTTTGCGCCTCATCTCGTTCATTCTGCCCGAAATTTTAACAGCGCGCAGACCCAGCGCAGGTGGGTTGCCAGTGGTGAAGTAGACACACATTTCATTTGTATGTCCATACAAACTGAGGCGGGTTATTATAATTCTTACGACACACATCCTTTCAGTATTTTCTTATTTACAATTTTATCCTTGAAAGAAAACCTTTTGCTGGTTTGTGACGACCTGGGGCATCTGATTTGTGAAGACCTGAGACGTGAACCTGGGACTTCATTTCAGCGAATGATTCTGTCTCGAGAGGACGCTTTTGTCTTTGTTCTTGAGTACGGCTCATAGTTTGAAAGTGTGAGGAGGTCAATTAAGGCCCTCAAGTGGCGTTTGGAGCTCCCAGCAGGATAGAATTAAAATTAACCAAAATTTTATTTTGCCATTTTGTAGCGAAAATATTGCTGTATCTTTTACGATTCTGTTGTGCCTGTCCATGTTTTTGTAATGACCCTGATTCCAAGCCATGTGTTCTGATTTTGTCCATGCCATGTTTTGTATTTTGCCTGTCTTCCTTTATTATGTCCTTTGCCTGCCATTTCTCTTATTCACAGTTAAGATTATCATTCTGGTTTTTGTATTTCTCATGCTCTGCGTTGCACATTGTCTCCCCTGTCTGGTCTTATGTGATGAGACAGTTTTATTCCCCAGTCTTATGTGCCACAGTTTCAGGTGGTTTCATGGTTTCTGGGTTTACAAACATTCTTTCTAATCTCGTTTGCTTCCTTCGCCAAACTGTTCTATCATTACTAACATTACTAACTTTTTATTATTTTAGATAAATTACTGACACTAACTTACATTGTTCATAGTACTAACTTACTAACAAGCACTAGGGATTGTATAGCTGCACATTACTAATTGACTAACGAGCTCTCAGCACTCGCTCTGCTCTTGTCTCTGCCCCTTGTCTTCATTCACTTTATTTTGCTTTGCTTCGGCAGATTCTCCGTACCTTGTTAGAAAATGCTCTGCCTCTCTGTCTGTGCACTTTAGAACTCCCTAACCGGAGCTGTATGTTTGTCATAGGTTGCCTGTGTAATCCCTGTCTGCATTTTGGCTTTCGCCGATTTCATGTGGTTCGGAACTTCCTCTTGTTCATTCCATTGTTAATTAGTCTGATCCAGCTCACCTGTTCCCTATTATAGCATGTGACTTCCCGTATGTGTATTTAAGCAGTCATGTCACTACCAGCTCTTGTCAGAACGTTTTCCCTGTGCTGTGATTGTTTAGGGCTTTTATTCTTTGCGTTGTACTTCTCACTGGAACGTCCCAGATTCTGATTTTGGCTTGATATTCCTGTGCCCGTGTACCGTACCTGCTTTGCCTGACCCTGAGTTTTGTGTTTGCTGCCCTGTTTACAAAATGGAGTATGTCTACTGGGTTTTGGCTTTGGTCTCCCCTCTTCCTGTGCCTATGTACCGAACCTGCTTTGCCCGACCCTGAGCTTCGTTTGCTGCCCTGTGTATGAATTGGATTACGCCTGCTGGATTCTGATGTTGGATTGCAGACTCTGTACCGTTGCTTACTGCCCTGCAGGGGTTTCCACCCCAGATCCAATAAAGATCACGTTTTCTGGATATTTCTGGTCTCGCTTCTGGTTCCTGAATGCTACCTCAGAGTATCTGATAAATAAAAGGCCTTTATGAACAGCCTTGTGGGCAATTGTCATTTAGAGGGCATGAAAACTGTGGAAAATCTTGTTATGGAAAATGACATCCATAGAGATTGCATTTCAGGACGTTGTCAAATTTACTTTTTGCTCAATCAGCTCAAAACGGAAGAGTTAAGGATGGGTTATGACAGATTAGAATGATTTAATTTGTTTTCGGCTTAAGCGTTCAGTGACTTGAACGCTTTTACGTGCGCTCTCAGTTTTTAGTCGATTTCCGTGGACCAATCTGGGCTCAACTTTTTCAGTCATCTGAGAATTTGTCCAACCTAAGATTTATGTCTGTAATCAGTGACACAAAAGCATTATTTGAGTGAATTTTTTTTTTTTTTCCCCCATCTTGCACAACCCCAGTCTATATTTACGCGGAGCCCCTCTTAATACCTTATTACAGGGATACTCACTCTTTTCCAGAATGAGCCGCAGTGGGTGCAGGCTTTCATTCTAACCATGCAGTTACGCACCTGTTTCTACTTATCAAGGGTCTATGGCAAAAGCTTTAAGGGTTGATTAGTAGAATCAGGCGTGGGACAGGTTGGATAGAGCGAAAGCCTGCACCCACTGTGGCTCATTCTGGAAAAGAGTGAGTATCCCTGCCTTATTACTTTCTGCTCAGATAAAATATGGCTGATTGGCAAACTAAATGAGTCAACATGCATGGTAAGAAAATTTCACCGCTCAAGTGCACAGTTTCAGAAACACGAGCTCATACTCTCAGACATAAGACATATACTAGTAGATATTTGGAGTTTGTGTAGCATTTATTGGTACTGTGATCAATCAAACATGGCATTGCTCCAATGAATATCACATATAATGCAATTTCCTAGTTATTTTAAAGGGTATTTTTCCTCAAAGTACTATATAGTTGCACCTTATGTTCAAACTAGTCTCATGTTGGAAAAAACTTCATTTTTTAATGTCATGTTCTTATGGAAGTGTACAGGATTGCACACAGCGATCCCAAAGACACGTGTGCAATGGGAAGTGCCCTCCTGTAGTACAAAAGTACTTCTGTGATCATGGACAGTGATTATCTCTGCCAGCCATAAGCCTGCAGAGCTTAATGCGTTTGGTTGTGTGTATGTGTGCCTGTGTGTGTCTGCATGCAAGTGTGTGTAAGTGAGTGTGTATGCGTGCGTGTGCCTGTGTGTGCGTGTGTATGTGTGCATGCATGTGCGTGTGTGTTTGTGTGTGTGTGTGTGTGTGTGTCTGCATGCATGCTTGTGCCTGTGTGTTTGTGTGTTGACACAGCATACTACTGCACCCATCGACCCACCACTTTTTAATTTATCAATCAATTTTGACCACGGCTGACGAAAACCAATACAAGATGGGAGCACAGTCCAAACGATCTGGCAGAGCTCAGGAGTCCTTGTGCTTGAGAGGCTTCTGTTTTTGTGATATAAATGCCGGGGTATTTGTATCTTCTCATTTGAATTGCAACTAATTGCTTAAATTATGATTCAATGGTCGATTGACTATTGCTGCCTGTTAAGCAGAGGTTTACATTCCAGAGGTCCGGGAATAAAATCCCTGCTGTGTTTTTCTCCCAACCATGAGCTCAGGGAGCGGTTTCACCGATCAGTGCAGCCTGTTAGCTGCAGATTCATTCTGTGTGACGAGTCCAGCCACTTGGAAGAAAAGACTTTGGAGGATTTTTACTCTCTGAAGTTGGATTTTCCATCTTAGCTTTTAACTTGTAACACTGCGTAACCATGAGTCTGACAGGAAACTGTCCTATAAATGAAAGAACAGCTGTCATAAGATGGCTTAATAGATGATAGTATATCACAAATGTCAAAACCATTGTTGCATTCACTTGAAAATGAGACTGCAGTGACTTCTGCATGTCATAACCAGCTCTGTCATTTTGCATATGTGTGCAGGACTGGGAAAAGGGGTCACTTGGAATTTTTTTTTCATTCTGAAAATACCAGGGTCTCTCAGTGATATCCCAGTGATAGTGATATCCCAGCATACTGTACTGTCAATTTACAACACTTTGCTGGGCACAAATTCACCCAATTTATTTCTCAAAATGAAGAACTTGGATCACTCTTTGATTCTGTTGGAAAAATCTCAATTTTTATAAAATGACCCAAGTGACCTCTTTTCCTAGTCCTGCACACATATACTGACACAAATTCTGCCATCTTGTGGTGGGCATGTTATGTGCATGATGATATTCTGTCAGCCTTACATTGAGGCTTTATGGCGCAAATATCTCTGCACAGTTCCCTGTACATAATTTTAACATAAACGTGTTTTTTGTTTTCTTTAATTTGGTCTATTTTATGACTTAATATATCACGTTTACCCCTGGCCCAACAGTACCTCTGAACACTTTGACCGCAATCTTCAGAAATTCACAGAAAATTGCCACAAGAGGGCACTGTTGTATCATGTTGAACACCAAATTTCTGTTCCACAGTGAAAGACTGACCATTTTTTGCGGAGCCAGATCAAGGTCAGAAAAAATTTACAAAACAAAAAATAAAAAAATTTTCAAAAATGGTGCCCATAACGGGCAAAGGGGGCTCAAATGAATCATCATAATTGTACTATTATGCCTGGAATCAAATAGAAAGCAGATTTCTGTTTAGATATTACCAACTTCCTGTTAACTTTAATTACAGTGCCACCTATCCGAGAAATTACATTACACCAAGTATAAAATGCCAGAACGATGTGTTAAAATCGCAAGAGGTTTCATCACGATTCCTGTCACAAGTTACACTTGATCATTTTAAGAGGCCTAAAAACTTAAATGGGCCGTCACAAGCATCAGCATTCGCGTGTTTAAGAGAAAAGTAATGGCCAATGTTGACGAGGGCCTGACGCGACTGGAGCCACTTTTGATGGTGATTGGACAAAAATTTTGGAGGAGATTCAGGAAGCAAATTTTTTATCATTTTCAAAATGGCGGCCAAATTGAACAGAAGGGCTCAGTGGAATCTCAACAGTAATTACTTTGAGCATGATGTCCAGAGTCAAGAAAAAAGATCCATGCTTACAAGCCAAAATACTATTTCTTAATTTCAATTTCCCATTTTTGTTATTAACAGCACCAGCTGTGGGTGAAATTGAGTTATACCTGTCAAAATTTGATAGTATAATGTGATAATATACATGTGAGAGGTGTTGTCACGCTAGGACATTCCAGTCACAACTTTTGCTTGATAATGTCAACTGAGACCACATCGTAAAAATTTAGAGTAGGAATATGACACATCCACTAGAAAAGTAATTGCCAATGTTTGAAAGGGCCTGCCATGATTTGATCCGAATTTCGTGATGATTGGGCAAAAATTTTTTGGACAAAATTAAAGGAAAAAAAAACTGTTTTTGATAAAATGAAAGATGGCAGTATATCTAATTAGCGATTTAGCACAAAAAAGACTTCAAAGTGTGTTGGACTCTCCTGGACTAAAGGATTCCAGGGATACAAAGGTATTGAATTTCCGATACACAATACAGTGGTTACCATGACAACCTCGGCCTGATGGTCGTGCTGGAGGGAAAGGTCATGGGGTCAGCAAATTTGCTGTATAGAGGATATAGCCTCGACACCAAATCTGAAAAAAGCGACATATCAGTTCAATAGGCTGCCACTGACTCTCAGCACAAATTAAATTAAACAAAACGCACAATTACAATAGGCTCCCAGCCCCCAAAAGAGTAAATAATTTTGTGATTTCTCCCTTTTAATTTCCAGGCTGTCCTCCTCCGTTTCAAATCTTTCTTGACAGAGGGTGTCATAAAAAGTAAACAGTTAGGAAAAATCAGCCAAAGTGAAGATTTCACAGTATTCAGATTTTGTCTCATAAACTGATGGGTGAGGGTTTATCCAATCAGATGACACTATGAGCATTGACATAATCAGCGGTGCCAGTGTTCATTGCAGTTCGGAGCATGTGGTAAAGATGCAATGCAATAACATGGAGACATCATCACATGTACAGGTTTAATTAACGAGGTGATAAAACATTATCTTTATTAATAAATGAGCATTCTCTTGAAATTTCCATTTCATCCTACAAGACCCTGAACATCTTAATCTCCGGTTTCCAGTGGTAAATAAAATGCAATCATGATGCCATTAAAACAAGACACCACGCACCAAAAACAAAATGTTCATTGTGGAGAACTTTTTTGAATCTTCAACTTCTGTCTTGTGGCATTGTATCAGACACTTCACAGCGGAGGCAAATATTCATGCACTTAAGAGAAGTAGCCCGCACTCACTCAGGCGCAAACGGTGACAACACTCGCGGTGCCTTCCACTCGAACAGATTGTCACCTATCCTAATACATGATAAAATCATCTGAATATTATAAAATTCTCACTGCAAACTTTTCAAAAAGGTTTACTGTTTTTGATTTGCCCTGCGGAGCAGGTTTATGCCGAGCTCACCGCTGCCGGGAGCCGGATGCTAAGGAGGGGGACATAAAGGGCTGAATCACAGTTTATGACATAACATTTATGCATATAGCTCATTTTCTATTTTCAGTTTAGTGGTTCTTTTCACTGCAATTTCTTCTGGTACTCAGAGATTTGTCATCTCTTAAAGCACTCTGTCAGAGTATGCAAAATTCCTTCACAGAGTAAAAGCCACAAGCTTTTTTCCCCAGTTCAGTTAAATATTAGTTTCTGCACTTAAATTTTCCGGAGAGTAGAACTAAAACTGAAACAAATCGGCTCAGTGTCGCAATACTTCTGGACTGCTGCAGTGTTTGTGACGAAAGATGTACGAGAGTTCTGAAATGCCCTGGAATAAAGTGCAATGGGTGGCTGAGATCATAACAAAACATTTTTCATATCCACTCATTTACTGTGCAACATGCATCCGGTCAAGTATTATCATTGTTGCGTTATAACATTACCAAACCAAATATTCTGGGTACCTGTGCACAATGGGGTCTATTCTCCCATTTGCGCGTAAGTCCTTTTTTACGCGATTCGAGTTAAGAGCTTTTGAGTTAAGCGTACTCTCTGCACACTGGAGAAGTGTGCACGCAACAGGTATTGAGCAACTTTCATCCCCTGCGCATTTCCCTGCACTGGAGGAGGAGGTGGCATCCATTCTTTCTGCAGTGGAAGTGCATGGAGAAGAACTTGGAGCGTCAACGAACTGTGTCAGACACCTTAACAGAGACGCATGTGATATGTGCATGGCATCACCAGCTACTCTCTGGAACGACCCAGATGCCAGGACCAATAGCGCAGTTGTGACCTTGATGACCACGGGCATGTTTTGTGGGTGATTGCTGTGGCTGGGTAGCTATTCATCCAAAAGTCGGCAAAGATAGATGATTGCCTCATGCACGGTCCAGACGAAAGCGCTGGATGCACTCGGCGTTTGTAAGTCCCAGGATATCCAAACAAAGCTGATTTATACATGGTCGTCTTCGCACGCGGCGCTCCGCTTACTCTTTCCCAATCACGCAAGAGTGCAAGCAAATGCAGGACTGGCATTTTGGTTTTAGATTTTGAGGGCATGGTAGAATGATGGTCTTATGTATACTCGTATTAATTAATTGCTATGCGTTTGAACTAATTGGCTGTTGCGTAATATCATGTGATGATTTCGTTTGATAATTTATTATGGCTATGAGAAATGTAGTTTAGAAATAAGGAAAAATAATCAAACATTGAAAGTCGCAACCTTTACCATGTTAAATAAAATAAAATTAATGTTAAAATTTGGCCAATATTCTATTTCGCCTTATATCAGCGCTTGACCTTAATACGGCCCTCAAAAGCACTTAACAGAAAAAGCGCGTAAGCCAGGGGGAGAATACGCGTAAGTGTTATTTGCATGAGAAACGCCCGGAAACGCCCCGATTTTGGCCTTGCTCCGCCTCAAGTGCGTTACTGCCTTCGGGGCGTGTAATGCACAGAGTTAAGTCGAGGGGAGAATACGCGTAGGCTGAAAAGCGCGTAGCTATGTGCTTTTTTCGACTTACGCGCATGGGAGAATAGACCCCTACGTGCCTGGGAAGAGACGACATCAGGGTGCACTGTGGGAAGAACACAAGCTGCTGGAGGGGGTGTGATGCTCTGGGTAATGTTCCACAGGGAAACCCTGAGTTTGGGAATTCAAGTGATGTCCATTTGATGGAGCTGTTTTTGCAGCAAAAGGAGAACCTTCAGGCAGATGGCTTTAATACCCGAATGTTGTAATCAAGCCCAGTTTTTGATGTTTCATGGGAGACTTTGGTAGCAAAGTCGCTTCCGGTCTCACGGGCGGGTGAAAAGCTGCGTTTGCCTGCATGGTTACAGCAGTGGCGGCAGGTGAACCGACAGTAGGGGTCTAGGGGAGGCTGAAACCATCCCTTAAAAAAAATGGTCGGTCAATACCTGTTTTCAATCATTCATTTGAATTATCGTTACTGAAACTCTGAAAACTCTCAACATTATCAGGTGTGGCCAGTTTTCATTTAGAACGCATATCTGTCATACCTGTCGAACCAAAACCTGTCAAGAGTCCAGGTGACTCTTGCAATGGTGCAGTGCTTTTGGCAAAATTGTTAGTTGAATTAATATCACTCCAAATAAAAAGAGATGCTCTGGGAAACAAATGTTCATATTATTGTATTTCACTGAATTTGTACAAGGTATGAATGCGCATGAACGCTGTTTTCCAGTCATGGGCTAAACGGCGACCTCGTATTCTTTATTCTTGGATATAACTTTCAATCTGTGTGAATGGCTACTGAGCACTTAATTGAATAAAGACACGTCACCATAAACGTTCAACCTTCACCCATTTCAAAAAAAAAAAGAAAAAAAAAAACTTCAGGGGCTGGTTTTTCCCTGCGCTGGTATCTCTGCGTTTTGCTGGAAATTCTGATGAATAAGTTCAGAGATGCGTCTGTCTGTCGCTGTCAGTGCAGCTCTGTGGTCACAGTGTGACCCGCCTCACACCGCCGCTGTCAGTGTTTCCCGGAACCGTTCTGCCTTTCCTCAGCGCCTCTCTTCAGATTCTCTGTCATGCAGCATCGCTGTGATGCACTGAAGTCATTGGACCAGAGCTCTGAAACAAACGGCAATCAAGATACTAATAACTTCAAAATTATTCATTACTATTACATGCGGAAGAGCCCATGCACACACATTCAATTTTCTCACACACACACTTTTACATATTTACGTGTGTAAGTTTTGTGGTTTTGATTTTCAGATTTTTTTTTTTTATTCATTTAACATTATGCATTTAAGTATTTTTTTCTAAATGCAAACAGGTCATTTGTAAAGTGAACACATCCGGTTTTCTGCATCTAGAATGAGGCGTAACACTTTCCAAGTGTAGCACTTGTTAGTCTCTCTCTAAGTTTGTCTTCGACCCTCACATCTTTCATTTCACCCCCTCATTGCTTTCCAAAGCACAGAGGTTTTGCAGCCCTACAGCTGAAAAGCGTCCACAGGAAGTGACTCTCTCAGTAAAATGTCAAAGCCCCTGCAAGCACGCTGCGTGCATCTCTCGCCCTTTCAACCCACCATATGCGTTCTTTAGTGGGCCCCTATTGTGTATTAGGTTATTAAGACAATTATGTAAAATTAAAAAATTCCAACTTTTTTCATGTGAAGTGTTTGGACTTCACTGGATACCTGACTGGCTAACAAGCAGAAACACCGCCCAAAAGACTGGGATTATTGGTTCTCGTGACCACAGTACTTTTTCACTGCAATAGTCCGTCGCAGATGCATCCAAGCACAGCAAAGTCCGCAGCACCTCTGGACACTTAATATAAGGCTTCCTTTCTGCACAGTAAATTTAACTGCCATTTGTGGATGTATTTGCGGACTGTAGTACTTGACAAAGGTTTACTAAAGTAAACCTGTACACATGTGGTTATATCACTTAAAAATAAATGACTGTTCCTGATGCAGTGTCAGCGAAAGCTTGAACCCCCGTCATTTACACACAGAAATTTCTCCATATTCCCTCAATCTTTTAGTCATATTATGCACCTTGGAGGGCAAAATATTCACATCCTGTGGTGATTCCGTTTCTGCCATGCCATGTTCCATGTTTTTTGCCATGCGCATGTTTAGTTCTGTGCCTGGCCTAGTGCCATGTTTTGACTGACCTGCGCATTCTTGACCATTGCTTATGTCTGACCATTCTAGGATTGTGTATTGTGTAATTTGGTAATTAGACTCATGTTTTATTATTTTTCATGTTTTAGTTTCTTAGTCTCCATGCCATGTGTTGTTTTCATTGCCATGTTCATTTCCCATGTCATGTTTTCATTTCCATGCTTTGCACTTTGTCTCCTCTGTCTTGTCATGTGTGTATCTTTGCTCACGGTCCCTTGTCTTGCGTGCCACTCATTCAGGTGATTTATTGGTTTCTGGGTTTCAATCTTCCTTCATTATCTCGTGTTCTTCCTTCCTCTCTCTTTACTATCTTACGAACACATACTAACAGTTTATTGTTTTTGCTGATTACTAACCAATACTAACCTTGTATATTTTGACTAACTTACGAACAAGCACTCGGGATTGTATAGCTGCACTTACTAATTGACAAACAATCTCTCAGCAGTCGCCCAATTCTAGTCTCCGCCTCCTTGCCTTTCCCTGCTGCACTTTCTGAGGGTCTCCACAAATACTTTGTGCTTTCCTTTCTCTCAACTATGTACTTTAGTACTCCTTAACCGGAGCTGTTGTTCTGTTCATTGGTTTGTCTTGTGATCCCTGTCTGCGTTTTGGCTACAGCCAAATTCATGTAATTAGTTTATTCCTAATGTGTCACTCCCTGATTGTTACCATTGATTGCACCTGTGTTCCCTGATCATGTGTTCACCCCGGATGTGTATATAAGATGTCTCTTTGGTTCACTTTCTTATCAGATTGTTCTTCTTTGTTTCCTGTGCCACGCTTGTTTTTGCCTTGGTTCATTGTGATTATCTTTCTGACTGGACCACCCTAGACACCGAGTTTTGCCTATTCCCTGTACTTTTGCTGAATTCTTGTTTTTTGACCTCTTTGTCTGGCAACGGTTTTGTGATTGATAGTGATGGCCAAACAAGGCTTTATGAAGCTTTCAACCCTTTTGGGCCATTGTATTGAAAATTGGTTCACTACTCGAAGCTTCATTCATTGAGCGTGTGGGTGACATCTGCTGGCACAGAGATTGCTGTACAGCCTTGCAAAGGTGACGCTGACGCACCTTGCATGTGCACTTTGAGTTTTATTGTATTGTAAAAAAGGCTTAAAGCTAAAATCTAACTTCGTTTCACATGTGTTTGTTGTTTTTCTTCCTCACCTTAATAATTCGTATTGTACTGTATTAACATTAATTACATCCTCAGCCTCATTTTGCTGTCCAAAAAACGTTTTATGTTTTTGATTGTGCTTAGTGTGTGCTAGGTGTGCTTGTGCGACTTAGGCATTTTTATTCAAAAATAACAACAGAGCACCGTTTCGTCGATCTTAAATATATTTGAATTGCGCCAATGTTTCAAAGCTCCATAAGCGGTCAGCTGATTCAGTCTGAATGAATGAAGCACTGAAGTGGTTTGAACATCATCAGTCACGTGGTTTTTCCCGATATGAAGCAAGCTCCGGCACAGTGCTTCAGAAAGATACCCTGTCGAGTTTGAAGCACGCTTCGGAGCCTCTGTATCAGAGGTGACATCACTAGTGAATGGTGCCCTGTGTATGACTCTGGATTTTGCCCATTGGACTCTGATTTTTGGATTGTGGACATTGTACTGTTGCCAGCTTGGCTGGGGGGTTTCCCCCTTCAGAAATAAAGCCTCCTTTTTCTATTTTACTGGTTTTCGTGATTGGTTAATTTCGTAAAACCCAACACATCCTCACTATCTTTCTGTATGGAGCATTGTTTTTAAACCTTTTTAGGATTCTCATGCATTCATGGGCAAATGGGTCAAGAATCACCAATTTTTGCCCCCAAAGGTCTTGGCCTAAAGTGTATGTTGCTTTTGCAACTAATCATGGAATCAACTGCTGACATCAGCTGTTTAAAATACCAATAATTCATTCATTCTGACATGGTTATGGTTTTTGTTCATTATTTTGTCTTTTATTTATTCTTTTTGGTTATTGTGTTCCCAGGTTTTTAGTTCATTTCTCAGTTCCATTACACTTGTCTCCCCTGTCTTGTGATCTAGTTGGTTCAGTCCGTCTTCCTGATTTGCGTGCCCACTTATCTTCGGGTGATTTAAATGAATTCTGTTTATATTCCTTCGAGTTTCGTTTACTTCGTCTTCCTGTTCCAATTACTAACAAAGCTAACATTTGTATTTTGCATCATAGTCTACTAACACAATCTATGTATATAGATTACAAACGAGCACTCTAGTTAAATCTGTAAAGTCGCACCGCTACTAATTAATACCAGTAACCTCTCAGTAATCGCCTGTTCTAGTCTCCGCCTCTTGCTCAGCTGTACCTGTCTCCCCCTGCGTTTCTGCGAGATCTCTCACACGTGCTTAAATACTCTCCTGCACTCATTATCTGTGCACTTAGAACTCCTTGACCGGAGCTGTTTAAATGTCATAGGCTGTTTGTGTGATTCCCGTCCGTGTCTTGTCTTTCCCCTTTTTTTGTGGTTAGGGTTTCCCTTGTGATTCTCCCATTGTAATTAGTCTGATCCAGCTCACCTGCTCCCTGCATAGCATGTGACTTCCCGTTTATTTAAGCAGTCTTTTCACAGCCAGCTCCTTGTCAAAACGTTGATCAATATTTCTTTAGGCTGAGTGCCT
Source organism: Gymnothorax reevesii (assembly GCA_029721435.1). Classification (NCBI taxonomy): domain Eukaryota; kingdom Metazoa; phylum Chordata; class Actinopteri; order Anguilliformes; family Muraenidae; genus Gymnothorax; species Gymnothorax reevesii. The sequence goes on from CM056579.1 coordinate 13,800,768, forward strand.
CGTATGCCATTGAGTATTGTTTTTCTTCCGGTTTGTCCGACTTCGATTCTTGCCATTGCCCTTTTTTTATTGTTTTTGTCTTTCTGGATTTTGACTCATTTTTGTATGACCACGATTCTTGTGTTTGGATGCCCTGTGTATGGCCCACTGCTTTGTTTATCGACTATGACTTTTTGCCTGCTGTCTTTGTACCGTTGCACTTCTGTTTTTCTGGTTCTGACCCCACCCTATCTCGTCGACTTTTTTTTTTATTTCGTATTGTGTCTTGGCAAGTGTGTGTGTGTGTGTGGTGGTTTTTTTTTTTGGCTTTGATCCGGACTTCATTCAAGGCATACCTTTTTTTTTTTTTTGGATTTCCCTCTCTCACTTGTGGTTTCTGAACGCACCGTCACACATTCATTACTAGTCCTAAACTGGGTAGCACGGTGGCGCTCTGGGTAACACTACCCCTTTGTAGAAAGTTCATGGGTTTGAATCTGGCCTGGAGCCTTTCTGTGCAGAGTTTTGATGTTCTCCCAGCGTTTGTGTGGGTTTCATCCCACAGTGCAAACTCATGTATTACAGTCTAAGAGGGGCTTCTGGATCAACCACAAGTGTGAATGGTGGGTTGGCCCTGCGATGGATTGGTCAGCTGTCCAGGGTGGGTCCCTGCTTTTCGCCCGTATGGATGGATGCAAATTTACAAATAAAATTAAATTGACATGACAGACATTAAATATATTGTCTTTGCAGTGGGAAATTAAGTCAGAGTAAATTTATCACTGCTTTTTTTTTCATTACATTTAATGTAATTACATACTAGATGGCCAAAGTTAGCGAGCAGAGTGTACTCATATAAAAACTCTCCAGATCACAGGCAAACCCAAAATGAAGCTGGACGGCAAGCCATTATTAGTCATAGCCTTCGTTAGCATTTCAGTATCTATTCAGTTTTATCCTGAAATACCATGATGAAATTCTTTAGCATGAGTCAATGCAAGAGTCAGTTCTGTACATTTTTAAATAGTGTAACAGCGTTGTATCCAGTCAGGGGTTGACACAATGGATAGTCGCAGATGGTGCAAGGGACCTAGACAGATGTTCATACAAAAATTGCTACATCTGTCAAGGCTGTGACGGGCAATTCCTGGACCGATCGTTGTTGACATCACTGCTGGGGTGAAATGTGTTGATGACTCTTGGGGCGCGCCTCTTCGAAAGCTGAAGGCCGTTCCTCAACCTCCCGGCTGGAGTTGAGATGCAGGGCCTGGAGCCATGTTCCTTCGGGGATGGGGGGTTCAGAATTGCCAGCTGTATGAAAGGCCCTTGTGATGTGTCGTGGCCATTTTGGATCCAGTGCTTTCAAGTTACCGCCCACTCTGAAAGTTTGCCCAACAGATAAATAGCGCCCTACCTCTAAAATACCATACTTTTTTTTTTTCCCAAACTTTAATCAAGAAGCCCTCATGGAGATTAGCAGTTTCATTTGCAAGAGGGTCGTGGACAAGACAGGCAGCAGCTGTTAGAGTTTGGGCCTTACAGCCCCTCCCCTCTCACATTTTTTCACCTCCACCTTAATGGGCCACAGGCGGAGCCCGGTAAGGTGGAGGTGTTGGCAGAGTATTTAGGAACGGCAGGTGCCAGCTCTGGTGCTTCTGCATTTTACTTCCTATGGCTGGTCAGTGGGGATGTTTGCTGTCTCTCCTTTTTATGACTGCTGTTTTTTTTTTTTGTTTTTGCTCGCATTAAATAGACCCATTTTCTGTTTGCAAACAAAACAGGCTGTGTGCGCAGCTTGGCAACAAGTATGGCGAACCATAATAGCTTGTCAAGCTATGCGAGGGCATTAGCCATCAAAGATCGCAAATTATACCTTAACAAATTAACTTTGACAAATGGCAAACAATTTCCATATCCGTATGGTATCGGTGAGTGGGTAGATGACGTTAGTAAGTGGCCCAGTATTCCGTGGCCTGATATATATATATTCCCATTTGTTCGAGAAACCTACAGTATACACTAGGGAGGAACTATGAGCATACAAGTCACTGGGTTCTTATGACAGCGTTATCTGCGGACATAAGCAAAATGTTAAATTCCACGACTGACTTAGAGTTTTGTGTCTCGAAATCAGAGGTCCTTCCTAGTCAAACACAAAGGCATAAAATCACTTTGTATGACGCATGGGTTATAATAATTTAAAAAAAGAGAAATAAACAGAAAACTACGTCCTGACAACTAATTGTACCTGCATGGCAGGCTAATTATTATTTTGTATTGTTGGCTTGCTAGCTAGCGAGTTTGACTGCGTAGTTGTCATGCAAACATGAAATCTGCTTCGGTTTACCATTATTCTCACATATTTCATTTAATGTCTGTAACCGTGTGACATGCGTCAAAAAATTGGTAACATTAATTTCAGTGGAGCAAAGCCCTCTGGCAGTGTGTGATGCGTCAGATTTTTACTTTTTGCCACAGCTCAATTTCTTGAGCGTCAACTCAATAGAAACGCATTTGTCTTTTAGGTTATTTAACTATTTCGCCTTGTCATGGTTGGTGGGACACACGGAAACTTCACATGCAGTTGTCGAAACTGATATACCTGCTTTTTAACTAAGTCACAGTTTTGAGAGGAAATCCATTATTTTGCGCGCATTTAAGTTATCAAGCAATCTGCCGTTAGACAGGACCTAACTCAAGGTACACTGGTAAGAATTTAACACTGCTAAGTTAGCTAGCTAACTAATTTGCTGCCGGGTGCAGTAAAGTGAATCATAATCTTAATTTACTAGACAGCTAAATTTAGGAGGAAAATTATGCCTGTATATAACATATAGTGCACAGTGACCTGAACGTCGCACTTTATCATCACTTACAATAAGCTTTATTGGTAGTAGTTTTCAAAATTAAACGTTATCTTGTTGAATATTTTGAGAGAGACACCCATGGCTTCTCGATTGTGTTGACAGCTGTCAATGTTGATGTGGCTGACGCTTTCAGTGGGCGTTTAAAAACGTCAAGGCGACGTTCGGAGTTTGACTAGACGCTTCGCTTGCGGCCAGTGGGCGTTATACGGATGTGATCCTCTCGGAATCCTGTAAAACTTGAGTCCACCAATGGAATATCAATTCTGACAGCCGTACACGCAACAATCAAACATTTTGGTGCTGGTAAAATATCTAATTCAATGTTTGCAGATTCATAACTCAAACTGAATTGGGGAGACCGCTACTTCCATTGCCACGATGCGCACGCATCTTTTTGATGACGTCGGCTGTAAATGGGTCTATCCAGTTCTTTTATCTCAGCCTTGGTACAAGTGAGTCTGTTTCTAGGTTCTAGTGCCCGCCAGATTGCCTTTGGCATCCGCCGGGCCGGAAACCATGACAGCAGCATAATGAACAAAATTGCAAACAGAAAACACACAAAGCAATTTACCAACACAAGGTCACAGAGTCACGAGCAAAAAGCCAACAGTCAAAGCATCTGCAACCTGATGCATCTTTTGCCAATGCCTTTAATCAACATTTAAAAATATTTCGGGTGACCAGCTCATTCAGACCCAGCTCCTCCTGCAGCATGTTTACGTTAGTTTGTGTGGAAGAGTGAGGTCTTGAGGTTCAACGCCTTTGTTCCCTCTCTGCTCAGATAATGAAGCGCATCGCCCTTTAAAGTCGAATGGCATACAATAGCCACGTCATACAAGTGAACGTTTCCATGATTCGAGCATTTAGCTGCGTCTGACCTGGTTTCTTTTTGGCAGGTTTAAAATTGTGGTGAGCCTCACAACTCCAAACAGAATCACGGCGATTTGATTTGGAAAGTTTTTTGTTTTCTGCCACTTTTTGGATTCTGATGCTCTGTATAGTTTTTTTTTTTTTTTACTTTACTGAACCAGTATGACATCATGTCCCCCTCAGCTTGTCATAAACATGAAACCATAGAGCTCCAAAAGAATTTTACAATGGGTCATATACTAGCACTTTTATGTATTTTAGTTATAGGGTGTCATATCTTAATTCAGATTTGAAAAAGTGAATGTTTTTTTGGATTTTTGCACTGCTATGTTTAAGAACAATTCGTCCGCACAGATGATATAAGTCAGTCATTATTAGTAGCACACTTAGAAATTAATGGTTACGTTTAGTGCATGCTGTAAGTGATGTTATCCGCGACAATATATTTTTTCAGCTACATTCTACACAAATGGTGAGGGCAACATAACCACAAGTCCTGAAGGTGTGAACTCATGTGTATTTGAAGTATTAACACTTACATTTCAAAAATAGGAGCTCAGCCAAGGATTATTTAGTCACTGATCAGAGAGATAACAGCAGTGTAATTTTGATTTGTGATATTTGTAATACTGCCATATCTGTGTTGGACAGATGAGCACTAAGTCATCTGATTACCAATTTATAAATTGCCATAACTAACCTTTATTAGAGTCAATTAACTGATAGTTTTTCATTCAAAGCAACTTCTCTTGGAAGGGGCCAGGCAGTGTTGGGTCAAGGGCCATTCTCAGGGCCCAAATATTGAACTGATCTCTCTCGCTAAATAATGAAGCCCAGCGAAAGTTCAATCAGGAAGACTCTCTTGCGCATTTCAACTCCATTTTTTTCCCCATCATTCATACGCATGCTCACTCGTAAATCTCTGCAGTCACTGTCTGGGGCTGTCAACAGAGCTGTCAGCAGGCATAGCAACCGTGACACAACACATTCACATCAAGAGCCAATCGTTCTGTTGCTGTCTTTTTAAGAGATGTGATTTCTCTCTGCCCTAGTTCACTCATGCTGCCGTTCGTGGACCCCCCTCCTCCCCAATGCCACCCTGCTCCATCAGACCTTCCGCACTGCTGCTCCAGCTCGTCAGCCTTCCGCCATCACCGCTACCCGTGTCAGGACTCAGCGGGGGATTTTCCTGCTGCTGCTCCAAGCCGTGCTCCTGCTCAACGAGTCTACGAGAAATGTTACGACACATGAAGCAGATACTCGGAAATTCTTGAATGACCCGCTGGGCGCGTTAACACAGTGCGCAGTGCGCACCTCAGGCTTTGTGAGTCGTTGCAGTAAGCATAGGCTTTTGAAATCACTCCGCCCGGCCAGTATGTCTGGAATGTAGTTCCAGTTATTCAGCCTTGAAAATAACTCTGTCTCGTAATTATACATTATTATTATATAGCATGGTGAACATGCAGGTCACAAGCTGTGGGATTATGGCAATAGGCCAATTTGCCAAAATGTTGAAATATCCCTTTAACCAAACTGCTCTTAGCTGCTGGTCTATCTCTCTCAGGCCCTGCCCAAAGTAAGGACTGGTCTCGTTAAACAGAAGATTCAAAATTGAGATTTTAACAGACGTAGACGTGTGGGCACTATTATCAGCTCTCGATCGGAAAGCCGTGGTCGAGGTTTAACCATTTCCTGTCTCCTCTCATGATGGTTTTGCATCTCTCTCTCATTCTCTCAGTTTATTGGAATTAGGCAACACGATACGAGTGATAATTGCACGTGCTCACTGAAGAGTTATGTGTAGGTTTTGGCAATAATACAAATAAAAATCAGTAAATGGTAAATTGTTGAATTGGCTGATTTTGTGAAACCGCTGTGACGACAGCCGGTGACCCGGGAAGGAGTAGGGGCCCTGGGTGAGTGAGAATATGGAGGGCCCAAGTGCGGAGGATGTGGGTTTAAATAATGTACTGTAGCGACCCTGTATTAATGTTTATCTTCTTAATTCAGTGTTTTAGGCTGTTTGATGATGATCTGCACTGGTTGGCCATCTGTTTTGCGTTCTGCGTGGGTTGGGGCGCGCCTGTGTTTAGAGAGGGGGGGCTGGGAGGCGGGTTTAGGGCGGATGACGGAAAGTCTGTTGAGGGCCGTGAGAGAGAGAGGCTGTGTTAAGCAGGTTAGGAGGCAGCTGTGAGTAAAGCTAACTGTAAACATTTTATTATTTGTGTCATAGTTGCAACCGACCATAGGCCATTTCTGTACTCGTTTTATAATAAAGTGACGTTCTTGCGGACGCTGCAGTGCAATAAACATAAAATAATAGAGAATACAAACTACACAGGGTAACCGATAAAGAAACCTGAACACAGTGCTCTTAAACTAAAAGGTATTACGCTGTGAATGGTTAAACAACGGTTTAAATAGATAAAAGGACTGCTAATTTAAGGGGCACTATGGTGTCGCACGCAGTTGGTCAATAGTGTTATTCTGAACCCTTGTGAACCCTACTCAGCCAGTATAATTTTCAGCAGTATGCTGATAAATAAGTGATTATAGTCCAAATTGCCCCAAACGCCTTCACGCTCTTGCAAGCCACCATTTTGGCACAGGCACTAACGAGAACGTGCAAGATTCCCCGTGAGTATGACGTAAACCGTCTCCTTGGCAACAATATCAAATGTAAACAATAATACACAGAGATTGCAAAGACAACAGAAGAATATCAAAATGGTAATTCAGAATGGTAGAATTTTAATGTTAAAGTTGAGCAGCCGGGCTTCAACCACGTAACCGCAGCACAGCGCGACTATTTGCAATGGCGTCACAACTCCGTGGCAACACAACCCATTGGTGACATTGACAGTTAGCTCGAGCAGCAAAGAAAGTTTGGTTTTGTCAGGGTCAGAAGGTTCGTATAAAATGGATCGTTCATACGCCGATGGAAAAGCAAGCAAGGAGGAAACTGTGAGAAACTTACTGCATTAGTATGAGCCCTATGCGTCAGAGGCTGACGATGAAAACACAGAGAGTGACGGTGATAAAGGCGCCGCTGGTTTGGCTTCTGGTATAACTGCCGACTTGATGCAACTGAACGATGTCGAATGGTATGTTAAAAAGTGGCATCTCGGTCGTCTTTATTGTCATCTCTTCCTGTTGAACTAACGTTGAATATTTTGAGGTTGCCTCACAGATATACATATATATTGCAGATAGGGTTCACTCAAGTGAAGCGTCTATTCCCGCAGAATAGGGTACAGGGCCGGCAAGCTAAAAAGAGACCTTGAAACATTTCTATTATATTTTTTTATTATTATTCTTTATGAAAGGGGGAGCAAAAATAACAAGAAGTCAATATTCCTTCAGTAAAGTGTTATTCTCTCCAAGAATATGAAAAGATGACTTTTACGCTTGACTCCATGCATGGGGCTGCTCACCCTGGTGCTGCACGGTTGGTGCCTAAAGCCCAGTGTAGCTACTGTCAGATCTTTGCAGCTCTTGGGCCCTGGAGCGCGACCCTTCACCCCAAACAGGATTGGCCCCAGTGCAGCCTCATCAATTGTAAGTTGCTCTGGATAAAAGCATCAGCTAGATAGCAGTGTTATTATTGTAACATCTTGACTGTGTGATGAAAACGAGCCTCTCAGCACAAGACTCGGCATTTCCCTACTGCTAAGGTATACCTAACACTTTGCACGTAGAGGAAATAGAAAGTATCAGTGTCATGAACCCCCAGTTTTTCTACTTCCAAAAAAAGCTATTCAGTGCTGAGATAACATTTTCACTGTCCCGGGCTCCTGCCAGGAAATTCGCCTTTTTTCTGACCTCTTATTATAACCCTTCACCTGCCACAAAACCGAACCCAAATCTCATGTAATCAGCTTTCTTAGGGCCTAAAAACACTAACTATGCACCAGAGGTCATCGTTCATTCATAGAGGGTCACAAATCATGGTGACTGACGGGAGTGGCCTGCAACTATAGAAATACATGCAGGGAGATCCATAATATTTGGGACAAAGACACATTTTACTCTTTAGCCCACACTTTGAGATTTGATATCAAACTATTCATACATTGTCATGAGGAATATTCTTAGTTTTGATTGAGAGTAAATCAGACGAATTAGTTCCACCATGTCAAAAAAAAAAAAAATAAAACAAATTAAAATTCATAATTTGCACCTAGTCCTCCTTGCTCCAAGCAATGACTTTGGCACAATTTAATACCTGCATACACAGGACAGATAGCTGTTGATTACTTGCATACAATATTCCGTACTTGCCTCTCTTAGGTATGATACAATTTCATAGCATTTGCATCCACAATTAGTTTACAAAAGCAAAGAAGTTTCTGTGTAGTTTCTCTAAAATTTAACCTGACCATGATTTGTTCTCATTGCATCAATTCAAATAAAGCAAGAAGGACCAAGCTCTGGCCAGTATGTTAAATTCCCTGTTCCTCCTCTGATGGATACTGCTATTTTCCCCAGTTCATGGAGAAACTGCAATGAATGCCCATGTTCATTTCATTGCTGAAATGCACTCAAGGAATCAAAAAAGATAGAGGTTCTTACTCGTAAATGATGATTCAGAAACAGATTTCAATCTGTCAGAGTATTCGGTGTCTTGACTCCACACAATGCACATGGAGAAAGAATCTGAGAATGGGAGGTCTGAGAACTGAATTTCAACTTTAATTTAACACCACTGGAGTCCACCATTCTGAGCACAGTTCACGCTGATTGCATAAACTCTTTACAAGTGGGTGCACAATAAGTCCTTGTGCAACGTCAGTGCCGCAACTGAAAATATACCATCAACGCATTTCCACTGTGTGGTAGTTAATTCACGCACATACACCCTTTCGATTCATATTTTAACACAACGCCAACTCCTCAATATTTTCCACCCACAAATGCTAAGAATACGCCTGAGAGTACAGAGTACCCCCTTACCATGATCGCCGAATATTTACCTGGTCCCCTCTCTTCATCGTGCTCTTTTAACGGCAAGCATCAACACCTAATGATGCCACTAAAGCGGTCTCATTCCAGTTCGCCGCAGGTTGTGATAGACAAAAGATAGTTTAGTGCTCTCCGAAATCAGGTCATAAAAAGATGTTTCAGTGCGGTTTGTGGCTTCACCTGGGCTGCCTCTACTCAAAAGGAAGCCATGTTTGTGCCTGTTTCTGGGTGAGAACTGCCTTCACTTGAAATTTGGGAAACACTTCTGAAATCCCTTACTATTAGGCCAATATAACAATATAATTTACAATGGATTGTCAAAGCACCAGAAACACTTCTATAAATACTAGCTAAACGCAACTTGCAATTTTTTTTGATGAAATGTTCAGATATGGATAGATCCAGTTTTTTGCAGATTTTTAGAACTGCAGCTCTATGGTTATCACCAATAATCTTCCCATTTAAGTGTCCTTTGTCTCTATGAGCCTTAACTTCAGGCCTCAGATTATTTTTGCAGCTTTCGCCTTCTGTCTTTGGCGTATGTTGGCATATGTTGTCAAAATAATAACCCTAGACTGTACCACCTTCAATAATTGAGTTGCTTTTTAGTGACTGATGCACCAAACATTATGCCCCCTTTGAACCCTCTTAGTACCCCCATCTTTTCTCTTCAAGCAAACGTAAAATCAGTTAATGTCAACCAATTTAATCTAAATGTAGTTTAATTGATAAATGACAGACACTGCTCAATATCATTGACTCATCGTGTTATAGCACTATACTTTCACTGCAGTCCGTAACTTAAAAAATTGTGGCTCAAAAAAGGAAACTTTGACATCGATGTGAAAGATAAACCCCAAAAGGTAGTAACTTGAAAGGTGTTAGATATTAACACATTCAGTCTGAGAGTGCGGTCAATGTGTTAATTGTGTTAAATGAGTAAAACAAAATGATGCTCCGTCTGCTTTTAGCAAGTAAAAGTGGCAGACGCACATTGCTCAATCACTGGCGATATTAAGAGAGCCTGGGGTGCAGTAAATGAATAATCAGCCATGTTTCTGTGGAGGGCCTTCTCTAGAGTGACACCACTCCACTCCTCTGGAGAGGGGCTTCCATTCTTACAAACACCTTCGATGGCGGTTGGATCAGTACATGTTCACGCAGCCCTTTTCTGACCAAACAATGATGACTCAAAACCTTAACAGAGATGATGTTGATGATGATATTGTGAAAACTCGCATCTTAAACAAAATTAGCACACCCATCTGGGTGTAGTATGGCAGCCATTTTGTGTCAGAACACACACCGCACATCAGCTTAGGTCAAGAGGGAGGGGACTTTTTTTCAGCACAAGGAATCAAGTGACGATTGGGTGGCAAGTTGACAGAGTCAGGCTTGGAATTTAGCCAAAACACATTCTACAGATCAACGGTACAGAGAGGAAGAGGTTATTTTGCTTCGTGTCCACAATGGGACCTTTTTCATTGTCCTTCGAATCATCTACTAACAGTATAAGCTTCTACATCTTAAAATTTTACTCAAAGAGCTGTAGAAGTAGGTAGGTTTTCTCGATGGAATTAGAGAAAAAAACATTTTAGGACCCTCTCCACTAAAATTGTAGGCAGAAGGCTAAAGTATGCTTTAGTGACAGTGGTCTCTCACTGATACAGACAAAAAATAAAAAATTCAAAATTTAAATTCACACTTGAGTGTGGTGACAGGTATTTCACATGTTCAGTTTTTCCTCAAACACCCAGTAGAGTGGTCACGCAGCTAAGATTTATTGGCTTGAACCAAGGTAAAAGATGCTTATTGACCACAACTTGTTTTTTGGGAGAAAATCATTTTTTGCTAGCACTGCTAGTTTGCAGAGTGGACAGCTTTGAGGCGGTGGCAGGAGTTTGCTGTCACACAGAGTCCATAAGGTATACATGGAAAAAATAAAAAACTGTCCACTAACATTTTCACTTATTCTAGCCTGCAGGCGTATGACCTTTTACGTGAGGCTAACTGCCATTCCGTTGTGGTGGCTGAAAGTGGAATCTTAAAAATTCCAAATTACAACCAAACTCCAGAATGTGCAAAATCACCCTCAAAAGAAAAGCAAATGAAAGCAAAGAAAAGTCCTAAAAGGGTCTGAGTTTTTAGCTTATAATATTCCTCGATAAGGTGTGCAGTGTGTCAAAGGATTAAAATGACTAGGGTGTGCCATGTTACTCCTCTCTTAAGCCTGGAATAAGGGGCGTGTTCACACCCTAATTGGCCAAGTAGTGGGGAATGCACCCAGCAGCTCTCAATCGTCAATTAAGAGCAGATATCCCGCACTGATTAACATGTGATCCAAATAACTAACCAGGGGTGCATTTCCTGAAATCAGAGATGCTAACTTACGTAGTTGGGACCATTGACTGTGAATGGACAAACCATTTTAGTTGCTTACTTAGTTAGCAACTATGCTATTAGGAAATGCACCCCAGGCTGAGAAAGGAATTCCAAATAAACTGAATGTGAAATTGAGCTGAGCCCTCAATGAGCAAAAATATAAAACAACATGTTAAAAATGAAACTTACCAGCTAATACCTCTTGATTTCTGTGAGGTCAGTTCCCAAGCTACCTATTAGCTATTTCCTGCAAAGACTGGTGCCATAGTCACTGTTGGCCTCTTTTTTTCTTTGCATAAAAATGTATACTATATTAAGTTGTGTTTAGTGCACTTCTAGTCGGACATAACCAGTCTGTGGCCGATCAAAACTGGTCTCTTACTGGACAATGCTGGACAAACAAGTAGACGACCCAGCTGACTGCCAGCTGGTGGATTACTTGATTATAGGGGCTATTGCTGAACTGTACAGGTGTCTGTGCAAGACTTGACATGGGCATCTTGGGCAGAGTCCTAACATCTGTCCTCAAGACGGACAACTTCCGCCCTGTGTGCTGCCTCAGGAGTCACTTGAAATTCACCATGGCAAGTCAAACAGTGCAACTAGATAAACAGAACACCCCTGAAAAAAGATGCATGTATCCTTCATTTAAACAATACAGTGTATCATTCTGAACACCTTCACAATTGCAGATCATTTTTGGAAGATTGAGAAGCTATTTTCCTGAATTAGGTTTTCAGGGTTCAAGTGCCAAACCAACGAGGGTCGGCCCACGTGGTCAGCCAGACTGACACAGTTGCCTCCATAGAGCTGAGCTCGACTGCATATCCGCCTTGGTATCGAGAGAGTTTGGAGACCTGTGCGATCATCACATGAACATCATGCGGCCGGTCATCTGATCCACTTGGACAATTCGGCTTACAGCCATTTCCCATCATGCAATGTGATTTACTCACAACTCAACAAAAAAAAAGCCATCTGAGATCTACTCCATACGCTGAACATGCCTTATATCAGCTGTTCACATACTTTGCGAGAGATGTGTAATGTACTTGTAAATTTTTGAAGCCAATTATGAATTGCATTCCTAAGGATGGCTACATATAATGCTTGATTGTGTTTAGTGTAGCTCATTATAGGCCTGATAGGAAGAGTGTTTCTATGAAACTTCAGCATTTGGTCTTCGTGGTCTTAGCCCACTTCCATGCATCATGTATTTGCGACCAAACCCTCTGCGACAGAGGCGCACTGCTTATGATAACTGGGCTCCTCGACTGTTTACCAGAAAGCTTCGGGGTGGGGTGGGGTGGGGTGGGGGGGCTTCCAGGGCAGAAAAAGTCCAGCTGCTCTCTCAGAGGATGTGAGTCTGTCTCAGCAGGTATTCTCCACCGAGTGCTGACACAGGAAATCAAAGAAATGAAACCGAAAGGCGCCCGAATTCAGCGCGGTCGCAGCTGAGTCGAGTGGGGGGTGATGAATCTTGGGGTGCACGGTACACGCTGGAGAAGGACGGATTTTTAAACCTGGCGCTTGCCTTCTGTTTTGTGTTTTCATGCGTAAACTGGCATCAGTGATAATATAAATGATCTGATTTTAACTTACAGCTGAATTTTGCTGGAACTCATAGCATTTAGTGGCTTGTACAAGAAATTTTTTAAACCACTGTGAATCCATAATAAGTAATAAATTATCGAACACTGAGGAGAAACTTATCTTTTCAGCAGGTGCGGCATTGTGGGTATACGTAATGACCCTGCCCACTTGCACAACTGGCCATATATGACTGACCTTTAAATGATGACCTTTTTATTCTCCGATCATGTGTAAACTCTGGGCCAGTCGATGCAGGCTATTTTACGTTGGCCCAGGGCTGTTCAGCCCACGAATGCAGATCTTGGTCCAGAGCTTTATTATCTGTAGATGATGTCCAAAAAACTTGTGAGAAAAATCAACCTTATATTGTAGGAAAATGCTAAAATAATTCATTGTTATGGCTGAACAAGCATTGTTTCATAGATATTTAAGAAGAGTTAGAACGGAGTTGTCAGAATCGGCTCGTTTTCTCACGTCCATGATTAAATATTTTATCAAGAATAGCAGATGTCGAAGAAAGAAGTAAATTTGTCTACGAGAATTGTAAATAAATATGTCACTACAGCTAAAGTATTTGTTTTTTGTATGTTTTTACTAAGGCTATTGCCTGGCGTTCTATGTTGGCTATACTAATATGTCAGTTTCCATCTGTGCCGAGGGTGTCAATGGTTTAAAATTCATATGCAGTAACCTCAGCTAACCTCATAGCTGCAGGTACGTTTTCTGTGGGAAGTATTCTTGTGATGTCATTAGCCAAAAGATATAAACTATTTAGCCATTTTTCTTCCCTGGCTTATGATTCGTTCATAGTGAAAATATATCATATTTGCTATAGCAGGGATCATCAAAGGCCTTCTTTATTTCAAAACATTGCTTCTTATTTCTACCTTGGGCAGCAAAACTTATTCATCAAAGAAAGACGATGGTTGTGAAAACGTGCTTAAATAGGGGAGATATTGTCTCAGAAGTGGAATTGGGTTTTTGTATCATAATAGCCTGTTTGCTAATTGACGTAGGTTATATCATCACATAGCTTTTCAGCACAAAATATCAGCAACATATATATAATAAACTGGCAACTTCCGTATTTCATTCCAGCTCCATAAATTTGAATGAACAAGCTAACGTTGTGTCTTTTGCTATGCCCTTCAAGCTTACTCATGACAATGACAGTAATTCCTGAACACCTAGCTAGCCAGCTAACTCATATTGGTAATGCTTAACAGAGACATTAGCGCGTAGAAAAAATGCCTGAAGAGGCAAAGTAAAATGAAATATAAACGCATCATGCAGATATAAGATCGATGCTTGTATACACAACATTTACTGCAAGCAGAATGCTCAAAATACTTCTGCGGCCGCGCCCACTCAGGAAGCAGGAAGTATGACCAGTTTCTTATGATGGGGGTGAGGAGTCTTCCCTCCTCTAGTGTCTTTGATACAACTGCTTGAGACCGGAAGAAAACATAAAACAATGTCGGCAATATGGGAGGTAGAGCAGGAAATTCCTGCCTGACTTGATCGCCTCTATGTTGCCTTGAAAGCGAATTCACCGTTTCTGTCGACAAGATTATGAGTCGACAGTGCAGTATGCTGCTCTCTCTCTCTGTCACGAGAAGTAAATCTAGCTCACCCAGGCCTTTATTTTGCTGTGCCCGCAGTCAACCTAATGGAGTCATAGTCCAATTAAATCATCTGAACAAGATGATATTTCTTTAAGTAAAATGTCAGTGTTCTTGATCAATGGCCAACCGCACAAAAAAAAAAAAAAAAAGGCCTAACCATGATAGATTGACTACTGATTCATTTCAGGAAAATGCTCGAGTATGGCACTTGTAACAAATACAAACCAGGTGTACAACAAGCTATCCTGGTACTGAAAATGTTTGGGTGTAAGATTTAGAAAGTGTCACAATCGCGAACCAGATGCGCTTGTCTCCTGCCCCAGAATGATATCAGTCATTTCTGTTTCAGCAAGACACCCTGTTGAAAACCATCAAAGGAAGATGAACAATATTAGTGTCTGTGATGAGAAAGTAATGCCAAATTTAGTTCAGTGCCGTGCCCTGCACAACAAGCATTTATAACTCTGGTGTTCGGCCCAAAACTTGATGAGCAAAAACAAAAGTTGTGAGGAGTCAGACACAACATCGAGCGGACGACTTGGCCAGGAAGAGGTGGGGGTTTGGGGTATCGTATGAGCGAGCAGAAGGCGGTTATTGTCATCGCGATTCATCATGATTAGCTAGCACATGTGGGAGATGTTTATCGTTGCAACAGAAATGATGGAGACCATATTTCTGTGGTTTTATTTGGATCAGCGCACGATTTTCGACATTGTTTGTCAAGCACGCCGTGTGTCATTCTTAAGCCTTGCAGCCACCGTTGCTCACCGATGTAAGATATCAAAATCAAAGCTGCTGAAAACCTATCATGTGGGGACTTGTTGAAAAGAGCTCCCACGGGGGAGCTCTTTTAAACAAGTCCCCACATTATAGGTTCAACAGCACGAGAAAATAAATTTTTTTTAAATATTAATGTATTTCAGTGCTCTTAGGGTTAACAATCAGCTGCTGGCCAGGCAGCATACTTGCTCATGTCACATTTTGAATATACTGTAGTTTTTCATTTGATGCAACATTACTGTTGAAGAGTGGCATTTGTCAGCTTTTGATGCACAAAACCGTTTTGTCACCTTCATGATTTAATATGTGGCATGTGCTGCAGAAAACCTTCGAGAGAAACGCGGCCCTTTTCCTGAACAGACTGCCATAACACACCCCATAGCCAAAAGCGTGCAGACACGTGCTCACCTGAACTACGCTGTCCAGCTGATCCCTGCTGTGTTTGATGGGAGATGAGGTCAATACCCTGCGCCAGGCAGTCATGTTCCTCTTTGCTGATCCCAATAAATCCTGCTTGGGCCTAACTCTGCACAAGGCAGCACTCACGAGCAGAAACAGGAAATAAACTTCCTCAAACAAGTGGAGGACCAGAATTGTCTGGAATAAGATAAAGTACACTCTATTTAACTCTGGGGGGTTAATTTGTCCTCTGCGTTTAACCCATCCTACAATTAGGAGCAGTGGGCAGCCACAGAGCAGCGCCTGGGGACCCAACTCCAGTTCTAAAGCCAGTTCCTGGGTCAGGGTTACTGGTAGGAGTGTTCTCTATGATGCATGTTTTTCTAGGTGGGAAAAATCAGGGTAAACCCACGCAAACATGAGGAAGAACATGCAAACTTTGCAGAGTAACACCCCAGGCCGGATTCAAACCCACAACGCTCTTAGTGCGAGGCAACAGTGCTGATTACTGTGCCACCGTGCCACGTGTACTTTTATGGCCAGATCTACCTTGACTGGAGCGAGAAGTACGTGAATTTGCATCCAGCCAAAGTATGTCAAAATACTTTTAGCCGAGTTACTCGTAGTTTTTTTTTTTTTTGCCAACCCCAGTCTTAAACACATTCTGCTTTTTCACAGGTCTAATTTCTGCTCCCCACACGTAACAGGGGCTTCCCCTCCGTATCCCGGTGAAACTCATCACCTGTGACCCGCCCCCGGGCTGACTGAGGGGGGATTCCCAGCATGCACCCCTCGTCTGAGCGCAACCTTCCACAAGCAGGTGAGTCTTTCCGATAAAGCACAAGAGCTGCGGAGAGTCAGTTCTTTACCGCGGTGCATCCATCAATCATCTTACCCAGCGATGTCTTTGGCAGTCTCTGCCAGAGCTCACTCACCGTCTGTGGGTTATGCAGTCTGTGCTCTGGATGTGGTGGTTATGAAGCAGTTCTCCTCGAATCACCCATTTTCACAATTTAGCTAAGCAAGGCCATGGCCTAAACTCTTATATCCTCTGAAAATGTCATTGCAATAGAATCATAATGTTAGATCTTCACACAATGCAGTTCGGAGATATTCAATATCAAATTCCAAACTTCACCGTCAAAGTTGAAAAAAAAAAACTCTAATGTTGTGTGCGTCACTTTCATACCTTGACAAAGTCGTCGCCCTTTAATACTTTGGTGCACCATCAGCCAGATTTGTCTGTCAGTTAGAAACAGACTTTTTTTAAGTTGGCCTAAATGCTTTGATGCTTTGCCAGGTCAGTACTGCAGTTCTTGCTCGTTATGAAACCGAGTAACCTCATCCCCTTCCCAACCAGGCAGACGGGTGGGCGGCGGACGGGAACATTTTGTCCAGCCCGTTTTTCTGAAACAGTTTGGGTTAGGAACTTGATTTTGCAAAGGGTGTGCTTGCATTAGCGGGGTGGTGTGCTTCATTGAGGTTTCATACTTGATTGACCTTTGACCTTGGCTCAGTGACCTTCACCTTTAAAACGTTGCCCGCTCCATTTCTCTCAAACAGCTTGGGTTAGGACCTTGATTTTGCATAGGGTGTGCTTGCTTTAGCGGGTAGGCGTGCCTCGTCAAAGTTTCGTACTCGATTGACCTTTGACCTTCGCTCAGTGAGCTTCACCCTTAAAGCATTGTCCGCTTCATTTCTCTCAAACAGCTTGGGTTAGGAACTTGATTAAGCATAGGGTGTGCTTGCTTTAGTGGGTAATTGTGCCGTATCGAGGTTTCATACTCGATTGCCCTTTGACCTTCGCTCAGTGAGCTTCACCTTTACAATGTTGTCCGCTCCATTTCTCTTAAGCAGTTTGGGTTAGGAACTTGATTTTGCACATGTGGTCTTGCCTTGTTGGGCAGGTGTGCCTCGTCCAGTTTTTGCACCACAATGACCTTTCACTCTGGCTCAGAAACCGTCAGCTTTGATTGGGTGTGTTGGGGCTGAGGGGTGTGGCCTTCACCAGTGTCCTCTTCCCCAGGTACAATACATGTTCAGTTGAGTCAGATCCCCACCACCTCCTGCTGACACACATAAGCAGAGGACACTGCTGTGACCATCACACTCCTCCTGTCTCCTCAGGCAGACCTTCACCTTTCCAAAAAACCCAGTGAAAATATTTTCAGCTGAAAGGACATTGAGGGAACATTTTATGGTCACCATTGTAAAGATGCAAAAAACAGGTTCAATAGTCAAGGTTTTTTCACTGACAACTTGTGGACGTTTATTGAGCGTTCACATTGTGACCATTTTCCACCAGGATTTGCAGTAGTGATATTTTTCATCCACTGCGGTGTACAAATTGCAGCATTTCATAATTTTGAACTTGAGTTGGAAACTGCATCAATATTTCTCATTTAGAAGGCAAAAATGCAATGCCTGGCTAAAAAAAGAGAGAGAAAATGGTCTGCATGTGAACGTTCAAGTGACGCCCATGAACAGGCAAAGAAAAAACTCTCCCTTTTGAACCTGTTTTTAATGTCTTTGCTCTTTAAACCTCTCTTTAAATGTAAAATGCTCACAATGTAAAATTAAAGAGGGTCTTTCTAAAAATTGAGAGCACAAATCTGGCTATGAAATGACTGGATTACTAGGCAACCACCATCACAAAACAAAAGTTACATAGTTAGTCATCCAAACACAACAGTTTACTTGTGACAAAGAGCACCATGTTACACAGACTACAATAAATTTGTATTTAGTGAGGAATAATTTAAATGCAACTTGAATAATATTCTTTAAATAGAATCACAATAAAGTAGAAAAAAATTTAAATATTGCTCCAAAAATAAATTAAATAATTTTTATACAAAAGTGCAAACATTAAACAGTGTCTTCCCTTCTTTTGTTTAAGTCAAAGCTTGTCTAGCATATGCTTGCTATGTCTGTGGTTGGACTATGAAATGCACTGAGGAAAACATAGGGTAAGCCCACGTCCACAACACACTATCATACTCTGTATAGTATGCTAAATAAGTATGCTGTTTAGTATGCTGTAGGCCAAAACAACTGCTTTATCCCTCCAGTTGGCACACTGCACCTTATTGTTTTCACTCCCTGCCTTATCCTCTTTGAAAACTGTAAACTGTAAAACTGTTTACTTCTGCAGTGCTTGAAAGAAAGAACCATGAGCAAACCCCGATTCCAATAAAGTTGGGACTTTTTTATTTTGTAAAACCTGAGTAAAAAAAGAATACAATGATTTGCAAATCCTTTTCGACCTATATTCAATTGAGTACTCTACAAAGATAAGATATTTATGTTCAAATTGATAAACGTTATTGTTTTTTCTTTTTTTTGGAAATATTCACTCATTTTGAATTTGATGCCTGCAACACATTCCAAAAAAACTGGGACACGAGCATGTTTACCACTGTGTTACATCACCTTTCCTATTAACAAACACTCAAAAAGCGTTTCAGAACTAAGGATACTAATTGTAGAAGCTTTGTACGTTGGAAAAATTCTTTCCCATTCTTGCTTCATGTACGACTTCAGTCGCTCAACAGTCTGGAGTGTCCGTTGTCATACTTTGAGCTTCATAATGCACCACACATTTTCAATGGGAGACAGGTCTGGACTGCAGACAGGCCAGTTTAGTACCCGCACTCTTTTACCACAAAGCCACGCTTGTGTAAAACGTGCAGAATGTGGCTTAGCATTGTCTTGCTGAAATAAGCAGGGACATCCCTGAAAAAGACGTCGCTTGGACGGCAGCATATGTTGCCCCTGACGTGTACGTACCTGTATGTACCTTTCAGCATTAATGCTGCCTTCACAGATGTGCAAGTTACCCATGCCATGGGCACTAACACATCCCCATACCATCACAGATGCTGGCTTTTGAACTTTGCGCTGATAACAATCTGGATGGTCCTTTTCCTCTTTTGCCTGGAGGGCACGATATCCATGATGTCCACAAACAATGAAATGTGGACTCGTCTGACCATCGGACACTTTTCCACTTTCTATCAGTCCATCTCAGATGAGCTCAGGCCCACGGAAGCCGATGGCGTTTCTGGATGTTGTTGATATATGGCTTTCGCTTTGCATTGTAGAGTTTTAACTTGCACATGCAGCTGTAGCGACAAACTGTATTAACTGACAGTTGTTTATCCAAAGTGTTCCTGAGCCCACATGGTAATATCCGTAACAGAATGATGTTGGTTTTTAATGCAGTTTCGCCTGAGGGACTGACGGTCAGGGGCATTCAATGTTGGCTTTCGGCCATGCCACTTATGTGTAGAGATTTCTCCACATTCTCTAATGCTTTGATGATATTATGGACTGTAGATGATGAAATCCCTAAATTCCTTGCAATCACACGTTTAGAAACGTTGTTCTTAAACTGTTGAACTATTTGCTCACGCAGTTGTTCACAAAGTGGTGAACCTCACCATATCCTCGCTTGTGAATGACTGAGCCTTTCAGGGATGCTCCTTTCATACCTAATCATGACACTCACCTGTTTCCAATCACCTGTTCACCTGTGGAATGTTCCAAACAGGTGTTATTTGAGCATTCCTCAACTTTCCCAGTCTATAGATCCCCCTGTTTCAGCTTTTTTGGAACATGTTGCAGGAATCAAATTCAAAATGAGTGAATATGTCCAAAAAAACAATGAAGTTTATAAGTTTGAACATGAAATATTTTGTCTTTGTTGTATATTCAATTGAATACAGGTTGAAAAGGATGTGCAAACCATTGTAATCTGTTTTTATTCACGTTTTACACAGCGTCCCCACTTTATTGGAATTGGGGTTTGTAACTGATCTATCTCAGTTTCCTTTTTCATTACTTTGTTTCTCAAGCCTCACCAAAATTCTGCTCATGTGCAGTGTGACCCCTGTTGTGGTCCTTTAGAGCAGACACCCAGCAGTCAGCTGTATCGCCTCCCAGTGCAGCTACGCACCATGCTGGTACAGGGTACCGGGTACAGGGTACAAAGTACAGGGAGCGGAGACCTACCCACAACTGTCCACAGTGAGTGAGCCGCAGGTGCACAGACGGCCTACAGACGGGCTGACGGGATTCAGTCTTAGGCTGTGCTGGTTGCTAATAAGCTTTTATTAACTCAACCACCCAGGAGCGAAACATTTACTGCTTGGTGGGGGATTTTGTTGACCCCAAAAATTTCTGTTTCATTATGCTTAGGCTAATGTGGCTATAAACTTGGACATTAAAAATGTACAGGTCCTGAAATGCATTTCTGTGGCGATAGTACGGTTGTGTGCTCTGTTTTCTAAATGTTGTCCTGTCTTCAGCATGAGGAGGCACAAAAAAAATCCCTTTCACCTGAGTAGTAGTCTTGACCATTTTTCAATCATTTTTCTTGATGAACATGTTTTCCAATGATTAAAAAATCCATTGACAGATAAATACATAGCTTACTTCTAAGTGCAATGTTTTGGCGATTAAACATTCTCGTAAATGCAATTCAAAAAAAAAAAAAAAAAAAAAATTTTTATTTATTTTCCAAAATATATATTCTCTTCCAAAAAAGAAACTAAACATTGTTTTTAGCATCAATTTATTATCCATGAAATGTTTTGACAAATGTGGACAATATATTGAAAAGAAAGTGGAATCAATAATTCAATATTTGTATGGTTTCTTTTTGGAAGAGTATATACATATATATATATATATATTGTATATATATATATATATATATATATATAATAAACTATTGCTTCCGTTGCATTTATTTTTTAGTTATCCTGCATTGTAGGCGATCTAACCTGTGCTTAGTGATTGTTCAAATTACAACATTGGAAACAACTAGATGATGCGCACTCTATAGAGGTGCTTACCCATGCCTCTTGTTGAGCTTGACCTTTGACCTTTCAACCTCAAAATGCAAATTTGGACAGGGTACCCTAGGATCATCTACCCCACAAAGTTTGGTCACCCCAGCTTCAGTGGTGGCCGAGCTGTCGTGCGGACAGACACACACACACACACACACACACACACACACACACACACACACACACACACAGACAGACAGACAGACGGTGCTAAACTGTATACCCTCATCGGGCGTGGGAAAAGATTACAAACAAGTATCCAAAAATGAATCACATTGACTGGAAGGCGATATGGCGCGTTACATCTCTCTCGTAAACCTTATCGATGAGAGCTGGCCTTGCCTGATTTTAATTTTTGAAAACAGGTCAAGACAAATCATGAGTTGAAAGGGAAGTGCTGTGCCTCATTAGCTCATTAGCAGGCCATCCTGTCAATGCAGGTGGATAATCATCAGGTAAATGACCTGTCACATGTCCCTTCTACCCTTTAAATTAACCTACTCATTTCACTCCTCATTCAGGCCAAAGAATGGTGGCAGCCTAGACAACCGCAACAAAATGGAGGGCAGAAGTTTCAGAACTAAGCAACTCTTTCATTTCCCCTCCTGAACTTACAGTATCATATGGTAAAAAAAAAGAAAATTTAACTGGTGGAAAGTATCCAGTACCAATACTCTTTCATTGTATTCCTCTATTGTGTTGAACGAAGAATTTCTATTCAAAGACCTTCCCAATAAAAACTTAAATTTCTTCAATGCAGTTGCAAAAGAGCTCTCTCTGCATCCAAATGCAGCAGGGGCACGAACACAAGCACAGCCAGAGAATACTTTCATTTACTGTTTATTTAGTCATTGACTATACAAGAATTTGGTACATGGACAAGGTCATTCGTCCTCGTATCAAATTCTTCACATTCTTTTTCAGAAAACAATGGTAAAAATGACATTCCATGAGGTTTACTTGTAAAATAAATAAGATATAAATAAATAAATAGGTCAAATAAACTAGGCTCAATGCAAGCGTGGCATCGGTTGTGGAGTGTGTGTAGACAGGCAGCTCTGGTAAGGCACGTGGCATGTCGTCAGTATTTGGATATGGACTCAGAGCAGCGGAGTCCCTCTGCACCGAGCGACTTGTCTTCGTCTCCTCTTACTCTTCCTCTCATGGGCTTCGTTGGCCATATCAGAGCCCTTGCTGTACACGGCCATCAGTTCCCGCAAGGCCTTCTGTTGAGTCATGGACTCCTCCACCTGAAAATACCGCAGAGAGAGAGAGATGTGCGTCAGTTTGCTGCACGAAAGAAGGGAATGCTTTTAACCTTTTCAGCGCCGTGGGCAACATGATGTAAGATAACAAAGTCAGATGCTGTTGAAAACCTATCATGTGGCAACTTGTTTAAAAGAGCTCCTGCAGGGGAGCTCTTATAAACAAGTTGCCACATGATAGGTTTTCAACTGCTCAGGAAAACTACATTTTTAATTCCTTGAAAATGTATTCAGCACTAAAAGGGTTAATGGCCTTCAATTGACGCGCTCCCTGGGCTAATACAAGCGATTTGTGTCATTATTTGGCTACAATTTTGATTTCAGACAGGAGTACTGCAAAACAAAGTCAATGCTGCGAGAGCAAACTTGTTTAGAGTTAATGAGTGTAACTAGTTCTGGCAGGAAACTGGAGAAGAGCTACATCAGCTGACAGTAGCCTGTAAGCTACCAGCACGTCAGCATCAGCAGGCACACGATTGGAGGATACACATCACGAGGTCATACAGCGGTCTGTTTGAAAGACGTCAAGCTCACTTACTTCCGCTGCTGTTTGCAATGACTTTTCATGCTATGCAACATGCTGTTTGGTTTTTTGCTTACCGCCTCCACCCCAGCCTCCACCTATTTGGTTCTGCTCACATCGGGGGGATTTTGATTTCTGTTCATGACTATGTTTGTATGTTTGCTGTGCCTGGGTAGGACATTCCTCCAGAGCAGAACCTCCGCCAAAATACAATGTAATGCTTATACCCATGAATAAATTTTCTATTTTATTCAAACGTGAGTTTTCCTGACTGAAACATAGATTGTCCTTCCCATTTCATCGTCCTTGACTATTAAATAAAATAGTCGCTACTAATTGCATGCCAGTACAAATATCAACTGAGTAAATGTATATTTAAGAGGTAAGTATTTCAAAACAAAGTTAACAAGAGCTCACTCAGAATATTTATTATAAGTTTGAATATTTGTTTTACAGCCTGTTTATTGATGCTGACACCTTGCAAAACAATTGTAACCTCATAAATACATACTGTATGTAAGTAGCTTACGTTTGCCTCGTAAATATTGCACTGAACTGGCAGTAAAATGAAAGGTAAAAACAGTTTATTTGTGCCCCCATTGAAGATACTGGCCTCCCCTATAGCTCCCCTGTAAACTTCTTTTGTTGCTGTCTATCTCAGAGAAAATAATCATTTTAATCATGATTGACAGCCAAAGGCTTTTCCCTCTGTGCTGTGAATTATATCCTTGCTCCTGATACACCATACACCAGGGATACTCACTCTTTTCCGGAATGAGCCGCAGTGGGAGCAGGCTTTCAGTCTAACCATGCAGTTAAACACCTGATTCCACTTATCAAGGGTCCATAGCAAAAGCTTTAAGGGTTGATTAGTAGAATCAGGTGTGCGACAGGTTGGAAAGAGTGAAAGCCTGCACCCACTGTGGCTCATTCTGGAAAAGAGTGAGTATCCCTGCCATTCACCATAGTCTACCCCATAGTCTCAATGAATGGTACAGATGCTGATACAAAATATACCATTAGAGTAATGGCAGCTGAGTAAACACAAAGCCCGTTTTTATAAAAATTTCATTAAATTGGTAAAAATATATATTAAACACCCACATCACATACAAGACATTAAATGTGCATTATTGCTGAGTTAGTTCAGGTATAGGAAATGAACTCCTGCTTACAGACAGCCCCATGCATATCATCCACCTGCCGCTGTGCTGCATCACACCCAGCTGCTGCAGTTAACATACCACTCTCCACTACAGCATCCACCTGTGGCTCTGAATATTTCCACAGGGTATCTCATCACCCCCTGCTCTCTTGTCCTCAAGCTCAGCTGGCTACAGGGTGTGTCTGGCTCAAAATACCTTTTCATGTATTTGTCATACTGCAGTGAGCTGTTTTTGAGTGTTTACACATGAGTTGGCTGCCAACTATTGAAGCACCTATTACTAAAACCCCATAAGTCACTTGACTTGTGGGGTTTTAGTAATCAGTGCTTCAATTTCCTATTAGTTTGACAGTCAGGAGTGAAAAATAGGCAACTGAAATGAGCCCCCAGGGTGCTCACCTTGATATCCCATAATGCTTTGAGGTGTTTCTTGAATTCCTGGTTCAAGGAGGGAATGTCTTTTTGCAGAGACTGCACTCGACCTTTCACAGCATGAATGGTCTTCCTAATCTCTTCTTCTTTGGTGCCATTCAACATGCTGGACAGGATCTTTTTGCTGACCTCCAGTACCTCACCAGTGAGCAGGTATTTTTCAACTCCCTACATCCCCCCGCGAAAAAAAATCCAGATAATCAGTCACAGTTTAGAAGGTCTGTTTGGCAGAATCACAGATTAAGCACCTTTTTTCTTTATGAAGATACAGTACAGAGGCTCACTGAAGCATTGAGTAACATTTCATTGCAAATATCACAGTGCCACTATGTAAATGATAAATGAACTGACTTGTATCACAATAAATCCTTAAACTTGGGATATTGAGGGACTGAGGTTAAGAAACACTCCAAGTTTGAAACTGATCATTGAAATAGAAAAAAAATGTATTATAACATAAAAATATTGTTCCTCCGAGCAGCACGATCCTGTCATGAAGCTATATCATTGCTTCCCTGCTAAAATAGGTGTTGAGAGATCGAATGTTTACAGTCCAGCTGGTAGAGTAGCAGTCACCTGTAGTTTGTCCAAAATGTCCAGGTTCTTCAGAAAAAGTGACTGACCATGAAATTTGCCTTTGCTGTTTTTCTAGAAAAGAAAAAAAACAAGCACATGGTCTTCATTGTTCATGTTTGTGACTGTGGAATAGACTTACATGTAATGCTACACCGTATCGGTGAATCTAGCAGATGTTTTGTTAAAGTGGATTTTTGTCCATGTCTGACCTAGCAAGTGCTCATTGGTGACATATGCATGACCAACACACAATCCCCTCGGCCGTTTACACTGTACAACATCAGTCAAATGCACCAGTTTTCAACTAACATCCCCATAAACAAATGACATTTTGAGGCAGATAACTGGGAATGAGTTTCGGTTTGTTATACTTCACAACTAAACTCGGCTCTTTTTGTCATTTGATGCGATGTGCCAAACAAGCCCCTTCGTATTCGCCAATCTCTGCCTTTGCATTCTGATTTCTGCCATCAAAATATAACTGAGAGTGGATTAGTATAGTGAGCAGACGAGTGATGTCTTGTGTGTCATTTGGAAAATTGTTCATCGCATGTGTATGTTTCTGTGTGAGCAAGTTTTCACTCATCATAATGAGTGAAAAGTCCTCTCACACTGGTACACTACCAATGCGTAAGACTATGCTATGCTCTCACTTCAGCTGTAAAATTGATGCGTGCTTTCAAAATGCCATTCAGTGTGAAGTGTGTTGTGCTCCAGAAGTGTGTAGATGTTTGAGCGCTGGAACTCCTTGGTGCAAACATTCAGCATCGAGCCCTGGTAGCAAACAACATACATTTAGATGCCTCTGGGTGTATATTTGAACAGCTATACTGACTTCCACATACAGAGGGAGTTTGGTTGTCCAACACTATATGACAACCATGGCAAGAAGACCCACATTGCCCATCTTTTTCTCTTAATAAATAAATAAATAATGTTTTTAAAGATGTACCATTGCGTATATTTTCTCTCCGTACTCAGCAAAGCACACATTCAACAGCTAGAACAGGGCTGCCCAACTCTGTTCCTGGAGATCTACCATCATGTAGGTTTTCATTTCAACCCGACTTGACACATTTGGTTTAAATTAGCAGCTCATAGAGATCTCTAGCTCTTGACTGAGGGCTGGTTTGGAAATCTGCTGGATGGTAGATCTCCAGGTACATGGTCAGACATCCAGTTATTGCACATATATGCAGAGGTGGACAATCCAGGTTCAGAAAGTAGAAGTTTCCCCAAGTATTTAGTTCCAACCTCCTGGATTTGCTAAATAAAACAGCCCATCACACCAGAGGTTGGACTAGTCAAAAAAGCAGCTGGTTGAGTTGATGGGTAGAAAACTTTTACTTTCTGACCCCTGGAATATTCACCTCTGTATATATGTACCCGTATTCAGCACTCAAAATTTTGGCGATGCAGACAGAATTATCTTGCCTCATACGTTTCCTGCATCACTCATATTACACCAAGTCAGTCAAAGATATCGGTTATACCCACATAGTCAGTTATGAAGTGGTCTCTCAGTTTCTTGATGTCCTCTTGCATGTTGTCTGATGCGCTGAGGCCCGTGGGTGCAGCCCCTCCGGAGCCCATTAAGCATATCCCACAGAGGAGAGCCAGGCCGTGTAGCAAACTCATTGTATCCAAGTGTCAGCTTCCAAAACTTTGAGTCCCTAAAACTCAGTCTGTGGGAACTCCCGTTTCACCCTTTTTGAGCCACCAAATTAATTACTGGTATGAGAATTAAAAGCTTCAAGGAAACTCTGAAGAAGTTTAAACTATTCCGCCTGTAAAAAAGGAGTCTTTAAGGTGATCTGATTGAGGCTTTTAAATATGTGATGAGGATTAGCTAAGTTAGCGATGCGGGGCCTCATCGACTCGAATGAGACTCAGACATGAGACCCAGGCATATTTATAGTCGAAGAAGCGGAGGCTCGAAGCGAAGGGTGTGAAAATTGTGGCTAGTTGGTGGGTTTCTCAGCTGAGCGAGTGTTTCCTTTAAAATACTTCTGCATTTTTCAATGCAGATTCTCGCCATTAGGGCCTTTTCTTGGGGTTCTCAGGAAGACTAGTGGCAAATTTGCAGCAAGGGGAATTTTGCTGGGCGGTTTCCTGCAGGCGGAGGGAGGGACGAGAGTACGGTTTGGACAAACCTGGCAACCCCGCCTCAATGACGGACCATCTAGACAAGAAGGCTCGATTATTGGAAGTGCGGTTTCTTCACCTATAGAATCTTTCAAGTAAAACACAAAATGGCTTCTCGGCTCATGAAACTCACACCCTGGTCTCACACTGATGGGTGTGATGAAAATGTAGTATGTCATGGAACCGTGCTAACCCACGGTGATTCACTGACGGAATTTACAGACAAAGCTGTCTTTATTTAATTCAGAGCCCCACCTGTTATGATTTTCATCCAATGTTGCCACCATTGTAAAAAAACGAAAAGTTAATGGCACTTAAAAAAGTAAGGCTGCAAAGCATTTTTGAGTTGGGTCAACTTCAATTTCCAAGTTCTTTCAAAAATGGAGCCACTGAGATTTGAAGTTGGGCAAAATGAAAAATGCTTTGCAACCCGTTGCTTACGTTTTTTTTTTTTTTTACTGTGAATCTCAGAATGACACCATTCTTAAAATGGCATTTGCTTAACAATCGTAATTCTGTTTTTTGAGAACTGTTGAAATATCTTTTATTACCCTAATCTACATGTGCTGTTTTCATTTTTAGCTGATGAACAATGAAGGCAAATTATGAGAAATGTTTGACAGTCAATGGGACGACAGTGAACTGCACTGCTGTTTGAAATCCCAGTACGTTAACACATTGTGAAGCTCCACATTATCCACTGTTGTGCAATCGCAGGGCAAGCGTTCAGAGGACGTTGAGCAGATGCGGTGACGGTGGTTTTTGTGACTGAGTTCACGGCACGGTGTTCCGCTTTTCGGAATTTCTTCTGAGGCTGTCGTATCACGGATCATCTGGTGACTGAAACTCCTTGTCATGGAGACTGAGGTGAGAGGTTTCTTTTTTTGGTTCCGCGAGGCTGCTGAACTCCGAGTGGGACAGGCGTTCCTTTCACCCAAACACATCAGTTTCAGCCACTATCCGTGGCTTAGTCATTCATTTTATGACGTCAGCAAACAAAATGTTCGTGGCATCTTCCGAAATATCAGCCCACGCTAATTATTAATTCCTGCTCTGCATAGTTACATTGAGATTTAGTTATTTTCAAAAGGAGCTCATTAGAAGGAAAATCACTCCCATCACTAAAAATTAAATAAAATATTTACTACCCCAATTCCGAAATAGTTGGAAGAAAGTGTAAATTGTGAATAAAACGCAATGAATTTCAAATCACACCATCTAGTATTTTATTCACAATAGAACAGACATAACATAGCAAATGTTGAAACTGAGAAATTTTACAATTTTTTCCACAAAATGAGCCCATTTCAAATTTTATGGCTGGTTCAGGTCTCAAAAAAGTTGGGACAGGGGCCTGTTTACCATAGTGTAGCATCCCCTCTTCTTTTTAACACAGAGAGGAGGCGTCTGGGCATTGAGGAGAAAAATTTATTGAGTTTAACCATTGGAATTTGATCCCTTTCTTGTTTAATACAAGCTTACAGCTGCTAGAGAGTTTTGGGTCTCCCTTGATGGTCTTTTTGTTTAATAATGTGCCAAATGTTCTCAATCGGTGAAAGATCAGGACTGCAGGCAGGCCAGTTCAGCACACGGACTCTTCTATTACGAAGCCATGCTGTTGTAATAGCTGCAGTATGTGGTTTTGCATTTTCCTAAAAGGACTTCCCAGGAATAGATGTTGTCTGGAGGGGAGCAGGTTGCTCTAAAACCTTTAATACCTTTCTTCATTCGTGGTGCTTTTTAAAACATGCAAGTGTCCTACACCATATGCACTAATGGATCCGCAAACCATCAGGGATGCTGGCTTTTGAACTGAACGCTGATAACAGGAGGGGTGGTCTTTCTCCTCTTTAGCCCGAAGGACACAACGCCCATGATTTCCAACAAGAATGTCAAATTTGGACTCGTCTGACCACAGGACACTGTGCCACTTTGCTACAGTCCATTTTAAATGAGCCTTGGCCCACAGAACACGGCGGCGCTTCTGGATCATGCTCAACAATGGCCTCCTTTTTGCATGAGAGAGTCTTTAGGTGGCATCTATGGATGGCACGGCAGACTGTGTTTACGGGCAGTGGTTTCTTGAAGTATTCCTGGGCCCATTTAGTAATGTCAATGACAGATTCATGCCGGTGAGTGATGTAGTGGCGTCTGAGGGCCTGAAGATCACGGGCATCCAGTAAAGGTCTTCAGCCTTGTCCCTCACCCACAAAGATTTTTCCAGTTTCTCTGAATCTTTTGATGATGTTATGCACTGTCAATGATGAGACCTTCAAAGCCTTTGCAATTTGACATTGAGGAACGTTGTTTTTAAAGTATTCGACAATATCCTACGCAAGCCTTCACAGGTTGAAGAGCCTCTGGCCATCTTTACCTCTGAGAGACTCAGCCTCTCTAAGACATCCCTTTCATAGCCAATTATGTTACACACCTGATACCAATTAATGTAATTACTTGCTAAATGTTCTTTCAGCTGATTCTTATTGATTAATTGCTTTATCAGCCCTTTATTGCCTGTGTCCCAACTTTTTTGAGACCTGTTGCTGCCAAATAATTTGAATAGAGCTCATTTTGTGGATTAAAATGTAAAATGTCTCAGTTTCAACATTTGAAATGTTATCTATGTTTTACTGTAAATAACATATTGGCACATGTAATCTGAAAGTCATTGCATTTTGCTTTTATTCACATTTCCACTTTGTCCCAACTATGTTGGAATTGGGGTCGTGCTTTTACAATGAGGGAATGTTTGAGGAGGCAATGCAGGATGGATTGAACAT
Source organism: Gymnothorax reevesii (assembly GCA_029721435.1). NCBI lineage: Eukaryota > Metazoa > Chordata > Actinopteri > Anguilliformes > Muraenidae > Gymnothorax > Gymnothorax reevesii. The sequence continues at coordinate 13,830,966 of CM056579.1, forward strand.
GATGAATGTGTTCCTTTCTGGATTTGGAAAAGATCAGAATGTCATCAAGGTAGACGAACGGAAACCAGTCTAGTATGCAATTGACCAACATCTGGAAAACACCAGGGGCGTTTCTCAGGCTGAAGGGCATGACCAAGTACTTATCGCTCTGTGGGGCGCGTTAAATGCCATCTTCCATTAGTCACCCTCTACGATCCAGACCAGATGGTATGTGTTGCACAGGTCGAGCCCCCTGAAGCAACTTGAAGGCGAAGGAGATGAGAGGTAGGGGGTACTGGTTCTGAATTTAGATGTCGTTGAGAACCCTGTAGTATATATTGAGGTCAGGTGAAACAAGCTGTGTAATCATGCTGTGCTGTTATTCGTTTGCTGGGTAACATCTGTCTGTTTGTATGTGCATGTGTGTGAGCATGTGTGCTTGTTTGTGTCCATGTGTATATAGGTGTTTACGTGTGTATGTGTGTGTGTGTGCAGGTGTTGATATGTGTAGATGTGTATGTAATTGTGTGTTTGTGTTTGTGTGTGTACGTGTGTGTGTGAGCATTTGTGTCTGTGTGCTTGTGTATACATGTGTTGGTGGGTGTGTGTGTATGCGTGTTTGTTTGACTGCATGTGTGTATGTGTTTTTGTGTGTTTATGTGTGTATAGAAATATATACAAAAGCAAAGGTTATACCTCGGGAGCAAGTCATCTAATCCCAAATTTCGTATGGAATGAGATGAATTTTAACTGCTACGATATCAGGACTGCAGCATCCGCTAGACACGTTTCAGGCCAGTTAAAAGCAGAATGTGAAGGACTTCATCACGTTTGACCTGAGGCAGTGGTCTATCGCTGACGCTGGAGCCAAACCCCATAATTATAATGGAGACCATTAAGACTTCATTTTCCCTGCCAGTTTAGGCAAACATGCTGAGACCCTTCCACCTCATCTAGGACCCTCCCTGGCTTAGTTGCACAGTGTTTACAGTTCTGTGGTTAAGGAGGTGTTTTTTTCTCTCTCTCTTGCTGTCTTTCCAGATTATAGAAGTCTTATCTTGTTTCCTATTACTATGTCTTTACTAATAGTGGCTATGAAAGTAGGACTTTTGAATTGGAACAGACACTCTCTCTCTATCTCTCTCTCTCTCTCTACCTTTTTCTGGAGCTATTACAGCGAGAATCCAATTTGGAAAATGCAGCCATTTTAGTGAGAATTCACTATGGAAAAGCTGCCATTTCCTTGGAAATTCAATTTGGGAAATGTAACCATTTCACTGAGAATTCAATTTGGGAAATGTAGCTATTGCAGTGAAAATTCACATTGATTAATGCAACCATTCTTGCATTAATGTCCAGTTTATTTGTATTTATTATTTTTATGTTTTAGTGTTTATTTTAGCAATTCTCTCTATTGGTCTGCTCTTCTCAGTCATCTGTCATTTGCCTCGTGTTTCCTGTTTTCACCTTCACTCCTGCACTGCTCCTCATTCATTGTGAATTTTTTGATTGTTCCCTCATTTGTAGCCGCACCTCCCTGCACGTCCCTCAGCTCCACACACCTGCACCCAATGTAATCAGTCATTTAACGTCCCTTTATATTCCCCTTTTTCAGTGTAGCTCCTCGTGGGTTTGTCAGCCAGTTTCACCGTGTTTGAGCGATTAGCATTTCTTGATTACTTGTACTCCTGAGGGCTATTGCACAAAACCAGGATTAGGGATTAAGCTTGGATTTTCCAGTTATGCCAGCTTAAGTCAGCCCTGAGTCAGTTGCACGAAAGCAGGGGCACATTAGTTGCCAGGGAGATTTACTCTGTGCAGCTAGCCTGCTCTAGACCAGGCTAACAGTCAGGCTTTATTAATCCTGGTGCCTTATCTGTTCAGTCAGCAATCACTCTGAGTGGGAATAAATGTGTTATACAGGTCCTCTGTATTTTGCCTCATTTTTATCAGCCTGCATTAAAAAAAAACAAAGATGCAATATCATTCATTTAATAATGCCTACTGTTATTTTAATTGTAATGATCATTCACGTGAGTCATTTTTAGTGTTTGGCAGCATACTGTTATGAAGACTGCTATTCATATTGCCGACGTAGGTCTGAATACATAATGCAGCTGATAAGATGATTAGAAATAGGTGATGAAGTTGCAAAGGTGGTTTAAATTTAATCAGTAGTGAGGACATGGCAGACTGGATATTCACTGTTAATTATTTTAGTTGACTTTCCATTTGATGAAGCCCACCCTTGAATAATAAAGCATAATATTTGTCACTCTTCCATATGTTCGTGCGTTTTATTTGCCATTGGTAGCACACAGTTTGTGGTTGTTAGGTTTCGTTGTCACTTAATCTTCCAAAATTATTCTCACTTTACTAGATCCAGATACCACATATTTAACTGAACATTCATGAAACAGGGAGGACACCAGTGGTTTTTGACATTCTATTCTGTGGTCGTAGTTGTCAGCTTGGAGCCTGGGAGAGAAACAAAGATGAACACACTGTGTTACAGTCATGCTTACAGCGCGCACTGAAATCACTTCTCTTTCGAGTCTGAAGATTTCTAGGTCCAGTTTTCTGTGTCCTTGAGTAGTTTCCTGGTCCAGGCCCAAGTCCTGCAGTTTCTTTAGCATGTTCATTTTCACATCTGTCGGCTCTTTTTGTCTTTCGTGGCATTGCGTGTAGAAATGTCTGAGTTTGTGAACTCTGTTAAACACCTATCAACTAGCACCGCAGGAAATGTGCGTAACGTGGTTTTCCTGCAGGCAATACTCACTATGTTGCCAGGCTGGCCTACAGGTCGCACAGCGTCTGGGTCCTGTAACAAATATATTTTCTATGACCATCACATCGCTGACCTTATGGTCATTATGGACAAAATGAGTATTTCCACAAGATTGACGTAATACATTAAGCCTTCTGGAGTCCAGCAACACAGTTTCCTCATCATCTGCTGCTGCAGAAATACCTTCCTCCTGCCGTACACTACAGAACTTGTACTGACCCAGTGTTGGCAGGACATGCCAAGCCTGTGCTTTTAATGAATACTACTCACTGGATCATCCTCTGATGGCTCCAGAAGAATGAGTGTTGCCAGACACTGCAAAGTAAACGAAAGTCAGAAAGTCCACATAACCATATAAATGGTTGGTTGAGTTCCATGTGCAGCAGGAATAATGCATCTTGTATGAAGGGGACAGTTCCTGTAGGAGTGACAGTAAGTGACTGTCCCCCTCTGGATCCCTTCCATTACAGGCCTCCCTTGGTTAATGTCAAGGGCCAGATCCTCTACTGGAGTGAAGTCTTGGGTTGGTTGGCCACCCCCTGTGCCAGATAAATGAGCCTTTTTCTTAGTTAATAATGATCACCGGCACAATCTGTGCGCAGGCAGTGTCATGGTGTTGGCCTGCAGGCCCTTCCACCTGCTGCATTCTTCACCTCCACCTTAACGAGCCACACCTATTGCTTTGGGAACATGGTCCCAGTGCCCGCTTGCTTCGTGTTTTCTGCCTAATCCATGACAGGCAGCTTGTGAGCAATTTATACCCCTCCTTTTTTCATTGTTATTAACAATCAAGGCCCTAACCAGCCTGCAAAATGTTCTTGCACTTGACCTTGACTTGTTCCCGATTCCTCTTTGGGCCAGTCATCTCTGTTCTGTGTGAGCGAGAGATTGCGGTTTGCTCAGTTGTGTGGTTTTTTTTTTTTTTCTCGATTGTGGATGTTTGTAGTGATTCTTTATGATAAATTTCCAGAGGAACAGTAACTTCCAAGGCTCACTTTTAAGGCAAAGTGCACAGCTGTTTGTACAAATCACAATTAAAACGGTTTCAGTGGAACAGTGGTCAGAAAGTGCATATTTTTGGATGACTTGCGCATTCTGCAATTGTCTTCCAGACTTTTGCACTTTGTTTATTATGGCGGCTATATTGCCTTTCAAAAAAAAACGTTATATGTTAAACTTCCTCGTGTGGTTGTATTATAAGTTTGTGCTTACTTGGAGAGAAGTACGCGGCACGGGTCCTCCCCCTTTCTGCATCAGTAAATCTGATCGACCACGCGGTCTATTGAAGAAAGCTGTGAATGCGCACTTATCCGAATTGTTACACCTGGCTTGACATAACCGCTCTTCATCAGCCAGGCTTGGCAGACGTGCAACAGGTTAAGCCAGGATGCACTGAGTAGAACAGGTCAAGCCTCGCTTTCTCAATCCTCCTCGATTTCTGAATTCTGCTTTCGTGCAACAGCCCCCTGGTTTTGGTTGGGTTTGTTTTGGCTTTAAGAATCGGTCCAGTCCCTAGTGTTTGTTTGGTTACCCCTGAATTACTTCTGTCTGTTTCTGCCTTACGACTCCTCCTTGCGATTTGGCTTTAGTGTACTTACTTTCTGGTTTTGATCTTTGGGCTGAAAATTGTCATTATTTTGAATTGGCTCCTTTGTGCCGCACTCAATTGGTCATGAATAAATACAAATAAAACCTTTGAACTCAGTTATCATCTGCACTTGAGGTCTACACCTGTCTTGTATCAAGAATTCACTTCAGGAAAAGCAGCTATTTCAGTGGTAATTAACTTTAAGAACTGTAGCCATTTCCGGGAGAACCAAATTGGGGAAATTTTGTTATTCCAGTCAGAATTTAATCAGGAAAATGGATGTTTTCAGTGAGAATATAATTAGGAAAATGCAGTTGTTTCAGTGAGGTTAAACTTGGAGAGTGTCAGAATGTATTCAGGATAATGTGGACATTTCAGTGAGAGTTTACATCAGGAAGACAGTTCAGCAAGAATTTGTTTGGGAAATGCATCCATTTCAATTAGTCCAGTTAATGAAACATAATTGCTTCAGAGATGAATTTACTGAGTTAAGTTCTCCCATTTCATTGAGGATTTACTGAGGAACATGCAAACTTATCAGTGAGGATTTACTTTTGAAGAAGCAATTTCACTGAGAATTCAATCTGGAAAATTCGGCCATGATAGCGAGACTTCATTTGGGACTTTTTGTAATTATTTAGTCACCAAACTCTTCTTATTTCAGGGCTAATTATAATTTTTATTTTTCAGTTTTTGTTCAATTCTGGTTTCAGCGTCTTGCTAAGGGTGAGTTTCAAAGAAGCGTTTGTTTCAGCGTAGCATTTTTTATGATGTTTGGCCCCTTTATTTTGATTGCTTCCAATGACAAACAACAAACAAAGAACCGAAACGCTGTCATATGCAGAATGCATTATTGCGGTGGACCGCGGATGAAAATCCGTACATTGCAGTCATTTCATCTGGCCCTGAGGACTGCCGCATGAGGATGCTGGTATCTTCAGTGCACCTGCACAGAATGATCTATCTGCTTCCCTTCGTAGATCACAGCTCTGGCCATGAGCGTGGCTGCATGGTTTTCTGCGAGGCATCTCTGACTGTGTTTGCGGTGGAAAGCTGGTCTCATGACTCATGCTGTCGCTCTCAGAATTTTTCATCTGTTCCTTGAGCGCCAAACTGCTCCCTGACATCAGCCACAAGCTGCGCAGTCGGGTGTGGAGCCATTAATTTATCCTTCTCACCTGCTAGCCAGTTGATGCGTTGTTTTTTTATTTATTTTTTTATTTATTTTTTTTCATTTTCTTTAAGAAAACTTTTACGTCTTTCTTTGTAACCCGCCATACTCTTCTCAGCACGTGTAAGAAATGGAATCATTGCGTTTCCAAAGGGCCCAACTCCAAGGAATTAGAGGTCTATATATGTTACGAAAAGAAGGGGAACTTTCTTAAAGGGAACTTAAGGGTAAGTCAGCCGAAAGTATCTCAATGGCTCTCTCGAGTGAAGAAATAGACTAAAAGATATTTGGGTCATAACATATGGGCATAAAATAAATTCATTTTTCCCTTTCTTGAAAAAGAGTTGTTCCTTGGAGTTGGGCCCTTTGGAAACTCAAGGATTCAACTGAATCACGTTTGGTTTGCTTAGATGTTCATGCCTATGTTCACATTATATTTTCCAGAACTGCAGGTGGAAACCATAGTACCTGGAGTAAATCAATGCACACAGGAGGAAGGCATGACACTTCGACTCAGAAAGGCCCCAGCGTGGATTGAAACCCACGACCTTTTCATGTGGGCCATCAGCATTACCAACTGCACCACTATGCCAACCCTAGTTTTAACACAGAGAAATTTTCGTTATGACTACAATTTTCCGGCAGCTTAAACAGAGCAGTGGGCTGGGTCACCATACAGCCCCTAGTAGTGGAATATGAATTTTGACTATAATTTTCCAGTATGGTTAAGATGGTGCGTTGGAATGACTCAGTCTATGTTTTATCGGGTTCAGTATGGTCCAGCCCTATATCTGCAGGTGTCCACTGCTTAGTGATTAATGAAGTTACACAATTGGTCAACTGGCTGAGTGCACTTTTACTATCGGCTCTCGTTCTTTCAAAGTAATGTGGCGCGAACAGTTTCTACGGCTTCATACAGAAGCGTCAACAGTGGATCCACTTTAGAGTCTTTCACAGTTATTCACATTTTTTTCCTCCCGAATCTTTGGCTCATGCTTTCAACTCTAAATACAAAGTACAGAACCACAGACACAAAATGCAGAACTCTACAAATCTCCAGCAAGGCAAACGCCACATTAAAAAAACAGTCCTCTCTTGCCAAAATGGTTTTTGCTTCAAAATGACACAAATACATATGAATGGATCAATTCACGAACCACCTAACCTCTAATGTGTTCTCCTCAGAGCGCAGCTATGATTCAGCTGGTTCTTCAGCAGGTTTGTGCTTCATGCAGTTTTAGTGTTACACTGCAGCCGCTTGTAAAAGATTGTGACAGTTATGACCATCTACTCAAACACACAGATGTAGAACAGTGGAAAAAAAAAAATATTTACAAACCCCAATTCCAATGAAGTTGGGACGTTGAGCAAAACGTGAATAAAAACAGATTACAATGATTTGTGAATCCTTTTTGACCTATATTCAATTGAGTACACTACAAAAACAAGATATTTAATGTACAAACTGACAAACTTCATTTTTTTTTTTTTTTTGGAAATATTCACTCATTTTGAATTTGATGCCTGCAACATGTTCCAAAAAAGCTGGGAGAAAGTTGAGGAATTGATGCGGGATCAGAGAGACACCAAACGCGAGGTGGAAGGGAAGATGAAATTTATTAAAACAAAAGCAAAACAGGCACGAGGGCCAACAAAAAAAACTCGGCCCAAAGGGTTGCAAAAGGACAAACTAAAGTATGCTACACAGAGCTATAAACAAAGAATGCAAAATGGCAAAAAACAAAAGGCACTGGAAACTTCAGGCAAGATGAACAAGAAAAATAAATAACAAGACATACATATATACATATATATATATATATATATATATATATATATATACACACACATACACACAAGACAAGAGGCTAGAACAAGACTTGAAACTAGATATGCAAGGGAACTTGACAACAAGAACTTGAGACACTGTCTGCCAGCCAACTTCCACCGCATCCAGATAAAGGCTAAGTAATCACGGACACATGAGGGGCAACACCTGGAGAAGCAGAAACAAGAGGCATGGCAAGATCAAGACATGGACAGAGATTGGAAGACATGACCTGCTCATTAAGAGAATGAGCGTGCTCAGCTTAAGTACCAATTAAGTATGCAGTTTGGAAGCAAGCATGAATGTTAAGAACAGAAAAGCACAGCAAGATCTTGAAATTGCAAAGCAGGAATCATGACAATAAACTCCCTGTCTAAATTAGTAGTATTAGTGATGTGCCTGTCTAAGAATTACACCAACCCAGTGAGTGTTAGTAAATGTTAGTAACTTAAAAACAGTTAATTGCCAATTAAGCTTAGAGAGCCCCGAATCAGCACAGCACAGAAGGAAGGGGGAAACCACAAAGCCAACCAGAGCTCTGAAATGTGCAACAACGAAGGCACGGGGCGGAACGCAGACAAGCGGTGGAGTGGCATGGCAGACCTGGCGAAAACAAAAACATGGAAAAGTAAAAACATGGACATGGAATGTAAAACATGAAATGCAAAAACCTGATACAAGAAACTGTTAAAACTATGACTAATGAACATGACTATGGAACATGAAACTATGAACTATGGAATCTTGGAACATGAAACTGTTAAAACCATAAATGCTGTCCTGGCCAAAGGCCAGAACACAACAGGAATGTTCAAAAACATTTGTTTGGAACATTCCACAGGTGAATTGGAAACGTGGTGTCATGATTAGGTATAAAAGAAGCATCACTGAAGGGCTCAGTCATTGGAGCGAGTTAACCCTTGAGGAGGTAGGAGGATCGACTCAAGCGTGGTGGTGGATAAAGTGTAAATCATTACTTGGGAAGGAAGTTAAGCCACATGGGAAGAAAGAGGGAAGGCAATGGGTGTAATATCTGGAGTGTCAACTGAGATAACCGAAGAGCAAATTAGGGTCAATATTGGAGGAGAACGAATAACGAGAGTTAAACATTTGCCGTTTACAAGAGATGGTGTTAAGGGGCCCAGCCTGTCTGCATTGTTGACTCTAGAGGAGGACAGACTTCCTGAAAGAATCAGAATTGGGTTTGTTTGTTAGGATCTGTGGGAAAACAAGGAGAAACAAAGGGGGATGAGACGCCATATGTAGGGATCCAAAAAGAATTTCTTACATAAACTAAAAATCTCGAAAAGGGGAAAAACAAGGCTCAAACCAACGTGCTCCTGCACTGAAAGGGGAAGAACTCAGGAATCAAAACTACGGGGAAACACTAGGGGGCAGACTCGGGGCAACTCGGACTGGACAGGGGCAACACGGGACTGAGGGAACTCAGGACTAACAGAGGCCGGAGACATCAGGCAAAGGGCAGGCACAGGACGAGAAGATGGCAGATGGTTGACTCAGGGAGCACAGTTGGCCAGGAGAGACATCAGGCGGGGGCAGACGAGGACGACTGGAACATCAGGGGGGCTCGGAAGACATCTAGGGGCACCAGGAGGCTCGGAGACATCAGGCAGGGCGGACAGGACTGGGCGACGGCACAGCTGGCAGACTCAGGCACAGCTGGCGGGGAGAAGGCTCGGGATACAGCAGGCGGGGGGCAGGCATGGCTGGGGCATGATGGCTGATGGAGAACACAGAGAGAATCAGGGAACCAGAGGGACCGTGCACAGGAGCAGGGAGTGCAGTGGGAGGCGGGTGTGGAGCGCGGCGTGAGGCGAGGCGGTGCGTGAGTGTGAAGTGGTGTGAGCGAAGTCAGATCTGACAGGCTTGCTTGGCAGGGAATGGATATAGGGCAGGTGCACAGACAAGCACAGGTGCTGAAACTTAATATAATTAACAAGGGGTGGAACACGAGGGAAACCTAATTACATGACACAGATAAACATTAACACACAGACGAGGATCACAAGACAATCCCAAAGAAGGGATAAATAAACTGAATAAATATTTCAGAGTGCATAGAAAGAAGCAGGACAGATGAGATAAATGCAGAGAGTCTGCAGAAGGCACAGCAAAGCCAGTTAAAGAAAAGCAAGAGGCGGAGACTAGAACAGGGCGACTGCTGAGAGATCGTTAGTCAATTAGTAAGTGCAGCTATACAATCCCGGGTGCTCGTTAGTACGTTAGTCTTATGTACACAGTGTTAGTTTGGTTGGTAAATTCTAGAAAATAACAAACTGTTAGTACGTGTTAGTAAAATAGAAAAGCAAGGGGAAAATAATAAACGAGAAAGGAAGGAAGGATGAAACCCAGAATCCATTAAATCACCCGAAATAGTGTCACAATCAATTAAGACAGAAACTGCTACAAACAATGACGCGACCGGGGAGAAAGCAAAGACAGTACATGGGTAAGACGTGGACTGGATTACACAGGAGAGGAATAAAATGTGAACACTAAGACATGGACTAAAAACAGACTCTCAACTGACATCACTAAAATTATAAAAACTAAAATTGACTAACCAAAACACACAGATCCACAGAACACAACAATGTTAGCTATATCATAAGGCCATATATTCCCCCACCAAGGAGATGTTTTAAGTGCCAGCATTTTGGGCACATTGCAGCTGTCTGTAAGGGTAAACTCTGTTGTGCTACATGTGGAGGGGAACATGACCATGGGAAATGTGACAGAGGAGCTAATATTGAATGTTGGAACTGTAGAGGAGAGCATAGTGCTGCCTACAAAGGCTGTGATGCGTATAAAAGAGCGCTTCAAATTCAGGACGTGAAGGTGAAAGAAAAGATAACTTACGCTGAGGCAATTAGACAGGTAAAGTCTAACGATAACAACAGTAGAACAGCACTTGTGACTCAACCCCCTGATCAAACCATACATACTGTAAATGCTGCAGTGTTACCATGGATACACTTATAGTGGAAAAGAGAAAGTTTGTAGCAGTTATGGTGGAAGTTATTAACTGTTCTGCCCAAGTATGCAGCCGAACAGAGAACTAAGATAACTGCAAAAGCGGCAGAAAGGCACTTGGAAATGGAAGAGCTGTCAGCAGGGCTCATTAATGCAACACTTAAAACAGAGATAGGCCTATCAGATTCTCAGTCAACAAGTGGGGGTGGAGTCTAATGATGTTAACCACTTTACAGTGGAATGCCACTTAATGATTTAAAATATTTTGGTGTGTGGTTTGATAGTAAGCTCACATTTAAAATTCGTGTTCAGAAAATGATTGACAAGTGTAAGAAAGCAATCAATCTTTTGAGGTTTCTTTCAGGGTACAGGTGGGGGTTTCTGGCTTTTCTTTGGAAAGGGTTTACATTGCTGTAATCCGTTCAGTGTTTGACTATGGATGTATAATGTACATATCAGCAGCAAAAAGCACATGAGCTGAACTGGACAGGGTGCAGGCCAGAGCCTCAGAACTCCACCAATCCCAGCACTGCAAGTGGAGACTGGGGAGATGCCTTTAAGTCTTCGGAGGTTAAAACTTTCTCCAGCATATTGGGTAAATCTACAAGGGCACGAGGCCACACATCCTACAGAACTGGTGTTAGAGGAATGCTGGGAATATGGCGCATTGTGAACTGCAGTTTTGGATGGAACAGCAATAAAGAGGCAGATAACATGGGAAGCAGTACTATACCTTGCAGCAGAACCGTTGACCTGAGTACAATTCCACCTTGGTTTTACTGCTCTCCTGTACTTAATTTAGAAACTTAAAATATAGCCAAGACTGCATTTTATCAAAGTGCACAGCAGTATCTATAAATCATGTATGATGACCCAGTACAGATATTTACAGATGCTTCCAAAGAACCAGCCGATCAAGCAGGGGTGGCTGTATATATCCCAAAATATAATGTCACTATACAAAGAAAGAACCTCAGACCACCTCTCAAAATCCTCTGCAGAGATGATGGCATCATAAGGGCACGACAGTAGGGAGAAGTTAAGCCTTATAAAACAGTTATCTGTTCAGACTCTGTCCTCCCTAACAAGCATACAGACTGGGAAATCTGCATGCAGACAGGATCTTTTAGAAGAAGTTCACCAGATGATTTTCAGAATAACTCAGTTAAATCTCATTTTACGGTTCACTTGGGTTCCAGCACATACAGGTATTGAGGGCAATGAAAAGGCAGACAAGTTGGCAAAAGAAGCACTTAAATCAGAGCAAGTAGAAGTACAAATTCCACTTAGCAAATCAGAATTCAAAGCAATAACCAAAGATGGTATTCAGAAACTTTGGCAAGATAAATGGGATAGGGGGAGAGGGGTAGGCATTTATATAATATTCAACAAACAGTTAAACACGACAGGAGGAAACCTGGTTCACCAGGCTAAGAGTAGGACACACAGGACTGAACAGCGGTTTACACACAATAGGGAAACACGAGAGGGGAATGTGCTTATACTGCAGTGAATCAGAAACCGTGAAGCATGTACTTCTGACGTGTAGGCAGTACTCTGCAGAGAGAGAACATCTTACAGCTCTGTTACATTGAGCAACCCATTGCATTTACCTGGAACACAGTTCACAGCCAAAGCAGTGATAGACTCTCTAAAACATACACACTAGCAAGAAGACTTTAGCCTTTTTTTTTTTTTTTTGTTAATTTAGTTATTTACTGACGTTCCAACGTGATCACACCTCAGTCCAGTAGATGGCAGTAATGCACCAAGCTTGCAAGCTTGAAATAAAAATCACAGGAGAAGAAGACGGCTCAGTTCACAAGCAAGGATGGGGCGAGATTCCCCACTTTGTGAACAACTGCGTGAGCAAATAGTCCAAAGGTTTAAAAACAATATTTATAAATGTGCAATTGAAAGGGATTTAGGGATTTCATCATCTACAATACATAATATCATCAAATGTTTTCGAGAATCTGGAGAAATGTCTACACGCAAGCGCCAAGGCCGAAAACCAACATTGAATGACCAAGACCGTCGGTCCCTCAGGCAACACTGTATTAAAAACCAACATCATTCTGTAAAGGATATTACCATGGGGCTCAGGGACACTTCGGAATACTATTGTCAGTTAACAGTTCCTCGCTACATCTACAAGTGCAAGTTAAAACTCTACCATGCAAAGTGAAAGCCATATATCAACAACACCCAGAAATGCTGCTGGATTCTCTGGGCCCGAGCTCACCTAACGCAACCTGGCAAAGTGTGCAGTGATCTGACGAGTCCACATTTCAAATTTATTCAAATTTCCTGTCCTTTGGGCTGAAGAGGAAAAGGACCATCCATATTGTTATCAGCATAACGTTCAAAAGTCAGCATCTGTGATGGTGTGGGGATGTGTTAGTGCCCATGGCATGGGTAACTTACACATATGTGAAGGCACCATTAATGCTGAAAGGTACATACAGGTTTTGGAGCAACATATGCTGCCATCCAAGCAACGTCTTTTTTCAGGAACGTCCCTGCTTATTTCAGCAAAACAATGCCAAGCCACAGTCTGCATGTTTTACAACAGCGTGGATTCATAGTAACAGAGTGCGGGTACTAGACTGGCCTTCCTGCAGTTCAGACCTGTCTCCCATTGAACATGTGTGGCCATTTTGAAGCGCAAAATATGACACCCCAGCCCTGAGCAACTGAAGTCGTACATGAAGTAAGAATGGGAAAGAATTCCACTTACAAAGCTTCTACAATTAGTGTCCTCAGTTCTGAAATGCTTATTGACTTTTGTTAAAAGGAAAGGTGATGTAACACAGTGGTAGACATGCCCCTGTCCCAGCTTTTTTGGAATGAGTTGCAGGCACCAAATTCAAAATGACTGAATATTTCCAAAAAAAAAAAAAAAAAGTTTATCAGCTTGAATATTAAATATCTTGTCTTTTTAGTGTACTCAATTGAATATAGGTCGAAAAGCATTTGCAAATCATTGTCTTCTGTTTTTATTCACGTTTTACACAACGTCCCAACCTCATTGGAATTGGGGTTTGTACATTATTTCCTCCAAAAATGTGTGTGTGTTTTGCATGCAAATATAACTGGAGAAATCCACAAAAAATACTACAGTAAGATAAAACGTCTTCTGAAGGGAAAAAAAATACATTTAATAAAAATTGAAATGGCTATGAAAATACACTCTCACGCAAAAAAAAGATGCAAATGTAAGAAAAAAAAATAAGTTTGGCAGCATCCTGTCTCCTGTGTTGGTCTGGCCACAGCATCTCGTCGCCATCACAAGCTGTGTTTCCCCTACTCAGAAGTAGCAAAAGAATCTTCTAGCATGACAGATCTAGCAGTTGATAGCTCCCACATTAATTGCACCACATGCATCCTCCATTGAGTCATCAGGAGACGTGTGTTGGGGAGGAGGTGGGGCTGTGGACGTGTGTCGGGGAAGGGGGGGGCTGTGGTCAGACACTTCCCATCGCCCTGCTGAAAAGAACTCTTCATTTGGGTTTGGGAGGGGGATTATCGTGGAAGAGTTAGAGCAGTGAATTGTGGGTGGTTGAGGAACCAGTTGCGAAGCAGGGCAGCGAAGTGGAAAGCTTCTTGGCCCAGATGACAGCGTACCTGGGCTGCCGAGGTCTGCCTTCCTGCTCAGAGGGAATGAAGATGCTGTGTAGTGTGTCGAGGTCTGTGATGAGAAGGGCGGTGCTGTAGGGACGAGGCTTGGCATTGCGATGGAGGACACCTTACTAGGTGCGCACGTTCTGGGAATTTAACATCTGGGAATAAACATTATAGACCTTACCAGAGCGTATCCCTGCAACAAACTGCCCACAATTTCACACACAGACCATACACAGTCCAGCCATAAACCTAATTTCGACCTCGTCTTGTTATTCAATAGAAACCTGGGCGGGAACAAACTGACTAGGCAAAGTATATCAAGAGTACAGCATTTAATAAGCAAGTGGCTGTAAACAGTCTTTTCCTGGTTGTTTCAGTTTGTAACAAATTTATTAGTCTGCTTGGCTTTCAGCCCAATCGGGCTTATGCTGCAGTTAGATGCCTTCTTGCTGGTCTGTCCTGTGTCCATCCGTACGTCCGTAAACATTTTACCTTGCCAGCGCTCAAGTGCTGTCAGTTTTTCACACATCCTTTTCCTATTTTATTTGTGTGTATTTGGGATGAAAATCTAGGCCATGTGCAATTTTGGCCATTTTGCGATCGGCTAAACGGGTGCAATGGCTTTGCCACTTTTTTTTAAATTGCATCACTGTGTGAACATCTTGATTCTGACAAGGATTTCATATTGACATACAGAAATATGCACTTTCCTTATACCTGCGTACCTCAGTGAGTTAGTATTTGGTATCTCAGAAATGGTTTTGATTGTTTCTGCGGTGCAGCCTGGAAGCAATAATGAGCTCTTTAATGTTTGGGGAAATTGCATCTTTCAATTTACCTTAATTTTTGGAATATATTAAGGCCACATAAAAGAAGCAACCTTTTTTAATACTTAAGTATATGACCCATGTAAGCAATGACTGGCTGAAATCTGTGTGCAACAGGCATTGCTGATTGCTAAGTATCATCTGCGGAGCGGTTTTGCCCCACGGTTCTGAAATTAGGGTCAACTCTGCTTGTGCATTTCGCTCTTACCTTTACACTGGTGCTGGCTGCTCTCAGTCCTTTTTTTTATTATTATTACCAGAACTAGTCTGTATACTGTTTTAGGAACTTATTGGAAAACTGCAACCTGGTTATCCTCTTCATAAAGTGGCTTGGAGTGAGCTGTTCCACAAATCATAGTCCCTTACACATCCAGGTGAGTTTCTGTTCTGCCTGACGGGAGAGTTTGGTTTTTCTTCACCGTGATAAGAACTCTTCAGCACTCCAGAGTAGTACTGTAAAGTACGGCCCTCTGTTTCCTGGCAAGCACCTGCCACTGATGACCTCACTAGGGCTCTCTGTCCTCATGATGATATTCCTGATAATTGATATGAGAGCTTTTGGTTCGGCCCAACCGCGATTTTGAATGTTGCTTTTTCCTATTTGTAAGCCTCACAATGGCTTCCTGCACAAAAGAAAACATGCAGTACCACCAATGTTCACCAGAACCCAAATCAGCAAGCAGAGGTATAATGATGGGTTTACATGTTATCCTCCACAAAATATGCGAATGTGTGTACACACACACACTCCAGCATGCACACGCAGGCACACACTCACACATGCACGCACATACGCACACTCCCACACACACAAATGCATGTGTGCACACATGTTTTTTACCCTGGAGGGTCTCAAAGTTTTTCAAAGACTGACATCTACTGTCCAAACTTGGTAATGCATGAACAAAGATTGCACTAAAAAAACAAGATTGTCGGAACACTCCACAGTCATCAGGAAACGTCATCTCTCATCCTTATGGCTGAGGCGAACAGATATGCTTGATTTGTGATTGTAGTGGAAATCTTTTGCAGTCACAGTCATATAAATACACAGATAAAGTAGCTGATCTACTTGTCAGTAAATACGACATGAAGTCAGAAAGAGTTGGGTAGGTAAGTTAAAGCAAAAATTAGAACAGAAAGCAGTGACTTTGAAATTATAGTTCACTTGCATCATTTCAAAAAATGCATCTCTATCGTATTTGATGTTTCAAGTCAATGTATTGTGTTTTAAAAATAAACACTTTTTTCAGTATTTGAATTTTAAATTTTGCAACATCTTTTTCAAGTTGGAACAGTTGAGACTTTTAAACTTTCTAATGCCATTCCTTTTCAAAACACTTAATAAAGATTTAAATACTGAAGACACTATGTGATTGAATGTTTCAGGTATGATTTTTTTTAACACATTCTTCCATCAAACAAGTCTGAAGATTGGCGACATTATGGGGTCTTTGCCTTATGTATTTCAAAAACATGCCAAGCGTTCACTTTTGGGCACAAATCAGGCCTTCAGGCCAGACAGTCTAGCACCCTCTTCTTACGCAGCCGTGCCTTTGAGATGTGTGCAGAATGTGGTCTTGGAATTTCAAATTGAAATCTGAATAGGCATCCCTGGAAAAGATGTGATCTCGAAGGCAGCTGTAGCGCTAAAATCTCAGTGTACTTTTTACCAGGAATGGTGCATTCACAGAAGAGCATGTAACCCTTGTGTAGCGCACTGATAGATTCCCACACCATGGATGAGCATGTTTTTTGGACTTATTATCACTCATAGTCTGGATGGCACTTTTTCTTCTTTGATCTGATGCACACAGTGTCGATTTCCTCCCCCATGAAAGGCCTGAGATATTGATTCTTCTGACCACAATACATTTCTATTGTTCATTGCTGATGCCTCCGAGCCCATTTTATTTACTGTTATCATAGGGTTTCCTTTTTGCACAGTAAAGTTTAAACCCCTTAATTTCTAACTTTTCACTTATTTTTTTCCCTTTACGTAGGTTCAAAGTCAGAAAATCAAGTTTTTCCCCCCATATTGTCGGACAATCTCACATGCATATTCTATATCTGCTGGTTGGGGTTAACTGGCAGTTGAGGACGTCACTATGCTTTGTATCATGAAAAGGTTTGCCATGTGGTTATATCACGAAGATAAATGACGGTTTTCAATCCAGTGCTGGGGGAGTAATTGGAGGTCACAGATATTTTACTTGGGCCAGCGCCTTGCCCTTTGCGCACAGAAATTCCTCTAGATTTCTTGAATCTTTGAATTACATTAATCTCAGCAATGGATGAAATATCCAAATTCAATCCTATCTTCCTTCTGGGAAAAACTGTTTATCGTCGGCCTGCTGATAAAACCTCATTTCCTCAAAATTATAAACTTAACAGGAGTGCATAAAAAATGCTTAATTTTGCATGTTAGAATGCAGTTGAGCTGTGTTTGGGTAGGATGACTATTCTTCTTCCAAGAATGTATTTTGTATTTTGCAATGTTTATGTTATTATCGTGGAAATACAAGTTTTTGTTCCTTCTCAAATTAGGAGATACAAGGTTTTATCAGCAGGCCGACGTTATGATAGGTTCCCACTATCACTATTCGTGGCGCGATTGTAATTGTGGTCTTAAAGCTGCAATTGGTAAGTTATATAAAAATAACTTTTTGTCATTATTGCTAAAACTGTCAATGTATCCAGACAGTATTACATAAAACTAGTACTCTGTATTAAAAAAGGCTCCTTTAAACCCACCTACTGCTCCTACTGCAATTTAGCAGAATTGTTCGGACCGACCAAAAAGAACCAATTAGAGCCAGGATGGTGGCTGACAGCCGTCAAACAGTGCACATGCACTTGCTGCAGACAGCACCCTCCCCCTTTCTCCTCAGCTCACGCCAGTGCTCAGTCAAGTTCAAATCTCCGAGAGCGGGTTCAGGAGCTTAGAACCATCAGCGAGGAAAAAAATACCGATACCTCAGTTACCAGAAACGGCACACATGGCTAAGACTAGTATAAAAGGACGCCAGAAGAAAAAAAAGTGCAAAAGAAAGAATTTAACAAAACCCAGGATAAAACCAGAGTGAACATCGGAGTGGATTTTTAGAAGTGGAAGGAACTCCGTGATCTGGAAGGATTAAAAAGTGACGCGGAGTTTGCAACTTTTCTCCTTGACAGGTAAACCCCTGCTTTATTTGTTGGTTCATTTTTGCTCTGCAAATAAGCGAGTTGGCGTCGCTGACATGATCACCAAACTAACCCCAGCCCTACCTGCATCAATTCATTTTTGCTCTGCAAATAAGCGAGTGAACGTCGCTTACAAGCACAGTCGCTGTTCGAATAGCCAGAGTCTTTTAATCGTTACAGTACCCCGCAGTGCATGTGATGTAACTGTGATGTTGCAGTCGAGCTAACGTTAGCTTTTTTCAGATGCTAGGGCTAACGTTACTGGCGTTGTTTTATTAGAAAGCAGCAGAAAATCTCTTTATGAAGTGACCTGGCAGTCTTATCAGTTGTGTTGTTGTCCTCATAAATATGTGTAACGTTTCTGTGCTCTCACAGCTAAATGCTGACATACATGATTTACTGGCCATTCAGCTGGATTCACAAGAGTTTCTGTACTCAAAAAAACGGGTAACTTACTGAAATAAGCGTGTGCTGGGTTTTTAATGAATACATACTGCTGTAGATTACTTTTCATGTCGACATGATTTATTTCTGCTCATTTGTTGGCAGGCGTGTCGTTAGACTTGAAAAATCTGGGGCTAATACCCCTCCCTTTATTGGAAATAATTAGTTCTGGCTAATTCTAGATGAGTTTCCTTTATTAACACGTTTTTCCAATTCAAGAATAATCAAGTGGCAATCGAAGAGATGGCCTCTCTCCCTCATGCGATCTAAAAGCGACAAAATAATGGGCAGCATTCAGGACAGAAAAATAATTTAATTATAATTATGTCTATACAGCTGCACTCGGCGACGGCATTTCAGACTAGTGAGTGATTTCGTCCGTTTACATTTTCCAATCGGACAGCTGTCTATACTTTTTTTACTGAGAATTGAGCGAACGTGCTGCAAAAACAGGTGTATGTACTTGTTGCCGAAATTACCTTCATTCGCTGAAGAGTTATGAAATGCCATCGCCGAGTGATGGTGCATTGACGTAATTATAATCTAATTATTTTTCTGTACTGAATGTAGCCCATTATTTTGTCACTTATAGATCGCATGGGGGAGAGAAGCCGTGTCTTCAACTGCCACTTGATTATTCTTGAATTGGAAAACGTGTGAATGAAGGAAAACCATCTAGAACAAGTGTTTGCCACCAGCATTGCAATATCCCCCGCGCCTCAATCGCTAATCGCACGGCGGGGGATAATTGGCCAGGACTAGTTATTTTTTACAAAAGGAGGGATATTAGCCCCGGAATTTTCAGGTCTAACGACATGCCGGTTTGTAGGCCAGCAGTGTTGACTGTTCGCTGCAGTAACGTCTCGCCTCGGCAACTTGGCCGCTTTCATAATGTGAATGTGCAAAATCTCTCCGCAGTTGCATGGATAACACCTCGCGTGCCTTCGCGTGCACGATGGCCTTCTGGGGGAGGGTCTGAGGAGTGCAGTGGAGAAGGAGGGGGAGGGATCTGAAAGTTGCTTTTTTTTTCAAATTTTCACAATTGTTTCACAATTGGGTGGTTTATGGATTTTTGGAGCCACCTGCACATGGCAAAAACAGCACCTTGATAAAATCATTCATCAATGAAGTATCAGTTCAAAATAAGCCAGCCAAACAGAACAAGTTGCAAAAAAACTACACAAAAAACTAATGTTTCCTCTTGGGTAATTTTTATTTGACAAAATCGCCTGATCCATGAAATAAAAACATGAAAATAAAGTATTTCATATTTGATTCCCTATGCTTAAGATGATAATGAATATCAATTTTATTTTGCACAATTCTTTTTTGTTATTAAAATAAAATTGTCCTCCTGCAAATACTCTTATTCAATGTTGCTTAACTCAAAAACTTGTCAAAGAATTATTCATTACTGTCCCAGCCTTGTTTCATCACGCTTAATTTAACTAGCCAAGAGACTGAAGATCAGCATTAGCTTGTTTCCAAAATCATGCTATTGCTGAGCTGAAACACCAATGTGTTGGACTGCGGGTTTTCAGGACAGAGAGAGACACTGATCTATATGAAAACAGCGGTAACCCTGCAATACTGTGCTGACAAACAAAAAAGCTTTGAGGACCTCAAAACTTAGCGAGATTGTGTTATTAAATTAGTGTAGCATGACTGAGGGCAGTATTTGCCCAAGGGTCAACATACAGATAGCAAGGAGGACTGACAGCCAAAATCAACTAAAAAATAAAAAATAAAGGAAAGAAACGGGTGCATAATTGTATTTTTAGCATTTATTTTCTGACTTTTTAGTGGGGAAACTGTCCACCACACTTCATAATGAGTCAGTTTCACTTATTTTGTACTTCCCTTTTTCATGGTACATTCTGAGCCTCCGGACTTCATGATTTTGCAGATACCAGTTGTAATAGCGCGGACAGGCCACAAGAGGACAGAACTTCCTCTAAACTGGGCCTGCTCCGCTTTGCTTATGCCGGTCTGCCATCACTGAACAGCCGAAAGTTCGAGGTGTCTTTTGCCAAAGGTATCCTGAAAAGCATTGGCGGCTGCGATTTGTAAACAGAATATTCAAAGCTCTTCAGTGAAGTGCGATGTCCCGCCCCCACACCCTGCGCGCTGTTGTTGACTGGGAGCTACACAAGCGCCTCCTGAAGCTGACGGCCAGAAATGTCCCGAAGAAAAAATGTAAAAATAATAATGAAAAATAAAAACAAAAAAATACATGCAGATCGCACGGTCTCAATCGACACAGACACCACTACAAACTTCCGCTGGTTGATAAGTGATGCCGGATTATTTTTGTTTGACTCCGTACACTGTTTTTTTTTTCCAAGGCTGGTGTGAGAAAACCTTCAGGAAGGTAGATCTCCGGCTGTTGAATGAGGTGAGTTTAGTTACTGAGTTGGAGTGAAAACCTTCAAGATAGTAGATCTCGATAAGTAAGGTTGAGTAGCCCTGGTCGGGCATCGAACAAATGCTGAAGTACAATGGCAGGGATGGTGTGGTGTACAAATTGGTGTATTTGGTGTATATGAGCCAACTGAGACCTTTGCTCAGAAACCTGCCCAAATTCTCAACCCCCCCCCCCCACCCCACACACACACACACACACACACACACACACGCGCGCGCACACCTGAAACTCCCTTTTAACTGAATTTCAAATCCATTACAAGCTTCAAAGACAACCACACAACAGACAGCATTTATGTTACATTAACTTTAATAAATAATATAAGAATATTTTTTTTTTAATTTTTAGGAAAAAAAAAAAACAATAAATATGCGTAAAATATTTGCAACTGTTTTCTTGACTCATAAACATAAACAATTTTCACAGCATGTAACAATCAAAAGGAATAAATAAAAAAATAAATACATTCTAAAATTGAAAAATACTATGTGAAAAATTAAATACATGTGCATAAGTCCAGCACAGAGACAGCAAAAGTTCCGTGTGCAAATGATGAGAAGAATTCGATAGATTCACCGCAGACTGGATCTACAGTGCATCGGCCTCAAGCCAGTTCATGTTGTTTGAGTAATAAAGCATCCAGTCTGATTCCTTCAGCTGATTGGGTAAACCGAAATTCAGTTTTCAATATTTATAACATAAAGCATCAAATATGTGATTACGATGTTCACAACTGAATATCTCTATGGTGATGTCACAATCCTAACTAACATTTGATTACACTGATTTAGAAATCAGTTTTCCTTGAGATTTCACAAAGAATCTGGGTTTGGGTTTCAAAGTACCAAATTTAGATGATACAGTTATCAAGAGTGGCGTACAGGTTTTTGCATTTTTACATGTAATATATTTACACTGGTGGATATGTCTTAAACGAGGCAGGTCAAACAGTTCCACTGTTAACTCGAAGATGCAACAGTCGTCGACCAAATCACCTAATTTTGTTGTATTCAAAGAGTATTGGACCTAGAGAATCTTGCCTGGCGTAAGCAATAGTCCTTTCTATGATGAATAAAAACAAATGCAATATTTTTTGGCAACAATTCAGCAACACTTTGTGAAGGCAGTATTAATTGGCCCACAATTGCACATTACAATTCCTTCATTAATGAAACAAACTTCATTCTGTATATCATTCAAGCTTGCCAATGGCAAGGACACAAGACGCACATATATGCGTCTTTGCCTAAGAAGTGCAGAATTTCATGACTTATCAAATATATGCTACAAAATAAATCCATACAGTACTGATTGATTCTTCTCATACTACACATTTGCATACTCATGCGGCACACTTGCCACGATCCATACTGCCAACTAATCTACACGCACATGCCAGCAGTGCTGTATCACAGTAAGTGCACACAAGTTGTACCTTCTCATAACAGGACATGTCTAATCACAAATATCAGTCCTTGTTCTCAGAGGCCAGCAGTGAATTGGGCCCTGGTTCAGCTCATGACTGGCCTTCTCTTCACCCTCCTCGCCTTCTTCTGATGGATGTAAGAATCCAGCCATCCCAGCATCACGTGAAACTCTCCAACGGCCTTCGAAACGCCTTGGCTCTTCAGCTGATGAGGTCAAACAGTCGTGTAAGTCATCAGTGATTACATCACATTAATCTAGCTGATGCTTTTATCAGTCAATAACTCAAAAGTAACTTATTTTTCACATTTCATCAAACGAAGATGGAAGGAGTCCCCGATTGTCAGTACATTTGCTCTTCAACGTTTTCGAAAACTGTTCCCTGATTGATAGAGCTCTTGGGGAGTGTATTCCTGAGGATCCGCGGATGTGCCATGTCGAAGTGTGCTGCTGTTTGACTGAGCAGTTCTTGAAAAAGCTGTAACACCAGAGGCTTAGCAATCGGCCAGTTATGAGCAGGCAGGTTCTGAATGGGCGCTGCACTAGTGTAATGAACTGCTGTTTTCAAACTGCTTCACGGTGACTAGAAATAATGAAATGACTAGAATTAGTAAAAGTGAGAGGGAGTAAAATAAAATGAAATAAACCTGAATAAGACATACGTTAGTAGCATTATTATAATGTTATTATTATTTTAACGAGAGGCACATTTCGTTCACATAATCCCGAGAATCTAAGCGTTCTGATTGATTTAGGCATTTAAGAAATGTACTTGATTTTAAAGTGGCAGTTTTCTAAAATCTATTTTGCAGCAGACTGGAAGCCAGCGTTGGGACCTCAGTATTAGAATGCTGTGCAATGTCCTTTTAGTTCTGATTAAAAGCCTGGAATTAGTGTTTTGGATGAGCTGTTGCTGTTATAACAAATGAGAAGATTGAGTAAAAGTCTTAAAGTCCTGCTTATGAGGCCTCTGATTCTATATAATAAAGAGCAAAATCTGTTATTGTTTTCATATCGTTTTGAAAGATGAATTCACAGTAGATCAGCACACTGGTGTAAGACATGTTTTGCAAACCATTAGAGTTCGGGAGGGAGATGATTATCAGTCCTCCCTCAATGCTTCCAAAACAGTGATCTCAGTTTCTTCTTTTAATAGTCCGCAAAAATTTTTAGAAATGTGTTTATATGTGATATGAAGTTTTACAGATGGTAAATAGGGCTGCTTTCATTTGTGAACCCCAAATAGATTTGCACATTGTCTGGGTAGCTGCACTTTTTCACTGCAAACTGTTGAAAGATTTCACTAAGAGAGTGCATCTTAAAGTAAAATTAAAGGGTACCAAAGATAGACCCCTGCAGGACGCCACAAGTCAAGGTGGTCCACTTAGATTTATAATTATCAATAGCAGCAAAGTAGGCCATATCCAGCTGGTGTGATTTTTACCACGCAAGAGCTGTTTCAACCCAGTATTGTTTTTGTTCAATACGTATATGATGGTCTGTAGTATCAAATGCTACACAGAGGCACAGAGGTGAAGCAAACAAAAATAGACAATTTTCCCGGGTCAGTGAATATCATTCAACACATTAAGAAGTTTAGTTTCTGTGTTTTGATAGTTCATAAAGTTATTAATTTGATTCTTTCTCTAGAATCTTGCTAATGACAGGAAGATAGGAAATAGGGCAATAATTATTTAGTTCAAATGGGTCCAGGCTTTTTTTTTTTTTTTAAGTTTAAGCGAAACTGGGGGAAAAAGGAAAACATCATGTGAGCCTGATCCAAAATCAACAACAGTTTGTTCAATGCCAATAACAATTTAGGTTTATTTAGCAGAATGCTTTGCTTCTAACTTATGATTTATCTGAACCTGTTTGGTTCTGTCAAATAATTAAAATTATCCACTGGCAGTTAAAAACACAGCTTCATTCTTAACCTGTTTAATCACACTAGCCACATTTGTGACCAATTTTTATTTATTTTACTTCTAGAAGCTCTAAAAGTGTTGTTGTAGGCTTTGGGCAAAAAAATGCAAGTTTGAACTTAACCGACATGAAATTTAAAAAAAAAAAAAAAAACATACAGTTTATGTGTTAGGGAGGTCTGAGGAGTAAAATGTATGCACTTACATTGCAATGAAAAATTTGGGATTAAACAGGTTAATGTAATGATACAACAATGATAATGATCAATGTAATGGAACAATAAATTTATAAAAATGTTTAATTTAAAAATTCTAATTTAATTTGATTAATGCTTGAAACAAATAAAGCATTCAGTTTGCTTTAAGCACAGCTTGCCATGTAGCCGAGCTAACCTACCATTCATGATTGTTTATATAACAATAAAGAAAACAAATATTAGCAACATTTCCCCACAATTTTGATTGACATTGACTGAGGTGCAAAACTGCATCCAAATGAAGCATTTCAGTGCTCATCTTGCCTTGATGAGAACTGGCCTCACATGATAGTGTTGAGTGTTTTTGGAGTTCATGTGATGTTAATTAAAAAATAATAATTTTATATATATATATATATATATATATATATATATATATATATATATATATATATATATATATATAAAAGAAAATAGTGCAAAAGTAATCAATAGTTTACCAGGCTCTCATGTGCAGCCTCCGCTTTCAGTTCAACAGTTGCCATTGATCAAACTGAGACAAGAATGTTTTAAATTATATTTCGATTCTGCATTAAAATTTGAAATTAAGTGAACTTAAAATCATTTCTTTACACTGGTTTAAAAACTGTCTCCCCAAATTCAATTAGCTTCAAAGTTTAACAAACACTTCCGTTCTTTAAGTTGTTTTGATGCTGTTTTGCAGCACCTGTTGAAAACTACGGGACGGTGTTAAGTTGAGCTGCAAAGATGAACCTGCATTTACCTTATGAAATGTCTCATTCATTTTTTTTATGCAGTTGCGTTCGCCCCGTCGGAGTCTGCCGATATCAGGTCCCAACTGCAGAGAGGTGAACAAACATCACTCAGACAAAAAATTTGCTGAAAATGCAAGCCTTTATACAATAGTTTCACCATAACCTCATGGAGCTTTCATTTTAATCTGTTACCTAATTTATCACATGAATGATTTAATCATGAACTATGGATTTTGTATAACACCCAAAACATAAATCTCTGTATGGAGATACGTACATATGTATCATGAGTATGCTTTTCTTGTCTGTTTTAATTCTGATACAATGACAAAATTGGGCATTTAGACACCAATGGAGGAAATCTGAGCAAATAAATCTTCAAACTCACACAATGCTGCACTTCAGTTCCGAGTCTGGACAGAATAACCTGAAGATCTCTCTGTGTTTTATCTTTTAGAGGCACTTCCTTGAACACCACCTGGTAGAAATCCACCAGCTCTTTGAGAATCCTGATCCCTTTTGATTTCTGTAGAATGGAGCATTTTTTGAGTGATCTGGTAGATTAGACGCAATTTAATGAGGCCAGAAACACAAACGAGTAAATAAATAAATAATCAATTCGATTGTCGCCAGTTTGAGTGAGCACAGGCCAAAACTGGAGCTAAAATATGGGCCATGCACTCTAAATTGATTTAATTCGTATTTCCTGGCGTGTTCGATCATGTACAACCATGGATTTACAATTGCATTTTGAATACTTTCATTTGTGTCATTTATGAAGGTAGCACAAAGGCGTCCTTACCTTCATCGATTTCCCGAATTTACAAAGAAGTTTCAAATGTTTAATGTCATCATTCTGAAAGAGAAAGTTCACTCGTTAGTTGCGCCGCACAACACACTGCATAACATACTGGTGAACGCTTTATATGTGAACTTACTGGTAATGATGTTACCATATCGGTTGTCAACTTGCTCAGTTCCCGCAGCATCTTTTTAGGAATATTTCGCCGAAGACACTCCCGAGGTTCGCTTTTCTTCATCACTTGCGGTGTGCTGTAGCATAAGTGAATGAGTAGGACAGCCACAGTGGCGACGAGCACCACAACTACAGCGCGCATAGTATCCGTGTGATTCTTTAATGGAAGTAAATTTCACAGCTGCGTATCCCGACGGCTTAGGCCTATGTACTGAAGTTGGTGTGAAGCTGTTTGGCTTCATTTTGCTCCAGGACTTACCTTTTATAGACGCGACAACTCCGTAGTAGAAAAATTCCCGCAAGTATGACGCCTTCATTTCACGTGCTCGCTGCACTTTTCCGTATAGTGCACGGTGCTGGATTCACCTGCTGAGATAGTGGAACGGCTTTATGTTCATATTCAAATAAGAGATAGGCTACAGGTCATTCACTGTTGTTCTATGCCAGATCACCATTAATTACAGCGTTACTGTATTACACAGCGTGTCATAAATTAATCGGAAGCATTTGTTTTCTTCATAACGATATAAGCCTCCTGATACACCCATTTTTGAAAGTGTTTTTGATGAATTGCTGCGCTTCTTGTGAGTTCAAGCGGTGTATTACTTTGAGAGTATACTGGCTAATGTATTATGTGAACATAAAATTTTGAATTTCAAAATTCCCGTATGGCCCATAAATTACAGAGAGTGAAAAAAGTCTATAAAGCATTGCCTTTTTCTATTTGGAAAAGAAGATGCACGCACAAAGTCGAAACTGAGAATGGATGCTTTTGTTTTCAGCGTAAAATAATATTTTCGGCATATTGCATTATAGAAATTGGGCTACTGAGAATGCTGCTGTTTTTGCAAACGCATATGAGAATGAATTTTGCCGCTAGTTGATGCGATTGGAAAATACACATTTCCTAATTTGCCTCAGGGAATAATCTGAATTATTTTAAGTACTAAATTTATGGTTTTGAGAAACTAGATGCAGGCGAACTAATGCATATTGAGTGAGTCTAACTTAACGGTTTTGGGGGCATCGCTGTCTCCACATTTTTAATAGTCAGTGAGATAGGCTTACAAAGATATTTGAGTCAATGAGGACTTTTTTGACCATGTTGTATCAAGAATTATACTGAACAACAAAAGAACGCAAATTGAAAGTGTATTTTAAAAAATAAACAATGATTATTTATATTTATTTATTTATTTATTTACTTATTCTTTATTTCATTTTTTATTTCTTTATTTTATTTATTTATTTATTTTTTTTTTGGTGCTAATTTTAGTAAGAACTCTTTGCCCCAAGGCTTGTGGTGCTGCCGTATCCAGTTGCAGTGCTGCTGAGTTCGCTTCATTCATGACTGCCGGTGCTCTGTCCTCACCGCCGGTCAACCTGCGGTCAAGATGCTGTTCTGCCCGCCGATGCCGCGAGGTGCCTGTCCGCCTGTGGCCTTGCCTCGCCTCTCTGTTCAGTGTCAGGCTGAACATGCCGCTTTTGTCGTGCAGTCGTTATGAAAGGTCCTGCGCGCATTTAACCGTGGTTTACAGTTGACATACACGGAACCTCTGTTACAGTGCTGTGCAAAAATGTGGGCACCCCTGGTTTAAATGTCTGTTGCAATTAATCTCCAAGTGCAACCCTGAACACTAAATGCTACAAAGTTAAACATGACAATACATTTTTCTGAGGTTTTAAATGATAACAAAGGATAAAGGGCCCTGTGCAAAACTATGGGAACCCTTTTGTATTATTCTTTGTTACTTTTTCTGATTATTAAGGCCCAGACCCAGGTGATTTACTCGTAAGGACTTAAATGCAGGAGAATATAATTCCAGGGTTGAACTATATGAAGAGTTTGGTTCCAAAATGCAATATATCCATTTTAGTCATTTAAAGTAAATCAGCTTTTTCTATGTTGGTGCCTATTGCATTTTATAGAAAAACACAAACTTTGACCATGAAAAAATATACCATATAGTATGCATTTCTAATGACGGGTTTTTGCATCATGAGTAAGAAGTGCAGGACAGTCGCTCTATGGTATTATCTCAATTTTTGAAATTTTGGCACTTATTGCGTTTTGGAACCAAACTCTTCATATATTCTCAAGTTACTCTTTGCCTTCGAAAGTATCCGACTCTGGTGACTGTTGTGTTTGGTGTTAAAAACCATGTGTTTCTCTACACAGTTGTCGAAGGATGTCAAAATCAAGATAATTCACTTCCACCAACAAGGAGAGGGCTACAAAAAAAACTCTAGCAACATTTCAAACTATTGAATTGAAGTCAAGGCAAGATTTGGAAGACCAATAAAAATTTCACATAGAACAGCCTGAGATCTGGTGAGAAATGCTCAGAAGAACCCACACATCGCTGCAAAAGAGCTGCAAAAAAGAGTAGCAGACACAGGTCAAGTTGTTCACAATACAGCGTACCTTAAACAATAAAGACCAACATGGTAGAGTTGCGAGAAAGAAGCCTTTCCTATGACCTCAACACAAAACTAAGCGTCCGAACTACGCAAAAGAAAACCTTGAGAAACCTCAAGCCTATTGGAACAATGCGCTTTGGACTGAGGAAAGCAAAATAGAACTTTTTTAGCCACAACTAATGAAGGTATATTTGGAGACAAAAGGGTGAGGCATTTGTTGAGAAGAACACGTTGCCAGCTGTTAAGCGTGGAGGTGGTTCCATTATGCTTTGGGCTTGTGTAGCAGCTGGGGTCACAGGCAATATCGTGCAGGTGGAAGGAAAAATGGATTCCACCAAATATTAAGTCATTCTAGAGGATAATGTTCAAAGCTCAGTCCAGAAATTGAAGTTGAAGAGACGGGTATTCCAGCAAGACAATGACCCAAAGCACACCTCAAAATCCACCATGAAGTACCACCAGGAAAGATGGATGACGGTTCTGGAATGGCCATCACAGTCCCCAGACTTGAATATTATTGAAAATCTGTGGAGAGACCTCAAACCAGTGTTGTTTTCGTGAACGATGACGAAATGATTTTGTTAACGCACCTTTCTTTCATGACTAAAACCAGGCAGTGACGAGCTAAACATAGCTCTTTGATGACAAAACTTATCTGTTGTTTTCATTGACGAGAGAAGATGAGATGATTTTCAGTGATCAGATTTGGCGGAGTCGCATCGCAAAATGCAAATCAAATTTCATAATTTTTGACGAAATGCTAATCATCATAACAAATTCCTTCACAAAAAATGTGATTCAAGAAATCTTGATGAGATTATAATTAGGCCCAACTTGCTGGCCAGCGAACATCCGACTCCCGAGCCACATAGCAACAGGAGAAGTTTTTATGACTTCTATGACTTATGATTGGCTGGAAATGCTGTTCCTTGTTTGCATACCAACCAATCAGCTTCTGGGAGCGCATACATGCAAGGTAGGCTTTCTGCCAGAAAGTTTCTGGTACAGTCGTGGACGGCTTGAAGATGCGAGCCGTCATGTATCAAATGGCATTGCTCTTTGGATGCAGCCACCCAGTATGCTAGTAAGCTAAGAAACGTTAACAAAGGAAAATCTTTGTAAGTGATCATCATTTTACGGCGATATGATTTGTTTCTTGCCCCAACTTTACTGAATCTGCCCACTGTAATAGGCATAAACTTGCCTGAGGTTTCGCGGCAGTTCCGTGCGTTTTACATTTGCATGCTATCTTGTATTGCGTTACTCTTCAGATTATAAAGCTAGCCATCTTCTTACCTTGCTGGCGCTAGTTCAGGGAAATTTTTGTAATCAGTGTTATATCAAGGCGATATGATTTGGTTTTTGCCCTAACGGTGAGAATTCCGCATTCGACCTCTACTTTTTTTTGGCTTTAACTCTGAATCGCCTTGACTGGATGTACGCTTCACGTTTTTACACACCCAAATCTTCTTCTAGCTAACCGAACATCAAGGCAAGCCGATCAAAGCCATCAAAACTTCTCTCATTGCTATGTGGTTTAGGGAATCGCAAGTTTGCCGGCCTCTCTTGAAACATGCACAATGAATTCTGATCATTCAAATACATGATGTTGTGATGTCAAAATATGACTGAGTTGGAGAGAGCCTTTTGTGACTAGATTTTAATGGAAATGGATCCTTTCGCGTCTCTCTGATCAGACATGAAACAGCATCATATGCTACAGTAAAGTATAGAAAAGGCAGCTGTACTTACAGGCTACAAGCAGGTATTAAATTATGATTGTTCCGGGTAAAAACTGATACTTTTTGGAAATAATTTGTTTTGCATTCTGAGTGGAGTTGTATGTGTCGTGTAATTGTAATTTGTCATTCGGAGAGAATAAGAAAACTTTTTTATCATTTAAAATCTGATTGACTGTTCTCTGTTGTGTTCCGGGGTTCTGGCCTTTGGCCAGAACAGTATTGTTTATGGTTTTAACAGTTTCATGTATCAAGATTTCATAGTTCATAGTTCCATAGTTCATGTTTCATAGTCACAGTTTTAACAGTTTCTTGTTTCAGGATTTCGCATTCCATGTCCATGTTTTTACTTTGCCATGTTTTTGTTTTCGCCAGGTCTGCCATGCCACTCCACCGCTTGTCTGCGTTCCGCCCCGTGCCTTCGTTGTTGCACATTTCTGAGCTATGGTTGGCTTTGGTATTCCCCCTTCCTTCTGTGCTGATTCGGGGCTCTCTAAGCTTAATTGACAATTAACTGTTTTTAACTTACTAACATTTACTAACACTCACTGGGTTGGTGTAATTCTTAGATAGGCACATTACTAATATTACTAATTTAGACAGGGAGTTTATTGTCATGATTCCTGCTTTACTATTTCAAGATCTTGCTGTGCTTTTCTGTTCTTAACATTCATGCTTGCTTCCAAACTGCATACTTAATTGGTACTTAAGCTGAGCACGCTCATTCTCTTATCCCTTTTCCCGCATCTGGTGTCACTGATTCCATATCAGTGACACCAGATGCGGGAAAAGGGAATGAGGATTTATTTATAAACAAAAACAAAACAGGCACGAGGGCCAACAAAAAACTTGGCCCAAAGGGTTGCAAAAACAAACTGAGGTAAGCTACACAGAGCTATAAACAATAAATGCAAAAAGGCAAAAAAAAGGCACTGGAAACTCCAGGCGAGAAGATCAAGAAAAATAAATAACAAGATATATATATATATATATAACACACAAAACAAGAGGCTAGGACGAGACTTGAAACTAGAAATGCTAGGGGACTTGACAACAAGAACTTGGCTAAATTTGCACATGCAAAGAGACGCGACTAGAAACAAACTTGAGACACTGTCTGCCAGCCAACTTCCACCGCAACCAGATAAAGGCTTGGTAATCATGACACAAGGGGTTACACCTGGAGAGAGAGAAACAAGAGGCATGGCAAGATCAAGACATGGACAGAGATTGGATGACATGACCTGCTCATTAAGAGAATGAGCGTGCTCAGCTTAAGTACCAATTAAGTATGCAGTTTGGAAGCAAGCATGAATGTTAAGAACAGAAAAGCACAGCAAGATCTTGAAATAGTAAAGCAGGAATCATGACAATAAACTCCCTGTCTAAATTAGTAATATTAGTAATGTGCCTATCTAAGAATTACACCAACCCAGTGAGTGTTAGTAAATGTTAGTAAGTTAAAAACAGTTAATTGTCAATTAAGCTTAGAGAGCCCCGAATCAGCACAGCACAGAAGGAAGGGGGAATACCAAAGCCAACCATAGCTCAGAAATGTGCAACAACGAAGGCACGGGGCGGAACGCAGACAAGCGGTGGAGTGGCATGGCAGACCTGGCGAAAACAAAAACATGGCAAAGTAAAAACATGGACATGGAATGCGAAATCCTGAAACAAGAAACTGTTAAAACTGTGACTATGAAACATGAACTATGGAACTATGAACTATGAAATCTTGATACATGAAACTGTTAAAACCATAAACAATACTGTTCTGGCCAAAGGCCAGAACCCCGGAACACAACAGTTCTCTTAATTTTGCCAATCATTTTTCTGATGTGTTAAACAATTGCTAATCAATTGATGTCATGATTAGCAAAAACTATTTATCAATTTTTTATTCCTTAATCTGATCACTGATATTTGAGTTACTGTGAAACATATGGGGGAAAATGTAGCTTTTCAGACTTGTTGCTGTCCCTTAATATGTCTCAGTGAGCAGCAGCACTGCTGGCTACTCTAAAGTTACCCTGCTGAAAATTCCAGCTTTGACCAGCCTAGGCCGGTCAGGCTGGTTTAAGCTGTGTTTTGGACAGTTTTAGTTGGTCCACCAGCCCTTCACTCGCTGATTCCAGCTGACAATACCAGCTTAACCAGCTTTGACCTCCTTCATCAAGCTATAGAGCTATAGAATTGTAAGCTAGTTTAAGATGGCCTGAGCTGTGTTATTAGCTGGTCGTAGAGAGTAGTAGGCAGTTTAGTCTGTTCGCGTGACAGGAAGTCGCATACGGTGTGTTACCTGCCTGGTGCCCGAGTAGGAGACCTCCTTGAGTGTGTGGACAAGCTCCTGGCCAGAGCGGGGAGGGATCCAGTTCTCATGGTCCTTGTTGGGACGAATGACATAGGTAAGGGTAGGTTTGAGGTTCTGCAAGGCAAATTTGTGGAATTAGCTGACAAGCTTAGGAGCAGATCCTCCACGGTAGTTTTCTCCGGGATTCTACCAGTACCACGTGCAAGCAGAGGGAAGCAGAATTCTATTTGGAGGTTTAACACGTGGCTACGAATCTGGTGTAGGAAAGAGGGGTATAGGTTTATGGGGCACTGGAATTACTTCTGGGTCAGATGTGACCTGTTCAAGCCAGATGGGCTACACCTGGACCGGAGGGGTACCTTTGGGTCAGCGTATGTTGAAGGTAGCACAGAGATATTTAAACTAGGGACTTGGGGGGCAGGGAGGTTAGTGAGTGTTACACAGAGGGAAATGCAGACTGCCCTGATGGAAGCTGATGGCCTTACATGTACTATTGGTGTTATATTTTTAAGGCAACAGAGCGTTGTGAGGGGCTTGGGAAATTGAAGGGGAAGAGCGTTTGTGATAACCTGAGATGTTTTTATATAAATGCAAGAAGCATTAAAATAAATTTCCAGAACTTGAGGCCGTTATGATTTGTGAAGGCTATGACATTGTTGGGATTTCAGAAACATGACTTGGTGAAGAGGATGGAGATGAATATAATTTAGAACAGGGGTGGGCAACGAGGGCCGAATCTGTCCCTGATTTTCACACCAACTTCTGCCCGTTAATTAGTTGATTACCTAAATTATCCAAAATATTCATGGAATCTGGCAGTTATGGTGTATTTCTTTAAATTATCATGAGTGAACACATAAGACTGTTCTTGTGTCCCTACATACAACATTTGTCTTTTATCAAACCTTTGCACAAATCTATATTTGTGTATGCAACCAACTAACTAAATTAGTCAGGGTAATTGATAGAAATAAAAACCTGCATACACACCGGCCCTCCAGGACCGGAATTGCCTACCCCTGATATAGAAGGTTATAAGCTTTTTAGGAAGGATAGATACAATAGGCGAGGAGGGGGTGTAGCACTCTATGTGAATGTAAACATTAATGTGCGGGAAATTCCTGAAATTGAACATTCCTTGTCCTGTGAAGATATCTGGGTCAGGCTCATTGGCAAACACAAGACAGGTTTAAACATAGTTGTATGCTATCGACCTCCAGCTTTGGACAGAACAGTCAATGAAATGCTCGTAGAGGAGGAGGGGCTATTATTATGGGAGACAAATTATCCTGGTATCAATTGGGAAATGGTGAAAGGACAGGGTAGGAGGGAGGAAGAATTTCTCGAGGTTATAAACGATAATTTCTTGGTGCTGTATGTTATTAAACTTACAAGACAGAAGGCAATTTTAGACTTGGTGCTGTGTAATGACCCAGATAGAATTAGCAATGTTGAGGTACAGGAGCCACTTGGGACAAGTGATCACTCTGCTGTTAATTTTGAGGTTTCATAGGAAATTAAAAAGGTGTCTTCAAAAACAAAAATATTCAATTTTAGGCGAGAAAACTTTCAATGGATGTGCTCATATCTAAGTGAAATAAAATGGGAGACACTCCTGGACTGTGAGTCTGTAAATGAGATGTGGGAAAGATTTAAAGGGGTTTTACTTGATTCATAATGCAAATTCATTCCAAAGGTGTCCAAAAAAAATCTGAAAAAGCAGAATCCTCAGTGGATGACCAAAAATATTCGAAGGATTTTGAGGGAAAAGAGGAATCTTTATAAGATGTACATAAAGGTTAACAATGAGAACACTAAGGCTGAATACTGTAAAATGTGGGCTGTGGTCAAAAAAGAGCTGAGGAATGCTAGAAGACTGTATGAAATACAAATTGCTGAGGGGGAAAAAACTAACCCTAAGCGCTTCTTTCAGTACTGTAGCAGAAAAAGGAAAGTTAAAGAGCAGGTTAAGTGCATAAAGAATAAAAACGGATCGCTGCTATATGATAACAAGGATATTGCGGATGCCTTAAACAATTACTTTGTTGAGAATTTTACCTCAGAGGGGGTCTTTATTTGGCCCGAGGGCATGTCAAATGCTCAAGATTATTTAGCGGAAATTGAGGTTCGGGATAACGAAGTATTAGACAAGTTGCATAAACTAAAAGCAGATAAGGCGGCGGGTCCTGATGGCTTATATCCTAGAGTGCTCAGGGAAGTTAGTGAGATCATCTCTAAACCGCTGTAAGCTATCTTAAGATGGTCTTTAGAAACTGGAAAAAATGAGACGATTTGAAACAGGGCAATATAATACCAATATATAAGAAAGGGGACCGTACCGAGCCAGGAAACTACAGGCCAATGAGTTTAACTTGCATTGCGTGCAAAATATTGGAATCTATCATAAAATAATATCACAATATCTTGAGGAATAGCCAACATGGTTTCCGTAAGGGAAGGTCATGCCTGACAAACCATCTGGGATTTTTTGAAGAGGCCACCAGGACTTATGACCTGAGCAGGGTTTATGGCATCATATACTTGGATTTTCAGAAAGCATTTGATACAGTACCGCATAAGAGACTAATTTTTTAAATGAGCTCTATTGGAGTTACAGGAGGTATTCTGAAGTAGATTCAAAACTGGTTGCAGGACAGAACACAAAGAGTGGTGGTCAGTGGTATCTCATCTGGGCCAGGTATGGTGGGGAGTGGCGCCCCCCAGGGATCAGTGTTGGGGCCCCTGCTGTTCCTCATCTACACTAATGACCTTGATAGGAATATTAAGAGCAGATTAGTTAAATTTGCCGATGATACTAAATTGGGAGGTTTGGCAAATAGTTTAGAGTCCACTAAAGTGATTCAGGATGATTTGGATAGAATCCAGACTTGGGCAGAAATTTGGCAAATGAAATTTAATGTTGCGAAATGTATGTAATGTTGACAATAAAAACACTAGATGGGATTACTTCATGGCAAGTTTTAAATTGGAATGTGCTCCATACTAGAAAGATCTGGGAGTGATTGTTGACCAAACCCTCACAGGCTCTAGCCATTGTGCCTTAACAGTTAAAAAAGCCAATCGGATGCTGGGATACATTGCCAAAAGTATTGAGTACAAATCTAAGGAGGTGATGCTTCTCTTGTACAACACATTCGTCAGACCACACCTGGAGTATTGTGTACAGTTTTCGGGTCTATACTTTAAGAACGACATAGAGGCTCTAGAGAAAGTTCAGAGAAGAGCCACTAAGCTAATTCCAGGTATAAAAGATGAAAGCTATGAGAAGAGGCTGAAGATCCTTAATCTCTTTAGTCTTAGGAAAAGGAGGGTTAGGGGTGATCTGATTGAGGTCTTTAAATATGTTAAAAGGATTAACAAAGTGAATTATGGAGGATTCCTTCAACTAAGTGTTGTTAGTAGAACTCGGGGTTACATGGAATGGAAGCTGACCAAAGCACTGATATTCAGGAATATTTTTTCACCCAAAGAGTAATTTTGATGTGGAATAGCTTGCCTGACCATATTGTTGAAGCAGAGACCTTGGGGATTTTCAAAAGCCGGCTTGACTTAAAGCTATACACCATTGAGTCATTGAGTATCTGAAGTGATATATTCACAATAGAATAAAGAAACTGGCGAGCCTAGTTGGGCTGAACGGCCTGTTCTCTCCATTCATGTGATGTTATGTTATGTTATTTTATGTTTAGCCAGCATACTTACATTAAAGGACAGCATGGGCATCTTGTGTGTTCATCATGGCATGTTTGTGCTCTATCAGCGCTTTGCGACATGTTAAACAGGTCGAGTTATGTGCTTTGCTATTATACGTCAAGTCTGCTGTTGGACTAAAGCCACAAGGGTCTGACAGTGATGTCGCACAGTGACGAAACCACAGACTGTGCTTTTGGCTCAATTACAATAGCTAAAAATAATGACTAAAACTGGACTAAAACCCTTTTAGTTTCCGTTGACTAAGACTAGACTAAAACTATTAAGGATAGAAATGACTAAAATGTGACTAAAACTAATAACCATTTCATCTCGAAGACTAAGACTAGAACTAAATCAAAAACAACACTGCCTCAAACATGCTGTGCATGCAAGAAGGCCGTAAAATATTTCTGAGCTAGAGGTGTTCTGTCAGGAAGAATGAGGGAAAATTCCAAAGACAAGAATTGAAAGACTGGCAGCTGGCTACAGGAAGCGTTTGCAAGCTGTTATCGCTGCCCGAGGAGGAGTTACAAAGTACTACCCGACAGAATTCCCAAACATTTGCACAAGGCCTTTTTCCATGTTTTATTATTTTGAAACTGTAAAAAGTTCAAAATAAAAATGATTCTTGCTTTAAAATGTGATGAAATGTGTCATGTTTAACTTTGTAGTATTTCATGTTCAGGTTTCAAACACTTGGAGATCAACTGTAACAGACATTTAAACCAGGGGTACTCAAATTTTTGCAGCCCACTGTATAAACTGAGTGCAAAACTACGTACAGTTAAAATAACTGGCAAAAAAGATGCCAGTTTATTACAGTGTATTTTTGACGGAGAGGATGCTGGGGCTGACAACATGAAATGTCTTTTTCAGTTAATGAGAAAGCAGGAAGTCAGATGGGCAAGTTTGGGGTTTCAGATGAGGAACAACATCCTTCAGAACGTAGAGACATATTGGAGAAAACTGGTGAACAGCCAAAGGAGGGTAAGGAGGTATTGTCGAGGATGGTCTGATTTGCTTCCTTATATCAGTTATTTTGTCGATGAAGAATTTTAAGAATTTCTAGGATGTTAATGTAGAGGAGTCTGAGGTGTTTTGTAATGGATTAATTACAGAATTTATCGTGTTGAAAAGAACTTTTGGTTCTATTGCAGTTTTATATTAGGCGATCAGAGAGGTATTTTGTCCTTGCGGCTTTCATTGAGTCCTGATATTGGGTGACGGAATTTTTTATCAGGTCGTAGGAGATTTTAGGTTTTTCTTTCTTCCATTTTCTTTCTGCTGCTTAATCGACGAGCACGGGTGGTGTCATTTAGCCAGGGCTGAAGGTTTGATTTGGCTTTGCAGGTTTTTAGAGGTCCAAAAGTGTTAATTACGTTCGTGCAGCTGGGGGTATATAAACACACCATGTCTTTAGAACTGCGATGAGCAGGAGGGAGACCCATAGGCAGTATAAACAGGGATCAGCAGCAAAGGCCTTACAGACGTTGTTTTGGACACTCGGGTTGATGGGGTGGGAATAGCGGCGAGGCACCGTGTGAGAAACGGATTGGTAGAGTCAGGGGACATAGGGCCTGTGGTCAGATAAAACAGCATCCTCGTGAATAAAAGAGCTGGCTTCAAGACCCGAAGAAAAAACGAAATCTAAGGTAGGGTCGTGTCTTTGAGTTGGCCCCGTGGATGTATACGTCGAACACTAGATCGCTGACAAGGTGCGCTCAACTGAAGCAACTGTTCCAGCAGCATATACACCCGGAAGTAAAAGTCGCATGAAGACTCCCATTCATTTTCCCCTGAATAGGCATGTCGCTTTCAAAAACACGTGCGTGAGAGTTGCTGTTATTCCGGTATCCTTGTGCAGACCCACATTTTCTCTCCCGAAACGTGCTTTTTTCGGGAGGAGAGAGGCATACTCGTGACAGGGAAAACCGTTAGCAATCACTCACATTCACTTCAAATTAGCGGTCCATATAAGTCAATGGGATGGCTAATTAGCTAGCTAATTTGAATTTTCTCCATTAAAACACTAAATCGGAGTTTCTACAACTTACATGTGAAACGTCTCACAACAGCCCCTTGAGAGAACACTACTGCAAAAAACAGCCACACATCTCAGCATTTTAAAGATTGTATCAAATTATGTGAAAAAGGCCTCATTGGCTCATTGGAAACCATTCATTTTAACGAAGAATTTGGGTGTATCATTATGGCAGCCACTTGCTGCACTTTGGGTAACGTGAGCACAACGTCATCAGCAATCTAGTGTTCCATATATATATTTATATATACACACACATATATGGTTGGCCCAGACACATGTTGAACAGGGTTAAAAGACTCTGTTCTGTTGCCAGTTTGTTTGAGGAGTCGCCAACATAGACATTAAAATCGCCAGCAAAATTCACAGTGTTGTCATTAAGAACAGTAAAGAGAGAATTTGGGTCAAAAAAACGGTGTTTCGTCGAGGACGACAATAAGTGATCACACAGAAAATAGGATCTTAGCTACAAATGACAAATTATCCCATTTAATCTCAAATTTTTCCTTGCAATGTTAGTACATGCATTCTACTCCTTAACTCATACACTGTAGGTATTTTCTGATTTCATGATGGGTTGCATTTTTTTGCCCACAACACTTTAAGAGCTTGTAGACACACACACACACACACACACACACATATATATATATATATATATATATATATATATATATATATATATATATACAGGTCACAAATGTGACCAGTGGGATTTAACGGGTTGCGGTTAAGGCAGCGCATGAAGCACACCTTTAGTACTTTGCCAGTTATTCTCACAACTTACCTTAGAGACCTTATGCTGACTCAAAAATGCTTACAATTTTTTGTCATCCTATCTAATGTGCACAAAATTTTGCCAAATCCCATCCAATGATTAATTTGCGTTTCTTTTTTTTAATTGTTGTTCTTCTTGAATATATTATGTGTGTCTGAAAAGTATGCATAAACGGTTCATTGAAAAGGCATTAAGTCTGTTTGCTGATATCGACCCTGATGCTCGGTGAGCGAGAGTGAGCTACTGAATATCGTAGCGATAGCGAAGGCATTTTCCAGTCACTCTCAGTTCTGGGGAAAAACGAGTCGGCAAAATGGCTGTCTAGCTACCCCCTACATAAGCATAAACCAGGTCAGCCTGACCCAGATAGTTGGTGCAAATTGATGCATTCCTGCCTTTCACATCGATTGTGAGTCACCAGACCTCACCGTCTAAGTGTTCAAAGGCAGCTGGAGTGCTGGTCAGCTCAGTCATCATGGCCCCGCTTACGTCACTGGTGGTGGAACAGGATGCGTGCCACACGACTGCGGTAATACATGAATGTGAGTACGCAGCATCCTCTTCCGGGGTCGAGTGGAGTCTTTGATGTTAGCAAAAGCCATGTTATCGTTCATATCTGTAACCACAGCCTGGCTGCATGGGTGCTGACACCATCCCGTCGTTCTCAAGTGTCACACATTGTGGCCACGTCCTGGTGTCTCGCAAGACCTTTCACCAAACCTGAGCAATGGATACAAGTCACACTTTCATGTCTGATTGAATCGAATGAACTTGTGAGTAAAATTTGGCAGGGAATGCGCAAAACATGGTGGCAGGAACCTTGAATATTTTACAGGGAAAGAACATCCACTGAATCCCATCCTAGCTCTGGAGGAATCACCCCTAAAATAACCACACCCCGCCACCTGGCCCTTATTGCTGCATGTGGGACCACCTCTACATCGTTTGCGCAAATGTCTACCTTAAATAGCCTCTGAGAAATTGCACAGTGAAGTGTGAAGTCCTCAGAAGTCTCTTTGATCCACATTGGGTTTTACAGCAGAAGACTGCCTCATGCATGATCTCATCGCTCAATCTGCGCGACGCTAGAGCAACTGAATGGTGTTACGCAGTCATACATCGTATCGACTCATCTGGCTTCACTTGAGTAGGTAGAACAAGGTTCAGCGTGTTTATCACGTACAAAAGGCAGTGGCTCGAGCAGTCTAGCCTCTATTGGTATTGATTTGTTGTCTGCAACTCTGCATGTATATTTTCAAAATATGTGCTATATTTGCCCAATGATGTAAAATATCAAAATCAGACACTGTTGAAAACTTATCATGTGGCAACTTGTTTAAAAGAGCTCTTTTGATTCCTTGAAAATGTATTCAGCGCTCAAAGGGCTAACCATCGAAAAATCCAGTTTTCTTGGGCAAAACCCCCAGAAAAGTCTCCCTAAAAATTCCGAGGGTTGGTTGTCTTATTTTTAATCGGTATTTCTGTTCGCTCTTCCTTTCTGTGTTTGGTGCCTGTCTGTTTCAGGCCACCAGCTGATTGTCCACGTGCTTTTGCTTTCATTCCCTGTTTGCCAGGCCTTCTTGCTCGCTATCCTGCGCTTTCTTGTAACGTTTATTATTTGATTTCTCTCGTGTTGCTTCATTTGTTTATTTTTTTGTCACCTGTGCAATTAATTGTATTATTGTCTTGTCTTCCACCCCCTGAATTCCTCTCGCCTCCTTCCTCACCTGCGTGTCGTTTGTTCGTTTTTGTCATGTGCGGTTTACCTTTATCTTTCCCTCTTTCATCGCTAGTTCTTCTTAGTTGAATCTGTTGCATGTTGGCAAAGCCCTTTATCTGGCTGCCTGGTGTTTTGAACCTTTTTTGACCCTGTTCCACCAGAGGTTTCTGCTTTCGATTTTCGCCTGTATTTTTTTTTTCTTTGCCTGCCTAGTTTTTGACTCACCATCTGTTTTTCCGGTTTATGATTTGGTACAGCATTCTGTCTGCTCCAGTCTTCTGAGCTCCGCCTGATACTTGACTTTGTATTTTGGATTGTGTATTTTTTTACCTGATTACACCCCCCGGTTTTGATCTTTCCCCATCTGACCATGTCCTCCTTTACTATAAACTTTAATTAATTTACTATTGTCCTGTGTCTGGCCCTGGGTTGATGCCACACCTCCCTGATAGTTTCCATAAATAGTGTGTTCATTAAATTTAGGAAATGCTACTGCTGCATTCTGACAACATTGTAATGCATGCAGTAAGACTGTGACTACTGAGGTGGTCTTTCTGTTTACATGTTGGGACTTATTAACCCCATAAAACCTATAGGCCCATATATGAGTTTGTCCAATGCAGCTGCTGTATTCAAACCTGTGGAACTTGAGGCCTATTTTAATTCTAGCAGAGATATTAAGATTTCCAAAATTCCCAAATACGTCCTGCCAAATTACAGGGAAATGTGTCTAAAATGAGGTGCAAGATCTAGATGTTTTCCATTTAAAGTAAAGCTATAGTCATAAAAACATGGCATCCTGGGTTTGAGTATTTCTCTCAATATACATGTGATTTAGCTTGAGTGAAGCACTGCAACCAGCAGGTACAGAAAATGTTTGTGGTGATGTTAAACCTACTTAAAGGAAAACTTCAGTGAAAAGTTAGACTTTAAAGGGTTAAGTCCGCATGTGATATCCATGCAAAGGGCTGGAGTCTCTGTGATTAATGCAATGTGAATTAAACAACCTGAAAATAAACAGCTGACCATTTTTTCTGCATCCCCCTGTAGGCAGTAGCGTGCGGTGGGGTTTCAGTCAGGGCCAACAGTAACAAAGTGAAATCCCGCCCCCCCCCCCCCCCAAAAAAAAGTCATGTACAATACCAATTATAAGTTTGGACACATTCACTTTTTTCTTACAAGATATGTCAAATAAAGAAATAAGAACCGCTTATTTTGCAAAAAAAAAAAAAAAAGATCTAATTCTTAAATGCTCCAAACTACCCAGCATTTTCATATTTACAGAGGATACATTTTTTTTCTTTCCAAGAGCAGTTATATGGCTGTAATGCTGTAAGTTTGCTGCTGAGCAGCCGTCTAATTTCCCACAGATGTGCTGCTCATGGTTTGTTCTTCACTGACCTTTTTGCCCAGTTAGTTCCAAAGCAGCTCATCTTTAATTTGGCTGTTGGAAAATGGAAAGAGCTTGTTTGTCTGCTTTCTTTGCAAAATATGGCTTCTTTTTACATTCAAATATTTTGTACACTATTCATTCAAGTAAATTATACTCTTTTTTACTTCTGATTGTTTACCTGTTACGAGATTCCATTTGAGATTATACAGAGAGGTTATACCATTTAAATTTCTCTAAGAACAGAGTGCTGTGACATCAGCAAAGTGTGTCCAAACTTTTGACTGGTACTGCTTGCCGATACAGCGAACTCAGCAGCCCCACACACACTACAATAAATACACACTCATGAAGGTCATGAAGTTGCAATCAACACCAACATGATAGCTGATGAACAACCATAACGCATCACAACACCACCGAGCAGCACATCAGATCATCTTCGCTTAGGTCACTCACCACTCGCCAGTAAACATACCATGTGACACAAAACATCAAACACAGCACCAACTGCCCAACTGCTCTGCACCCTCAGAGGAAACCTCCTAATCACTTCAAAAATGAAAAACATTTCTTTAACAGCGGTTCAGTCAGGACAACTCACGTTTCAATAAAATAGAACAATTTATTCATGGATATGAGCATTACATTGTATTTTGGCGGCAGTTCTGCTCTGGAGGAATAATCTACTTAGGCACAGCAAACATACAAACATAGTCAGGAACAGAAATCAAAATCCCCCCGATATGAGCAGAACCAAACAGGTGGAGGCTGGGGTGGAGGCGGTAAGCAAAAACCAAACAGCAAGTTGCATAGAATGAAGCGTCATTGCAAACTGCAGCGGAAGCAAGTGAGCTTGACGTCTTTCAAATAGACCGCTGTATGACCTCGTGATGTGTGTCCTCCAATCGTGTGCCTGCTGATGCTGACGTGCTGGTAGCTTACCAGGCTGCTGTCAGCTGATGTAGCTCTTTTCAAGTTTCCTGCCTGAACTAGTTACACTCATCTGTGATTGTGAAAAGACCTGTGATGTGTTCACAGGAAATAGGACATTTCTGCTCAGCTCCATAACATATAACTATTAGTTTTCTGGATATAGTGGCATACTGGACAAGTACTAGGCACACTTCAGAAACCCTGCTTAATTATGAAAAAAATATATCATTTTCATTTTTGACAGGGCTAGCAGTGCTAGCCTTGCTGCCCCTGACTGCACACCTCTCCCTGAAGGGTACAAGAGCCTCATCTTCAGCAAAAAAATAAATGAGCATGTATTCTGTGTTGCAGAATCTCATGCTACCAGTGATACTTTCTGTGATACTTTTGTGAACCCCCAGAGAAGAACCCCAAAATGAAAGCCGAGCCGCACCGCAGAACAGAAGCTAAAATCTGCCCATGTTGACAGTTCTGTTATATTTGTATACTGCTCTGTAATGCTTTCACACTGTTATTTTATACTGGTACAGTGTTCTACATGCACACCTTACGGTGTGAAGGGCCACCACCTAAAAACAAAATAATTTTACCCCTGAATATATGGAGGGTAATTCATCTGTCTGCAGGAGACTCTGCCGTGTGTAGGGTGGAGTCTCCCACCTGCTCTCTGAAGGCAAATCGATTTCCTATTTACGCTAAATGCTGCGTTGCTCCTCCCTCAAATTCTGCAGTAACTGCTGAATCAAGACTTATTAAGGTTTCGTTTTATCTCAGTTCCAGTCTTCAAAGAGACAGACGGAGGCTGTTGGTGGTTTACTGTCTTAGTGGGTTGTCCTATTTCGGCAGCGGCCACAAAGCTCTCTCAGAAATGAGTTAATAATCGCAGTGTCAGTTTGCTTCTGCTCTTTGAGTTACAAGATGTTCTGTTATCCCATAAATGATTGAATAATGGTGTAATACAACCATGTCATACATGTTTGATATTACACACGTGTAATTCAGCTTTCTCGTATTGCAATTGATCAGATATTGTTCATTGGTAAACTTCAACCGATTCGGAATGGTAAGGTTATCAATCTGTATGGTAACTGTTAACCATCCCTAACTTATTACTTTAATGGGAAAAAGTGTTAGCATGCTAGCTGGCGAATTGTTTATCCCCTTGACTTGAATCGACCGCCATTTGGAAGCTAACGCTTTTTTATTTAATTTTACAAATAATTTTACGTTAACTTTTATTGGATAAATATGATCTCAGATTAGTGAGCAGGAAAAATTAGTAATTTTTATTTATTTTGAGCCTTTGAGGAATTAATGAAAATTGCTACTTGAGTTTCGTAAATTTGATATCTTGGGCTCACTCGTGAGAGATCCCCTTTTTAATCGGAATCTGCCCTGTAATTGCGCTTCATCATGACATGTCATAACTGCTGATTACAGTTAGAAACTTCCAGCTGTTGCTGGTTGCGACTCAAGTGCTTTTCAGTGTTGAGGGTAAATCTCACCCTAACTGACAAAGCTGAGTAGCCTCCACCTCAGTGATGCACGGCAGCCATTTTGCTTCAGAATGCTCGCCGCACATCAGC
This sequence comes from Gymnothorax reevesii, assembly GCA_029721435.1. Lineage (NCBI taxonomy): Eukaryota > Metazoa > Chordata > Actinopteri > Anguilliformes > Muraenidae > Gymnothorax > Gymnothorax reevesii. Next base: position 13,875,755 of record CM056579.1, read on the forward strand.
GAAGGTGTGAGGGGGAGAAGTACTTGACAGGCAATGAAAACAAATCGGGGGCGATTAAGTGGCAGGTTGGAGAAGCCAGTTTGGGAATGTGGCCAAGACACTGGGGAATCCCCGGCTCAGCCAGGGCTTTGCCTCGTGAACTAGACTTGAACTTGCTGGTGATAGATAAGTGATGCCCTTTGTTGTCTGGCCTGTGTTCTGTTGTCATGCCAACCTTTTCTTCCCTTTTCTTCTCCTTTCTTTTTGGGGGCACAGAGGCGCAGTGGTTTGCACTGCTGCCTCACTGCAAGAAGGTTGTGGGTTTGATTCTGGCCTGGAACCCTACTGTGTGGAGTTTGCGTGTTCGCGTGGGTTTACTCTGGGTTCTCCAGTTTTCTCCACCCAGAAAAAACATGCATCATAGGAACACTACTACCAGAACCCCTGACCAAAGCTCTGGCTTTAGAACTGGAGTTGGTCCCCAGGCGCGGCTCTGTGGCTGCCCACTGCTCCTAACTATAGGAAGAATCAGATGTAGAGGACAAATTGCTCTATGGGGTTCAAAAAAGTGTCTTTATCTGAGCAATAATTGTATGAAAGTGTCTGCCGAAGAAATTGTGTAAATTATGACTAATCTTTCATTTCAGACTAGGGACTCATCGTGAATTCCTTAACATTATTACCTCCGCCAAGGAGGTAATGTTTTCGCCGGCGTTTGTTTGTCTGTTTGTTTGCAAAATAACTGAAAAAGTTATGAATGGATTTTGATAAAATTTTCAGACAAGGTGGGTAGTAGGACAAGGAACAGATGATTATATCTCCGGATCACCATCTGGATCACAGAGGAACACTTGCAGTGACGTCCTGGAGCTCAGCTCAGCGCTCTGTGGCTCTGATAATCTGAGATACTGAGACGGCATGAGTAACAGTTATGTTAAATATGGCCTGTATGTCCCTCCTTTTACTGATAGCTGCAGCTATCGCGGGGTTTGGAGGGCTTATCGCGTAACTTTGGCAAGATTTTTGCGTAGTTTTTCAGGAATCTCACTCAGCCAGCTTACTTGCAGACGCGCTCGAACGCACCTGTAGTTCTCTGCCACTTGAGAGAACTTAACCAAACAATAACAAGAGGCCCAGTTTCATGACGCAATAGGATCATGTAAAATCATGGGGGTTGTTGTCTTCATTAATTGACACGCACCGCTGACCGTTAAATTCTGCAACAGGAGCGGAGAAACCATGTACATGGACAAGGTAAGGTTATATTTCTTTACTTTAATGTAACTTCATTGTACTTCATTCAAATACGGTGTATATGGCCAAATAATCGCCCATGTGCAATTACGCGTCTGTTTGCAAAAAGCCGCAGGGGAACCGACCTCATTTTGCGTATTAAATGCTGGTTCAATTAGACGCCAGGGCGATTATTCGCACTATTGTATATAAACGTCTGCGTTACCCTGTGTTGCGGTGACACAGACGCTAAAACAAGCTTCAGTTTGTCTTTGTATGTTTATCAGATGTCAATAAAGATGTGGGGGGGGGGAGTTGCAGACGGTCTTTGGCACAGAGATGTAAGAGTAGACAACGTCATTGGCTGGACCAAAGCGCACACGGCAGAATATCTCCCATCTTGGGTATTTTTAAATGTCCAATTCGGCACATGTAAACAGTAAACATGGGTGTCGACAATTATTATTTTATTGGGTGGGAGACTTGTTTTCCGTGTTTTATCTTTTTATCTTTTCGTACATAAAAAAAGACACAAATAAGGACACAAATAAGGACCGATTCATGCTCTATTATTCGGCAAAGCTAAAGCATAGGTTACAATTGCCTTACCCTTTATATAATCGCTCAGTTAACTATGTTTTTGTTTTGGTCAAAGAAAAAGCGTTCGCATTCAGCTGTGCCTGCGACTCTGACTCAGGTCTATACTTAGAAGAATCTAGTCGTTATTTGCATATATGAATTTATATGTGTGGTTTGTGTATTAAGATCTGAACAACTTCATTCTGAAGGGTTCATACCTATTTGTTGTCTTCATTTCGTCTGTCTTTGCCCTGACACAATGGATAACAGGATGATTCTGCGTGTTGCTCCAACTGGGATCAATGTATAAGTCACAAAAACTAAAGTTTGTGAAGGAAACCGCGCCAGTTTCAGTTTCCACGAATACACTGTTAATAATAAACTGATTAACTGAAGCCTTTTTTGCCAGGTAATTTAACTGGTACCTTTTAGCCAGTTATTTTAACTGTTATTTTACAATAAGTTTACCACGGATTTAAACGCATGTTCAGTGTAAACCACAGTTAAGTGCGCGCAAGACTCCAAGTACAGTTAAAATGACAAGGAGACAATGCATTAATTTAACGGTTAAATGATGTGCTGCAGGTCAGAGGCTGAGATAAGGAGGTGGGACCGGCTCATGTTGCCCATCTTTGTAGAGAATAATAACAGATGTGAACACTCTGTTGCTGAATGCAAATGCTAAAGGTAACAGATATTGAGGAAATACCACTGTCAGCTGGGAATGTACGCTTTCAGTTGCTCCTGCCGCTATTGCTAAAGCTTCCTTAGCAACGATGTGCTCAACAGACCAGCTGGCCAGCGGTTATCTGTCGAGACACGCTGATAGACTAAACTGAATCGAGTATACAAGGCAGCCGTGTTCTAACTGCAAATAATGTAGCTAACGTAACTCTGACTTCTCATAACGCACAAACAATATGCCGTACACATCAGCTTTCTGTTTGTCATGAGCCATCACAAGAAAAATGTTTTGAAGCAGAGTAAAGTTACGTTTATGTTACCATCTTGGTGGCTTGAAACTCTTTGGCAATGGTGAAGCGTGCGTGCGTGGAGGGTGATTTTCTCGGTCTCGTGCACTCTTAGTGTTGGGAGTGACGTTAAATATGCGTCGAAAAGAAGGAGCCCGTGTCCTGACATTGATAATACAGATATCTCTGTCTTTGATAATCATTGAATACATCACAGATAGTGTAAGAACACAACACCAAAACATATATAACATACTTGTATATTTTATAGATCTTTGAATTGGGAAATTTTACATATTCGGCCTTTAAGTAGTTAAGGTTAATGTAACAAATAAAAATTTTGCTTCATAGACTTGGATAAGTAGTACTCCTATATTAGGTCCACAATCATGAACCTCCAATGCTTTTGTAATTGGAGGAGTTTTTTTTTTTTTTTTGCTATTTGTGAGATTTTTGGTGTCACACGTGACCCAAACGTGGCCCAAATACTGAAATGTGATTCTTTTTTCTGTTCTTGTTTATGTCTACATGTGAAACTATTTATGCTGCTATCTTGACCAGGACTCCCCGGAAGAAGATATCTTGTATCTCCATCAGTCCTTCCTGGCTAAATTAAGGATAAATAAATTAATAGGTTCTCTGTGTAATGTGCACCGGCTGAGCCACTCACGCCCTGGAAGACTCTGCCTGCTGAACTCCCATAATGCAAGGGCAGGTATTTGTTCCCTCAGGCGAAGGTATGTAGATTTCTTCACAGTGGAAGTCACACTGATTTGTCTGCTTAAAAAATGCTGCCCTGTATATTTTGGCTCTCATTTGGACGTCATATTCGATGATCTTAAGATTAATTAAAGGTTAGATTTACCAAATGATGCAACATCGACTGGTTCCAGGGGACTACGTTTAAGTAACTTGCGTGTGTCCTGATGTATTAACCCCATAAAACCTACAGATCCATTTCAGCTGCTGTATTCAAACCTGAAGAACTTCAGGTCTATCTGAAACTTTAGTGGAAACCCTTAGGCCTCCAATGATACCGAATATGTCCCACTGAATGACAAAGAAATGTCTACAAAAATGATGCACAATTTCGAGATATTTCCTGTTTGATCTAATGCTGTGGTCATAAAAAACATGGCATCCTGCGTTTAATACTAGAATGGGCTTGAGGTCATTTTGATCTCTCTCGCCAATGAAACTGCGCATAAATCTGTTTGAATAACAACCCTACGTCTCCCAGTCAGTGACTTTTCCTAAAATGGTGTTATACATCAACTTATGAGTTATGGGGATTCTGGAATTAAAGAGAAAGGAAAATATCACTGATTGTACCTAACGGCCACAAGGTCATTTTTTGCCCTCCATTACACCTAATGCAAAAAACTGTAAATGGACCATATAGCCCGGCTAGGCTGACTAGCTAGTCAGACAGACAGCTCAAAGCACTCGGCAGTAGCCTAATACCTCACGTATGCCCATTTATACAATACACTCAGACATTCACAGCTTGGGAAGGAAGTCAACTGCATCTTGGTTGCCAAGCAATGCATTTTGTTACTTTTTGAATAGCGTGCAGATGCGTAAGTAAACCAGTTGCTGTCATGAAGTCAGAATTAGTTTGTTCTCCCATTTTGCAGATAGAAATTGTGATTGTCACCGGGCAGTTCGCTTAGTGATTTTGTTTATTTACTTAGTCGGGTAAGCTACCAGAAAAGGAAATGGATCAGAGGAAATGGATGAATGTAAGTCTGGCTTTGGCAAAGCTTCAGGACATGAGTTCATGTTGACGTTTTATGAGAGCAGAGATGTATTTTTATTTTAATGTTCAATGTTTGTGTGCAGTGGTCTTTTTAATCTGTTTGACAGCTTCATCAAATTGTTTTTTTTCTATTGTTCAATGATGCACATATTAAACACTTCAGAAATGAATTTACATTGTTATATTATTGAAATGAAATAAAGCCCAATGAAGCAAAATAAGTAAAATAAGATGTTTTTTCATTCATTTTTACATATTTTTTAAAAATAATTGTAGCCCCCGGACGAAGTCGGACAGCTACTATGGATTTACGTGTCAGCCTCGCCGCTGCTGCCGCCATGTTGGCATTCCATAGACACTTTCTTGTGGCCGCTCCACAGGCCATAATTTTTGACAGATTTCTTTTATATTTGGTATGAACATGTGCTGTATTTTACATATATCGATTTTAGTTGCCATGGCTACAGTATTGGCCAAATAATATAAAAATTAGTGGCAAATCATATAGATTTTCTTTGTGGAGGCTGTACAGGCTGTGATTTTTGACCGATTAGTTTGATATTTGGCTTGGACATGTGATAAACTTCACTTAAAACACCTTTCAATTTCAGTTGCCATGGTGACAGTTTCGGCTGAATAATGCAAAAAAAAGGGGAGAAGCAGCCTTTTGGGGGCTACACCCATGCGGTCGCAGCCGAACGGACTGTCCAGTTAACTGCTGTTCCAGTAACGGACTTCTAATTTACAATCAAAAAGCCCGCTGCGGAGGGAGGTCAAAATGACCTCACAGTGGTTCTAGTGTATAAAATATTTCTCTAAAAATAAACGTGATGTTCCTTCGGTGGAGCACTGCAGCAAGTGGATACAGAATGTGTTTGTAGCGTTGTCTTACAATATGAAATAAAAAAGCTTTTTAAGACTTTGAACCCACTCCAGGGAAACCATGAGTGAAAAGTTAGAGTTTAAAGCTTTCACTGAGGATGGAATTTCTGAAGTTATAAAACACAGTTGCATGGGAATAATTTGCATGAAATGATGAAGTAAACACAATCTTTAATTTTTCTTTTTCCAATGTGTAACTATGTTATTTTAAAAAAAAACCCTTTTTGAAGCAAGCGGCAGATTGCTAATTGACCTGTATTTACTGGCAAGGTACACTCTATCATTTATACTGTGTGCGTAGCTTAATGCGAAACTAAACAAACCATTGTGCTTCACTAAGAAATACAGTACTGTTACAGCAGCATATACTGTGTTGACTTCCCCAAAAACCCAATTCTACTGATGCAGCTTAAACTGCATACAGCTCGATACCCTGTTACCAGCCACATTTATGAAGAAAAAAAGATCCACAGGAAATTATGTGAATAAGATAAAAATAACTGTGAACTTTTGAGCATTTTCTTACCAATCTTTTGTTGTTTGCCAATGCTTTGCATTCCCGGACTGTTTCCTTAAAATCCTGGAAAAAAAAGCCCACGCGGATTTGGAATTGCCGCTCGGCTTGAGATGTGCTTCTGTCACAATGCACAATCCCTGAATTTCCCTTCAGGTGTGTCAGTGAATGCACCAATCAGGAAGTATTTACTTGTGTGAGGTGCCTCGGCTCGGATGTCATCGTCATGACGCTGGAATCTGTGGCAGTGTAGCGTGACAGGGTGTACTGAGGATTTACAAGCAGGAAATTGACCTCACTTTGCATTTTCTCCGCAATAAAAAAGGCCGCAGTTCCAAAACGATTCTTGGATATTAATACCCTCAAACTTAATCTCTGCTCAAGCTACAATTTCTATGTTTTTAAATTCAGTGTGTCAACAGTCTAAATTTTTGTCCACATACTTGCAGATCTTGCTGTATTTCATGGATATTTTAAAGTTATAAATGCTTATGAGCTGAAAGGCTTGTCAAGTTTTTATTTTAAATCTTAGGGAAGGGCTTGGTTGAATGTCTGTTCCTTGGATGCCTGTGCCGTATTGCCGTAACAAGAATTGTGGTTAATTCATGTCTTACCTCCTCATTTATGGCAACGTCTTCCCTTGCAACACTTTGGGACTTTAATGTGTGAATATGACCCGCGTAACTGTAGTTTCCCCCCTTTAGTGACGTGATTGCGTAAGACAAGCTCTGGTTATTTCTGGCTCTGTAACCGAAACATGACAGAGGAATGCTGTGATGTCACTGGAGATGTTATGATAAGCCTGAATGAGCACTGCTGGCCACACAATGAGCCGAGAAACTCCACAGCCCAGTCTCATCCCTGCATGCCTCAATAGAGCGGTGTTAGATTTCCTCAATACTGTACTTTACCCCTCTTTATCTCACCGGCCATGGAGGGCGACTCCACTGTCACTCCAGTGCGAATGAAAACACTAACATATGACACTTCCTCTGGCCAGTTTGTAGTATTTGTATTGGGTAATTTTCCTCTGCAGCTCTGAAGATGTAAAGTGATCTCGACCTCATTCACGATACAGCAGCTTTTTTCCAGGCCTGCTGTTGGCCTTGGACTGCACACTGAACAGAGTGAGTTTCCTTATGGACACTGATTATTGTTCTTGATTTGGAAACACGTCAGCGCCCATTAGTCCTGGACTCCTCGTCTCAGAGGTCATGCAGGTCATGGAAGAACCAATAAGGTAGACAAAAGTGCTGGATTTTCTATGAAGAAGAGCTACAATTTGATGAGCAAATACCTTGTTTTGAGTGGACAGAATTTTTCATAAATCTGGTCACAAGTGAGCGACTTCACGAGCAAAACATCAGCTAAGTTTTTTTCAAAAACGTGATTTCATGCATGTTCCCCAGGCTGTCTGGGAAAATACAAGATAAAAAAATTGAGAAAAAAAATCACAAACCTGAATGTCATTAAGCGGATTGATCTGAAATTTATATGATACCGACTTAACGTGGCGCTTTTAATTTTGAAAATTGTGTGAGTTTTTCCCCAGATAGAGCAGGACAAACACTTCAACTCTGAACCCAAAAAACAGCAACGACAGCATCTACACTGGTCTCTTTTAATTAATCTGAATGCAAATCAGACGCTTAAGTCTTAAAAGAGGTATCACCAACAGCACTGTGCTGGGTAATCCTGCGCTGGGTAATACTGTGCTGGGTAATCCTGAGCTGGGTAATTCTCCAAAGCAACACAAAGACACTGGCAGAGTTCCAAAGGGCATAAACTGCTGGTGTTTGAATTGCAGGTGCTTTATTCACTGAATCGGCAAAATTACTTAAGTTGGCGAAATATGATCGGTGTCAAAAATATGCTTAATGTTGCTAAACAACAAAAAACAGCATCATTATAAATTGAACAGATTCCTCAGTTCTCAGAGGAAAGTGATTAAATTAATACAATGCAAAGTTGTTGAGTGAATTCAAACATTTATTTTATCAGTAACACTACTTTCATTTTGCACAGGTACAGCATCTGCCATATTATCAGTATTCATCACAAATTATACATTGAATTGAATATGTGCTCACTGATGGTGAAGCTAAACTGAGTATGAAACTAGCCATTAAAATACACACCACTGACATGACTACACCACATACACTAATGTAATTATTGTACAATTGTTCTTCACCTTGTCTTACGTCTTCTCTGAGCATAATCTGCAAAGGTATTTCATTCATTACAGTCAAATAAGAATTCACATAAATACTGATCCAGAAAACAAACAAGTGAATAAATAACCAAATAAATACATAAATTACCTTATCGTGAATACATAAATTACCTTATCATTTGGATAAATACCTTAAATGATAAATAATAAATAGCAACAAAAAAAAAAGCTACATCTTCTATTTTGCCTTTGTGATTTTTATCAAAATTCTAAAATATGGGGAAAAATACTGTCACATGAATCATCTTGTCTGTGATGTATAAATGGCGCGTCCCTAATCTCCTCTTCTCTGCAGCTCTGGCATAAACTCCATAGTGGCCCCATCATTACTGTCATCAGTAGTTCTCCTGTAGGTGGCGCTCTCAGCAGTACAGGTGAAGATCATAGACCAGGCTGCTCAGCTCCCCGACTGCCTTGTACACCCCAGGCCTGCCCATCTGAAACAGGTCAAATCAAATGAAGACTTTTCCGGTAAAATACACCAGGAAACAGAGATGCTGGGGCCTGCTCCACACAGCAGGATGGTTAACAGCACAGAGTAAAACCTGGAGCTGCTGCTTTAAAATTCAGCCCATGTTCCTGATTTGGGATGATTTCTGCCTTTTTCAGATTGGCGTTATACAGATTTACAGTCAGCAAATCTTGCGTTGTGGAATGGGAACAAGATATTCGATTCATAAAAATGGATTTAAACGGAAGCTGTTAAGCATGTGAAGCAGAATTAACAGCGAAGAGTTTAAGCGTCTCAGGCAGGATTTCTCTGTCGTATCTAGAGAGGACCGGTGAGGACGCAGGCTGTGGTCATTTCACAGAGCGAAGGCTGCATCCTCTGAAGGCTGCATTTTTGGGCCGCTTTGTTGTCACAAGCTGTTCCATTAAGAAGGCACTTTTGCATACGGCCGAAAAACGTGGCCTTCATCTCGCTTGATATCAGACGAAATCGTCAACATGGAAACAGAGGGTAAACCAGCTGACAGCCCCTCTTATGTCACACAAGATGTGGGCTGCATTTAGGGCCTGTACTCGAAAGTGCCTTCGCAATGGAACAGTTGGCAATGACATAGCAGCCCAAGACTGCAGCGAACGAACACTGCAGCCTACGCTTTGAGAAACGACCTTTCATTCCAACCAGAGAGTTTCCCTGATTCGCCTCATCGAGGTCTATGGATTAGTTAGTTGAATCAGGTGTGTAACTGCATGGCAGGAATGAAATCTCACTGGATTGAAAACCCCTGATCTTAGAGAATACGGATAAAATGTTTCTGGCTGCTGCAGTGAAAATCGGCTGTGTCGTACCTTCCGAAACTCCTCTTTGAACCTCCTGACGAGTTCCTGGTCATTCCCAAGCAAAGCAGACTGTAGGACAAGATGAAAAAGGCAGTTAGGGTGTCAGTAGGTGATTATTTCATTCATTTTCACCTGATGCTGCATGCAACTTCAACACAAGTTTATTTAGCATCATTTCTGATTGCTTTATCTGAAGATTCACTCTCATAAATCCGATGGGGGAGCTTCTATTTGCTGCCACCGATCCATGCCACTTTGAGCAGAGGGCAGCTATGGGGCAGTTCCCAGGGGTCAGGCCTGGTGCTGGAGAGCGAAGCAGAACTGGCAGAGCTATGGCCAGTCTCTTACCATGAGGAGGCTTGTGCTCACAAAGGGAGAAGAACTGGAGAAAATCAAGAGCCCACCTCTTGCTAAGCAACACTGGGCCTTCTATTCCTTATTTGAAAGATTTGCCTTCTTAAAAATGCAGTTGATTGCGCATAAGATGCAAGAGCAGCGTGGGCAGTTACCGAGGCACCAGCCAGACCAGTTCCTGGAGACCTACCATCCAGCACCTTCTCATTTTAACTCAGACTTTGCACTCCTGAATCTTCTTTATAGCAGCTAAGCGCAATCTTTAACTGCGTAATGTGTGCTTTGTTGGAGGACTAATGAAACTGACAGCGTAGCAGATCTCTGGGACTGGAGCTGGTCACCATAGTGTCTCAGTGTAACTCTGACCACAGTGTACCATCCTACATAAATCCATTTAACCGAAAGACAACTGAATCTGGGGCCCAACTCTGCGCACTTGGTGCAGATAATCAACTGCCTTTTATGCCTGACTCTGGTCCAGTATTTCGGCCTTCATTGGCTGGCGTGTTGTCTGAAAGATAGAGTCCAGTTTCTGGTACTCACACAGCTTTTCTGCTTCAGATCCTGGCTGATTCTGTGCAGATTTTCTCTCACAGTTATCAGGTAGGGCAAATTCTCGCTCGTGTTCAGTACATCCGAGACGTAGAAATCCAGGATGTTGCCATAGAAGCAGCAGACGTTCTGGGAGACACACAGAGGGAATCTGGAAGCTGATGGAAGTGAAACATCTAAGACCTACTGAAGTACAAGCAGAATGTGGCTCGAGTTCCTTACCATGCCGTATCCAATCGGCTTTTCAAAACTAAGCAGCTTGCTGGAGTCGTCTTTATCCAGCGATTGCCCCTGTTGAAATGTATTTGAGAACTTCATGAACAAAACATCTTAACAACAAGTTCAAATGAACTACATCCTGAGGAGGATGGCGTGTAATTAGTGAGTGTTTGTGCAGGGTGGACATCCATGACATACACCTCTGGCCTTTCTGCTCAGTCAGGCTCAGTTAATACCTGCGCACTGACATGTCGAATACACTCCTAAAGTTTCATGACAATATGTTCCATAATAATGTAGGAGTAGCACTTCAAATATTGTGTTCACAACAAGAGGTAAAAGAAGAGGAGGAAACTGAGTGAGTTTTTGGTCATTGTCCTGAGGACAAAAAAAGTCCAGGTGGAAATTCCACACCACAGGATTCCCACACCGCTGAGGATAAAAAATTGGTGGAAGCAAATAATGCAACACAAATCTGCTCATGAAATTCAGTCAGAGCAGGACATGCTGGCTGCTGTGGCTTCCAAGTGAAATGAAACCAGAGAAAACGTTACTTACAGCATCGCTGAGTACAAAGATCTTCTGCGCATTGTCATCGTTGTCCAGGAGGGAGGAGTGCTTTATTGTACCAGCAGTGGAGGCTCGCCACAGGCAACAGAAGGCAATAGCAGACAGGATAATGCACCTCATGTTCTCTTCAGTGATGTCGTCTTCACAGATGATTTGCGAGTTAGTCTTTAACCACCTAGACCGAGACAAAAAGGATTTAATAAATCATAGCCCGTTCATCAAGCAAACAATTCAATAAGCACATTCATCGAATGAAAGACTGTACCTCTTGAGTTGTCCAGTTCTGCTTTTCCTCTGTCTGTGATGCTTTATATATTCTTGAGTTACGGCCCGGATCTGTGACATGAAGTGTTTTGTGGTCTCCGCTTTCTTTGAAGAAACCTGTACTGTACATGAGCCCCATCCTCTCACCAGCACTTTTCCAGGTCAGATGAACAGCATTGTCATGAAATAATGTGAGAAAATTCTTAGTAGCGGTGGGAGACGTAACAAATTTCAAATAAAAATGACGCGTCGGCTGTTTTCGATCAGACCCAGCCACGTTTGATTCTCTGATATTATCAAGTGCTGGAAATAACAGACAACTGTGGCTTCTGACCATTTTGCGAGAGGATGAAGTGAGGGTTACATGAAACTGGATTTTCCAAAGAATTTTTGACTGATTCTGCACAAGCTGCCATTTAAAGTCAGGCCTGTCACTCCTGCCATCATCACAAGGAGGCCAGGAAAACTGCTGTGTGCATCAGTATGTTGTTTCACTTCGAAAACACTCCTGTAAAGTGTGATATTAAAACGAAGACCTTTTTCCAAAGAACCACTTTTAATTATTGAATATTCAAAGCAGCAATAGTAGTCACACATTGTTGTAAGAAGGTATTTCTCCCAATGGACTTCTTCCATTGCTGTTTTTTTTTTTTTTTTGTCATTTTCAAATATTTTGGATAATCCATCCAATTTTAATACATGACATAGACAATGTTATTGAACACAAAATGCATCTTTTTTTTTTTTAGAACTTTATTTTTATTAAGCATGGACAAATAAAATACAGAATTTTCCTTGACTACATCACAGAATATGTATGACAGTGCAAGAGAGAGCAGAAAAAACCCAACACATTGGGGCCTAAAGCTGAATGATAAGAATGGATGGAAAATAAATGAGTAAATAAATAGACATTTCAGACATTGCAACACATTATGGGGTTCCCTTCAGTTAGAGAGGTATCTTGCTATAGGTAGCCACCTCCTCACAAACACATCAGACCTTAATTGTAATTGGGCCGTTAAAGCCTCCATTCCATACACCTCCCTCAACTTCTGTTTCCACTGTGCCACTGTAGGTGGCTGTGAATTCATCCATTTTATTGTCACCATTTTCCTAGCAGTCATCAAAAGTATATGTAACAGGTGCTTTTGGTCTCTGGTGTACAACTCTTCAGGAGTTAAATCAAAAGGAAACTGACTTGGGGTGAATAATAAATCAATTCCCAAAACTTTATCTATCTCACTCTTTACCCCCTTCCAAAAAGGAAGCATCACTGGACAATCCCAAAATATGTGCGAGTGGTCGCCAACCATTCCGCATTCTCTCCAGCAGTAGATTGCAGCTGCGTTATTTACAAATTTGGACACTACCAAAGGCGTCTTAAAGAACCTTCAAAATGCATCTTTTAACTCGTTATTTCACTTACTGAAGGTAAGGAGTTGTTCAGCTGTAGTTCCATGTCAAAAGTGTTTTCCCCCCTCAACCCAATAACTAATTTTGCCTCCCATGATGTAAAAAAATTTCAGGCATACGTTTGCAAGACCTGGCAACGAGTCTTTCATATTGCTTAAGAGGAATTTTTGCCCACTACTCCGTGCACAATTGTTTGAGCACTGGAGAAGTTTCATGCATGAACTGCCTGTTCAAGGTCATGACTCAGCATCTCAATCAATTTTAAGTGGGACTTTGACTTGGCCACCCCACAACCTCCATTTTGTTTCCTTTGAGCCATTGAGAGGTGGACTTGCTTGAGTGCTTTGAATCATTATCCTACTGCATAACCAAACTGCGCTTCACCTGTCGGTTTCAAACTGGCTGTCGTACATTCTCCCTCAAGATTTTCCGTGTGAGAGCAGAATTCATGGCTCCATCAATTATGAAAAGTCGTCCAAGTCCTGAAGCAACAATGCAGCCCCAGGCCATCACACTACCACCACTGTGTTTGACTGTCTGTCTGATGTTCTTACTGTGGGATGCTCTGTTCGCATTAAACCAGATGTAACCCCTGTCATCCAAAATGTTTCTCTATTGTCTCATCAATCTCCAGGATATCATCACAAATGTGCCGGGGGTCATTACGATGTTTGGTGGTAAATGTGAGATGTGCCCAGTGGATTTCGCCTTGCAGCTCTCCCGCGGATGCCATTGTTGCCCAGTCTCTTGCTTGTTGCGGAGCTGTGAACACTGACTTTAACTGAGGCAAGTGAGGCCCGAGGTTCTTCAGATACGCTGCAAGTCTGGGTTCTTTGGTGACCTCCCTGATGAGTCATAATATGGTCTGGGAGGAATTGTGGGAGGCCGGCTACTCCAGGAAAGCCTCACTACTGTTCCAAATTTTATCCATTTCTAAAGTATGGCTCTCACTGTGGCTTGCTTAGTCCCTGAGCCTTAAAATAGTTTTGTTACCCTTTCCGGATTGATAGATGTCAACAACTGTGTTTCTCGTCTGTTCGTGAATTTCTTTAGATCACGGCATCAGGTGCTGCTTTTTCCCTTCACATTGCTAAATCCAGCAATAAATTTACATTTCTGCACTCCAACTGGCAATCTCAGTCCTTTGAGTCCTCCGCCCTTGATATGTCCTGTCACAATGTGCAATAATTTTAATTATAATACATTGTAATTATTATTATCAGAAGAAGAAGAAGAGAAAGTTAATCTTTGCAGAGGAAAACAAAGACGTCGGTGGGTGTATTTATCCTGCGATCCTTGACGCAGGTGAACCTTACATGATGGATGCAAACAAGACATTGATATAAACACATCCTTAAAGTATGAAGCCCTTGTGCCATGTGATTGCTGAGATCTCATCCTCATGAAATTAAACACGTTGCTTAGTCCATGGACCTTGACCATTGACTCAGTGGAACCGAAAATGGTGCATGTGCAATTTAACTGGACATCAGTTTGAACACATGCCAAATGTTTGAAGCCATTGAGCCAAGCAGTTACTGAGATCTCGTCCTCACAAGAAAGCATGACGCTAATGCCTACGCTAACATTGATGCAGATCGGAAACTAGAGTAATCCATATAGGTACGCCCTTCGGCCCACCTCACTAATAATAATACCTTGGATAGTTGCAGTTGTAGTCCCAGCTCAGGTGGGTGCGAGGTAGGAATATGCCTTGTTTGGACACACCCACCTTTCACTGAAACTCTCAAACCTATGGGTGATTAACAGCCAGTTATTGAGATGTAGTTTAAACCTTAGCTGGAGTCTCCACAACTGACACAATTCAGTCAAACTGAGCTTAATCCTTGTCTGAAACTGGCTTTTTCAACTGTGGTGGAGCTAGAACTGGGAATTGGGGGAGGGGCACAGACGCGTCCCTTTATTGACGCGTTTTCCAATTATCGTAATTGGTAACTGAAGACATGGTTTCTCTCCATATGCAATCAAACAGCAATGAAATCATGGGATAAATTTAGTACAGTGGGAGAGCCCGAACTGAGTATTGGGTGCACCAAACATCCGTTTAAGACAATTATTAGTCCTGACCTGTTCTCAGTCATTTTCATAATTAACAGAAGGTTCATTCTGAGAGCACCCCTCAGTTAACAGGTGCTGCTTGTTCTCCCCAATTAGGTAATCAATCATTCATCAGGACTCGTATTCGTTGTATTAAAATCAACATTATTTAAAATTGTAACCTGTCGACTGTCACGCAAATAGCACACTTTTAATAGCCTATTTAACTGCTGAGTGCCCTCTTTTTTTTCATCAACCCACGCAATACCGAGAGTGAAAGGCAATATATCATTGGAACGCGGATCTAATCAATCAACGCAAAGCATTGGCTTATTCATAAGTAAATATTTTTTTGTAATGAAGCTTAGCGAAATTCAGTCAGGAAGACTCTCTCTCTCTCGCACGCGTCAACTCTGTTTATTTTATTCACGCATGTTCACTCTAAATCTCAGGAGTCAATGTCCGGGGCTGTCAGTTGAGCAGTCAACTGGCGTACCAGCTGATCTCTTCTATCCAACCAGGGCATACCTCAGTCACGTTGCTAGCCAATCGTTCTGCTGTTTACTTTTTAAAAAATGTAATTCGCTCCACCCTAGTTCACTCATGCTGCAGTTCACTGACCCTCCCCCTCCCCAACACCACCCTATTCATCAGACCTCCTGTACTGCCGCTCCAGCTCTACCACCCTTCAGCCGCCACTGCCAGCAGTGTCCGGACTCTTCCGGGAATTTCCTGCTGCTGCTCCGAGCAGCACTCCTGTTCTACGAGTCTCCCGAAGAGTCCAAGCACCAAAGACGTGTTTGATTCGAAGCATGTTACCCCTTTATGCTCAAAGCATAATAAATATTTTTCTGATTTCACTCGAGTCTCTCCTGACTGAACTGAATTTAGCACATGATGTCATCGCTGTTAGATCGAAAATGATTGAGAACTCGCCAAGACTAATTGTTGTCATTAAGAGACGTGCCTGAGCCCCCCCCAATTCCCAGTTCTAGCTCCGCCACTGCTATTTAATCTCCTCTTGGTCCAGTAAAGATCCTTCCAATACTGTCTCTACGATGAGTAGCCCAGCGAGATCTGTAAATGCTGAATGAGATGTGGTTTCTTAGTGTCAGAGTAAATGCCCACAGGGTGGCAGATCTTCAGGAAGATGGTAGGCAACCACTGCATGTCTTCAGACTGTGGTTGGAAGTTGTATAACTCAGGAGGCCGGTGAAACCCACATGAAGGAGAAGGCATCAGAGAGGACTTCAGTCGAGATAAAAACCCTACGCTGTGAGGCAGCAGAACTGCTCCCCGCCCGACCACTGATGCCTGGGACTAACTCTCACTTACACAGCAAACCTCCACACTGAGACGATGGACCTTCTGCTTCTTTAGAGGAAATCCGTTTTTTTAGACAAATTATTTTTGTCCATCAACATTTAACATTATTCGACTCACAAAACACATTTCATGAACAATCACCTTGATGCACCCTAACACACGTAAGACAAAAGAAATGACAGAACAAGTCAAAGATCTCAACTTGCATTCACAATCACACCATCTAAAACACTGAGCTTTGTCTGGCCCTTGCTTAAGTGTGTTTTGATCTTACAAACACTCCTATGAAAAGTTGGCTCATCTAGATGTTGTTTGTTCCAGGGATGGGTCTGATTTTTTCAGCAAGACAACGTTGAACCGTATTCCACACGGATAACGAGGACATCACTGCATAAGCAGAGAGAGCAGTGCTAGATGGACCTGTCTCATCGATTGAGAATGTATGGGGCATTATGAAGCGAAATACATCTGAGATTGCCAGTTGGAGTGCAGAAATGTAAATTTATTGCTGGATTCAGCAATGTGAAATACACCGTACAACTGCACAGGGGGTTTAATGGAAATAACAGAAACGCGAGGTGAATTCCTCTCACGAGACTTGAGTGTCAGAACTGGCGTCTTGATCGTTGTAATGCTGAGTGTGACCAAAGGACATGATCACGTCATGCGCCGGAGAACAGTCAACTGTCCCGACTTTTTTGGACTTTGTTTCAGTCACAAAATGAAGTAGCGACCACAAAGAAAAATTTAGCATTTTTGTATATCTTATATATTATATATTATTTTAATATTTATAAAAATGTATAATATTATTATATATAATAATAACATTTAATATATTTTACATATTATTAGTATATTTTTTCAGTGCTTTGTTTTTCAGATTGTTTTGAACTTTTTAATTCATCGTTTCTCCACAATGTGAAAATGTGACAGATCATTTTTCCTTTGTCGTCCTCATATACTTTCAACAAAAAATTAATTGACCATGTAGAGCTTAAACTAGCATTTCGTTTAACTATTTTTCATGTGGTAGAGGGTGAATGTGTTCTTCAAATCAGACTTTTTGACTTATGTTCATTTTTCATGATGTGCCAACCTTTTCATGACTGAGGCTACAGAAGATTTAGACTGACGTAGCATATCTTGCTCCTCATTTTCCCTGCATATGTGGGCCACAGTTTGACATTGGAGGCCATTTTTGGAATATAATGACCAATTTTTCCCTTCTCTTAGTTTTGATGTCATCACATTTGCAATGTTTATTAAACTTAGCATTTAGGCATTGAAAGTGTGTTCACACCAATAATTTTGGACCATAGGGGTAAAAATTTAATCTTTCAGCAACACAAAATATCAAAGTTTTAAATGAAAATGAGAATTTTTTTTTTGTTGTTGCATGTTTTCGTACTTCACTTGCATTCTTTGCTGTGGTGAATGGTTTCCCGAGTTCAAGTTTTGGGCCTCTACCTCACCTGCGTTAATGTAGGTCGTTCTCATGAATGACACGGTGACTGAGTGACCCCACAACACAGTTACAATCAGAGCGAGAAATATATACTTCATCATGTCAGCATCTTGTTTCTCTTGATTTTGGTTACAAAAGATTAGTAATGGGTCAAAATGGAATGAGAGAATATACAGTGCTGTGAAAAAGTATTTGCCCCCTCCTGATTTTTATTTTTTTTTTGCATATTTGTCACACTTAAATGTTTCTGATCATCAAACTAATTTTAGCATTAGACAACCCAATATTCATTTATTAAGGGAAAAAAAGCTATCCAAGCTAAAAAAAAAAAATTAACAAGTGGGGGGGGGGCAATTACTTTTTCACAGAGGGCCTGGTAGGTTTGAATAGCTTTTTCCCCCAATTAATGAAATCATCATTGAATCGCTGTATTTTGTATTAACTTTGTATTAGGTTATCTTTGTCAAATTTACAATTTATTTGATGATTTGAAACATTTAAGTGTGACAAATATGCAAGAAAAGAAAATAAATCAGTAAGGGAGCCAATACTTTTTCATAGCACTGTATATTATGATTAATGCTCCAAAGAAAGTTTTTCAACCAAACAAGAACTGATCGTGTCTGCATTCGGTCTTCATCAGGGCAAAGTACATTTAACTGTTTGTGTAAACTTGTTGGTTACCTGATGCTATATATACATAACAATAAAAATATTAAAAATTTGCATCAGTCAAATGTACACAATAAAAATAACAAAACAAAACTCACTACAAGCTTCTACAACTGTGGACTCTCAAACAATTTCCCAAATTCAGACTACATTATTTTCTTGTGCTGTCTTGTGTCATCGTCCATGTGGATAAAATACCTTTCCCAAAATGACTATACAGTGCTATGAATAGTGTTTGGCCCCTTTCTGATTTTTCTGTTTTTCCATAAATGTCCCACATATATGTTTCTAACCATCAAACTAATTTTACTCTTAGACCTAGACAGCCTGAGTGAACAATAATGCATTTTTTTATGATTTCGTTTATATCTGGGAAAAAGTTATCCAAACCCGAACTGCCCTGTGTGAAAAAGTGATTGCCTTCATAGCTGCTAAATTAAACAATTAAACATATTTATTTCATTATTGGGCTCAATTTCAATACATCCATAGAGGGCTGATTACTGGCAGCCTAGTTGAATCCAAACATCACTTTAAAAAACCTATCCGGCGATATGAAGGGGAAAAGCTGCACATGATGGGTCAAAAGAAAAAAAATGAAGGTTTTAGGGTGGCCTAGTCAAAGTCTCACTTGAATTTGATTGAGATACTGAGTCATGACCTTGAACAGACGTTAATGCTTGAAAATCTTCCAGTGTTCAAATAATTCTACCCGGAGGAGGGGATCAAAATTCCTATTCAGCAACATGACAGACTCATTGCCAGGTCTCGCAAACATTTCCCTGCACTTTTGGCCATCAAGGATGGCACATGTAATTCTTCGGTTTAGGGCGGAAATTATTTTTTAACATGGGTGCTGTAGTGTGTGAGTGACTCCTTACCTTCAAAAATCAAGGGGACAATGCTATCTCATGAGACTTTATGACGATTATTGTTGCTTTGAGTATTCAATAACTGAATGTGGCTCTATGGAAAAAGACGTTTATTTTAATAGTCATATTTTATGGGAGTGTTTTCGAAATTAAGCCACATACTGATGCACACAGCAGTTTTCCTGGCCTCCTTGTGATGATGGCAGGAGTGACAGGTCTGACTTAAAATGGCAGCTTGTGCAGAATCAGTCAAAAATTCTTTGGAAAATCCAGTTTCATGTAATCCGCCCTTCATCCTCTCGCAATGTGGTCAGAAGCCACAGCAGTTCGTTATTTCCAGCTCTTGATAATATCAGAGAATCAAACGAGGCTGGGTCTGATCGAAAACAGCCGACGCGTCATTTTTATTTGAAATTTGTTACGTCTCCCACCGCTACTAAGAATTTTCTCACATTATTTCATGACAATGCTGTTCATCTGACCTGGAAAAGTGCTAGTGAGAGGATGGGGCTCATGTACAGTACAGGTTTCTTCAAAGAAAGCGGAGACCACAAAACACTTCATGTCACAGATCCGGGCTGTAACTCAAGAATATATAAAGCATCACAGACAGAGGAGAGGCAGAACTGGACAACTCAAGAGGTACAGTCTTTCAATCGATGAATGTGCTTATTGAATTGTTTGCTTGATGAACGGGCTATGATTTATTAAATCCTTTTTGTCTCGGTCTAGGTGGTTAAAGACTAACTCGCGAATCATCTGTGAAGACGACATCACTGAAGAGAACATGAGGTGCATTATCCTGTCTGCTATTGCCTTCTGTTGCCTGTGGCGAGCCTCCACTGCTGGTACAATAAAGCACTCCTCCCTCCTGGACAACGATGACAATGCGCAGAAGATCTTTGTACTCAGCGATGCTGTAAGTAACGTTTTCTCTGGTTTCATTTCACGTGGAAGCCACAGCAGCCAGCATGTCCTGCTCTGACTGAATTTCATGAGCAGAATTGTGTTGCATTATTTGCTTCCACCAATTTTTTATCCTCAGCGGTGTGGGAATCCTGTGGTGTGGAATTTCCACCTGGACTTTTTTTGTCCTCAGGACAATGACCAAAAACTCACTCAGTTTCCTCCTCCTCTTTTACCTCTTGTTGTGGACACAATATTTGAAGTGCTACTCCTACATTATTATGGAACATATTGTCATGAAACTTTAGGAGTGTATTCGACATGTCAGTGCGCAGGTATTAACTGAGCCTGACTGAGCAGAAAGGCCAGAGGTGTATGTCATGGATGTCCACCCTGCACAAACACTCACTAATTACACGCCATCGTCCTCAGGATGTAGTTCATTTGAACTTGTTGTTAAGATGTTTTGTTCATGAAGTTCTCAAATACATTTCAACAGGGGCAATCGCTGGATAAAGACGACTCAAGCAAGCTGCTTAGTTTTGAAAAGCCGATTGGATACGGCATGGTAAGGAACTCGAGCCACATTCTGCTTGTACTTCAGTAGGTCTTAGATGTTTCACTTCCATCAGCTTCCAGATTCCCTCTGTGTGTCTCCCAGAACGTCTGCTGCTTCTATGGCAACATCCTGGATTTCTACGTCTCGGACGTACTGAACACGAGCGAGAATTTGCCCTACCTGATAACTGTGAGAGAAAATCTGCACAGAATCAGCCAGGATCTGAAGCAGAAAAGCTGTGTGAGTACCAGAAACTGGACTCTATCTTTCAGACAACACGCCAGCCAATGAAGGCCGAAATACTGGACCAGAGTCAGGCATAAAAGGCAGTTGATTATCTGCACCAAGTGCGCAGAGTTGGGCCCCAGATTCAGTTGTCTTTCGGTTAAATGGATTTATGTAGGACGGTACACTGTGGTCAGAGTTACACTGAGACACTATGGTGACCAGCTCCAGTCCCAGAGATCTGCCCTCCAGTTAGTTTCATTATTCCTCCAACAAAGCACACATTACGCAGTTAAAGATTGCGCTTAGCTGCTATAAACAAGATTCAGGAGTGCAAAGTCTGAGTTGAAATGAGAAGATGCTGGATGGTAGCTCTCCAGCCCCAGGACTGACCCCGGGGAACTGCCCAATGGCTGCTCTCTGGTCCAAAGTGGCATGGATCGGTGGCAGCAAACACAAGCTCCCCCACCGGATTTATGAAAGTGAATCTTCAGATAAAGCAATCAGAAATGATGATAAATAAACTTGTGTTGAAGTTGCAAGCAGCATCAGGTGAAAATGAGTGAACTAATCACCTACAGACACCCTAACTGCCTTTTTCATCTTGTCCTACAGTCTGCTTTGCTTGGGAATGACCAGGAACTCGTCAGGAGGTTCAAAGAGGAGTTTCGGAAGGTACGACACAGCCGATTATCACTGCAGCAGCCAGAAACATTTTATCCGTATTCTCTAAGATCAGGGGTTTTCAATCCAGTGAGATTTCATTCCTGCCATGCAGTTACACACCTGATTCAACTAACTAATCCATAGACCTTGATGAGGCGAATCAGGGCAACTCTCTGGTTGGAATGAAAGGTCGTTTCTCAAAGCGTAGCCTGCAGTGTTCGTTCGCTGCAGTCTTGGGCTGCTATGTCATTGCCAACTGTTCCATTGCGAAGGCACTTTCGAGTACAGGCACTAAATGCAGCCCACATCTTGTGTGACATGAGAGGGGCTGTCAGCTGGTTTACCCTCTGTTTCCATGTTGACAATTCCGTCTGATATCAAGCAAGATGAAGGCCACGTTTTTTGGCCGTATGCAAAAGTTCCTTCTTAATGGAACAGCTTGCGACAACGAAGCGGCCTAAAAATTCAGCCTTCGGAGGATGCAGCCTTCGCTCTGTGAAATGACCACAGCCTGCATCCTCACTGGTCCTCTCTAGATACGACTGAGAAATCCTGCCTGAGACGTGTAAACTCTTCGCTGTTAATTCTGCCTCACATGCTTAACAGCTTCCGTTTAAATCCATTTTTATGAATCGAATATCTTGTTCCCATTCCACAACGCAAGATTTGCTGACTGTAAATCTGTATAACACCAATCAGTAAAAGGCAGAAATCATCCCAAATCAGGAACATGGACTGAATTTTAAAGCAGCAGCTCCAGGTTTTACTCTGTGCTGTTAACCATCCTGCTGTGTGGAGCAGGCCCCAGCATCTCTGTTTCCTGGTGTATTTTACCGGAAAAGTCTTCATTTGATTTGACCTGTTTCAGATGGGCAGGCCTGGGGTGTACAAGGCAGTCGGGGAGCTGAGCAGCCTGGTCTATGATCTTCACCTGTACTGCTGAGAGCGCCACCTACAGGAGAACAACTGATGACTGTAATGATGGGGCCACTATGGAGTTTATGCAAGAGCTGCAGAGGAGAGGAGATTAGGGACGCGCCATTTATACATCACAGACAAGATGATTCATGTGACAGTATTTTTCCCCATATTTTAGAATTTTGATAAAAATCACAAAGGCAAAATAGAAGATGTAGCTTTTTTGCTTGTTGCTATTTATTATTTATCATTTAAGGTATTTATCCAAACAATAAGGTAATTTATGTATTTACGATAAGGTAATTTATGTATTTATTTGGTTATTTATTCACTTGTTTGTATTCTGGTTCTGTATTTATTTGAATTCTTATTTGACTGTAATGAATTAAATACAGTGCTGTGGAAAAAGTATTTGCCCCCTTCCTGATTTCTTATTTTTTTGCATATTTTTCACACTTGAGTGTTTCAGATCATCAAACAAATTTCAATATAAGACAAAGGTAACCTGAGTAAATACAAAATGCAGTTTTGAAATGATGATTTCATTTATTAAGGGAAAAAAGCTATCCAAACCAACTTATGTGAAATCGTAATCCCCCCCCCCCCCCTTTTAAATCATGAATTAACTGTGATTAACCACATATTTTTTAGTTCGGTTTCACTAGTCACACCCAGGCCTGATTACTGCCAGAACTGTTGAATCAAGAAATCACTTCAAGAGAACCTGTCTGACAAAGTGAAGTCGGCTAAAATATCTCACAAAGCAATAAATCATGCCGCGATCTAAAAAAATTCAAGAACAGATGACAAACAAAGTCATTGACATCTATCAGTCTGGAAAGGGTTACAAAGCCATTTCTAAGGATTTGGGACTCTGGCGAATCACGGTGAGAGCCATTATCCTCAAATGGAGAAAACTTGGAACAGTGGTGAACCTTCCCAGGAGTAACTGGCTGAGCAAAATTACTCCAAGAGCGCATCAACAAGTCATCCAGAAGTTCACAAAAGAACCCAAAACAACATCGAAAGAACTGAGGCCTCACTTGTCTCAGTTAAAGTCAGTATTCATGATATTATTCATAAACAATAAGAAAGAGACTGGGCAAAAATGGCATACATGGGAGAGTTCCAAGGAGAAATCCACTGCTGACCAAAAAGAACACAAAAGCTCGTCTCACATTTACCAAAAAACATCTTGATGATCCTCGAAAATTTTGGGAAAATATTCTGTGGACTGACAAGACATAAGTTGAACTTTTTAACAGGTACTGTATGTGTCCCGCTCCATCCGGCATAAAATTAACACTGCATTTCATAAAAAGAACATCATACCAACAGTCAGACATGGTGGTGGTAGTGTGATGGTTTGGGGCTGCTTTGCTGCTTCAGGACGTGGACGACTTTTTGAAATTGATGCAACTATGAATTCTGCTCTCTACCAAAAATATCCAGAGGGATAATGTCCAACCACCAGTTCATGACCTCAAGCGCACTTGGGTTATGCAGCAGGACAATGATTCAAAACACACCAGCAAATCCACCTCTGAATGGCTTAGAATAACAAAATGAAGGTTTTGGAGTGGCCAGGTCAAAGCCCGGACTTATATCCAGTTAAGATCATGTGGCATGACTTTAAACAGGCTGTTCATGCTCGAAATCCCTCTGTGTGACTGAATTAAAACAATTTTGCAAAGAAGAGTGAGCCAAAATTCCTCCACAGCGATGTGAAAGACTCATTGCCAGTTATCGTAAACGTTTGCTTGCAGTTGTTGTCGCCGGGGGTTGTACAACCAGTTATTAGGCTTAGGGGGCAATTACTTTTTCACAAAGGGCCAGGAAGGTTTGGATACCATTTCCCTCAATAAGTGAAATCATCATTTAAAAACTGCATTTTTCTTTACTCGGGTTATCTTAGTCTAATATTAAAATTTGTTTGATGATCTGAAACATTTAAGTGTGACAAATATGCAAAATAATAAGAAATCAGGAAGGGGGCAAATACTTTTTCACAGCACTGTAGATAAGCAGAATGTGCTCTGAGAAGACCTAAGACAAGGCGAAGAATAATTGTACGATAACTATATTAATGTATGTGGTGTAGATTTGTCAGTGGTGTGTATTTTAATCGCTAGTTTCATACTCAATTTAGCTTCACCATCAGTGAGCACATATTCAATTCAATGTCTAATTTGTAATGAATATTTTAATTATGACAGATGCTGCACGTGCACAAAATTAATTCAGGCTTCCTGATAAAATAACTGTTTCTGAATTCACCCCCCAACATTGCATTGTATTAATTTGAACACTTTCCTTTGAGAAATTAGGAATCTGTTCACTTTATAATGATGCTGTTATTTGTTGTTTACCATAAGAAAGCATATTTTTTGTCACCAATCATGTATCGTCAACTTAAGTAATTTTGGTTATTTAGTGAATAAAGCACCTGAAATTCAGGCACCAGAAGTGTGTCCCTTTGGAACTCTGCCAGTGTCTTTGTGTTGCTTTGGAGAATTACCCAGCGCAGGATTACCCAGCACAGTGCTGTTGGTGATACCTCTTTTATGACTGAAGCGTCTGATTTGCATTCAGCTGAATTAGAAGATACCTGTGTAGATGCTTTCGTTGCTGTGGTTTGGGTTCAGAGTTTGTGTTTGTCCTGCTCTATCTGGGGAAAAGAAAATCCCCATGTAAAGGCAGTATCAGATAAATGACAGATCAATCAGCTTAATGACATGTATTTTATCAGACAGCCTGGGGAACATGTATGAAATCAACCAACTGGAAAAACTGTGACATTTTGCTTGTGAAGTCGCTCACTTGTGACCAGGTTTATGAAAAATCCTGTCCACTCAAAACAAGGTATTTGCTCATCCATTTGCAGCTCTTCTTCATAGAAGATCCAGCAGTTTTGTCTACGTTATTGGTTCTTCCATGACCTGCATGACCTCTGAGACGAGGAGTCCTGGACTGATGGGCGCTGACGTGTTTCCAAATCAACAACAATAATCAGTGTACATGAGGAATCTCACTCTGTTCAGTGTGCAGTCCAAGGCCAACAGCAGGCCTGGAAAAAAGCTGCTGTATCGTGAATGAGGTCGAGATCACTTTACATCTTCAGAGCTGCAGAGGAAAATTACCCAATAAAAATACTGCAAACTGGCCAGAGGAAGTGTCATATGTAGTGTTTTCATTCGCACTGGAGTGACAGTGGAGTCGCCCTCCATGGCCGGTGAGATAAAGAGGGGTAAAGTACAGTATTGAGGAAATCTAACACCGCTCTATTGAGGCATGCAGGGATGAGACTGGGCTGTGGAGTTTCTCGGCTCATTGTTTGGCACCACCTTAAACTTTATACAAACAGTCAACTGTAGTTTTGCCCTGATTAAGACCTAATGCAGGCAAAATCAGTTTGGTTTTTTTTGTTTTTTATTTGTTTGAGAATTAGTAATCATTAGTGAGTGATTAATGAGCATTAATCACAGTACATATTCTCTAATTCCATTTTGATCGATGACTAATCTTTTGTAACCAAAATCAAGAGAAACAAGATGCTGACTTGATGAAGTAAATATTTCTCGCTCTGATTGTAACTGTGTTGTGGGGTCACTCAGTCACCGTGTCATTCATGAGAACGACCTACATTAATGCAGGAGAAGTAGAGGCCCAAAACTCGAACTCTGGAAACCATTCACCACAGCAAAGAAGGCAAGTGAAGTACGAAAACATGCAAAAAAAAAAAATAAGAATCGTTTTCATTGAAGACTTTTCCAGTCCTCTATATTCTTGTCTTACAACTTTGATATTTTGTGTTGCTGAAAGATTCAATTTTTACCCCTATGGTCCAAAATTATTGGTGTGAACACACTTTCAATGCCTAAATGCTAAGTTTTATAAACATTGCAAATGTGATTACATCAAAACTAAGGGAAAAATTGGTCATTATATTCCAAAAATGGCCTCCAATGTCAAACTGTGGCCCACATATGCAGGGAAAATGAGGAGCAAGATATGCTACGTCAGTCTAAATCTTCTGTAGCCTCAGTCATGAAAAGGTTAGCCCATCATAAAATATGAACATAAATCAAAAAGGTCCGATTTGAAGAACACATTCACCCTTTTTCACAATGAAAATTGTTGAACAACACGTTAGTTTAAGCTCGACCAGCTGAATTTATTTTTTGTTGAAAATATATAATTTTGTGACTGCAAGAGTCCAAAACAGTCGGGACAGTTGACTGTTCTCCGGCGCATGACTTTGATCACACTCAGCATTATAACGATCAAGACGCCAGTTCTGACACTCAAGTCTCGTGAGAGGAATTCACCTCGCGTTTCTGTTATTTCCATTAAACCCCCGTGCAGATGTACGGGGCCTTCGGTGTCCCATATTTCGCTTCATAATGCATCATACATCGATTAGACAGGTCATTCTTGCATAGCTCTCTCTGCTTTCTCAACCACATGCTCATTATATGTGCAGACTAGTGGCACTATTAGTGTGCAAACCTCCACCAAGGCAGCACAATCCAAATGTGCATGAGTGGGAGCAAATTTGAGTTATCGCGTGTGATAGGATTTCAAAATGGCTGCCGTGGCGGCCATTTTGTCTCACTGATCGAGGTCAAAATCAATAGGGTCCATCCTTGATGTAATAGAAATCCACCCACAAAATTTCAGACAAAGCCGCGCATGACTTTTTGAGTTATCGAGTGTGATAGGACCTTAACATGGCTTCTGTGGCGGCCATATTGTTTTAGTGATTGCAGTGAAAATCAATAGGGTCCATCCTTGATGTAATAGCAATCCACCCACAAAATTTGAGACAAATCCGTGCATTGCTTTTTGAGTTATGTTGTTCACAAATGGACAAACAGTGTCTACGATGATTAGAACTGAAGATAAGGCTTCTTATTTGTTTTTGACCTTTTGTGTGACCTTGACCTTTGACCAAGATTCACCGAAATAGCGCAGTGCCTGCCCAGTGCCTGTTCTATGTTGATCATGAAATATGAGCTAAATTGAGCAGAAACTGTGGACACCACAGTGCAAACAAACAAACAAACAAACAAACAAGTAATATACTTGCCCATCCAAGATTCCTCGGATTCTGGCAAGTAACAAATAGGGGCGAAAACATAACCTCCACCCCAAATTTGTTGGCGGAGGTAAAAATGGTTTGGCGTTGTCTTGCTGAAAAAATGAGGGACATCCCTGGAACAAACAACATCTAGATAAACCAACTTTTTGGTAATTGGGTTTGTAAGATCAAAATGCACTTCAGCAAGGGCCAGACATATCACATTGTTTTAGATGGTATGATCATGAGTTCAAGTTGAGATTTTTGACTTGTTTAGTTATTTCTTCTGTTTTGCTTTTGTTCGGGTGCATGAAGGTGATTGTTCATGAAATGCGTTTTGTGAGTCGAATAATGTTGAATGTTGATGGACAAAAATAATTTGTCAAAAAAAAAAAAGGATTTCCTCAAAAGAAGCTGAAGGTCCATCGTCTCAGTGTGGAGGTTTGCTGTGTAAGTGAGAGTTAGTCCCAGGCATCAGTGGTCGGGCGGGGAGCAGTTCTGCTGCCTCACAGCGTAGGGTTTTTATCTCGACTGAAGTCCTCTCTGCTGCCTTCTCCTTCATGTGGGTTTCACCGGCCTCCTGAGTTATACTGTTGTGTTCTGGCCTTTGGCCAGGACAGCATTTATGGTTTTAACAGTTTCATGTTCCAAGATTCCATAGTTCATGTTCATGTCATAGTTTTAACAGTTTCTTGTATCAGGTTTTTGCATTTCATGTTTTACATTCCATGTCCATGTTTTTACTTTTCCGTGTTTTTGTTTTTGCCAGGTCTGCCATGCCACTCCACCGCTTGTCTGCGTTCCGCCCCGTGCCTTCGTTGTTGCACATTTCTGAGCTCTGGTTGGCTTTGGTATTTCCCCTTCCTTCTGTGCTGTGCTGATTCGGGGCTCTCTAAGCTTAATTGACAATTAACTGTTTTTAAGTTACTAACATTTACTAACACTCACTGGGTGGTGTAATTCTTAGATAGGCACATTACTAATACTACTAATTTAGACAGGGAGTTTATTGTCATGATTCCTGCTTTGCTATTTCAAGATCTTGCTGTGCTTTTCTGTTCTTAACATTCATGCTTGCTTCCAAACTGCATACTTAATTGGTACTTAAGCTGAGCACGCTCATTCTCTTAATGAGCAGGTCATGTCATCCAATCTCTGTCCATGTCTTGATCTTGCCATGCCTCTTGTTTCTCTCTCTCCAGGTGTTACCCCTCATGTCATGATTTCCAAGCCTTTATCTGGATGCGGTGGAAGTTGGCTGGCAGACAGTGTCTCGCATCTCGTTGCATGTGCAAGTTTAGCCAAGCTCTTGTTGTCATAGTTCCCTAGCATTTCTAGTTTCAAGTCTTGTCCTAGCCTCTTGTTTTTCGTATATATTTATAGTCTTGTTATTTATTTTTCTTGATCTCTTGCCTGGAGTTTCCAGTGCCTTTTGTTTTTTGTCGTTTTGCATTCTTTGTTTTTAGCTCTGTGCAGCATACCTTAGTTTGTTTTTTGCAACCCTTTGGGCCAAGTTTTTTGTTGGCCCTCGTGCCTGTTTTGTTTTGTTTGGAAATAAATCCTCATTCCCTTTTCCCGCATCTGGTGTCAACTGATTCCATATCATATACAACTTCCAACCACAGTCTGAAGACATGCAGTGGTTGCCTACCATCTTCCCGAAGATCTGCCACCCTGTGGGCATTTATGCTGACACTAAGAAAGCACACCTCATTCAGCATTTACAGATCTTGCTGGGTTGCTGATTGTAAAACAGGATTGGAAGGATTTTTATTGGGCCATGAGGAGATTTAATGGGCCAATTTCACACATGGATTCAGCTTGCTCTGTCTAAATTGTGTCAGTTATGGAGATTCCAGTTAAGGGTTGGACTATATCTCTGGAACTGGCTTATAATCTCTCATAGATTTGAGTGTTTCAGTGAAAGGTGTGTCCTAATGAGTCATATTCCCATCTATCACCCACCTCAGCTGGGACAGGCTCAAGCTATTAGAGGGATTCCAACCTCATTTCCAGAAAAGTTGGGACATTGCGTAAAATGTAACTAAAACAGACTGCAGTGATTGGCAAATCGTTTAAACTCTTTAGTAAACATGTTAAAAAAAACAACATATCAAATGTTGAAATTGAGAAATTTTATTGCTTTTGAAAAATATCTGCTCATTATGAATTTGATGCCAGCAATATGTTTCGAAAAAGTTAGGATGGGGCCATGTTTACCACTATGTTAAATAATAGCTTCTTTTAACAGCACCCTGTAAGTGTTTTGGAACTGAGGAGACCAATTACTGCGGTTTTGAAAATTTTTTTTTTCTATTCTTGCTTGATTTTAGATTTCAGCTCCTCAACACTTGTTGACTCTTGTCACATTTTTATTTTTCATAATGCACCAGATTTTTCAATGAGTGATCTGTCTAGACTGCAGGCAGGCCAGTTTAGCTCCAGGCCTCTTCAACTGCGGATCCATGATGTTGCAACACCTGCACAATGTGGTTTGACATTCTCTTGCTGAAATAAGCAAAGCCATACCCCTGGATGACTGTATATGTTACTCTAAACCCTGTATTTATTGTTCAGTATTGATGCTGTCTACGCATATGTGCAAGTTATCCATGCCACAAGCACTAATGCACCCCATACTATCATGGATGCTGGCTTTTGAACTGTGCACTGATAAAAAGCCAAATGTTCCCTCTCCCTCATTGTTAGAGGATGTGGCATCCTTGATTTCCAAAAAAATTTTTAGATTTTGATTGGTCAAACCACTGGATAGTGTTGCGCTTCATCTCAGGCCATCAATAAATGATCTTCGCCCCAGAGAAGGTGGCAGCATTATTTCTACAGTAAAATTTTAACTTGATTTTTGGATGCAGTGACAAACTGTGCTCAGTGAGACTGGTTTGCAGAAGTGTTCCTGAGCCCATGCATTAATCTCCACTACAGAACTCTGTTCTGTAACTCTTGTCACTGGTAGTGTTCGGTCTCGTACATGATCCCGTACCAGCTGATGGTCCTGACGTGCCGTTGTCACGCATTGTTGACCCGGTCGAGGACGGTCCCAAGTGCTCCCTGTTTGCAGAAACCTTTAATGGAGTCTTGCGATTGTTGTGTGTGCGCAGAGTAGTCGTCTGGCAATTTTCCTGGTCCTGGCCCCAATTTGAAGCATGCCTATGGCACGTTCCCGTTCAGGGGCTGTAAGTCGCGGCATAGTGTCGACGTTTCACAAGTGTCAGTGAAGAAGTTAAAATTTTTTCAGATTCACATGCTTTTAAAGGCAATGTGTGCACAAATTCAGAGTGAAATTCATTTTTCCTGTGGTGTGCTTGCAAGATGTTGCGTTTTTGCAAAAAATTGCCTTGCGTTACACTTAACTTGAAATTCTCGCATTTCTTGCACCTGGCATGTTGAGTGACGTCACTGTAGTGTTGTTGTTGTATAAAAATTATATTGAAGTTCATTTGAACTTAAACATTGACTTTTTTCAAGTGGTGCGTTTTCATTTGTACTCAGTATATTTGCTAAATGAGCAAATATTTTCCAAAAAACAATAAATTTCTCAGTTTAAACATTTGATATATTGTTATCAAACCATTTTCCATTAAATGTATTGTTTAAATGACGCCCAAATCATTGCATTCTGTTTATATTTACATGTTGCGTGGTGTCCCAACTTTTCTGGAAATGGGCTTGTATTTTTATTATGATCATAATTGCTCGTGCTGACATTTTGATTAGCTTTTTGCCTCCTTAGTTGATAAAAGGTTATAAGGTTATTTGGTTGGTTTCTGAGGAGGAGCCCTCCTTAGTTCTAACTGAACATCCCTTATTGCAGTTGTGAAGTTTGAAAACTAACCCTTTAACTGTCACCTGCATTTTCTCACATTTGGCCCGGCCTTAATTAGGGCCCAGTGACGGTAAAGGGGTTTTGCTGAACAAAAACGGTATAACAGGATAGAGTTCCCTCATCGATTCACAGAGCAGTGGCGCTGTTCATTCTGTGTGTGTGTGTGTGTGTGTGTGTGTGTGTGGATGAGCATGATTGGGAATCGAGTGTCACATCATGTAATACAAACCAGCCTTCTGTCAGAGGATCACGATAGAGCCGACGTTCGGGATTTGCCTCCGCCAATGGGGATTCTGGGCAGGCAGGAAACAGGGCGCGGGGAAGACCTATCCAAGGCGTATCTGGGGTGAAGAGGAAGTGATGCGGCCTGCAAATATGAGACGTGACGCAAGCTACACCCACCCCTGTCCCGAACGCGGAGGAGTGCGAGTGCAGCGCGGAGAGAGAGGAGCAGCTGAGTTAGCTGCTGAAGTGGCCTGGCCTCCCCACGGGTGACCTACATACTCAGGCCTTCCTCTCACTGCACCTTTCTCACAGACAAGAGAAGAAGACCGTAAACGTCTCCGTCTCCTCAAAGGATATCCGGCTGGCTTGGCCTTTAATCAGTTTAATTATCTCATTACCAGAATCCAGCGGGCCCCAGATATTTATAGCTTGCGGTGACTCAAACTGTAAATTAATTTAAAGATTTCAGTGGTTCTCATGCTCCCAGCGCGGGACTGATGATGACTAGACTGAATAACTTGTATGTTCAAGTGTGCTGCCCTTGCAGTTATGGTCATAAGTACACTACTGTCCGCAAATAACATAGCATTAGATGAGTGGGGAGAACAGGCCGTTCAGCCCAACTAGGCTCACCAGTTTCTTATTACTATAGTGAATCTATCACTTCAGATACTCAATGACTCAATGGTATCTACCACTAAATCAAGCCTTTTCTTGAACTTCCCAAGGTTTCTGCCTTAACAATATTCCACATTGAGATTATTCTCTGGGTGAAGAAATATCTCCTAAATTTATCCTTGGCCAACTTCAATTTGTGACCCTGAGTCCTCCCAATTTAGCATCATCCACAAATTTATTTGATTTGCTTTCAGTATTCCTATCAAGGTCAGACAAGAAATATAGATGAGGAACAGCAGGGGTCCCAACACCGATCCGTGAGGGACGCCATTCCACACCATACCCAGCTCAGATGAGATTCCATAGACCACCACTCTTTGTGTTCTGTCCTGTAACCAGTTTTGAATCCAGTCCAGAATACCTCCTGTAACACCTACAGTGCTCAATTTAAAAATTAGTCTCTTATGCAGGACTGTATCAAATGCTTTCTGAAAAGCCAAGTATATGATGTCAGCTCTGCTCTGATCATAAGTCTTGGTGGCCTCTTTAAAGAATTCCAGGAGGTTTGTCAGGCATGACCTTCCCTTACAGAAACCATGTTGGCTATCCCTCAAGATATTATGTTCAATAAATAATTCCAGTTTGTCTTTTAAGATAGATTCCAGTATTTTGCATGCAATACAAGTTAAACTGACTGGCCTGTAATTTCCTGGCTCAGTACGGTCCCCTTTCTTATATATTGCTATTATATTGCCCTGCTTGCAATCATTTGGTATTTCTCCAGTTTCTAAAGACCATCTTAAGATAGCTTTGAGAGGTTTAAAGATGATCTCACCAGCTTCCCTGAGCACTCTAGGATATAAGCATATCAGGACCCGCTGCCTTATCTGCCTTTAGTTTATGCAACTTGTCTAATACTCCGTTATCCCGAACCTCAATTTCTGCTAAACAATTTTGAGCATTGGACATGCTTTTTGGCCTAATTAAAATTTGCTCTGAGGTAAAATTCTCAACAAAGAAACTACCCAAGGTATCAGAAATACCCTTATTCTCATACAGCAGTGAGCCATCTTTATTCCTTATACACTTAACCTCCTCTTTGACTTTCCTTTTTCGAGTAGAGTACTGAAAAACGCACTTAGGATCAGTTTTTGCTCCTTCTGCAATTTGCCTTTCAAAAAGTCTTCTTGCATTCTTCAGCTCTATTTCGACCACAGCCCGTATTTTACAGGATTCAGACTTTGAATTGTCATTGCTGTCCTATATGTACATCTTATAAAGATTCCTCTTTTCCTTCAAATTCCTACAAATAGCCGTGGTCATCCACTGAGGATTTTGCTTTTTCAGACTACTTTTGGACACCTTTGGAATGAATTTGCATTGTGAATCAAGTAAAACCCCCTTAAATCTATCCGATATCTCATTTACAGACTTACAATCCAGGAGTGTCTGCCATTTTATTTTGCTTAGATATGAGCGCATCCTGTCAAAGATTGTTCGCCTAAAATAGAAAATTTTGGTTTTAGAAGGTAACTTTTTAACTTGCCATGAAACATCAAAACTAACAAGAGAATGATCACTTGTCCCAAGTGGCTCCAGTACCTCAACACTGCAAATTCTATCTGGGTCATTACAGAGCACTAAATCTAAAATTGCCTTCTCTCTTGAAGGTTTGCTAACATACTGTACCAAAAAAATGTCATTTATAACATCAAGAAATTCTTCCTCCCTTTTACCCTGTCATTTCAGCATTTCCCAATTGATACCAGGATAATTTAAGTCTCCCATAATAATAGTCCCTCCTCCTCTACAAGCTTGCCTAATCCTCTTAAAGAGCATTCTATCGAAAATACTGTCCAAAGCTGGTGGTCGATAGCATACTTCTATGTTTAAACCTGTCTCGTGTTTGCCATTGAGCCTTACCCAGATATTTTCACAAGGCAAAAAATTTTTAATTTCGGGAATTTCCAGTACATCTTTATGTTTTCGCTCACATAGATTGCTACACCCCCTCCTCGCCTATTACATCTATCATTCCTAAAGAGCTTATTACCTTCTATATTATATTCATCTCCATCCTCTTAATTAAGCCATGTCTCTGTAATCCAAAATATGTCATAGCCCTCACTAATCATAATGGCCTCAAGTTCTGGAAAATTATTTTTTATGCTTCTGGCATTTAAATAAAAAGAATTCAGGCTATTACGACTGCACTTATCCTTCGGTTTCCCAGCTGTCTGCAGCTCCAAGCCCCCCACTACGCTTTGTTGCTTTAAAAGTAACAAGTAAAAAAGTAACAATCATCAATAGTGCCTGTAGCGCTGTCAGCTTCCATCAGGGCAGTCTGCATTTCCCTCTGTGTAACACTCACGAACCTCCCTGCCCCCCAAGTCCCTTTTGACAGTGACATAATTCTTTTGCTTTTTGGCTTTGTTTTCTGCCTCATTTGATTTGAAAACAATGAAGAGGAGGTTAGAATAGAAGTTATGATCCTTTAATCTGTGAGAACTGACAGTATCTATGCTCTGTATCATATCAAAACCCATAGAAATTACATCCTGTGTTTTGTAGCCTCGCTGCTCGAGTAATCACCGATTGCACTGTTTGCACCCAGCAACTTGGCACACGTTTGGAAAACCACATATCATCTATTGAAATCAGAGGACCTCAAGGCAACTGAACGTAGCACTGATCTTAGTTTCTCTGCTACACTGGAATGCTGATGACGGTTATTCAGAGATAGCAGATTTATCCCATTATTCAACACTGATACCCTAAAACTTCACTGGCAGAGATGGATTTCTAATGCATATTTGCATTCATTATTTTGTCATTGAAACGTGTGGTTGGTCATTGGTAATACACGGTGATATGATGTAATACAAATGCAGTTTTTTTTTTTTTTTTGAATCAATGGTTTTGCAAGATGTGTTTTTAAATACGGAAAATGGGTTACAGATAGAGATACAGCTATAAAAAAAAAAATCTGCCATTTCAGATTAAAAGAAATGTACTAATTCACACATTTGCTTTTACTTTTAGAGTGCTAAACACAAATAGCGTTGCTCAATGATGTAAGATATCAAATTCAAAGCTGTTGAAAATCATATGGCAACTTGTTTAAAAGAGCTACCCTGTGGGAGGTTTTTTTTTTTTTTACGGTGAGTTTGTCAGGCCTGAGTGAGTAACTGACCTTATTTTTTGAGTCAGAATGATGATGCAGTTTCACCAAAGTTCTCGAGAGCGCGAAAGAGAGAGATAACCGTGTTTTGCACTCTCAGCAGAAAAGATAATAAAACCGCACTGGCAAATGAAAGCCATTGATTTGCATAAAACCTCATTTCCTGAGATCCCATTTTATGTCACTAAGCAAAAGAATGTCAATTGATTGTCATGCATCTGCATCATTCACAACAAGATGGATCTAATTGGGTTTTTGTCTTTTTATTTGTAAATATGTAGCTGCTAGATCAAAAGGAGTGTCTGGTTTTTCATTAAGAACTGTATCACTGCACAAAGAGAGTCAGGTGTATTTTTTTTTAATTTTTTTGAAAAATTCATGAATGTGTAGGTGTGTGATCTCTGAAACACTGACTGGAGTGGTTAAAAACGAAATACTATGTGTATAGAAAATGAAGGCCCAGTGTTAAAATATCTGTGCGTGTGAATGTAGGTGTATGTGACTAATGTTACACTAGCATTAGCGATCGTAGGCGGCCGAGTTTCAGTGGTTGGTGGAAACTGGCAATGAGGGACTGTGAAGGGCTAGAACCGGCAAAGAAATAATTTGTCATCACCAATATTAAGAAGGATCTAAGAGAACTAATATTAGATAGATAGATAGATAGATAGATAGATAGATAGATAGATAGATAGATAGATAGATGTGTGTGATAAGTACAATGAGATCTCTCATTTAATGACTCTCATTTAATCTCACATTTAATAACATGACTGGACCGATCAGTTTCAAAAGCTTCTTGGTTCAGTAATCATTGCATTAAAAAAGGGGGAAAAATCTAGTCTGTTTTCAAGATTGTGTTATGTTATGGAAAATACAAGAAGTAATTTAACAAAGAAAAAAGGCCGTACTTAAAATGTCTTGTACACGGCAGATGACCTGTGATTGTTAAATGGTTCAGTGCATTGGTAATTTTAGCATTAAATTTGGAATTTCACTATCACCACTATCAAGTGACGTTGAGAGGGATTGAGCATGTTCTCGCAACAGTCATATCCCTGTCGCCATCTAGTGGTTATATGACTATTCTCATTCTCAACGGCAGTGGTCTTCAACGCGTTCCTGTGTGTGCTGGTTTTTGTTCCAACCGCAATTGTAATCGCAGGATTTTAACAAATTGTTAATTTTTCTTGAGTGCATTTAATGTTTAGAGCAGTGTTTCCCAAACCTCTCCTGGCGTACCCCTTGCCCTGCATGCTTTAGATCTCTCCCAGCTCCAGCTCCGGTGATTCAGATGATCAGGTCATTATTAATGCCTGAAGCTGCTTGATAAGAAGCTAATCATTTGAATCACCAGAGCTGGAGCAGGGAGAGATCTAAAGCATGCAGGACAAGGGGTAAGCCAGGAGAGGTTTGGGAAACACTGTTCTAGGGCAGGGCTATTCAACCTTGTCCAGAAAGTGCCACAGTGGGTGCAGGCTTTCATTCCAGCCAAGCAGCTACACACCTGATTCATTTGTAGAATCAGGTGTGTTGCTAATTGGCTGGAATGAAAGGCTGCACCCACACCGGCCCTTTCTGGACAAGGTTAAATAGCCCTGTTCTATGGTATTTTATTCCTCATAGCATGTATGGATGATGTAACATTTGGCTAAGGAGCAATTAACAACTCTTCCCATGAAAACCACCCAATTAAGACATTATCAGCTTGTTAAAATCCTGCGATTACAATTGTGGTTGGAAAAAACACCACGTGACGTGAGAGACCAATGCTCTACGGTCGGTTTGGTGAGAATGCTTCGTTCGTAGAGCGCGTCAGGAAAAAAATGCTAATATTACCTCTTTAAATATGTGTCAGTGGAAACAACTTAGATTCCTTTGGGGGTGGACCGCCAGCGCATATTGTGAGCGCTAAATCCAACACGTTTGCTCATGAAGACTTTAATTGCGGAAAATATATTCCGACTGCGTTTGCAATGGGAGACAGCGACTCAACAGGGCATTCTGGCGCGGGTTTCGACGTCAAAAGGGGAAAAAAATGGAGAGAGCAAACTGGAGTGAACAGAGAGCACCACTTGACTACAGAAAAGGGCTTCAAGTTTATTTACACAGGCCACTGTCCTCTAAAGGCCGCAAGATGAGAAAGACGCAGCTTTTCAGAGCGCCGTTACAGAAAAATTCGAAGAGAGTGATAAAACTGTGCGCTATGAGCATTTGCAAGTAAGCTATATTTAACAACTTTGCGTAACTGATGCTGTAGTCTAATGCTTTGTGTACTCTGCATTGCGTGATATCTAATTATACTGTTGCACAATAGGGGAAGCCGGGACGCAGTAAATCGAAAGTGTTTTTTTTCTTTTTTCCTCCTGTTCTGGGAGTGATCATAATTCCATATCTGAAGAGGGCGGTGTTGAGCATTAATACCAGGCAGCAGATCTTGGGCCGGTTGCACCAACCGTCCTAAGTGCTGTTCTAAAGTTACGCATGAAAATGGGTGGCCCCAACGATGACTAAAGACAAGCCCTGTCCAAAGCGCTGTGTTGTGAGACAAATTGGTTCAATGGCGAAAAGAGCCGTTGCACCAGCACAAGTTTGGACACTGAATTACGACAGAAACCTACGTGTGGTGGGAGGTGACACGTGTGCTGCGATCTTAAATCTTTTTTTAAAATTTATTTATATATAATCTCCTAAAATTGCTACAGTGAGACCACTTCAAATATGTACATTTCAAGAAATTCCGCCCAACTGTCTTCATACGGGTCAATGACAAATAAGCCTTTTAATTTGTTTTTTTGTATAGCTGAGAGTGTCTGCTCTGCCTAAAACATTACTATTGTGTAGTTGAGCTGGGTGTTAAAAGTAACTTATGGATTATTTTATTGTAGGGGGTGGGTATTTGGTTTTCCAACAGTCAACTTAAGTATTTATTCACATTTCTAATCTGAACAAATTTAAGAAGTATATTATAAAGAATGATTATCAATATCACAATTTCCAAACATTTGTTCACATCAATCTCCCATTTCTTGGTTTAAATTGGTATTTTACCTTGTTGCGCTGCCTGAGATTTGCTACTAATTCCCAATTATTCAGGCATCTACTTGGACTCCTTCACATGACTTTGCTAGCTAGTTCATTCATTCATTTTTACAAGACAATAAGGAGTTTTATAATATAATAACTTTTTCTTAGTTTTATATTGGTTGTACCACCTGACATGTAAACTGAACAAGGCTAACTGTGAAGCGAAAGTAGCTATTTTTTTCAATATTTGAGAGAGATCTACATACCTTTTTACTCATCAGTAAAGGTCACTTGGGGTGATATTCCTTTTGATGATGCAATATCCTGTTTACTGATCTCTCTTCAATTTAAAATAAAAGTTGTATGAATGCGGCTGCGCCGCCCTGACATTTCAGATATGCAGATTTCCGGACAAATATGTTTTTAATATTCCAAATAATTTAAGAACAATTAAAGCTTTTAAAACTTTGTTTATTTGAAAGGGTTTCATTATAAAATTATGCCCCATATTCATATTATATTTATTCATATTTTAAATTACATATGTATTACATTTCACATAATGATAACTTGCTCGGACAGCTGCACCACCTGAAATTTTGAGTGTTTGACTAAACATAAAATGTATATCATTTTTATGAGAAACTGGAAATATTTTTAAATTAAACAGGTTTTATAGAATAAAATTATGTTTATTATGAATCATTGAAAATTATTTTAAACCAAAGTAGTGCACTCGGACACAAAAATCTGCATGTCATGTCACGCTTTTAAAAAATTTAACATTGCCACATCCCAACTCTGAATTTCATCTCTCATTGTAGTATTATTAGGAGATAATTTCAGATTAATTAAACAGAGATTCATTTTAAGATCACCGTAGATTTTAAGCATATAACAGGCATATACATAAACCTTCTGTATAACAAAAGAAACCTGACATTGGGATATAACTTATCGCAATTACGCGAAATTGCCAAATGTAAGCCCACAAAAAAATTATGCAGTCAGATTCTTGCAAAACTGTGCCATTCGATGGCCATTTAATTTTCAAAATTCGATAATCAAACATGCTATCTTGATAAATTGGAGTATCTACTCATTCAACTCATTAAATAAGCAAATCTACTGTTTGATTACTGATTGAGCACAGTAAATAGGGACAGGCTTGGAGTCGCCTAATTGTTTAAACAAAGACGGTTTTGTAGCCCTTTGCTTCGCTCCATTCAGTACGTCGCCGAAAAATAC
Source organism: Gymnothorax reevesii (assembly GCA_029721435.1). Classification (NCBI taxonomy): domain Eukaryota; kingdom Metazoa; phylum Chordata; class Actinopteri; order Anguilliformes; family Muraenidae; genus Gymnothorax; species Gymnothorax reevesii. The sequence goes on from CM056579.1 coordinate 13,915,463, forward strand.
TGAGGTCGGGTTTTTTCCAGAAGAATTTCACACGCCCTCTAATGTTTGGCACTTTCTGGATCGTTCATTCAAGACTGCACCAGCATGTTTTTGTTTTTTTGTTGTTTTTTTGCTATACTTCAGAGAAAAACCACCTCTTTGCTTTTGTGTGCTATATGTAGCTGTCTTAGTTCTGTTCATTCTATGACACTAATGCTTATTAACGGTATATATTATTGTATATATCATATAAACTGCTCATATCCATGCATACATACATTGCATACATCCAAAATTTACAATTTGCCACTCAGATTTGACCTTCCTTAAGTTGGAGACACCAGTCAGGACTTCACGGCTAAGGATGTTTGTCATTAAGGACATGTCCTAAGACACATCTTAAAATACAGATTTTACGACACGCATAATAGTTTTTCGTGGAATGGCAGTTACAACATGTCTCAGCGCTGTCCTGAGTTTGGTGTCTTACATCAAGCACTTACGATATGTTTGGCGTGACTGGCCCCTTAACTCTGCCGAGAGGGTTTTGAAAAACGGATTTTGAGCGATTCACTGTGCTCCAGTACTGGGGTTGAGTGACTTGGCTTTCAGGGCACAGTGAATCACTCCATTAACGAGACGGGAACGCCACTAAATTTGCTTTAATCAACTTTTATTTAACCTTTAAATGAACAAATGCCATTTAGGCAAAATGACAGATCCTTTCTAATCATTTAATGACTCCCAACAGGGCACTGAGTCCGAAACCCTTAAATTCAAAAGTCAAATGCCAAAATTCACGTCATGTTTGTACTGCTGATTGTTCAATGCATGAAGATATGTGTTTGACCAACAACATCTCATTTTTCTGGTGGACTTCATGAATGCACACGTAGGCTAAAAGACCATTTTTAATCACTCAATCATCAATAAAGACATTTATGAACGATTTACAACAGGACATGGAGTCCAAAACACTTAATTTCAAAAGTTAATGCCAATACCTAATTTGCAAGTCATGTTTGTACTGCCGATTTTACAATCCTTTAAGGGGGAGTCAGGCCATGAGCACCTATGATTTCCAGTGGACCTCATGATTTCCTTGGCCACATTCTGCATAGTCCCAGAACTGACTATAGTTGTACTGAACATCACAATATCTGCCAATTCCCATGATATTCCTTATTCAAACAGAATCTGGGCCCATGTGTGAAAGAATCCTACTGGGCTAGAGTGAATCACCTTTCCAATGATTCACTGAGTCCCGATTCACTGAGCCCCATGTGCTCTCATTACCTAAAACTGTCTCCCAAGGTCACATGTTGCTTTAGTTTCAGGAAAACACCCCTTCAGTATTGTGACAAATATGTGCTCTAAATGCTGCATCATAATGAATTTATTACTTCCAGATGATCGATAGGATATGGCACACGATCACAAGACATGGAAATTTACTTTTCATGCATAAAAACAAACTTTACCTCATTTTTCTGTCAGTAGATAATCCAAACCAATGAACTAAACTTTCATGGATGGGTATTCTCCAAACACACACACAAAAAAAATGTCATGCCGATGATTCCTTTTGTCAATTTTCCAAAAATAGCCCTGATTCACTGTGCCCCTGATTCACTGTGCCCCTGATTCACTGTACCCCTGATTCACTGTGCCCCTGATTCACTGTGCCCCTGATTCACTGTACCCCGGCCTCCCCAACTGTTTGTCTTGTCTGCTTCAGAGAGTCATAGAGCTTGGCACTGTTGTAGAGCACCCTGAATTCATTTATATTGACACAGTCAGCTTTGGCCTCGCCAAAACAAGGCGTAGAGCAGGGGTGTCAAACTGACCCGTAAACGGGCCAAGAGGCTGCAGGTTTTCACTCCAACAATGCAGAAGCGCACCTGATACAACTAATCAGTTGTGCAGGCCTAGATTGTTGATTAAATCAGTGCTTTCAGGCGTGCTTCTGCTTGGTAGGATTGAAGACCTGCAGCCTCTTGGCCCGTTTACGGGTCAGTTTGACACCCCTGGCGTAGAGTCAGAAATATAGCCATTGTTGGTGTCCCAGAACACATGCTTATTTCTCCTAACCGAGTTGTGGTTCCGCTTCTGCCCTGAGCCACACCAGCCAATGAGACTGGACCTGACTGGAATTGTAAACAAATCACAGTATACGTAACTGTAATCTTTACCTAATTTGGTTATGAAAAATAATCCAGCTCCCAGGGCAGCGAGGTGGCAAAATAACAATGTGCGCGGCCATCATAAATAAACTGCTAACCATCACTTATGTCACTCCTGGGGCCAGCTGCACCCAACGTGTGGTAAGTGCTTATCATAAGATATGAAACTTAGGACGGCGCTGAGACAGGTCGTAACTGTTATTGCGCCAAAAACTCTTGCGCGTGTCATAAAAAGTCTGTATCTTAACATATGTCTTAGGACATGTCCTTAGTGACATCACGAACATCCCTGGCCACGAAGTCCTGACTGGTTTCTCCAACTTTAGGACCTTCAAATCTGAGTGGCAAATGAGTCAAATTTGGATGGTGTATATACTGACCAAAAAAAACGCAACTTTTTAGTCAATGTAATAAGGAGTTTATTTTGACACACATAACACATAATTTGGTATCAAAATTTAGGCAACACATTAAACAAAATGAATATCAATAAATCATGTGACAACCGAGCCACATTGTACACCAGGTATGAAAGACAGTGACAAACACAAATTCACAAAGTCAGTGACGGTATGTCCTTAACAGTATGTCCTCCGTCTGCCTCACGTACAGCATTACACCTGCTCCTCATTGACAATATCAGACGTCTGATGGTGGCTTGTGGAATGTTGCTCCCCTCCTCAATTAGCGCCTGGCGCAACCGGCGTACTGTTGCGGGCCGTGGTATGCGGGTCCGGATCGCTCGATCCAGAATGTCCCACAAGTGTTCTATCGGCGGTAGATCCGGCGAAAACTGGCCACGGTAGAACCTGGACACCTTCTGCCTTGAGAATCTCGGTGCACACACATGCGACATGTGGTCGAGCGTTATCCTGCGGAAGCGTCAGTCTGTGACGTCTTAGGAAGGGGACAACAATCGGATGAAGAATTTCATCACGATAACAGATGGCATTGAGGTTTCCTTCCACAAACTGAAGCTCAGTTCGATGTGTAGAGGAGATACCACCCCAGACCATCATGCTCGGACCACCCCAGCGATCTCGTTCAAGTATGCATGCGTCAGCATAGCGCTCTCCATTTCTGCGCTGTACACGTGACCTCCCATCTGCGCCAGACAATGCTAACCGAAATTCATCTGTGTAAAGGACCCCAGACCAGTCGCCAATAGTCCAGCGTCTGTGTATTGTGACCCCAGCGATGATGAGCCTCTCTCCTCTGGGCGGTTAGCACCAAACTACGGTACGGCCTACGTGCACCGAGATTGACACTTCCGGGTCTGTTGCGGACCATCTGATCACTCAGTCGGTTGTTATACAGACCAGGAGTCTCATTCGCAGTTCTTGTTGCTGATCTGACGTGGTCACGCAAGTGCAGCGTCCGGATACCATGATCGGTAGCTGGGGTGGTAACTCGTGGTCTTCCGGATCTGGGACGATCAGCAGTCCACCTGGTGTCATTCAGGCGAGTCTGGAGACGGCTTATTGTCTTTGGGTGCAGACCAAATTGCCAGGCGACTTGGTTCACGCGACTTCCGACCTGCAACATCCCAATTGCAAGTTATCGTTGAAGTGCTGTCAGTCGTGGCACGGCTGCACATTCTGAATTTTAGCAATTTTAGCCGGACTTTTATAGGCCCCCATGAGTACAATTACACACCTTAAATGGGAGCCACAACCTGCGAACAACTCGAACTCGGGACCAGGTGAGATTTGGTTTCGCATGATTGCAATTGCCAATACAAAAGATATGAGTACTACCAGGGCCGTATTCAATTTGTCCTGCATACAGTACAAAAACCAGCTGGTAAAATTGAATTTTGAATGGCTAGAATAAATGAGAACTCACATTTCATAACTGCGTTTCTTTGTTTGGTCAGTTTATGTAAGTATGCATGCATGAGCAGTATAAAAAAATATAGAAATATACATTATTATCATAGAATGAACGAAACTAAGACAGCTACATATAGCCCAGTGAGAGCAAATAGGTGGTTTTTCTCTGTACGGTATCCCGGTGCAGTCTTGAATGAATGGCTGCAAAAGTGCCTAACATCAGAAGGCATGTGAGATGCTTCCGGAGAAAACTTGACTGACATCACTTTTGTTTATTTTTCCGCAACGTGCTGAATGGAGCCAAGGAAAGGACTGCAAAGTCGTCTCCTTTTAACCAATAAGGCCGCAGTAGATTTGCTAATTTGCTAAACTGAATGAGTCGATTGTCCAATTTTTTGAGACAACATGTTTGATTGTTGAATTTTGAAATTTAAATGGTCATAGAACCTCACAGATTTTAAAGAATTCAACTGCACGATTTTTGATTGGCCTGCATTAGACCATTTTGTGCGATTGCAGTAATTTATATCTCAATATCACGTTTCATCTGTTATACAGAATGTTTTCCACCTTGTGTATTTTTTGGATGCCTGAAATGCATGAGGGTCTTAAAAAGAATCTCTTTATTTTTTAATAATCTGTTGTAATCTCATAAAAATGCTACATTAGTCGTATAGCCATTTCTTGAAACGTACAAACTTGATGCGGTCTTGTTGCATTTTTAGGAGATTAAAGATTAATCAAAAAGAAAGAGATTTGTTTTAAGATTGCACCAGATGTGGGTTTCTGTTGTGATTCCGTGCCCTAACTTGTGTTTGTGCAACGGCCCTTTTCGCCGTTGATGGTCATTGCCTCAACTTGTTTTACGATGCAGCACATAGGACAAGCCTTGTCGTAAGTTATCGTTGGTGCAACCCATTTTCATGCGTAACTTTAGGACAGCACTTAGTACCGTTGGTGCAAGGGGACCCTGGTCTGTATAACAATACAAACATCACCTTCCCTGACAGTCTATGCAATCCTCTCCATGTCAACCACCAGAGAAAATGGGCCGGATCGGGTATGTTGCCCCTGGTCCACATTTGGGACATCAATCATCCGGTTTTTGGTTCTGAACATACCACCGTACTTGCTAATCTCATGAACTCTATTGAGGGATCATGTTCAACATAACCTTGGAAGGTATATAACCGTCAACCCCACCAACGTATACCCCCTCTCCAAGACATGGAGGAGGCTTGCAGTGACATTGATGGGGGAGAATGTTCGGGTTCGATACGCCACTCCAGACAGCACAATCCCTAATGTCTTACCAGATAGATGGTAGCTTGTGATGTCGATGAGGTTCTGCGGCCAAGGCCAAATAAAGAAAGGAAACAACTTAATATCTTCTGTCTCTCACTGGAACAAGCCTATTTTTGTTCTACTAGACAGCGCATGGTGTGTCTGTTACTGTATTCAATCCGAGGTGAAACTACAGTGTTTGAGGGAAACGGACAAATGAAATCGCTTGTATTTGTTTGTTCACAGTGTATATTTACTGATATGCATTCATTCCTTGTATATCTGTGAAAACACATGTACGTGCGAGTATTACAACAAATGTTTACAGCAGACTCACTGCTGTGTCCAGACCTCTGAAAATACAAAAGACAAAATGGTGAAGTTTTCCATTTGTCACATCAGTATGTAGTCTGTGTGCAGAATGGCTATTCATCTGATGATTGTTTTACGAGTTTTGAGGCAAAAATGGCATTTTGACAGCAGTTAAGATGGTTCTGGAAGTTTTTGCTTTTGCTCAAGGTGTGAGTCAATGTCCATGTCCCGTGTGCTTTTGGGTTGCGCGTGTAAAATTTTGACAAAATGAGCCATAGTCTCAAGTTGCATCTAAACATTGCAAAACAAGAAAAGACACAAGTGTGGTGCCAACTGATGCGACATTTTTAGGTAAATGCAGCATTTCAGGTTTCAAGAGTAGCAAATCTATGCATTTTACGATGGTTTCCTCAATGCCATGGAGGAGAGCACTGATCAGCTCATGCGATGACGATAACGCTTGCGGCAGCCGCTTTACAAACCCACACGATCCCTCCTCAGGATTCCACCGTGCTGCCGTGGACTGAGACTGGTGGTGGATCAATGAAACAGAATGCAGAGGCGGTTGTCATAGCAACGACGCTGGTACCGGCGATACTGTGGCACCCTTCCCGACAAAGTGAGGAGGAATGTGTCGATGAGTACGTGTGTGTGTGTGTGTGTGCGTGCGCGCGCGTGGGAGAGGAGCAGAGCTCATGTCAAAAGAACCTGTGAATGACTGTGTTACAAGGCAAAATGATGAGTGTTTGAGGAGCAGGAGGTCACAGGTTAAGTAGAGCTCATGAGGGCCTCTTCAGTCTTATTCGAGCACTCTCATTCTTTCACTCAGTCAAAAAGAGGGAGTTCGGCTGACTAGTTCATTATTTAGAGCAAATGCCACAAAAACCTTCATTCCTTTAATCGGTGAATAATAAGATTTTTCTTGATGTGAATGACTAGATTAAAAGAACAGTTCATTTCTGTTCATTTGAATCACTGAAGTGAGTGCAACTCCACATTAACTGTCACTAAATTCATTGCCATCATGAAAGGGTGGTTATCATGAATAAATCATTAATTTGATCAGTAAAAACATATTGCCTCCTTTAGTGCAGTAACTTGGAATATGGCAATAAAAAAGACAACTTAATATCAACAGAGGGCTTTTAAACAACATGGATTGCATGGCCATTTTTGTTATAACGTGAATTAAGGCGATATAATGTCCCTCTGACCTGAAAAGAAACTTATAAAGACTGATACCAGCTTGATAAAACTCTTGGATTTTATTTGTGGTAGGAACGAAGAGCAGCGTGAACAGAGGCCCCTCAGGACTGAGTTTGGGGGCCCCTGCTCTATACTGGATGAAGAAAAGCATGACAGATAAAGCACAGCATTAGCAGCGTATGAGGGCCAACCTGTTATTAACATGCTGATTTCAGCCAAAGAATATTGCCAAAGAGTGACAAGGCAAGTCATGCTGTGTCGACACACACACACACACACACACACACACACTCACATCCTTGTACTTATAACTTAGTGAGGACATTATATTGACTTCCATTCATTCTTCCTGTGTCTCTACAGCCTTTCCCTAATCTTAATAATAAACAATGTATGCCTAACCCAAACCCTTACCCTAACCTTAACCTATCCCTAATTATAACCTTACCCCTAACCTTAACCAATAAGTCACAATTAGCCTTTGTAGTTGTGAGGACCGGCCAAAATGTCCTCACTTCCCAAAAATGTCCCCACTCTGTAGGAAAAGAACGCTTTTTGGTGTTCTCACACACACACACACACACACACGCACACACACACACACACACACGCACTAACTTCCAATGAAGTTGGGAATTTGTGTAAAACGTGAATAATAACCGAATGCAATGATTTGCTAATCCTTTTCGACCTATATTCAATTGAGTACAAAGACAAGACATTTAATGTTTAAACTGATAAACTTTTTTTTTAGATATTCGCTCATTTTGAATTTGATGCCTGCAACACGTTCCAAAAAAGCTGGGACAGGGTCAACAAAAGACTGGGAAAATTGAAGAATGCTCAACGAACACCTGTTTGGATCATTCCACAGGTGAACAGGTTCATTGGAAACAGGTGAGTGTCATGATTAGGAATAAAAGCAGTGAAAAAAGTAAAGTTTGAACATTGAGAATCGAGTCTTTTTAGTGTACTCAATTGAATGTAGGTCAAAAAGGATTTGCAAATAATTGTATTCTGTTTTTATTCACGTTTTACACAACGTCTCAACTTCATTGGAATTGAGGTTTGTGTGTGTGTATATATATATATATATATTAGTGACGGTTAGTGAACTGGCAACAGGGGAGGCTCAAAACGATCCCTTAAAATGAATGATTGGTCACAACCTGTTTTCAATCATTCATTTAAATTACCATGACAGAAACTCCAAAAACTCTCAACGTTATCAGGTGTGGATAGTTTTCATGTAGAACGCATACCTGTCAACTCTCACACATTTGGTGTGAGTTTAAGTGGCATATTTAAGTTCCTCTGCTGAAGTCAGCAATTATTCAATAAAGGCGTATGTGAGAGATTCTCGCGCAGAATTGAAGTCCTTGTGCATGGAGGAGTTGGAAGCAATGGAATTGCATAAAGACATATCAAATGATCTTATTTCATTTAAATGATCATGAAACACATGCATTGCTTCCAACCCCTGAATAAAGAAAAGCGTGAGAAGTCCGGAGTCGTAATTGGTATGCGTTATAAATGAAAACTGGCCACATCTGATAATGTTGAATTATTGGAGTTTCTGTTATAATTTAAGTGAATGATTGAAAACAGGTCATGACCAATCATTAATTTTAAGGGATTCTTTTGAGCCTCCCCTCTCGCCTGTTCACCAGCCGCCACTGACATATATATATTTATATAATATATTTTGCAAATACACAGTAACGTTTGTGATTCAATCATTTTCTGAATAATCAAGACCTATATAATGCCTAATGACTAAGAAATAATTAAGAAATGACAGACATCACTGACGGGCCACATTGACAATGATTACTTCATAATGTTATTGTAAGGATGGTGATAAAACAAATAAGCTGATCCAGAACTTTCGATGAATTCAATCTTTTAAGATTTTTTTCTTTAGCAGTGTGGCCAGATTAATTGTCTGATTGCACATAAAATGCTTTCATTGTCAAAAAAATTGGTTACATTTGCAGAGAAGCAAGCCGTACACTCTTTGCCACGATGCAATCATATTTCATTTCTTAAATTACCAACGCTAACATCAAAGCGTTGGTCATTGAATAATTTAATAAATTGGATATTATTGCATTATGATTATGAGTTTGTGACCTCCCTTTCTCACATCTGTAATTTCACCATGGTCAGCAACTTCCCAACTCTAGACTCAAGTATGTATTGCTTCTCTCTCACAATCTCTTTAAGAAATAAATAAATAAATAAACACTTGAAATGGAAAACATCTTTTTCGGCTTATGAAACCCTGGGCCAATCCAAAGTTGGCACAAAGCGGATTCAGAATGTTCAACAGGGGTATTTCTGTTTCACGTCATCATTACTGTGGATAGGAAAATGCCTGAAAACGAGCTCATGTGACGCAATGTACAATAATGTCCCTAAAAACAAATTGTCCATTAATTCTACCGATTAGACTTCACAAGTGAGAAAAGTAATGCTTGGATGATAATCAGGAAAATTAAATGAGAACCAGTTTGAAGTAACCGGGGGTTGTTAGGGGAGGTATATCTCAAGGGTTTTTATACTTCCGATGACAAGTCACTGCCGGTCCCAGGTATGAAAGGTTATATGGTGGCTGTGTTCAGCTGTCTGGTATCAGAAAGCTTATGAGACAGCAGATGCTACAGTCTTCAATAAGAGCTTTTTTAACCTCCTGCCCTTTAAGAGCTATAGGACATTTAACACCACTGAAGCTCACTTTTATACAAAAATGTCTGAATCACTCCAGCGACCATATAGCATCTGGGGTTTGACCCTCCACCCAGCCGCCCTTAAACTCAACCCATGGTCTAACATAGCGAACTAAAGTGACTCGTATTTCATCTGTCATGCTAATCCAGAGGTGGGCAGCGAGGGCCTTATATGTCCCTGGTTTTCACACCAACGTCTGGTCTTTAATTAGTTGATTGTCTCAATTAGCCAAACCATTTATAAATTTCTGACGTTTCATGCGCATTTCTTTAAATTATTATGAAACTACAAAGACTAGT